>OX383981.1:16042280-16735697 GCA_947532105.1 Athrips mouffetella
CATAGATAGGTCCAACTTAGATAATATAATTGTTGTAACACTTAGATTAAGAAACGAATGTAAATAAAACCTTATTTAGTAGACATAATCGCAATATCATTACGGGGCGCGTGGATAAAAATCTTATAAATTATGTAATTTATCAATAAAAAAAATAACTCGTCATCTTTTTCTGAATGACCTGTGCATGAAGAAGTAAAATGGAGACCCATCCAAGGCTTATTCTCATTATAAACAGTCGAAATAAATAAATTTGATTAGAGTACAACTGCAGTCCATGGTGCCAGCCGTAACGCTAACAAGCGAGGTGACTATGGTACTTCCCCTCTACATTTTTCCAGCAAAAGCTAGAATTCTGGAGGGAGCTCCCTGTCCTGTAGTGGACGTTTCTTGGGATGTTATGATGATGATGATTAGAGTAACAAAAGTGCAGTCTGACAGTATGATGGAGCGACGAATTGGAGATTGAAGCAACAAAGAACCATGAAGATTCATCCAGCTCTCACACAGTACTTCGACTGTACACACAAAAACGCATATTTTATGATGTGAAAGTTGAAAAAGCTCTTGTACGGCGCTCTTGCAGGGAAAGAGATGTTGGAGGGGGTGAGGTAATCTGGTTCAGGAGTGGGCGGGTGGCATGCGATTCATCGCGTCGTATCGTAGCTGAGGTCACCTCGCTATAAATTACCTCACCTCCACTAACCCTAACAATAATCTATGTGTATATGTAGATTCTGAAAATTTTTGTACGTGAACAAAGATATAGTATATTTTCATAAATTATTTACCAAACGGTAGGCCTGCTGGCTTATCACGCTGCCCGAGGGAAAATATATCTCGGAGAAATGTCACTTTATTTGAGGAATTATGTCATCTAGTCTATCACCTCCAATCGCGAAGAAATGTCAGTGGAGGAAAATGTTAAGCAAATCCACAAATTACGTTTTTGATATTTTAGACAGAGATAGCTTTATACACTAATACATGTAGCCGTCTTTGTCTTTTAAAATGTGTCGCACTGCTCGGATGTCAAAAAACGTGACCATGCTTAAAGTCTTTAATCTATGGGCCTAGATAAACTGACAACTGCAGCGTGCTAATCCGGCTGGAGTTAGGCTTTCTCTTCAAGACGATTATGACAAATCTATGTATGTAGTCCTTAAAATAGTAGGCCTGATTCTTATTATTATAGAATGGTTTCTTTTGTAGCTAATAATCTACCGGAAATGTTCCTACATTTTAGTTAATGTTTTTATGGAAATGCATATTTTTTCCACTTTCTACATTAAAATATGCACATTTAGGGTTTCGTACCAGTGGCGTGCCGCCACCCTCATCTCTTCTGTGCTACCTGAAAAATGAGGGAATTTCAAAGAAAAAAAAAATTATTATCGATACATGTTATTATATAACATTTTTATAATATTTGTTAGTAAAATATAAGTAATAATAAACATTATCACCAAATTTCCAAATTTTGTAGAAAAAAACTGAGTTTGATGGCTTCTCATTGCTTTGATAAAAAAAAAACAATATTTATCTGCTCAATGAGTTCTAATCTAACTAACGAAATCATATTCACTGGGGTAGGAAATAAATTTTTTTAGCGCCCCCTCTGGCTGTATAAGAGCTATCCCGCATGGACACAAAAAGATACTATGGACGCAAACTGAACAACATTGTCTATTCTATGGGACCCTTCACAGAGTCAATCACTTTCCACGTCATATTCTGTGATACCTCGGGTACGGAACCCTAAAAAGAGTACAATAATGATTTTCAGAATTAGGTAGGCCTAATGTGATAACGTCTGACTTAAAGATACTCAGAAGGTTCCAAACAAAATTTTATTTACTTTCAATGGGCGGACACGAGATGGCGGTACGGGGGCGGCCTTGCCCTTACGGGCTAAGTGGCGTGTGATTTTTCAATACACTGCCTGTTTTCGAGACCATAGACTGCTAGTCTTCACAACACTGCTGAATGTGTACATAATAAATAAAGAGCTAGTAGTTGGCACCCCCCTCAGTGCATACCAAAAAGCGACCTATCTAGGCTGGTGCACAATGAAATGATGAGTCTAAAAACACAGGGTGGTCTGGGCGCAATCTGGCACTTTCTATACAGTCAACAGAAAACTGTTTATTTTTTTTTATCAAATCGTGTACCATGTAAGTACACAGTGCATGCAAAAGTAGGTACTAATTATGAAGTACAGTCAACGACAGGTCAAGCTTGACAGTCGCAGTACGACTCTAGCCCTTACCTCTATTGAAATAAGAACGGTACAAAGTCCAATGTGTCAAGCTTGTACTGACTGTACCATAACCAACAGGATTGATTCACCTAACCCTGATACTTAGTTGGTTGACATAACCTAAAAATGACATTGTCATTGCCACCGGGCTTAGGCAAGGCAAGAGGCCAGGTTAAAAGTACCCTAAGCCGACGAGCATGTATGAAAGGATTGATGAAGGTTCAGGAAGCAAGGAAAGTATGTCAAGATCGTAGCAGGTGGAGAACTGTGGTCTCTGCCTACCCCGACGGGAACAAGGCGTGATGTTATGTATGTATGTACAAATCAAGCCAGTTTGCGCCTAGGCAACCCTATTTTTACACTCACCTTTTAGATAGATCAGTTTTTGGTATGTGACGAGGTAGGGTCACCAACAGCCCACTCTCCGCCTATAAAAGTGGCGACTCAACTGAACACTGTCACACACAGTAACCATTGACGTTATCACAATTAAAATCTTTTATTTAATGACAATATCCACCAATTTATAATTATTTACAACAATAATCGACTGTTAGTACTTGTTACAATAACTTAATCGATTTATTTAATTAAGCAATATTATTATGATGAGCATGACTGCGTTTTAGCAAAATAGGTGTTAATATAATAATTAAATTGTTGATGATTTTTTTCGTAATATAAAGGATGTAATTTTGGAAATAAATTTTCCTTTTTCCTATAATTTTAAATAAATCAAATTATTTTTTTACCTATGTCATCGATTCGCCAGAATTACCCCTTTTATACATTACGCTATAAATAATCAGTGTGTATATAAGATACAATTTTATGTTCCAAACTAGAGTGTAAGTTCTTAAGTTTTTAATAAACTAACGCCTGTTTTTATATGCTAAAATGAGATTATTTTATTTTAATTTAAACCTTTTTATTATCATACTTTTTGTTAAGGGGATTCCTGCAGTCAACTAGCGTCCCCATCAGTTAAAAAAATATTGCTCGCTAAACACAAAATATATCGAAAATCCGGAAAGATTGGATGAAGTTGGGTACCTTAACTTCATCCAGTCTTTCCATTTATTTAGAATCTATCAATTCTGAAAAATGTAGATGACTGTAGTTACAGATACAAAAAGTGCCAAAAACGGCCACATTCAGCAGTTTTTGTATCTGTAACTACAGCAAACTTAGTAAATAGGTTCTACATAAACAATGGTACATTTACTTCAATCTGTCTTTCCGGATTTTCGATAAATTTTGTTTCTAGCGAGTAATATGAGAGAGGCCATGGTAGAGCGTATAAACTCAACCTTAAGTCTTGTCTCCGACTAGGGTGACAAAAATCTGGTGAGTTTCAACGCCACCAAAACACAAGCGTGTCTATTCACTGCCAAAAGGAGTCCATTCAATCTGGCTCCTACTTTTCGAGGTACATCTGTACCGGTCACCGACAGCCTCGAGCTTCTTGGCATGAAGCTGTGTGCAAGCCTGAACTTCGGCGCCAACATTGAGTCAAAAGCTCAAACTGCGGCCAAAAAGTTGGGTATCCTCAATAAGGTTAAGCGGTATATCACTCGGTAAGGAAATCAATTATTACGGAAGAAGACTTGATAGACACTTAGTACCTAAAGTTTTTAATGAAATTTCGTGGTTAAGAGAGGAGCCCAAACTTAGTACAAAAGTATTGAAAATAAAATTAAAAAACACCTTACTAAACCTATAAAACTTGTGAGTACTTAGTATCATTCTTTATAAGGTATCTTATTCTTTTTGACTACGGCTAGGAGCACTTCAAGCTTGACACATAGGACTTTGTTCTGTGCTTATTTATAAAGCAGCAGGACATAAATTTGCACTGTGAGTGGCTTGACCTACTCCTGGCTGTACTTGCCTGCTTGATGTACCTATTTAAGTAAGTATATATAGCTAGTACCAGGTGCATGATTTTGTTAGTATTGCGCCTTCTTCGCCAACAAACTGTCACAGTTTGGCGATCATTTAGTTTGTAAGAAATGCATGTACCTTTCGTAATTAATAAATAAATAATAAAAAAAAAACTCCTGGACAGTTGCTAGTTTTATACAAAGCACAAGTCCGATCTTGCATGGAGAATTGCTGCCACCTTTGGGATGGCTCAGCCAAATACCACCAAGAAGCTCGTTGGTGATGAGATGCTAGTGAAAACCAAGTTTCACATGTATTCTATGGCCTAGCCCACCGGCGCAAAATTGCATATCTGTCGGTCTTTTACATATTGTACTTCGGAGAGTGTGCCCAAGAGCTCCATGAGCTTATTCCGCCATCCCCCTTCTACCATCGGGAATCCAGACGCACCGCAGGATATCACCCATATTTGGTTGATATTCCACACATCCGCACAAAGCGCTTTGAAACATCCTTTATAATGCGCAGTCTAAGGAGTTGAATTCTCTGCCTGCGTCTGTGTTCCCGAGCTCTTATAACCCGAATCTATTTAAGTCGCGAGTGAATAGGCTTCTTCTTGGCAAGCTCGTTCCATCGTCGACCTCATCTCTGTCCTCAAGGCTAGATCGAGGTCAAGAGTAAGTCCATACATATTAAAAAAAATTTTTTTTTTTAACTGTCGGGGGCGCTAGTGGACCGCAGGTAGGATTCAGCCTTCAGCGAATATCTAAATATCTTATCGCATATTTTCGAACCACTAATTTAAATTCCAAAAAGTTTTTCCAAATTTTCGAAACTGCTGTAATTAATAGGTGACGAAAATTATTAATCTATTATTTAATCATTCAAGAATGATGTAATATAACGACTTATTTTTATAATGTAAATACCTGGATACAGGGTGTAACAAAAAGGGTATACCAACCCTGAAAGATGTGAATCTGCCCATGAAACTGATCAACTTTTTCCAAGGAACATTTAAAAAAAAATTTACCTCCCATAGAAACTGAGTCAGCGGATAGTTATGTACTATAATTTTGTATGGAAAGTCAAGTTTCTATGTTCCTTGGGGAAAGTTGTTCAGTTTCATGGGCAGAATCATATCCTTTAGGGTTGATATATCCTTTCTGTTAAACCTTGTATATTGTTATGTAGTATGTAAATCTTCTTATAGTGGGGTAGCCTTAAAATACTTTTTTTTAATAATTACAATCGATTAGAAAAAAAAGGACGGGTTGCCGGGAGTGCTGGCAGAAGTGAAAACTTTTTTTTTTTAAAAAATTCAAATTCAACTTCATTTATTTTCGATTTTAAATTACATTATTTACATTAATACAAAGTTACATCAATAGAATTAAATTACAATTTAGTTAATACAATAAAAATAAAAACTAATAACTTGCATTTTTCAATATTATGCTTTTTGTAAGGGTCAATCGCGCCATTGCTCGCATACTTCTTTGATGTCACTGAATAAAAACCCGTATTGTACACGTTTTGCATACGGTTGACAGTTGACGCTTTTTCGATCAGGCTACGGATCTGACGCGAGATATGACGCGACATCTGACGCGAGTTTAAAATTTTTTACCCATCTAAAAATCGCCAAGCGCCGCTAGAGAAGTTTTCACTTCTAAAAGTCCATTGTTTCGACATTGGTGCAGTTGCTGGTGACTCAAAGTTTGCGCCTTCACTGGTTCGATTCCTGCCAAAGACGTTTAGGTTTACGAAACTGTACTGTTCTTCGCGCTTGATAGATTAGATGACATAATTCCTCAAATAAAGTGACATTTCTCCGAGATATATTTTCTCTCGGGCAGCGTGCTAAGCCGGCTGACAGCGCTGTGAGCGATAAAATCGATATTATCGTTGATTCGGAACGCAGCTTTAATCTCCCTAAGACTCTGAACAACTTGGTAAGGCGGACACAACATGGAACGAACGCAAAACCACCACCAATAAACATTTCAAAATTGCAACGAGATTTGTCAAAGAATAGTAGCAACCCATCTCTACCTATAGTTGTCGTAAGAGGCGACTAAGGGCTTATGAACCTGAGATGGGCAGCAGCATCTTTCCGTGTATCGTACCAACTTACATACTACGGTTACCATTGCAAGCGATTTTGTTCTAAGAGAAATGTTTGAAACTAAAATGAACGCTTTATAAAATAGTGTAGTTAAAATCAAGGTTAAAATCCATACCTAATAAATCTTATGAATAAACTAGGTAAGCTTAATAGGCCGTGATTAAGTATTCTGTAGAAGCGCCTTAGTATTTAGGATAGTAGGTACAGTAAAGGAATTTAATTCAATACCAAAGATAAAAATGAGCGTTTTATATATACAGACAGCAGTGTGTTGGCGCTTCGAACTCTTTTCAACAAAGTTATTAATCCATTTTATCGTTTATTCCTACCCTTACCAACGACTAATAAACGGACGGAACGGGTGTTGCCCGATGTAACTCACTACCACCTTCACCGGAGAATACCCCTTTAGACGGTTTCCTGGCTCATACGAGGAGCTTCACGAGCTTTCTGCGGTGGCTGCAGACTTGCACTTGGATATAAATTTGTAAATATTTTAATGTAGGTTATATCTATATAGACCGAACGATAATAATAATAAGTTAATAGTAACCTCAGAATAATGATCTCCTTAATAGTAACCAAATTTAATTTGTCATAGTTAAAAACAAAGTTTATTTATTGGTGACCAAAGTTAGTTACATGCAAGTTTTTTAATAGAATGGAATATTTTATTCGCTTGAATAAGGTACAAGTTATAATATAGTATTCAGCTATGCACACAATAGAATGCAAATATTATTTGCAAATTTAATTTTTAAATAAACTATTTTTTTTTTCCTTTTTTACACGACTGCGCGAAGCCAAAAAGGAAGTGTAGTTTTGAGTGTATGCGGAAATGTATCATACAGTAAAATTAGACAGGCAGTAAATGATTACTATTAGATTCCTTGACTGTACCTAGTTGTTTTAATATATGAGATTGTAAGTTATTTTGTATGACGAATGTGTATTGCCAGAGTAAATGTATAGCGTAAATTGTGATATTTAGCAAAATAAAATAAATCAATTACGAATCTTTGGCTTATTTTTATTTCATTTCCACAAAATACAGCATTGTATCGCCCTGGAAATTTTAAGAGATAGTTGTGTCCATGTAATGACACTTCACAACTTTTCGAACATAAAAAAAAATATCGACACAAAATGTGCCGTCAGCTGATGCAGTTTGTATGGGAAGACGAATTTTTTTTTCGTATTTTCTCTGGGAAAACCTGTTTAGTTTCATGGGCAGAACCACCTCTTAAAATTTCCGAAGTGAAAAAAAAAAGGTGTATTAATAACGAAAGAAACTAATACATACACTGATTTAAAAATACACTACCACAATATACTACAGCCCATGTGGTGCCTGAAATTAATAGTATCAAACCATCACTACCCTGGGTGTCGTAGGAGGCGACTAAGGGAATATGAACTGGAGGATGGACAGCAGCGTCCTTCTGTGTATCGTATCATCTTAAATACTGCATTCACCAACAACAGCGGAGCGGTCCATGGTGCTACGACCGTCTAGGCAAGCCTACGCGCGGCAGGCAAAATTTTTGACGTGCCTGGGTTTTGGCGCCTGAATATTTCCTTCGTCTAAATCTGCCTTAAGGGGATCCGTTTTCCATACAAAAATTCAAATGACTTGCATTCTTACGCGGGACATAAAATTCTGTTGAAAAACGAACGAATACTGCTATTTTTAGTTACATTTTTCGCTAATTAATACAAAATACAGTTAATGTACTGAAAGTACTATTTTTGTTAGCAATTTTTGGTTCAATATTACGATTGTGGGCGTGCGGTGAAAACTGTACGATTGTGCTTTGTGTGCATGTGTGAGTGATCGTACTCATGTAAACAAGGACTGACGAGAATAATTGACTTTGGACATATGGAGATATTTTTCTTATCGAAATTGTTGTTAGGCGTTGAAGTTGCACGATGAAATTTACGCGAATCAACTTTTTACATATATAGTTGATACTTATTGCATTAAAAAATAAAACCTTATATTTGCAGCAGTGGCTCCATCTAGTTGCGTTCGGGGCTAAGCTGGCCGTCACAGATCACCTTAAGACTGACAATCCCCATACTATAGAAAACATGACCCGGAAAGGCATAAAACTCATGGAAACTAGAGGGCGCTTTCAAATAATCTGGAAATTAATTATGGTCTACCGGCTATTCTGCCAAAAAATCATTCAAAATTTCAACATAATTTCAATGTTAAGAGACGCTAACATTGAAATTCGGTTTATTTTTTAGCAGAATACTCATGTTATTACTGCACGTTGTACAAATCGTATTTAAATTTAAAGTTCTCATTTAAATTAATCTTTGTAAACATCAGAAAGTGACAGCTATATAGGGTGACTTTTAATTAGTTCTTGATAGAAAAGATTTGCATGTACTCATGATACTTAACAACTTTTCCCAAGGAACATAGGTCGAAATACGAAAAACCAAATTTGACCTCCCATACAAAATGCGCTATCAGCTGATGTAGTTTCTATGGGAAGTCAAAACTTGTAAATTGTATTTCGACCTATGTTCCTTGGGGAAAGTTGTTCAGTATCATACTCATGATACTGAACTGTACTCACATTCATACCTTTTTCTATCAAGGACTAATTAAAAGTCACCCTGTATATTTAATAATAGAGCTTTTATTTTAATGAGGCTTTGAGGAATTTGCTTTATGCAAAGGTTAAATAATAGTTTTATATCATAAGTTCATAACAGTAATTTGAACACTAGCGCCACAGTTCTATCATATCTATTCCGAGACGCTGCCGCCACCTTCGGCGGGAACCACTTTTCCGGAACTACTACTATAAACTTTTTTATATTAGTAGTTCCGGAAAAGTCCGTTAGATGGCGCTATGTTACCGTACGAAAAAAGGTATCTATGTAATTTTCTTACTATAAGTTTGCAGCCTGAGTACCTAGACAAGTGGCTTCCTACAATCGCAAGCGCTAGTAGAATAGAATGAAAATGTATGGGATTGACATTAGCTGTCACCCAACATTTCGTTAGCTTATGTCTGTGCTTATGTCAATCCCATACATTTTTATTCTATTCTACCAGCGGTTACGATTGAAGAAAGTCTTGTCTCAAACCCCAGATGAGTTTTGTGTGACGTAGAATACGCACCTCCCTCCAGTTATACAGGGTGTTTGGTAAATGTCTGCAAACCTCTCAGGTGGTAGCTCTCCTCATGAAAATGAACCACTTTCCCCTGCAACTTGCACATAAGACAATTACTCGTACATGAGAAATACCATCTTAGTTCTCAGGGTAGGCAACGCGATTTGCTGTCTTGTTAGTGTCTGTATAGAGTCCGTCATATACATCTTCTGTATTCTGTAAAGAGAAAAGCGTATTCCAGTCGCCTATACTAGTCTGTCAAAAAACTCAGTTAAGTTTTACAAAAATCAAGAAATTGTTTTAGCATAAACTTTGTTTGCGAAAGTGAAAATATCGGAAGCGTAAATGATCCGTAATAGCCATATTATGCGTGATTTTTACCCCGTTTTTTATCCTGAATGGCAAGTGTTTTCACCAGAAAAACTGTGGTAGTAACATTTATTAGTCCCATGTCACATATTTCTTAGAGAGAAAGATAAAAATTTTACGTTTTTAGGATTTGATAAAAATCCATATATTTTAGTATGGAGGTCCCTCGCAATATAGGATACGCTTATGGGTCCATCCTTAGCAGGAAGTGCTGCTACTCAAACATCCTTTGTATGACCGGAGGGTCAAAATTGGAACTACATTTTTATAGTTTATTGGCAGATTTTTTAATAAAGTCTTCACTACTAGCGACGCTGTCAACTAAACGGATATCGCGGTCATACTGTACAGTCGGCAACAAAAGTTGCTAAGAATTTCAGGGGGGTGATCGTGGTCATTTCAACGACACTACCAAAACAAAAACGTTTGCCTAGAACACTTAGTTACGACTTAAGGTGGTTGTTGAGCAGAGGTGCTGCCACTTTAAGAAATAAATTTATTGCGACATTAATACAAAACATTTAATAAGGATTGTTTGTTTGGCGGCAATTTGGGGTAGTTCTATATTTTATTATTCATCACATCACACCTTAGCTTATCGTTAATAGCTTTGTATTGCAAAAGTGCCAAAAACGGCCACTTTTAGCACTTTACCAATACAAAGCTATAAATAAGATAATAAGATAAGATAATGGTTTATTTCATAAATTGGTAACAAATTGATCTTATTTATACAAAGCATAAGCTTATATGTAAAGGGTAAACATTGAGCCATCTGCTGCCGAACTAGGTAAAGACCTGTGTTTCAGCATTCATATGATAAGCTAAGCTATGATGTTATGGGTTATAACATATATAACTACCCCATTTTGCCGCCGAACGACCGATACTAATGAAAAGTTTTGTATTTGCGACGCAATAAATTTATTTCTAAAAGTAAGGTGCTGCCACTCGGCAACCACCTTACCATAACTTTTGAGGCTAACGTTTTTGTTTTGGTAATGTCGTTGAAATTACCACGATCACCTCGCAGGTGTCTACAGCGTGGTGTAACGCAAAGGTGTGATCATACTAAAGGGTGTGAATCTGCCCATGAAACTGAACAACTTTTCCCAAGGAGCATAGCTCGAAATACGAAATACCAAATTAAAGCTCCCATACAAAATTCGCTATCAGCTGATTCAGTTTCTTCAGAGATAAAAAGTTGATTTTGTTCTATGACCTATGTTCCTTGGGAAAAGTTGTTCAGTTTCATGGGTTTATACCCTATTATCACTTTGCGTTACACGTTGAATACAGGGTGTAACAGAGAGGATATACCAAGCTTAAAGAGTGTGAATCTGCCATAGGAATCTGCCCATAGAAGCTGCATCAGCTGATGGCACATTTTGTATCATGGTCAAAATTATTTTCTTGGTATTTCGACCAATGTTCCTTTGGGAAAGTTGTTCAGTTTCATGGGCAGATGTATATCCTACAGGCATGTTATGCCCTTTCTGTTACACCTTGCTGATCCACATGTTGAAAGTGACCATAATTATCCGACACAAATATTCAAATTATTCTTGGCTACTAGTAAAAAAACGGTGCTTACAATTTAAAAAATAGATTGTTACGGTCACTTTGAATGTGTGGTTCAAATATGGACACCTAAAATGTTAAGCTGTTTTTGTACCTGACTGTACCTTCTCTCTGCTGCTTATATCGACGTTTTACTCATTTCCGCCGCAAGAGGCGCTGTGGCAGCGCTAATTTTTAGGGCACGAAGGGAGGTTTTATTTATACTTGTATGTTTTAAGGTCAGGGTCATTCGCCGAGGCTGCGGCTACGGCAGTGAGTTGTAACCCTTAAGGTTTTCCTTACTTATATCAGAATGACTTTGTTAGTATAAGAATGTGAAAATTACTGGTGCTTCTTCGTGGACTGCAAACTTTAGGTAGGAATGTTACTGGGACCATAAAACTGAACAACTTTTCCTAAGAAATATAGGTCTAAATACGGAAAAAAAGATTTGAAGGTCTAAACAAAATTTTAAAATCTCATAGAAAGTGCCTCAGCTAATAGCGCATTTACACGAAAGAGATTTTTTTTTTTTTACCAATAAGTACTTGAAAATCACCGCGTTATAAAATATCCCCCAAAAGATTCAAAATCACTGATCATTGTTTTCAAAAGTAAAGATTAAAATATTATTTAAATATGAAGTAATGTATTAATATTTTCATATTTTTTTAATTTACTTTTTAATGGTTTATCTCAGAAATTTAGATTTTTTTCAGTCTCAAAAGTGATGTTTTATCACCCGGTGACATTCAAGAATTGGCTCACTGATTTACGGTCTGAGTAACATACTCAAAAGTTCTACCTTACCCTTACTAGCCTTGCCTAACATAGTAGCCACGATAAACAGCTTAACGTGCCCTCCGACACACGGAAAACGCTCTAGCCCAAGCAGTGTGCCTCACGGAGCAGAGAAGCTGCTCCGTGAGTGTGCCTTCTCCGTAGAGCGACGACAGTATGAGGAAAAAGCCTCCCTTATATATGGCTTTTGAATCTAACTATACTAGGCGATAATTACATTGCGTGCCATTACTCAGGAGCGAATTCAGTCAGTATTCGAATAAACTTGATTTGACACCCCATATTAAGCGTTTTCCTTCAGTACGTTTGTCCTAGAAAAAAAGCCTTTATTTCTGACCGATGGTATTTACCATTATCATCATAACAGACGTCCACTGCTGGACATAGGCCTCCCCTAAAGGTCTCCATGGCTCGCAGTCCTGCGCTGCTCGCACCCAGCGGCTTCCCGCGACCGCTACCAGATCGTCGGTCCACCTTGTGGGGGCCTGAACACGCTACCGTTGGTACTATCATCATCATCATCATAACATCCCATGAAACGTCCACTACAGGACAGGGAGCTCATTCCAGAATTTTAGCTTTTGCTTTTTGAAGTACCATAGTCACGTCGCTTATTAGCGTTACGGCTGGCACCATGGACCGCGGTTGTAGGTGACCGCAGTAAGAAAGATGTAAGATACAAAGAAGGATGCTGCTGCCCATCCTCCAGTTTACCACCCTTAGTCGCCTCTAACGACACCCACGGGTATGTATGGGTTGGTACTATTCTTTGCCGGCACCACACGGAACGTTGGTATTACGAGTATAATGTCGTAATAATAAATTGTTCTCTACTGTGGGATTGTTACCAAGATGTCTCTTAAGATGTTGTGTTAATTAAGAAACAAAACTTGAGTAGCTGTTAATCAAGCAAGTTACATATTTTTTTTTTTTTTTTTTTTTAAAAAATGTTTTATTTACTCTCACATGTCTGTTTTCTTATTTATAGGGTGGAAGTTATAACAATGGATCATTAATTTTAAATAAGTACAATACAATGTGAGAGCCTGGTGTCTGTACTAGGAAAAACCTGTATGACAAATCACCAGGCCCTTGCCCCTCTCAGTAAAAAACAATGATCAGAACTGTTGAGTGACATACTAAAACACAAACATGGCATTTTAACAATATTTTACAATGGAATAGTAGAAAATAAAGCAAGACGTACATTGCACAAGAGTGTGTGTGTGTGAGGTATGGGTGTGTATGTGTGTTGTGTGGGTGTGTGTATGTGTGTGTTTGATGGAAAAGTTTGTGTACGAGTTAAAGTTGTAGTGTGAGACTGGTGAGTGTGAATTAAATAGGTAAGGGTTTTGAGTGTATATGCTTGGCTGTGGATACAATATATGTACATGGCAAGACTTTGTCAGTACATGGGAAATTCAAACTTGCGGTTTTAGAAGGGCTTCAGTAGATTCGTAGTCGAGAGTTAAAAGCCAGGATGTAATTTTTCTTTTACATTGTACTTTAAGAAGGTCATGTATTTGAAGTTCCTTGTTTAGTTTATTGTAGAGGAAGTTACCCAAGAAGCAAAAGAATCTTTGAGCAAAGGTGGTGTTGAAAAGAGTGGAGCGGCACACTTCGTGATTCCTACGCTTGGTACGAGAGTCATAGTCACGCGGTAGAGTTGAATGTTTTTTAAGAATAACATTTAATATAAAAAGTTGACGTACAGAAAGTTCCATGGTTAATTCGTATAAATCCTTGGTATGAAAACGATAAGGAAGACAATAACTTGCTTTTAGCAGGGCTCTTTGGGCACGTTCAACTTTTATGATATTAGATTTATACCCACCTCCCCACGAATCAATACAATATGTAATAAGTGACTTACATAAAGCTTGGTAAACAGTTTTAATTACTTTTTTATCAGCCACATGCCGCAGGTTCTTAAAGACAAAGATAAGTTTACGCAACCTAGCTGTAAGTGTGATAATGTGCTGCTGAAAGTTTAGGTGAGCATCAATAATGATGCCGAGATATTTGATCGACTTAGTATTAAGAAGAGCCGGACAGTTGCACTGTCCGCTAGCAAACGATACGCAAGAGTGGGCTGTGATTTTCAAATCATTGTGAATTGGCTGGTCTTGAGTGCGAATGGAAAACGTAATATATTTCGTTTTTTCAACATTTAATGTTAGGACATTACTCTTTAGCCATTTGGAAACCAGATTAAAACCAACTTGAGCACATTGATACACGTCAGTCCAGGTGTCAGCAGAGAACAACAGAGCAGTATCATCGGCAAATGTGATGATTTTTCCATTAGGGAGATTCAGGTTACATAAATCGTTGATGTATGCTAAAAATAAGGTAGGGCCGAGGATACTGCCCTGCGGTACTCCATATTCAACGGCCATCTCGTCGCTCAGGAAGTTTCCTATCTTCACACTCTGGGATCTATTAGAGAGGTAGTCTGAGAACAGCTCTAGTGGTTTGCCTCTTATTCCAAGAGCTTCGAGTTTATTTTTCAGAATGGGAACAGAAACCGTGTCAAAAGCCTTAGCAAGGTCAAGAAAGATAACTAGAGTCTTCTTTCTGGCATCTAAATTGGTTACAATGAAGTCAGTGAGGTGGTAAACTGCAGAGTTTGTTGATCTGCCACTTCTAAAACCAAACTGATTCTCAGAGAGAAGACCATAGTGCTCAAGAAAATTTGTAAGTTTACGATTCATTAGTCTTTCTAGAACTTTTGACATTGCCGGTAGAATGGATATTGGCCTATAATTATTGACACAGTCTCTGCTCCCATTCTTAAAGATAGGGTGTACTAAAGATCTTTTAAACGCTAACGGAAAGATTCCAGTTGAAATTGCTAGATTACATATAAAAGTAAGTGGTGGAGATAGCAAGTGTACGAATTGTTTTATAGTTGAGCTAGAAATATTGTCAACTCCTACAGCACAGTCTGTTTTAAGTTCATTGATAATAGATTCTATTTCGCACTCTGAGACAGGCAGGAATACAAATGAACTGGATAAAGATTTCATATTAGAGGTAGGAGGAATATCCTTGCTGCGATTCGCGATTCTTTCTGCTAGCGTTTTTCCAATTTGTGTGAAGAATGTATTCACGTTGTTAACAGATGCGGAAGGATTGTCTTTTTCTAGTAAATCTGTTGGTGGCACATTTGACCGTTTGGTGTTTGTGATTGATTTGATTGTGTCCCACAGTTTTTTATTATTAGTTTTAGATTTATTGATTTCGTTCTTTTCGTATTCCCTTTTGAGTCGCTTTAATAGATTATTGCAGTAATTACGGTACCTCTTGTATGTTATAAGCAATGTTTCATTGTGAGGGTCTTTCTTTAGTTTTTTGTGTAGCTTATCCCTATTTTTCATACATTTTAATACACCTGCTGTGATCCAGGGTTTTTTTACTCTTCGGCGATTTGGAACAGTAACTTCTCTCGAACTTTTCTTTATAGCATTAGATAATAGGCTAACAAAGCAATCTGTTGCAAGATTAACATCAGTATAGCTATATATTTGGCTAAAATCAATATCATTCATTAGTTCATTTAAAAGAATATAATCAACTTTTTTAACGGTTTTAATGAATGAGGAATTTTTTGTAGTCTTTTCAAGGTAAAGTAGGGTTGTATCATGATCGGTTATAGAAGAGGAAACGGTATAGCAGTGTGCTTTCGATTTAGATTTTAGCATAAAGTGATCTAGGCAGGAGCGAGAGTGAGTTGGAAAAGAGTGGGCAGGGAGTAACCCATGATATGATAACATTGTTAGGTATGGTTGAGACCGTACATCATCATTATAATCTATAATATCTATGTTAATATCGCCTGTTATTATAATATTTTTACATGACGAATATTGTTCCAAGCAGTCATTTAGTGACATTAAAAAATTTTCAATATTATAATGTGAGGGGGATCGATATAACGCTAAAATTATTGTATCTTTATCAATTTTTAATAGTAAACAGTTTGCATTCTGTATGGTGGGTTCTTCGATTGAAACAGTTACATTGTTTTTAAAGTATATAACTACTCCTTCATTTTGGGTCAAGATGTCAACCGTTGCCGCTGAATTATAACCTTCAATTACGGGAAGGTTAGGACATTTGGATAACCAACATTCTGTTAAAATTATATAATCCCACTCGACCTTACTTCTGAAGATTAAGGTTAAAAAACTATCTAAATTACAATTGATACTTCGAATATTCTGCGATATAATTTTAATTGGATTTTGAAAATTGGTTAAGATAGAACTACACTCTTCTATGTCAATTACAGACGAGTAAGCCACTTCTAGTGTATCCAAGTCATTAATTATTTGGTTGTTTTGATTGTTATCGAATTTAGGTAAAAATTGCAAAGAATTATAGCGTGAAGTTTGACAGCTTATTTATGAACGAACGAAACAAAGAGACATTATTTTTATAGAAAAAATAGGGTAGGTAGGAGACAAAATATTTAGATTTTCGACAAAAAAATAAAAAAGACAGGTATGAACCAAGCTTTATTAAATTGAGCAGTTTTATGGTGTGTGTGTGATGTTGGTGTAAATTGTATGTAATAGGAATTGTTGTGTATTGATGGCGTATGTGTGTGTTGGTTGTTGCATGTACGTATACCTTATTTCTAGATAAAAAATAGAGCTTTTGCAAAAAAATAATCAAAATGGAAAGTGATAAAACAAGATTTTGTAAGAATAGTCATTCAGTTAGCTTGTGGAGATCGTGTTCGTTGTTAACACGGATCCCCGATTGCCCTTCTTCCTTCTTAGCGTAAACCTTCCCATAGGACGTCCAGCATGCCGCCAACTTCTTGTTTTTAACTGCTTCTCTCGCCAAGTAATGAAGATGTCTCGCAGTAGTAGTTAGAAACTCCTGAATGTAAATTAATTTAGGTTCGCCTTGTATTTTAATGTTTTGCGAGTTAAGCAAAGGCAGCTTTTTCTCTCTCTGGGATTTGTTGTAATCTTTAGCCAATTTGATGATTTCTTCTTTTCTAGAGGTCGTAGTGAAATCCACTGTTATCACCTGAGATTTCGTTCTATATATGTCACGGATCTCAGATTTATCAATACATCCTAAATTCAGAAACAATCCAACTTCTTGTATAATATTGGTTAGGGACAGTCGGTTTTCGTTTATTAATTTAGGTACGTTACGCACTTCTATTGTAGTGGAACGCTGGTTTTTTTCTAGGAAATCTATCTTGGTGGCAAAAGATTTAATCTGCTGAATATAGGCTTTATTTTCGTGTTCGAGAGTACTCACTCGGTTAAGAACGCCATCGTATTGGCCACACAAAAAATCCACAGTGTCCTGAATAGACTGGTTTTGTACCTTTATAGATGAAACAGCTGAGTTAAGTATTTCAAATTTCTGATTTTGTTGCGTGACAACCGCAGTTAGCGATGTGATGGAGTCCTTTAATTCACGCATAGTTGGCTCGGCCTCTTCGGAAATAATTTCTTCTGCACGCGGGATTGGGTTCGGGGCCTGGGTCCTCTTCCCCTTTTTTCTTCTTGCGGGTTCTGCGGGTTCTGGCTGAGTATTGTCAGATGAACTCTCATTTTCATTGTACACTGGCGGATCCGATCCGGGCACTGACGATCCAGGAGGAAGTGCGTTTGATTTTCCTTTTGCCTTCGGTGGGGTCCTTTTCATCGGCATACTTTTAATAAGTTAAGCTATATGCTTAAATGTGTAGCTCAAAATATACGGGGCCGTTGTAGTGGGTCGGCGAGTAAATCACGTAACGTGTTAATATGCACTGTCGCAGTCGCAGTAGTTAAACTGGTTTTGTGAGCAGTTAGGAATTGAACCGCGAATTAAAGTGTGAACTATGGCTGTCTTTGTCACTCTCTGTTACTTCGTACTCACGCGCTGATGGTGGCGGAACGATTATGCGTGCTGTTCTTCTCGCACTCTCACGTATAACTACTTATTTTATTACTGATTATAAAAATAATCTGTACACACGACCGCTTTTGTCCGAGGTCCGGGGCAAAAAGGCAGCGTATACCCAGCTGATATGCTCTCAAGAGCGAAATTGAGAGCGGTTTATTCATATGATCCTATGCTTAAAGCTTGGGTAAGGTAGGCTTGTCAGAACATCGCCTAACCCCATAACGAGAGTGAAGGGGATGTACCTCTGTGCTCTCAACGGACCACCTTTTGCCAAGTACGTACCTGGTAAGCTTGAACCTTGACCTATAGGCAGATTTCGATCACGTCTCGACTACTAGCACAAAATTGTCTTTAACGAACTATCTAAGATGCCTTGGCGTGCTTTCCGAAGCACAGAGTACGTTCTAGTTATACCACTTGCAGGCCGGTTGCTGGCAGGCATTGGTTAGCTTTTGTAATGGAAAAATAATAGTTTTAGCCACTAAAGGTCACGGAATCCCCATAAGTTGTTCTCAATGCTGAGCAAAGGTCTTTCTTTCAAGCGTCGCCTTCACGGCTACACCCATCCGTAGTAGGTAGTACGTATGAACCTATGACCTATAGACGGGCTTGGTCAGGTCCCGACTCCTGGCGCTGGCGTGACGGTCCTCACCACCTGTTCCTCTGCGATCGTTACCCCGGAGGCGCGGGCACGGCTGGGCAGTACGCATGCGCGACGCCCGGCCCGCGCCCGCGCGCCAGTCCGCCGCGAGTCCCGGGTCACGGCGGTTGCCCACTGCCCGAGCCACCCAACGCGAACGGGACACCCGCACCATGCGCCTATCGATCCAACCACTCCGATACCAACCAGATCTAGGTTAGCCGGCTAAAATTAAAAGGTGCGTCCCCAATTCAAGGCTATCGCACGCGCAGAAATAGCAATCGTGCATGGAGAAATGGAAAAAATGTATCCTATGTTATTAGTGTTTAAAGGCGAGATTCGTCTGTCAGCCATGCGGTAATGGCGGATGGGAGAATTATGTAAGATCGCCCGTTATTGTTTCGGCAAAAAATTTATTTCTTGCATTCTCTTCCGAGTTTTTCTTCTTGCGTTTCTTCCGCGAGTGAAGGTGCTAACGTTTGCTTTAAAAGTGGGAGTGTCAGTGGGTTTGTGTCAGTAAGTACGTAAAGAATGTGTTTCGCATCTCTCAAGATAAATATAAACTGAGCCCGTCGCTCTACGAACGAAACTACCAGTAGAAATCACTGCAAATAAAACTCTACCCGATATCTGTAGAGTCCCCTTTTATACGCTCCAATTCATGACAGACCGCTTCATATGACTTCATGACATACCTACTTAAATTTTCAGTATGTTACTAGAAATTTATGTAAACCCCTTACAACATCTTAAGAAAACATTCTGTAGATAAAAGTAAAACACACCGACTCTACATTTTAAGTCATACCGATGAAAATGTGTAAAACTTTCGGATTCGTATTTCCAATAGTTTTTACGGAGTCCGGTAAGAAGGACCATTTGAAATGAAATCTTATTGATCCAAGTCCAACTTCCTGAAAACTTCAGTGTGAAAACTTTTCACTACATGAAGTAATAAAAAGATAATTTTATGAATTAGCGTCACAAAAATCAATTAGCGAAGTGTGTTTGTGAGTGTTAACGATAAAGTTAACGATAAAGAAATCCGTGAAAACGCGACAGAAGCGAGGTTAGGGATAATTTTAGGTGACTAACCTAGAAAGCTCGGTGTTTCGCCGCTATGCTAAGAGATGGCGCTACTGGTCGCTATTGACTTTTCAGGTTTCACATCCGGAAAATTGGGTTTCTTTTCATTCCCTTTAAAATTTAATGGGACTAAAGACTTTTGATAATCTCATAACAATTCTTATTTCCCTTTTTCTTTACGCAAATTTTAGTTTTTCCTTTGGTTTTAGTGCGCAGGGCTCCACCCGTGTGTTGTCTCATTTTCCAGTAGATTTCTTTATATCCCGAAAGTTTACAAGATTTTGTATCAAGAGAAGATAAAGTTAGTTACTATCGTAATGATAAATAACAAAATAGTGAGAAGGTCTTGTCATTCCTTCCATTCACATATGGCAACCGATCAAAACCAGAATGTCAATGAAAAATCAGAAATGTAATACCTACTTATGAAACATTGTTTGATTGCGTTTTTCTTTTACATTTTGCTTCAGTTTTTTTTTACCTTGTTTAGCACTCAGTGACTTTTAATTATAGGTAGGTTCGGCAGGTATTTCCGTAGGTAATTCATTACTTTACAAATTATATTAGTTATTCTTCATTTTCAGTTTACCGAGCCTTTTTTAAAACCTCTATTTTCAAACTCCAATGGCAATAGGCCACTGACCTCTATATATACAAGTATATATATAGAGGTCAGTGCAATAGGCGATTTTCTATGACATTTGTCAACTACATTTTTGTATGTCGAAAGCTGGTACGCTCATCACTGTTGGTGTTGGTAATTTCTTTTTTTATAGCTTTGTAAATTAAAAATAAAAAAAATTAGAAGAAAATATATTACAGACATTTTGACAGCTTACCTATTGACCGACTGACTTAATATTTTCATACTGGTGACTGTTTAGTATCAGTGATTCCATTTTCCTAACGATGATTCCATTTTCAAGAGGTACAAAAAAGGACGGGTTGCACTCCGGGAGTGCCGGCAGAAGTGCATTGTACATTTTTGAATATTTTGGAATGGTTAGGGAATAATTTCGCACGAATTGTTTTATTTATGAGTATATAAGTACATACAATATTCATTTATTGCGCTATCGTAGACAAACATGCCAATTTATATTACATATAGAAAATCTTCGTCAGATCTGACGCGCCGCTAAAGAAGTTTTCACTTCAAAACTTAAACATCTGACGCGACATCGGACGTGAGTTTAACATTTTTAACCCATCTAAAAAAGTGCCAAGCGCCGCTGACGTTTTCACTTCAAAAAAGTTGCTTAGTTTTATGGTCTGAGAAAACTGAAATTTTTGTAATTATCAAAAAGTAGGCTTTACCTTAAGTTTCTAAACTTTCACCTTCCATTTTCACTCTTCGGAGAAAAATGCCAGGAAATGTTAAAACATTAGGTACAGTCAAGAGCACATCAAGCTTGACACATTGATCTTATTTCAATAGAGAGTGTCAAGCTTGAACTGTCGTTGACTGTACCTACCATATTTCTGTATTAAGACTAAAGACTAAGACTTTGTATGAATATCACTAAAACATTAGGATTCTAATGCAAAATATGACTCCCAATTGAAGGGAAGTGGTCCCGAAATGTTTTTTTCTTATTTCTTGTTGAGATTCCAACACTCAAACTTTTATTTGAAAGCTATAGGTATAAAGTGTAAAAAACTTTCAGAGAAAATTAAGAAATATTCTTCACCGTACAAAATTGTCATCATAACATAACATCCCATGAAACGCCCTCTGCAGGACAGGGAGCTCCCTCCAGAATTCCAGCAAAAACACGAGAGGGAGGGAAAGTAGGCACCATAGTTACCACGCTTGTTAGCATTGCGGCTGGCATCATGGACCGCAGTTGTTGGTGACCGCAGTAATAAAGATGGCACGATACACAGAAGGACGCTGCTGCCCGTCCTCCAATTCATAATCCCTTAGTTGCCTTTTACGACACCCAGGGGGTACAGATGGTTTAGTAGTTCTTTGCCGGCGCCACACGGGTTCTATGAGACTATTACATCGAAGTACCATTTTTTTCACTTCCCATACAAAATCAAGGATAACATCGGTGTGGATGCACCTCAACATTCTTGCCAGTCACAATAAAACTACAATGGCTCATAAACGTGTAAATTCGATCAGTTCAACAAATAAATACTAACAGTGCCATCTGTTACGTGAGCTCAGATTTATTTGTGTACTGTTTCATAGGATTTAGCATCAGCTGACAGACTGATTAAAAATTCCACCAGTCTTGCAGGCGGCGTAGTGTCAGTAGTACCATTGATATGTACC
The DNA here is from genome assembly GCA_947532105.1 of Athrips mouffetella. NCBI lineage: Eukaryota > Metazoa > Arthropoda > Insecta > Lepidoptera > Gelechiidae > Athrips > Athrips mouffetella. Next base: position 16,064,351 of record OX383981.1, read on the forward strand.
ATTAATGGTACTACTGACACTGAGTTGTTACAAACCATATCAACATCATCATAACATCCTGCCACCGGAAACTACTCAGCGGCAGACAGAAGTTGAGGATACTCACAGGGTCGTGGTCGTAGGGGTTAGGCAAAAACCAACGTAAAGGGAACGAGTTTATTATGACAAAGTAGGTACAAAATACAAGGCGGTGGTCGTGCTGCGCGCGGGCACGTCCGAGCACGACCAGAATCCAAGGTAAACTAACTGTTTTTGACACGAATGACACCGAAAGACAAAGATAGAAGACATTTGAAATAGGAATTTGGAATTTTGGGCCAGGACGATAGAGCCAGGATCACGAAAGGAGGCAGCATGCGAGGCATGCAGCCCCGCTCCGTGACAATCCCATGAAACGTCCACTGCAGGACAGGGAGCTCCCTCCAGAACTCCAGCAAAAACGCGTGTAACTTATAAGGGGATTTACCATAGTCGCCACACTTGTCAGCGTTGCGACTGGCGTCCGCTGTATGTAAGATGGTACGTTACACAGAACGATGCTGCTACCCATCCTCCGGCTCATAACCCTTAGTCGCCTCTTACGACACCCACGAGTAGGGATGGGTTGGCTGGTTGGAGGGTTGGTACTATTATTTGCCGGCACCACACGGACAGCAAAAAAAAAACTCCTGTAACCTACCTATAGTATTTTTAGAAACAATAAATTTGATTTTGGGAACTGCAAAATTATGTTTGTTTGTAAATGTATTTTGCAGATTTCATAAAAACTTCGGGATGTTATGATTATGATGATCTTATAGAGTAAGCTATTTATAAAAACAATACTGGGAGTCAATTCTTGAATACCAACGGGTGAAAAAATATCACTTGTGAGATCTAAAAAAAATATTACAAAAAAAGTATACAACGTGTAACGGAAAGATGTGATAATACTAAAAAGTCTGAAACTGCCCATGAAACTGAACAACTTTCCCCAAGGAACTTAGATCGAAACCACTCGTGCTATCGACTTGAAATTTGGACTAGTTTTAAAATATGATTGCCCAACTGTTTTTGAGGGGGCGAGATGTACCCTAAGCCACTTAATTGCATAGTACCTGGGCGACCGAGCTTCGCTCTATAATAGCCGCCTCAACATCAAAATATCATGGGGTGAGCAAGCATGCTACCCGCCAATAGATGGAGCTGTAGATTTTTGTCTAAAACGCGAATGCTTAAAAACACGGGGAAAACGAATTTTCCCAGACATGAGACCTAGCTAGATTGATTTTTCGTCCTCGACAACCCCCCTATGGTAAATTTCATCGAAATTGTTAGAGCCGTTTTCGAGAAACCGATTACAAATACATATATATATATTTATATACAAATATTGCTCGTTTAATAGTATAGGATAAAATAATTTTAAACAATTATGATTAGTAATATAAAGGGAGCCCAAATAAGGAGGGCAAAATTTCAAATTGTTCTTATTAGGTCGAGTGGGGTACCATATAAGGGCTCTACTACATTCTAAAATATATTTTTGTATGTTATTGCGACTCTTAGTTTTCAAATTATGATGAAAAATGTCAAAAAAATACCCCTCCCCTTATCTCTTAAGTTTGTGAAAGGAAAATTTTGAATTAATTACAGTCGATATAAATATAACAGCAAAAATAAAACGATCTTTCTAAGTTGCACAGTTTTTTTTTAGAAATCTGCAAAAAACCTTTACAAACAAATTTAGTTTTGCGGTCCTAAAAATGGACTTTATTGCTTCCAAAAATACTATAGGTATATCGGAACCCTCAGTGCGCGAGTCCGACTCGTACTTGACCGGTTTTTTTGTACATGGAATCTGCTTACATGCGATTCAAATGCTGGTATCAACATTAGTCTATCATCGCCACGAATTTCCTATTCACCGACGCGACTATTCAACCATCCGTCTTGTATCTAAACCAATGTCCCAAGATAATTAAACACTTGATTAATTTATTTTCATTGGCACACTATTTAAGGTACGTTACTTCATGGTACATTAAAATAATTTAACTCTACGTTATTCTAGGTTATTCTCGCGCGATCGACACGTGTTATTAGATCTAAAGATAAACCGCCTAAATGAGTCCTCGCCCGCGGGGTACAGGGGCACGGGGATAAGACGACAAAGGGGGAACGAAAGAGGTGCGGGCGGCGGTGGGCGGCGGGGCATTCTCATTCTCTACGCGCGTCCGCCCCCCACACCTGCCCGCACGTACCCCGCGGGCGAGGACTCATTTAGGCGGTAGTTTATTTGATTGTTGTTTTTAGGGTTCCGATACCAAAATGGTAAAATAAGAAACCCCCTAAAGGGGGCCCAAATGGGGAGGTCAAAATTTTTAATTGTCGTTACTAGGTCGAATGGAGTATCATAAAAGAGCTTCATTTGTACATTTCAAAATATATTTTTATTTTTTTACAACTCTCAGTTTTCAAGTTATGATAAAAAATGTTTAAAAAAATAACTTCCCATAAAAATGTCACTCGCGCACCAAGGGTTCCGTACCACGAAGGTAAAAATATCGTCTTAGATATGGACGAGCAGTCATGCACAAGAATATTTGTTTTGATTATTTGTTGTTATACCTAAATATACCAATTTTCACGCTTGTAAGTGTTCTCGTTTTTACGAGATAGCTAAAACATAAATCGAGCAAAATCACTTAAAAAATCATGTTTTTAGTATGGAAGCCCCCTTCATTTATATATTTTTAAGTTTTCTTTATTTCTGAAAATTTCAACCGTTTACCTATTAAGGTTCCTGATATACAGCCCGCTGACAGACTGTCAGACAGACATCGGAGGCATATTAATAGGGTCCCGTTTGTCACCCTTTGGGTACAAAACCCTGTATATTGCCCTGACATTCCAAAAGACGACTAAAAATAAATTACCCCTTTTTCCCCGACACAATACACACACTCTTCATACATTTTTAAATAGTAGGTTAGCATTACGCATTTCAAGGTCGTTTTAACCCTGACCTTGAAGCCTTGACCTTAGGTTACAACTTGGATGTTGATTTAACAATGTAAAGAAATAAAACAGCTGGTTAAGTACGTGTCGAGAAAATGTAGGGCTAGTTTGTATGAAAGTCCGTCAGTTTTGAAGTTAGGATCTTCAAAATTTGTATTTAGGCTAACGACAAAAAATTAAGTTTGATGTGTCTCAGGGTTTTTGAAAATTCTACACCCTAAGGGGTGAAAAGGGGGATGAAGTTGAAAATCCTTCATTTTCAAAGTAAAATCCACTAAATTTATTGTTTAGGCATTAGGGTTGTAATTCTGTGGAATGTACATCACTGCTATTGAAATTTCACCCCAAATTCAACCCCTAAAAGAGGGAAATGGGGTGAAAAAGTCTAAAACCCAATATGGGTATCGTTTGTATGGTTTATCGGGTCATGATTACGAAAACTACATCAATTTTGAAATCCATCGTGGTGGACGTGGCATACCATCATTCCTTGGGGATGTGGTTGGTGTGCGATAGAGTTGAAATGTGTAAAAATCAATATAGGTGTCGTTTGTATGGTTTATCGGGTCGCTGATTACGAAATCTACAATAATTTTGAAATCCAACGTGGTGGACGTGAAATACCATAATCCCTTAGGGATGGGGTTGGGGTGCGATAGGTTTGAAATGTCTAAAATCAATCTGAGAGAGTGTGAGAGGGAAAGTTAGAGGGAGGGCGAAGGGGGAGGGTGGTAGAGGGGGGTGAGGGATGGGGGAGAGAGGGAGGGGGAAAGGGAGGGGGGAGAGGGAGGGTGAGGGGGGAAGAGGGAGAGGAAGAGAGAGAGGGAGGGGGAGAGAGAGAGAGGTAGCGGTAGAGGTAGAGGTAAAGGTAGAGGTAAAGGTAAAGGAGGGGAAGGGAAAAGGGGGAGAGGGAGGGAAATGGGGAGATGGAGGGGAAAGTAGCGGGGGAAGGAGGGGGAGAAGGGGGGGAAGGGGGAGGGAGAGAGGTAGAAGGAGGGGGAGGGGGATACAGAGTGAGGGGGAGGGAGAGGGAGATAGAGGGAGAGGGAGAGAGAGGAACGGGGAGAGGGTTTTAGTTTTTCTCAATTACTTCTGCGAGTTGGCTGTGTTTTAAAATATAACATAAAGGAGTCTCTCATATCTCTCACTACATTTGTTAGGTTAAGTGGCAACTTTAAGGCATAATACTGCTGCTAAGTTCCTCTGTTCTGAGGAATTTATGAGTAACGTCTGTATATAATATAAAATTTAGCTGTATCTTGAATTGTACTCATTGATTTGCGCAGGGTTAGTCCCGTTTTTCCTTAGTTTAAAATTACCCCGACATGACGGGAAAATATCTCATTGCTTCGGAAAACCGGTAACAACATAAATACGAAATCCACGCGAGCGAAGCCGCGGGCAACAGCTAGTTTTACAAAAAACAGTTCATTTTGGAGTTGGTGCCAGCCAAGTCGCAAAACCAATGCTACTAGCCAACTATCCTTTAAGTGCACTAACTCGCGCTATATAAGCTGTAGGTGTACGCCGTTACCAAGTTACGACGAGTTTTAATTTTCCATCTCGTGACTTTTTTATAAAATCTTAACCATTGACAATTTACTTAATATGGGATCGCAAAACCAATTGAAATGTATGCTACTAGCCAACTATCTTATAAGTGTACTAACTAACTCTCACAGCTAAGCGACTAAACGAAGCTGTTCAATTCACGTCACCTATTCTCTGCATCTGTTCCGTCGATAGATACAACATCGACAGTCCCTGTCTCCACTATCGCGACATCATGTCGTGACACCGTTTTGCATTGAACTATGTCGAGGTTTCATTGTGATATACTAAAATAGTGAAAATTATAGGGTTTCCGTACCCAAAGGGTGAAAAACAGGACCCTATAACGTTGCCTCCGATGTCCATCTGTGTGTCTGTCTGACAGCGGGCTGTATAAAAAAAAATACTGGCACATGAGAGATACTATCTTAGTTCTCAAAGTGAGCAACGCGCTTTGCTGTCTTATTAGTGTCAAAATATGCCATTAATAAGACAGTGGGTGCTATGGGTGGTGGTGACCACTTATCATCAGGTGGCCCACCTGTTCGATTGCTCACTTGTAATATTTAAAAAAAAATGTATCTCATGAACTGTAATAGGAAACAGTTAATTTTTTACAGATTATGTATTTCTATTGCCGCTATAACAATAAATAATTAAAAAAACCGGTCAAGCTCAAGTCGGACTCGCACTCTGAGGGTTCCGTACCAATAAGGTTAAAATCGCGCAGTCACGTAGAAGTGTAATAATAATGCGCAAGTCCGACACGCACATGACCTATTTTTAGTATTTCTTTTTATTCTATTGCTTATACCTTGGACTTACACACTATAAACATACTAATTCTCACAATTGTAAGTGTTCCCGTTTTTACGATAGAGCTAAAGCAAAAATCGAGCAAAAATCGCTTGAAACAGCACGTTTTCAGTAGAGTAGGGGAGCTCTCCTTCATTTATCGTCTTTTTATTTTTTAGTATTTATTGTTATAGCGGCAACAGAAATAGATAATCTGTAAAAAATTCAACTGTCTACAGACAGACATCCTGGTCCTGTTTTTCACCCTTTTAAACCTAAAGAGTAAAAATTCAAGGGGGGCTTCCCTACTACAATCGTGTTTTAGGCGATATTTGCTCCATTTTTAGGGTTCCGATACCAAAATGGTAAAAAAAAGGAACCCTTATGGTGCCGCTCTGTCTGTCTGTCTGTCTGTCTGTCCGTCTGTCTGTCACACCTCTATATCTCAGCAACCACTTATGCTATCAACCTGAAATTTGGAATAGTTTTAGAATATAGTTGCCCAACTTAATTGCACAAGACAAAATTTTGAAAAAAGTATGATTATTAATATAAAGGGGGCCAAAATAGGGGGGGCCAAATTTCAAATTGTCGCTACTAGGTCGAGTGGGGTATCATATGAAAGGGCTTTACTTGTACATTTTAAAATATATTTTTGTATTTTTTTAAATTTCTTAGTTTTAAAGTTATGATGAAAAATGTCAAGAAAAATACCATTCCCCCCCCCTTATCTCCGAAGTTTGAGTAAGGAAAAATCTGAATTAATTACAGTTGACAGAAGTTTATATAAACTTTACAGCAAAAATAAAACGATCTTTCTAAGTTGCACAGTTTTTCAGAAATCTGCAAAAAACCTTTACAAACAAATTTAGTTTTGCAGTCCTGAAAATGGACTTTATTGCTTCCAAAAATACTATAGGTATATCGGAACCTTCGGCGCGCGAGTCCGACTCGCACTTGACCGGTTTTTGTTTTAGCTCTATCATAAAAAAGAGGAATACTTACAAGCGTTAATATTTGAAGGTTTATAGTGCATAAGCTACAGAATAAATAATAAAACCTGGTCAAGAGCGAGTCAGACTCGCGCGCACTTAATACACATCTGCACGACTGCGCGTCCCAGACTAAGATGGTATTTTTACCTTAGTGGTACGGAACCTTCGGTGTGCGAGTCCGACTCGCAGTTGGCCGATTTTTTAACATATTACCATGGACGAATAAATAAAGAAGGACTGTCAATCCACTTATAGAAATCGTATTCCGGAAGTGCATAAAACTAGATGGCGCTAATAAACAGCCTGAGAAGTTATTACGATTTATCGAGTATTCCGCTTATAAAACATACCAAATTTCAATGTTAGCGTTTCTTTATATTGAAACTATATTGAAATTTTGAATGATTTTTAGCAGAAAACTCGGTAGTTCATAATTACTTTTCAGGTTATTTGAAAGCGCCATCTAGTTTTAATGAGTTTTATGCTTTTCCGGTGTACGTTTTCTAGTATGGGGATTGCCAGTCTTGTTATTATTTGTACATGATGTTACTCAGACTCTGAAACTTACAACTACTTAGTCCCAAGAAACATAGGTCGAAATAGGGAAAAGGAAAGCTGTTTAGTTAACATCCTAGAATTATGTTGACTATTTTAGTGTGCTATAGACCCATTTAGTATAAAAATATAATACAGTCAACAGCACATCAAGTTTGACACATCAGAAAATGTTTGCATTCGATTTAAACAAGCTTTAAATTTAAATGCTTTCTGCAACTGGATATGTATGTTTGAAAAATAATTAAATGTCAGGGTTCAAATTAAACTGGTGATCTGTACAAAAGGTTCCGCCAATAATGGGTTTATCGCGCGGTGGTGCCATCTAACTTGCCGCGACCGCGAGTGAAAACCATTGTGCTCTACGAAATTTAGATTAGTTTGGAAAATGTAATTTATAAGCCAAAGTTAATAGTTTGAACGGTTACTTTCACAGATAAAGAAAAATGTGAAATACAAATCGAATAGAGAATACCTCCTTTTTGAAGTCGGTTATTAAAACAAGCAAACATGAAAAATACAATATTATGATAGTGTTCCACTTAGATTAATGAAGGTCGCCTCGGGCTCCGGTTCTACAATTTAGAATAATACTTTGTTTAAGGGTTCCGTACCTTAATATAAAAACCGTCCAAGTGCGAGTCAGACCCACGCACCGAGGGTTCTGTATCACTACGTTAAAAATACCGTCTTAGTTATGGACGCGCAATCTCGCAGAAGTGTATTAAATGCGCGTGAGTCCGACACGCACTTGACCAGTTTTTATTATTCTTTGTTATTCCATAGCTTATGCACTTTAAACATACCAATTTTCACGCTTGTAAGTGTGCCCGTTTTTATGATAAAGCTAAAACTAAAATCGAGCAAAAATCACTTAAAAAACACATTTTTAGTAGGGAAGCTCCCTTATTTTTCCAATTTTTATTATTATTATTTGTGGCAACATAAATACATAATGTGTGAAAATTTTAACTGTCTAGCTATTACAGTTCACGAGATACAGCCCGCTGACAGACAGACATCGGAAGCATTTTAATAGGTCCCATTTTTCACACTTTGGGAACGGAACCTTAAAAAAAATGAACCCTTATAGAATTACTTTGCTACCCCTCTATCTGTCAATCTTTTAGACGTCAAAAGCCTTTTTCTTATGAATGGAAAAAGATATTATTACATTGAAATTTATATCAAATACTAATAAGGTCTATGTCTTTTAAAGGAGTGAAAATTACAAGCTTCTAAGTTAACACAATCAGAAGATATGTCTCCACCTCCATACATTTATGAACCTGACCAAAATAAATGGGATCCTTGATACTTCCCATTAAATTAACCTGGAATCACAAAATGTGCCTAGAAACTAGGTCACACAGCAGGTTTTTCTTTTACTGACTTTGGTTTGCCTTTTTAGTCAAAAATTACTAAATATTGCAAAGCTCTCATTACTGGTAAGGTTTGAGTTGTGGTGGAGTTTATACAATCAAAGGGCAAAAGTTTGTAATTGGTGGTGGTGGACATGTACCCTTATTGCGCACTTGTTATAAGGTTTAAACTATAATTTCTTTTTCATCCCATCTATTCGAAAATCGCTGATCGGTTCGTCAATAAAGCCCACGTCACACAGAGCGGTACAAGCGGTAAAGCGGGCGGACCTGCGGGAAGCGAAAGCGTTCCGGGACCGGTCACACAGAGGTACCGCGCGGAAACCGCGGCGGGACAGCGGGGCGGTAGTGGTCGGTGTGACATTATTTATCTGTGATTATTCAAAAGACGTAAATCCTTTGCTCTAAACAAAAAACCAAACTGATAACCTAAAAAAAAGTCTGCGCAAAGCCGCAAAATTCTTGTAAAAAAAAAATACAACGTCAAAGTCCGCGCCCGGACCGCACCGCACCGCACCGCGCCGCGCCGCGCTGCTGCAGCTCTGTGTGACGGGTTGCATTGAACGCAATGGAATACAGCGCCCGCTCCCGCCGAAAGTTCGGCCCCGCGCCGCGCCCGGCCCGCGGGGTTGTATTAGCGGCCCGGCCGCCCCCGCGCCGCACCGCGCCGCGCCGCGACCGCTTTCAATGTGACAGGGTGCATAAGAACTCATACTTTACAAAAAATACCGGCCCCGGAACGCTTCCGCTACCGCCTCAGTGTGACGAAAATAGCTGTTTTCTCCAAGAGACCTTCGTAGCGGGTAAAAACGGGATTTAAAATACGAACATGAATTTAGGTCCACCATAGGGACTATACAATATTTTAGGTCAACCAATAGAGGTCGAACAAAAAGATTGTAATTGTGTGTTGTTGATAAATAAAAACTTATAAAGTATGCTGACGGTTTATTTTAATTTCAGGTACTTACTTGTGATAAAATCTTCATTCCATATCATCAATAGAGGCTTCAGCACAACTCTGGATAATTTCAAGTAAGTTTGGTGCTAAGAGTGATTCCCATTACGTCCCAATACCTACGCACCAAGTTGGTGCGTTCGTGGACATTTCAGTTTTGTATTCTCAGTACGGCCCAACGCTTATTTTATAGAAACTTTAGTACAGTCGGAAACAAAACTGTCACAATTCTTTAATTAATTATTTAGTTATCATAATAAAAGGCAGATAAGTAGTATATTTTTCTAGTATATTTTTTACAGTAAAATCATAGCATCATCAATCAGTTTTCATTAAAAGTGGGCATAATAATGATGCTTTGAACCTAATTTTACTCTTATTTAAAATAAAAATTTACAGTTTAAATAATTAAAAAATCAACAATACAAAAAATAAAAATCAGTCTTATTGTTATAATATTACCCTAATTTAACACCACAAACCACCATAAAATAAACTGTATTGTTAACAGATTGGTTTTCTCAAATTTATAAACAATGCTGCAAACCCGATTGATAAGTAAGATCTTCTTAGTAAATAATGTTACATTGAAATATTTTAGGTAGAGTCGACTACCATAAGTCTACTATCAGATAGGCCTTTAGTCTGATGACAGGAACAATTACACAATATTTGTATACAAAGTGTTAATTAAATAACGCAAAACCTCTCGGGTGGTGGCTCTAGACATGAAACTAAACAACTTGTGTTCTACGACTTTTGAAAATTCGCAAAATAAAATTGCTCCTTAATACAAATCGATAAGCTGACCAAGCCAATTTGTATGAAAAAGCAAAAATATTTCTTGCGAATTTTCAAAAGTCGTAGAACAAAAGTTGTTCAGTTTTATGTCCAGAGCCACCACCCGATAGGTTTTGCGTTATTTAATTTACACGTTGTATTCTGTATTTCGCTATCTTGCTAACATCAAATAATAATAAATATTTTGAAAACACTTTTGTTGTTAGCATTACTTTCCTTATAAAACGGGAATAAAAATAAAATATTTAATTTCCATTACGCAACAAAATGGTGCGTGTGGACATGAGACGTAATGGGAATCACTCGCTAAGAAAGCTTTGATATTCACGCCTTTGTCTTTATTTTTATAATTTTCGTTAGTCACAAATTGATCCCTTTGGGGCTTACAGCTCCCTTAAATATCAATGGTCAGTCAAGTGCGAGTCGGACTTGCGCGCCGAGGGTTGCGTACCACTAAGGTGAAAATAACGTTTTAGTTATGGATGCGCAGGAACGCAGAAGTGTATTAAATGCGCGCGATTCCGACACGCACTTGGCCAGTTTTGTTATTCTATAGCTTATGCACTATAAACACACCAGTTATCACGCTTATAAGTGTTCCTATTTTACGATATAGCTAAAACAAAAATCAAGCAAAAATCACCTAAAAACACGTTTTAGTAGGGAAGCCCCCATATTTTTTTTTTTATTATTTGTTGTCATAGCGGCAACAAAAATACACAATCTGTGAAAATTTCAACTGTCTACCTATTACGGTTCCTAAGATACAGCCCTCTGACAGACAGACATCGGAGGCATATTAATAGGGTCCCGTTTTTCACCCTTTGGGTAAGGAACCCTTTTTTTATGTTACAAGTGAGCAAACGAGCAGGTGGGCTACCTGATGGTAAGTGGTCACCACCGCCCATAGCACCCACTGTCTTATTAGTGACATAATTTGACGCTAATAAGACAGCACGTTGCCCTCCCTGGGAACTAAGATGTTATGTCTCATGTGCACGTAATTTCACTGGCTCCCTTACCCTTCAAACCGAAACACAGCAGTACAAACACTTTTGCTTTACGGCAGAAATAGGTAGGACGGTGGTACTTCCCTAGACGGACTTAAAATAACTTAGATTTTCCTTTCCATCGACAATTTTCCACGAAGATCCGACTTTTGATCAACAGAACACTGCTTTCGGCTTTTAAACCTGTTAGTAAAGTAAACAATGCATAGGGGAGGTATTCTACTAGGTGCAACAAGCATTTTGCACTTCTCAGAAAATGAATGAGCTCCAAAAAACGGTCAAGTGTGAGGCAGTCGGCAGTCTATAGCTTGTGCACTATAGACATACCAATTTTTACGCTTGTAAGTGTTCCCGTTTTTACGATAGAGCAAAACAAAAATCAAGTTTTAGTAGTCTTTTGTTTTATAATTTGTTGTTATAGCAGCAAAGCCCATTGACAATAAAAAAAAGGACGGGTTGCACTCCGGGAGTGTCGGCAAAAGTGAAAACTTGCATTTTTGAATATTATGCTTTTTGTAAGGGTATCGCCCCATTGCTCGCGTACTTCTTTGATGTTACTGAATAAAAACCCGTATTGTAATAACAATACGGTTGACAGTTGATACTTTTTAGGGTTCCTATACCAAAATGGTAAAAAAAAGGAACCCTTATGGTGCCGCTGCGCTTTGTCTGTCTGTCTGTCACACCTGTATATCTCGGCAACCACTCATGCTATAGACTTGAAATTTGGAATAGTTTTAGAATATAGTAAATATTACGATTAAAAATAAAACGATCTTTCTAAGTTGCACAGTTTTTTAGAAATCTGCAAAAAACCTTATCAAACAAATTTAGTTTTGCGGTCCTAATAATGGACTTTATTGCTTCCAAAAATACTAAAGGTATTTCGGAACCCTCGGCGCGCGAGTCCAACTCGCACTTGACCGGTTTTTCGATCAGGCTACGGCAAGGAGGTTATTCTACGCTTCGCCGTAGCGTGGGTTAAAACCTCCTTGGGCTACGGATCTGACGTGAGATCTGACGTGAGATCTGACGCGACATCTGACGCGGCATCTGACGCGAGTTTAACATTTTTACCCATCTAAAAAAGTGGCAAGCGCCGCTAAAGAAGTTAACAAACAAATTTAGTTTTGCGGTCCTAATAATGGACTCAACGAGCTCTAAACAACGATACCCCACTCGATGGGGTAGGTCAAACTTTTTTTACGCTTCCCCCTTTAGCTGTTTGGGAGCCCCCCTTAATTTCTAACTTTTTTTTATTTTAAGTATTTGTTGTTGTAGCGGCTACAGATATAGGGCGACTTTTAATTAGTTCTTGATAGAAAAAGTTATAAATTTACTCATGATACTGAACAACTTTCCCCAAGGAACATAGGTCGAAATACGAATATCAAGTTTACTTCCCATAGAAACTGCATCAGCTGATAGCGCATTTTGTATGGGAGGTCAAATTTGGTTTTTCGTATTTCGACCTTTGTTCCTTGGGAAAAATTGTTCAGTATCATGAGTACATGCATATCTTTTGCTATCAAGAACTAATTAAAAGTCAACCTATATACACAATTTGTGAAAATTTCAAATTTATAACTTAATAGTTATAAATTAATCGGTAATCGGTAAATTAATCGGTAATTAATCGTAATCGGTTCATAAGATACAGCCCGCTGACAGACGGACAGACAGACAAACAGACATCGGAGGCATATCAATAAGGTCCCGTTTTTACCCTTTGGGTACGGAACCCTAAAAACCATTGGTAAAAATACAAAATGTTTCATGAACTGACTGAAATGCTAAAATATTTACACAATATCATAAGGACCCTTTTGTTTTTATATAGTCCAGTCAATCTACGAAAGTTTGAATGGAGAGGGTTGCATTAAATGCACTATAGGGTATAATTTATTTATTACAAGTAAAAACATTAAAAAATTTAAAAACACAGTAATCCCCGACATAACGTTGATATTCTTAAAACCAGTATAAGGTGAACTCAACCTGTATAATATTTACCACCCAGCACATCATCATCATCATATCGTGTGGGTTGCAAGGTCCATGACCGACCTCACAAACCCTAGGGTCAGTGTTGATGAGCCGTCAAAGGCCTCTGACATTTTATTTTTATTTTAAATGGGCTTACTCTTGACCTCGAACTAGTCTTGAAGACAAAGATGAGGTCGACGATGGAACGAGCTTGCCCAGAAGAAGCCTATTCACTCGCGACTTGAAGAAATGCGGGTTATATGAACTCGGGAACACAGATGCAGGCAGAGAATTCCACTCTTTAGCAGTGCGCAAGAGGTTTGTGCGAATGTGCGGAATATCAACCAAGTATGGGTGATATCCTGCGGTGCGCCTGGAGACGCATTTTTGAAGCGTTCGAAGTGAATCTTTAGTTCGCATACGAAAACGAATCGTGTGCGAATTCAATTTCTAATGCTCTCGATTTTACGCATTTTTGAATCATTCGAAAGCAATGTTGCCATTAAATTACAATCTTTAAACAATTTTCTTTTCACGCAGAAAAAATAAAAACCGGAAAGCAATCACTCTTTGATTTTAAAAACCGGTAATGAATTTCGAGGGAATGGAACGCAAATTAAAAAGTTGATATGTCAGTACAATGTCATGTGTGAAGGAAACGTCAATGTCGTTCTCATCACAGATTATACATACTTTCGAGTGGTAGAAATGCAAAACGAGTGGGTCGGACCACTCGTTGCAGAATTCACAGGTATGAATATTCAAAAATAGCGATTTTACGGATTCGTATACGAATCTTGCCAATTCGAATGCGAATTGAAGTTCGAACGCTTCAAAAATGCGTCTCCTGGACTCACGATGGTAGAAGGGAGATGGTGGAATAAGCTCATGGAGCACACTCTCCGAAGTACAATCTGTAGAAGACCGACAGACATGCAACTTTGCGTCGGTGGGCCAGACTGTGACATGTAGCACAGGTCAGCTTATACTGGTACTTTTACAAAAAATGTGTTTATACGAAATTCCCGGACTTAATTATTTACAACTACAAATAGCCTATTAATTTCTCTAAATGTGCATTTAATGCAACCTCATATCGTAGACTGACTGGACTCATATATAACCTGATTTTTATAACTGTGCACTTAGATCCGACAAAATATTAGCTTGATTGCAGTATTGGTAGGGTCAGCATAACCCTAATTTTATTTATTGCTAGTACAGTCAAGAACGCTTTGAGCTTGACATATTGGATTTTGTACCATTCTTACTGTTATAGCAGTAGGAGATAAAGTACCTCAGCTCGAAGTGCACAGTTAAAAAAATTGGGTTATACCACTGGTGCGATTTTTACTGTATACAAAACTGATGATAGGTAAGCTTATTAGAATACTTCCGCATGGCAGGCTATTTCGGTAACAATAGACGAACTGCACAACGTCTATCGCTAGGACAGCGCTGGAACTTTTAGCACCTATTTTTACTGCTCAACGTGATTTATGAAGCTGTTTCGGTCGACTAGTCGGAACAGAAAAATATTTTTTCACCTCTTGTGAGGAAAACTTTGCTTTATCCGTCGAAACCTGCGTGCAAAAGTAATTTTTGGCCGATAGCGCGTGGAAAAGTTTTTTTCAACACATTTGCTCGTAAAACAGCTCTATTTGCACTGTATTATCCAGCTTATTAAACACGTGTGCTTTTGCCGTTACATTACCGCACTACATACATACATACATACATACATACATTAATATCACGCCTTGTTCCCGTCGGGGTAGGCAGAGACCACAGTTCTCCACCTGCTACGATCTTGACATACTTCCCTATTACCGCACTAGTGTTTTATTTTTGTCTTTTTTTAATTTCGGCAAGGAGTAAGGAGTTTTCATGTCTATAAAATTCATAATATTTAACCTTAACTGGAAACAGCACATTGAAGTACTTTGTGATCGATTGAGCAGTACAGTTTTTGCTTTGAGGAAGCTCAGGGCACTTATATCTATTGATGCACTGAGACAAGTGTACTTCGCGTATTTCCACTCTCTCATGACTTACGGTACGATTTTGTGGGGGAACTCTACGGATGCCGGACGGGTAATGAGAATGCAGAAGCGAGCGCTGCGAACAATGGTTGGAGTGAAACCAAGGCACTCGTGCAAGGCGCTGTTCGCCGAACACAAAATTATGACACATTATTCTCATTACCTGTTCGAGGTCATAATGTTCACCCGTACAAATCTGTCGAGTTTTGGGCGAGTGGAAGTACCAGGAAGAGAACTTCGTAGAACTGGGTGCCTTAGAGCTATTCCCCGACGCACTGCACTGCTCGAAAAAAATCCGCGCGTGCTAGGGCCATCCTATTACGAGAACCTACCTGCTGACATAAAAAATGAACCCTCTGACGAAACATTTAGGCGTCGACTGAAGGATTTTTTATTGGATAAAGTACTGTACTCTGTAAGAGTATATTAGTTTTATTAAATAAATTTTGACATTTATGACATAAATATTTAATGTTAAAATAAAAGTAATTTAATAGTTTATTTGACATTTCCTTTGACATTATTATTATTGATTAAAATACACTTAAGTATTTTATGTTTATTTTTCACTTATTTTGACATTAAATATTTTAATTACAATGAATTTGCTTTGTTTTACCTGTCTTTTGACATACTTTTATTTTGTTTTGAATTATTTTTATTTTATTTCCAATATTATTGACGATCATATTATTCATTGACATCTGAACAATCTATGTAATTTTGAATTTGATAATATGAAATAAAGAAATCTAATCTAATCATGAATCAATAAACTTTGTTCGATAATATGATCAAAAAACATTCTAGTTAAAATATCCAATTTAAAAAAAATTAAAGACTTAACTGTTTAGTCAATGCCTCTTACGCGCGTATGTATAATGCAAGGAGGTTTTAACCCACGTTTTGGGTTGGGTAAAACCTCCACGGTCGGGTAAAACCTCCTTGGTAAAATATGTGTCCGCTAAAAGAGCGCGCGCCATATTTACAAATATTTGTGTAATTATTTTCAAAAGTATAGACTCCTACAAATAATAAAATCGGTCAAGTGCGAGTCGGACTCGCGCGCCGAGGGTTCCGATATACCTATAGTATTTTTGGAAGCAATAAAGTCCATTTTCAGGACCGCAAAACTAAATTTGTTTGTAAAGGTTTTTTGCAGATTTCTGAAAAACTGTGCAACTTAGAAAGATCGTTTTATTTTTACTGTAAAGTTTATATAAACTTCTGTCAACTGTAATTAATTCAGATTTTTCCTTACTCAAACTTCGGAGATAAGGGGGGGGGAATGGTATTTTTCTTGACATTTTTCATCATAACTTTAAAACTAAGAAATTTAAAAAAATACAAAAATATATTTTAAAATGTACAAGTAAAGCCCTTTCATATGATACCCCACTCGACCTAGTAGCGACAATTTGAAATTCGGCCCCCCCCTATTTTGGCCCCCTTTATATTAATAATCATACTTTTTTCAAATTTTTTTCTTGTGCAATTAAGTTGGGCAACTATATTCTAAAACTATTCCAAATTTCAGGTTGATAGCATAAGTGGTTGCTGAGATATAGAGGTGTGACAGACAGACGGACAGACAGACAGAGCGGCACCATAAGGGTTCCTTTTTTTACCATTTTGGTATCGGAACCCTAAAAACTGTAATTAATATAGTTCCTCAACGTAGAAAAAACTAAGGCACGAAAAACAAGTCTGGAGCATCGGGTGTACGTAGAAATATAAGGAAAAATACGTAGCTTGTTGTCTATGAATTTTCCTTCGGGAAAAGAGGTAAGCAAATGTTCCTTTTTTTTACCATTTTGGTATCGGAACCCTAAAAACTGTAATTAATACAGTTCCTCAACGTAGAAAAAACTAAGGCACGAAAAACAAGTCTGGAGCATCGGGTGTACGTAGAAATATAAGGAAAAATACGTAGCTTGTTGTCTATGAATTTTCCTTCGGGAAAAGAGGTAAGCAAATTTTACTTGTTTTTTATTCTAAAATTTGTTGAAAAACGTCAAAAGAAGCGCGTGCGCTTTCGTCATTACACTCTCGGCTCCATTACACCCTCGCCTGCAGCTCGGGCTGCAAATCTTGAGCCTCGGGCTTAATCAACATAATAGCGCACTTGCATCTTAATGTACTATAGCAATTTTAATTGTTTGATATCTGCGTGCATTTTTGGCGTGGCAGAATTGTGGTATGAGGTACTGGCGCTATTTCTTAACATTTTCCTCGCTGCAGTACGGTGAAAATTTGTGCATTTTGACCGGCAGTAGAGTTATTTCGCGTCTCGCGTGCCTTGAAACCCTCGCTGTGCTCGTGGCTCTATCCTAGAATCCTTCGCTTGCTCGGGTTTCAATACTCGTACAAGACATTCGCGCTAAATAACAATTTTGCTACCTTGCATAACAAATAACTATTGCTTGTACAATTATTATTGACCGGAGTTGTTGCTTTTGTTAGCGCAATTATTAACTGTCAGCCTGCTGCAATTCATATAAAATCTTGGGCTTCTGGAGGTAAAATGCAACGACGTTTATTCTGCGACTTTTGTTTGTAAAGTAATCTCCGTACAAAATTGATCGGATCAATTTTATAGGGAAAGTCAATTTTTGTGTTCCCTTATGGTGCAGCAAAGTTGAGTAAGCATATTCTAAAACTATTTCAAATTTCAAGTCGATAGCGTGAGTAGCTGCTGAGATAATCAGGTAGTACCTCAACAGCACGTCAGTAGAAACACTTTTGGACCTTATGGCGTGGTAAGAGTTGAAAAAGTTTCTACCGACGACTGGTTGACCGGACCTGGGCGACCGAGCTTCGCTGTATAATAGCCGCCTCATCCTGAAAATATCATCGAGTGACCAAGCTATGCTACTCGCCAACAGATGGCGCTTTAAGTTTCTGTCTAAAACGCGGAATTTACAACATGGTCAAAAACACGGGGAAAACGAATTTTCCCGGACATGAGACCTAGCTAAATCGATTGTTGGCTCCCAAAAACCCCCATATGGTAAATTTCATCGAAATCGTTAGAGACCGGAGAAACTGATTACAAATATATTTATATATAAATATTGCTCGTTTAATAGTATAGGATAGGAATATAGGATGTATTACAGACAGACGAATTCACACCATAAGGGTTCGTTTTTATTCGGAACCCTAAAACCACAAAAAAACTCTTTTTGGTGTGGGTATTACCCCCTCATTCTTTTTTTTAATATATGAAGCAACAATGTCCCTTTTCATTAGTACGGTCAACCGCACGTCGGTAGAAACTTTTTCAACTTTATAACCACGCCATAAGGTCTAAAAGTGTTTCTACTGACGTGCTGTTGAGTGTACCTACAATCTACTTATTTTAGACCCTTATTTTTTTCATCACCCCGGATATTTTAAGACGAGGTTCTGTCCATGAAACTGAACAACTTTTTTCAATATACATAGGTCGAAATGCGAAATGAAATTTTCGACTTCTCATAGAAACTACTCGTATCAGCTGACAGCACATTATTTGTATTTCGACCTATGGTCCTTGGGAAAAGTTGTTCAAATTCATGGGCAGAATCACCTCTTAAAATATCTGGGGTGATAAAAAAATTACGCTTTATACAAGGGCTTTCTATAAAATAAAGAAGGGGTGATCGTGGTAATTTAAACAAAAACGTTTGCCTAAAACACAGTAAGCTGCCGTTATTCATAATCTAAGCTAAACCACGTATTTAAGATTTAACATAACTTTTGAGGTTAACGTTTTCGTTTTGGTAATATCGTTGAAATTACCACGATAGCCCCCCAAGTGGCAAATAGATCGGGCCGTGACCGTACCAACCAACCTAGCTGACATCAAAGGAACATGACAATTTCAACCCCTAAGCAAAAACAATCACCCAGAACCCTCACTTCTGGTCAACCACCACAAAAATGTAAGAGGTTGAGAAACGAATGTGGAACTGGCGAGATTCCAAGCTGAGCGGGCGGCCATCCGAGAATAGCCCGATTGTACAGTCAAGAGCACATCAAGCTTGACACATTGGTCTTTGTACCGTTCTTATTTCAATAGACGTACCGGCTAAAGTCGCACTGCGAGTGTCAAGCTTCACCTGTCGTTGACTGTACGACACTACCCATATCGTTTGATTGCCCTTACTCGCATCTAAAGGTGCATTAACTACTTGTGTTGAATGGAAAATGTTACTATCTGACAAGGTACTGTCCCATCATCATCATCCTATCAGCCTAAAGAGATCCACTGTTAGACTAAGGCCTCCGCTGTAGATCTCCACGATATGAACAGTCCTGCCTTTCCCACCAGCTGCTTCCCACTATGTGATTTGGGCACGATTTGGGGTTCTGTCCATGCTGCGTCTTTTTAGGGCTCCGAACTTAAAAGAAATAAATAGTGTAAATCTGTGATATTGTATTTCTGTGTTAATAAATAAAAACGGAACCCATTTACACTGCGTCTTTTTTTCATCAATACAGTATTTACAGTCGCGATGCAAACGCGAAGCAGGGTGTCTACTCTCAAAGTCCGATATATCGAAACGATACAACTCGAAACATGCAAATGCAAAACTTCGTACCTTGACAATAGAGTAGAATATTGGTTGAATGAATTTTCAAACTGCATCCAACCAATATTCTACTCTATTGTCAAGGGACGAAGTTTTGCATTTGCATGTTTCGAGTAGTATCGATTCGATATATCGGACTTTGAGAGTAGACACCCAGCATCGATACTTTCGCGTGTAGCGATACAAAGTCAAAGTCAAAATCGTTTATTCATTGTTGGATATTAAAATCTCTACGACGCGCGTTTGCATCGCACCAGGGTGTCTACTCTCAAAGTCCGATATATCGAAACGATACTACTCGAAACATGCAAATGAAAAACTTCGTCCCTTGACAATAGAGTAGAATATTGGTTGGATGAATTTTCAAACTGCATCCAACTAATATTCTACTCTATTTTCAAGGGACAAAGTTTTGCATTTGCATGTTTCGAGTAGTATCGTTTCGATATATCGGACTTTGAGAGTAGACACCCTGTATCGCGACTGCATCGATACAGTCGCAATCCTGCATTCATTTAGCGTTTACTTTTGTAAGTTGAGTCGAGTCGTTATCAATGATAAGGTTGATGATGATGATCTGCATCATCATCAATCATATCAGCTGGAAGAGATCCACTATTATACTAAGGCCTCCCCTGTAGATCTCCACGATATGAGCGGTCTGCTTCCCACCATGTGATTTGGGGTTCTACCCAAGCTTCGTCGTTTTAGGGCTCCGTATTTAAAAATAATAAAAAAGAAACACTTAAGGAATCACTTTGCTGTCAGTCTGTTTGTCTGTCTGTCCTTTTTCCCACTAACTAAGTAATATTAACACAAACGGGTAAGAGTATTAATATCGAATATTAAAGTTTTTAAACTTTCATTTAGAATTCTTGAAGGTGTGGAAAGTTCAGGCTTCTATCACAACACAGTCGAAACATACGGCCATTTATGTACAAAATACAAAAAAAATACAAAATAACTTTATTTTCTCTCACACAGATTACTAAATAAGGTGAACTTAAGTCATTAAATGGTTAGGTACTCAACAGATTCAATCTATGTGAGAGACTGGTTTCTGTACTAGGAGACCTGTATTACAGATAACCAGCCTCTCTAACTCTGGACCAGGTGAGTAAAAGGTAGGTAGGTACTTAACTATATAAAGTCTAATCCAAAAATAGGTAGATGAGAGTGGATGTGACTGTGTGTATTGTCCCTATCTCCATACTTTGTTAACCAAACCAAAACCTATAGGGTACTTCTCGTTGAGCTAGAACTAAAAATAAAGGGAAATGTCTAAAATCATTACGTATACTACAACTTTTGTCACAAACAATTAGAACCAATTAAGGTGAGCTCTCGTTTCAAGTACATTCATATTAAAGAGGGGTCAGGTTTGATTGGACGCAGAGCTTTTAAAATCAAAGGCAAAATAATTTAATTTTATTTTTTTTTTGTAGTACGTATAATTTATTTGTTTAATGTTGTAGACAGGTACGGAACCCTTAGTGCACGAGTCCAACTCGCACTTGGCCGGATATTTTTTTGTAATTTCGTGGTCGAGATTGTAGGTGTGATTCTTTCTGCCCGCTCTTGGAGCGATGTGCTGTTACTTCGTTTGTTAGGGTTTCGAACCAAAATGGCAAAAGCGGACCCGTATGGTGCGACTTCGTCTGTCTGTCTGTCACACTATCGACATAAAATTTGAAATAGTTTCAAAATATGCTTACCCCAATATATTGCAAACAAAACAATTCAAAAATATTTTATCATTATTGGAATTTTTGCAATACGAAAAATCTAAATTGATTACAGTCGATAAAAGTTAAAGTAAAGATTACAACAAAAATAAAGCGATCTCTCTAAGGAGTACAGTTTTTCAGAAATCTGCAATAAAGTTTACATACTAACTTAGTTTTGCGGTCCTAAAATAGACTTTATTGCTTCCAAAAATACTATAGGTACCTCGGAACCCTCAGCACGCGAGTCCGACTGGTACTTGACCGGCTTTTTTGTTCTCATTTTTACAATCCCACAAATAAGCTGCGGTGGTTGCGTGTTTATGTGATCTCCTGATATTGTACTACTGCAATTATTTATTCTGACAAAATCTGTTCATTTTATTGACAATATGATCACTACGCCACTTCACAAAGTGGCTCCATTGTAGGAACAAAAAAAAACAAAGGGCTGATTCATTAAAAACAGTAAAAAAGCGCTTATGTTTTTACGGGTCCGTGGTATATACGTGGCATATGCCCCCAGTGTTGTGTGCCCCCGTGGCAGGTTCCCCCGATTCGAATAAATTTTATATCAATATTGTTTTTGCTTTTGCGCTAAGTACAGTTAACGAAAAAAGTGTTTCTTAACCAAATTATTATACGTATCATACATATGTATCAAGCAGCTATACATAAAACGTTAGTGTTTTTTTTATAAAATAACAACTCCGTCTAAGTGCCAAGTGCGAGTCAGTCTCGCGCACCGAGGGTTTCGTACCACTAAGATAAAAATACCGTCTTAGTTATGCGCGCGAGTCCGACACGCACTTGATCATTTTTTTTTAGTTCTCTCTTGCTGTTGTATAATGTCACGCTTTTATTTGAAAACCTGAGACTGGCAATTTTTCTACGTCTAATAAAAGCTTGTTTAAATTATTTTTAGGGTTCCGTACCTCAAAAGAAAAAAACGGAACCCTTATAGGATCACTTTGTTGTCCGTCTGTCTGTCTGTCTGTCTGTCTGTCTGTCTGTCTGTCTGTCAAGACCCTTTATCTCACGAACGGGTAAAGGTATCAGGTTGAAATTAATACCATATATTAGGATCCATGAACCACACAAGATCTGAAAATTTCTATTTTTTACAACGACGCAATCAAAAGATATGGCATTTTATGTCCTCATCTCCATACATTTATTCAAAAATGAAAAACCTACAGGGTACTTCCCGTTGACCTAAAATTATGAAATTTGGCAAGAAGCTAGGTCTCATAGTACAAATAATGGGAAAAGTCTGAAATAATTAAATATTACAACTTTTCTCACAACTACTGGTAACCAATTGTGGTGAGCTCCCGTTTCAAGAACATTCATATAAGAGAGGGATCAAGTTGGATGGTTGCTGAGGCGATTTTTGTTTTAGTTCTATTTAAAAACGGGAACACTTACAAACTTGAAAATTGGTATGTTTATAGGGCATAGGCTATAAAATAACAACAAATAATAAAATTTGGTCAAGCGCGTGTCGGACTCAAAAAATCTAGCACATTAACTTACTGAAATTTCAACTAATACAATTATGTTTATGTGGTGGTACGGAACCCTCAGTGCGCGAGTCCGACTCGCACTTGTTTTACCATTATTTTATTTTAAATTGAGAAAAGTTAAATAGTAAAATAGTTTCTGAAGTCTATGGTGAAAAGTAACTAACACGTGAAAAGAAATTCATCTCGGGCCTTGTATCCTCAGGATTCTACCCTAGAATCCTTCACTGCTCTCGGGATCCCACTTAGTCCCTCGAAGGGAATGTCACGAGCATGACGTCAGGTCACCGGCTGTCAAAAAGAACTGTATCAAAATTTCGACAAGTCAGCTAAGAGCCGCGTGGTCCGGGGGATAGGGCGTTTGACTACCAAGCCGATGGTCGCCGGTTCGAATCCCACCCACCCAAAAATGTTTTATCATTTGTAATTTGTTTAGAACATTCTAGAAAGAAAAGAAAGAGATAGCTGGAGAAGGAGAGCTACTTACTAGAAAAATCTAACAAAACCTAAATTTAAAAATGAGTCTAGAATGTTCGGGAACGAGTAGCCCATATATAAACCGGGCCACCAGGCGACTACGCGGTAGTTCAGTGGAAAGCGATATAAAGTGAGGAACAAGGAAAAGAAGAAAAGTCCTAAGGAAGAGGAAACCTCAGAGGTAACTCAAGAGGGTACAGGGGGAAGGCTCTGTGGAAGAAGATCCCGGAGTGCTCGGAGGGAAGTCGCACATAGAAAAGGTCCCGGAGGCAAGCGGAACTCGGTGGCACGAGTACGCAGAAGAGGTCCCGGAGGTAAAACTCCGTAGAAGAGGTCCCAGAGGGAGGAGTGGTAGGAGGGAAGACTCAGTTTTTTTTTTTTTTTATTTATTTATTTATTTCTTAACAACATCAACAGTACAGTCATGACAGGTTATCCCAAATCGACAATGTAGCTTAAATAATTGATTAAATATATTGAATTAGAAATTAAAAACATATCAAAACACATAAAAAACATAAAACAGTCATTAATAATACTACATTGTTGAGGTCCTAGAGCGAGAAGTGCTTGGAGGGAAAGCTCTGTGGAAGAGATCCTTGAGGGCAAGGAGGGAAGACCGCACGAGGAGGCTCAGAGGGCGAACTCGGTGACGTGTAAATAAGAAGCTCGGGTTGTATATTACTTCTAAATAAACGAAAAAGACCTACATTGGCGAACCGCTAGCTCGTAACAGGAATTTCCTTTTTTTTCCACTTGTTGGGTAATCTACTATTTTAAATGTGTGTTTTAGCAGAGTATTCATATTTGATTCACATATTCATTGTGTAAGCTGATTTTCGCCACAGTTCGCCTCACCTTTTCCCCGTAAATGTCAGTTTTCCAATAACGTAACCTACTTTGCCTTCTGTGGAAAAATTGGGAAGTTCAATTGGCAGGTAGTTTACGATAAAATATAGATAATACGAATGGATAATAGATAACAGGTAATCGTGCCGATAAGGTGTCGTAATTTAATAAAACTTTGATAAAACCTCCTGGCAACACAGTTGTTTGTATTGTAGCAAAAAAATACTATATTAACGGCTTTAGTTTCTTCGAGGGAAAACACCTTTTCTCTAAGTTTTCGTAATTTTGAGCGTTAACTACAAACACTCTAAATAAAATCAATAAAAATGTTGGTCAAAAGCTATACGTATAGGTTTTGGATAAGAATTTTTTTTTTCAGCCTTTATCTATGGTTGTTCAGGTCCATGTTCCTTTTGGTTCCGTACTTTTTGGACACCCTATAATTTTGCCACACCACGCCGAGTTTTCAATAGTATTCCATCAAACGTAAGACGTCATCTCCATTACGGATAGAGATAATAAAGTTATTAGTATAAAGCTATAAAAAAAATCATTTTCCGCGCGTGATGGCTTGTGTTATGACGTCATAGTACTGTACCACGCGCCAAGTGACGTAAAGTAATGTTACGAGTGACGTCATGGTTGGCGGTTTTCACTGAAATCATTATCATATCGTGTGCGTTGAAAGGTCGACGACCATCCTCACAAACCCTGGTCAGAGATATTGAGCCATAGGCCTATGACTTACACAGTACCAAGGACAAATGCTTAACGTGCCTTAAGAAGCACGGAATCATCTTACTTTAGAACAATCAGGTGATTCATCCTACATTGCCCTAAACAAACTGGGGAGTTCTCTCTCGGAAATTATTTTTGTCTTCACGAACTCTGAACTTTCAGATCGAGAGCCGAACGGAGGAAAACACAACTATCGTGGTAATTTGAACGATATTACCAAAATAAAAACATTTACCAAAAACTCTTTGTTACAACTTAATGTAACTTGTTAGGCAAACGTTTTTATTTCGATAATATCGTTCAAGTGACCATGATCTCCAAAACTGAAATAATAGAAATAGCAATTACCTAGGAGGGAAAAATAAGAAAAAATCGAACCGGAACAATATTTTTTTTTTAACTTTATTTTACGGACGTTAAACGATTTGTGCGCAAAATAGGTCGTCGGCCCCGACAAAAGGAATGTGACCCCCGCCACAGATCATATAATACTAGTACCCCTGCTCCGGAGTCGTTCCTGGGACTCAATTCTTGAAAATCACCGGGTGATAAAATATAACTTTTGAGACTTTAATAATTCACATTTGCCCCGATAAATAGTTGAAAGGTAAATCAGAATACATGAAAATTAACAATCAAGGACTGCTTTATATTTAACGAATATCAATCTCTACTTTTGAAAAGAAAAATCTGTGATTTTGAATTTTTTGATATTCAAGTGATATTCAAGAATTGGTCCCCTGGTGCAAATGGCTCTCCATAGACATTCGACGTGGTAATACTGCGAGCATTATGCGCACTTTTACACCTGAAATGTTAAGGCGCGGTTTATTAGACTAATTAATGCATTTTAATTTAATTAATTGCTTCTAAAAACACTACAGTAATATCGGAACCCTCGACGCGCGAGTCCGACTCGCGCTTGATCGATTTTTTGTTATATTTTAGTTATGGATATCGTATGACTTTGGATCATAAGGGTCCTTACATCCCGCAGTATCCGTAAGTTGCAAAAATCACCCTTATAATTAAAGTTCCTTTAAATATATTTAAGTTTATAAGCCAGTTGCACAAATCGTCTTCAAAGTTAAAGCTCCTTTAAGTCTATTGCTGACTCTTCCTGTTTTGTTGAAAAAGAAAGTGACAGCAATAAATAAAGGAGCTTTAATTATAAAAATGCTTTTTGCAACTGGCCTTATGACCCGCAAACATCATCCCACTTCCCACCTGGCAATATTGACGTCGGGCAATAAACGCCACGTGCAAAAAAAACCCTCACGTAACCGCCCGTCACGTATTGGCGATGATCACGTCACGTGACTTGGCTCGGACACTGCTAGCGGTATTATCAATTAATTCTTACAAATATTTCCGAATAGGGATGAGAAAAGTTGAATAAATTGTTTGTCGTAATATCCGAAACTTTCGGATATTTTTTTATAACACATGTTCCTCTCCCATAGCACCCACTATCTAATTAGGGGCATAATTTTACAGTAATAAGACAGCAAAGCGCGTTGCCCACTCTAAATACTAAGCTAATATGTCTTATGTGGCGGTAGTTCCACCGGCTCCCTTTCCCTTCTAATCAAAACACAGCAGTGAATACACTGCTGCTTTATGGCAGAAATAGGCAAGGGGGTGGTACTTCCCTACTCCTTCGCACTAAAGCCCATGGAGGAAGGATATGTAAAGTTTTAGGATAGCCCATAAGGAAACTGCAACGTTGGTTCTTGCCGAAAACCCTGATAAGTGACCAACTAAGTTTTTGCTAAACTTTATAACAAAACGATAAGCTGAAAAAAAAACCGGTCAAGTGCGAGTCGGACTCGCGCGCCGAGGGTTCCGATATACCTATAGTATTTTTGGAAGCAATAAAGTCCATTTTCAGGACCGCAAAACTAAATTTGTTTGTAAACGTTTTTTGCAGATTTCTGAAAAACTGTGCAACTTAGAAAGATCGTTTTATTTTTGCTGTAAAGTTTACATAAACTTCTGTCAACTGTAATTAATTCAGATTTTCCCTTACTCAAACTTCGGAGATAAGGGGGGGGGGAATGGTATTTTTTTGACATTTTTCATCATAACTTGAAAACTAAGAAACTTAAAAAAATACAAAAATATATTTTAAAATGTACAAGTAAAGCCCTTTCATATGATACCCCACTCGACCTAGTAGCGACAATTTGAAATTTGGCCCCCCCTATTTTGGCCCCCTTTACATTAATAATCATACTTTTTTCAAAAAATTTTCATGTGCAATTAAGTTGGGCAACTATATTCTAAAACTATTCCAAATTTCAGCTCGATAGCGTAAGTGGTTGCTGAGATATAGAGGTGTGACAGACAGACGGACAGACAGACAGACAGACAGACAGAGCGGCACCATAAGGGTTCCTTTTTTTTACCATTTTGGTATCGGAACCCTAAAAACGGTTGCTATCTAAGTACTCGTTTAGCCATCGTTTGGCGACTTGGTACTTCTTGACGACAGGGTTATCTGTGCCTTCGCGCGGTTGTCAAACTTAGACGTCTTGTTGATAATCTTGGCTCTAACCCAACACTGCTGGGCTAATACCAATTCTAAGAAATATTTCTTAGTAGGGATTAGAAAAAAGAAAGAAAGAAAGAAAAACTATTTATTCAACTATTGTGACACTACAAACCAAATTACAATAAAGTACACATATAAAAGAAAACAATATGTTAACAGTTAAACAAAAGAAACTTAAATAACTGCACTAAGGTATGCAAGGTGGCGCAATAGCGAAAAGGTGAACGACTCAGCAAAAAGTCCATCTCGAAGAGACGGACGCTGTTTTTCAGTCGTACCAAGTAAAATCGTCGGCTGGATCCCAGCGGGGTTGGTGATTGAAAATAAAATACAATTATGTAATAATGCTATAGTAATAATTAAATACATATAATGCGAAACCAATATACAGTAAAGATTAGGAAGGTATTTATACATTATGAAATGATTTATAAATAATGACATTGTACTCGATAACTAAAAATAAAATAAATACATACTTAAGGCTACGGCTAAGGATTAGAGTTTAATAATTTAATTTTAATTTCCAATTGACTTTCTGTATAGTAATGTAACCTCAAGATATCGGCTTTAATACTTGTACCATTTTGGATTATTATTATTTCTGTAACTATTTCTTGTATTTCTTGGTGTGCAATAAAGTATATTTGTATTGTATTGTATTGTATTGTATAACTTTAACTGTTGTTGTGTCTCTTATCAAATTTCATAATTTTCCAAATTTTATTATGATATTATTACTATTTTGACATTCAATTAATTTAATTACTTTCATTGATTTTATTGCTGTACTTAATAACATAGAATAAGTATTACTAACATTTATGGACTCATGTCTAACATAAATAAAGAATTTGAATTTGAAATTAAACTGAAAATACAAAGTTATTAATTTTTAGGACTCCGTACCCAAAGGTTGAAAAATGGGCTCATGAACCGTAATAGGTAGACAGTTTAAAATTTCACATATTATGTATTTTTGTTGAGCCTATAACACCAAAAAAAATTAGAGGAGGTTTCCCTACAAAAAGACGGGTATTTTAGGTGACTTTTGCTCAATTTTTGTTTTAGCTCTACCGTGAAAACGGAAACACTTACAAGCATGAAAATTGGTATGTTTATAGTGCATAAGCTATAAAATAGCAACAAATAATAGAAAAACCGGCCAAGTGCGAGTCGGACTCGCGCTCCGAGCGTTCCGTACCACCACATAATCATAATTGTATTAGTCAAATATTTTCAAGTTTGTAAGTGTTCCCGTTTTAAAATAGAACTAAAACAAAAATCGCCTCCGCGACCATTCTACTTGACCCCTCTCTTATATGAATGTTCTTGAAACGGGAGCTCACCTCAATTGGTTACGATTAGTTGTGAGAAAAGTTGTAATATTTAATTATTTCAGACTTTCCCTTTATTTGTACTGTGAGACCTAGTTTCTTGCCAAATTTCATAATTTTAGGTCAACGGGAAGTACCCTGTAGGTTTTGCTTTTTTGCAGAAATGTATGGAGATGAAGACATAAAACGCCATATCTTTTGATTACGTCGTTGTAAAAAATTGAAATTTTCAAATCTTGTGTGGTTCATGGACCCTTATATATTATATGGTATCAATATCAATCTGATACCTCTACCCGTTCGTGAGATAAAGAGTCTTGACAGACAGACGGACAACAAAGTGATCCTATAAGGGTTCCGTTTTGAGGTACGGAACCCTAAAAAGATCAAATGCGTGTCGGACTCGCACGCACTTAATACACTTCTGCGTGACTCCGCGTCCATTACTAAGACGGTATTTTACCTTACTGGTACGGAACCCTCGGTGCGCGACTTCGACTCACATTTGGCCAGTTTTTAAAGATTTCTACGTTTAACCCTGTCACGGCAAAATTCTAGATCATTCTTTTTATTATATAGGTACGTATACATTTAAAATGTCGAGTCATTGCAAAAGCTATCCTATTTCACAGATAATACTAGTCCTATTTCTAAGTATCTACTATCAGTTTAATAGCAGAATAATCTAAATTGCTAAACAATTTATTCATGATCACGATTATTGACCGCTCGTCATGAATTATGGGCTACATATGGCATGCTATGAAATGAGGATGCAGATGAATAAGCACCGTTTTGGGAATCGAATCATTAACGCATAGTGAGATAAGGCATTGAATAAAGGGATGCATGGGAATTTCACAATGTTAGATTCTAATTTACTCAAACTCAAAATAGTTTATTCATTGTTGGATATTAAAAACTCTTAATTTAAACAAATATTGGGGGACAAATATTAGGGAAATATTTATTACTAAACAAAATAATTTGATTGAGGCATAAATTTTGTAGGTAGTGACATAGAAACATGCAAGAATTAGGTTAAATAACTTTACCAAAGGAACTCGGGTCAAGAATTTAAAAAGATAGAACTTTTGTTTTTTTAACCCTTTTACGACATAATTCTTCATTATTTTTTTACATTAATACGTGTTCATTGTTTCTGTGACTTAGTATTATCCTGACTAGCTTAGTTATTAGTACTTGTTTCAAGAGTTGAAAGAAAATTTGTTGGGAAAAAGTTATTAGTTTTTTCGGTAAAATTGTTATGAAAAAACTTCCAAACTTTCAATAGTAGATTTTACAACAAGTGCACAAAACGAACCATTGTCCCGAGACTTTTAGCAGCCCGAGCCGAAGGCGAGGGCTGATAGTAATGTCGAGGATAAAATGGTTTTGTGGACGAGTTATAAACTCTGCTTTTCACTTTGATTGCGAGGAAATAAAACGTAAAAGTACTCTCTAAATGTAACTGAAGAATGAGTTGTTCTGCTTTAGTGAAGAATATGTTGACGCAGGGCGTACACCACCGCGATTACTTGTTTGCCCTAGTGCACAAAATTCGACTTTATGCAGCCTATATCCTGCACAAAGAAGCACTTTCAGAGCTTGAGAAGTGAAAAATTGATTTTTGTATGATTTTTGTATGTATATATTTTTAGAAATACGAAATATGTAATGGCTTATTATCCAATAACAATTATCTCACCGAAAGATATATAATATATCAAAAACAGTAAGTACATTTTCGTTTTTGTCGATATTTTCGTATCATGTCACATCACTAAATTCTTTACAAACTTGGCGGACACCACACCATCGGGATAAAGCAACCGATTTATACGTATACCTTTACCATACCTACGTATTTGTAAATACGTACGAGTAAATGTGTGTATTATGTAAACATCTATTTTTACCGGTACGTTATACAAATTATTCTGGTCAGTTACGTTTCCCGCGTTGGTCCCTTTGGGCCAAATTACGTCACAGATTGTCATTAATTTTGTGCTTTTGACAACTAATGAAACAACTGATCATTTAGTCCGGTCCCTTATAGTCTTATATCGCCAAATTTACCAAGTTGCACCAAATTACACCAAATTTTTCCAGGTAATAGTTAGCTACATAGCTCTTAATTTTTGATAGGAGCCAATTCTTGAATTTAGTATGAAAATTGTTGGATATTCAAGAATTGGCTCCTAGGAAAAAATTTGGTGAAATTGTAAATCGTGTCTACGTGAAACAGCTAACTGACCGCACTAATTTTATTAAACCCGATTTTAAGGAAACTTAAGAAAAAACTACAACCGGTGACTTTGAAGACATTCGACAACGATATGTAGATCAATTTTGTATAGGTTTTTTTTTTATTATTATAAATGGGCCTACTCTTGACGATGGAACGAGCTTACCCAGAAGAAGCCTATTCACTCGAATATATTCGGGTTATATGAACTCGGGAACACAGACGCAGGCAGAGAATTCCACTCTTTTGCCGTGCGCATTATATTATAAAAGATGATTCAAAGCGCTTTGTGCGAATGTGTGAAATATCAAACAAATGCGGGTGATACCCTGCGGTGCGTCTGGGACTCAATTCTTGAAGATCACCGGGTCATCCCTTCCCTCCTCCTCCCTTAATCCCTTTAGATACTTTATAAAGTCATATTTTCCCTGATAAACTGTTGAAAGGTAAATCAGAATACATGAAAATAAACAATCAAGGACTGCTTTATATTTTGTGAATATCAATCTTCACTTTTGAAAAGAAAAATCTGTGATTTTGAATTTTATGAGTGATATTTTATCACCCGATGATATTCAAGAATTGACTCCATGGGGTAGGAGGGGGACGGAGGTCTTGAGCACACTTTCCGAAGTGCAGTCTGTAGAAGATCGACAGACAAGCAACTTTGCGACGTTGGGCCAAGAATTGGACTTCAGGTTTAGAGCCATGTTGCTTAAGTTTAGCGATTGTAAAGAAATTGCAGACAAAACTATTGGACCAATACCTACTTCTTGAGTAAAATATTATAAAAAAATGTATGCTCTTGTACCGTCTGTCAACTCATCTCAACTAAATAGATTACTACGAACGTAATTAAAAATTTACGTTGGTATTTCACCCATAATCTATTAGGTTATGGGCCCAGCACGCTAAAGTTAGCAGAGCAAAAATCACAACCGTACCAGGCCACTCAGAAAGTATTGCGAAAAATAGTTTTTATATATGGGAGACTGGCCGGTCAGAATCTTTTTCGAAAATATGATTACTTGTAAGTAAAAATATGTGTGTTCCATTTTCAAAATTTCCCTCCACATTTTTTGCGAGCCAATTCAAAGTATCGTGTCTTACTGAAAAATGGATCTGCGCCGGAAAATTTTAGAGCTATGATTTTTTACGATTTCAAGTGTCGCCTGAAACCGGATGAATCGTTCGATAGACTTCAAATGGCATTTATGGATGAAGGCCCCTCCAAGGCAACCGTGTATCGTTGGTATAACGAATTTAGGCGCGGTCGACCAACCTTGGGGGATGAAGAAAGAAGCGGTCGCCCTTTGACGGCTATTACGGAAGAAAACGTGCTAGCAGTGAAAAATTTAATCCAAGATAATAGGCGAATTACATATCAGGAGATTCAGCACATATTAAAGATTGGATCGGGAAGCGTTCACGAGATTCTACACGGGCATCTTCGCGTGAGGAGGATAGTATCGCGCTGGGTGCCGCACTACCTCACCGACGCTCAGAAGCAGGCCCGGGTGGAATGGTGCCGTGATATGCTGAACAAATTTGAAGCAGGCTCGTCTCGGCGTGTTTACGACATCGTAACAGGTGATGAGTCCTGGATTTATCAATACGATCCAGAAACCAAGCGCCAGTCGACAGTTTGGGTGTTTCAAAATGAACCAACGCCTACCAAAGTGAAGCGATCTCGAAGCGGGGGGAAGATTTTGATCGCCAGCTTTTTTAATTTGACTGGCCACTTGGCCTCAATTCCCTTACGAGATCAAAGAAGCATCAACGCCGAATGGTATACTACCAAATGTTTACCAGAAGTTTTTTCTGTTGTGAGCAACAAGCGACCAAACACAGGGCTCCGCGGACTACTGCTCCACCACGACAATGCGCCTGCACACACCGCGCTCAAAACGAGGGACTTCCTGGACAGCACACCAGTCAAACTCCTGGGTCACCCTCCTTACAGCCCTGATCTAGCACCGTGTGACTTCTTTTTATTTCCAAAAATAAAAAATCAGCTCAAGGGGATACAATTTTCGTCGCCGGAAGATGCGCTGGCTGCGTTCGAGCAGGCTGTAAACGAGGTGTCTACGGCGGACTGGAAAAAGTGTTTTGAAAACTGGTTCAGACGCATGAATCTTTGTATAGAGGCTGGTGGAGAGTACTTTGAAAAGATTTAATAAAAATATATGTACCTGTAGAGCAATTTTTTTTAGTGTCGCAAATATTTCTGAGTGTCCCACGTATCTAGGTCTTCTGGGCTAATTACTTTGGCACCACACTGGGGCTTTATTGGCCATTGACAATAAAAAGGACATCACCCCAGTTTACTGCCACAGATATGAAAACTGGATGAGATGAGGGGGTGACAATCATTAGAAGTCTGTCGGAAGATATTAGCGGTCTAGTGATTGGATCATACATTTTGAAAGTTATTTTTTGCGAATTTTGAAGAAAAAGTTGTTGCATTTAGACTATCCACTATTTATTAAAACTCTGTAACATAAAGGCGTAAGTTAGTTGTTTTAATCAAATGTAATTACATTCCGTCTTCGCGTTCTTGGCAAAAACTAAATTAACAAGACTGAATACATTTCCATAAAAATTATACTCTCATTTCCCTTCACACAGACGGAAAACTATTCTACAGGGTAATTGCGCCCTTCCTGAAGGGTTCACACGCGTGGGGTTACCATCCGTCTGGACTTTTTTCGGACATGTGGAGATTCTTTTAAAACATTACCCGCCAGCTTAGCACGCTGCAGTTTTCAGTTTATCTAGGCCCATAGATTAAAGACTTTAAGCATGGTCACGTTTTTTTGACATCCAAGCAGTGCGACACATTTTGAAAGACAAGGACCGCTACATGTATTAGTGTATAAAGCTATCTCTGTCTAAAATATCAAAAACGTAATTTGTGGATTTTCCAAACATTTTCCTGCACTGACATTTCTTCGCGCTTGGAGGTGATAGATTAGATGACATAATTCCTCAGATAAAGTGACATATCTCCGAGATATATTTTCTCTCGGGCAGCGTGCTAAGCCGGCTGGCATTTTTGTTGTAAACTTCTACAAGGAGCTTCCTGTACAGCAGTGGAACTTTGTCTGAACATTCCACCATCCGAAAGGAATTAATCCGGCTCTTTGTTCACTCACACCGCGCCTGAGTACAGAGATTTAATAAATACGTGTAAACTTTTTAAGGGCTTATTCCGGAATCCACATAAAACTTTTTTTTTCAAATATTTGATTCGAAATTCTTTAAAAAATCCATACTTATTGGACCGAACAGCTGGATCTTGGTCTAATAAAAATTTTATCACCATTTTTAAGGGTTGTTGAACGGAAGTTGTTACAATTAGTCTCAAAAATAATCCTCAAATGTTTCACATGCATTTATAAGTATATTTTTGATCATTTAAATAAATATTTCATTAATTTTTAAATGGCTTTTTGTTATAACAATTAGTCTCAAAAATTATTCTCAAATGTTCACATGTATAAGTATATTTTTGATCTTTTAATTAAATTTTCCGTAATTTTTAAACGGCTTTTTGTCCGGACTCAATTTACGAGATCATGGTAACCCTACACACGCGTGACCCAGTGCAGTTACAGCTTGGCTTTTACGTTAGCCAGTTATATTACGCGACAAGTCAGGCGTGTTGGTGAATTGTATGGTGCGCCATAGATTTCGCCCGTACTCCTAAGTTGTCGCGTACTCTAGTTATCATACTTATTATTTAGACACCGTCAGGCCAGTTCTATACATACGTACGTAAATAAACATCAGCCCCGTGACAAGTATGACTATTCTGACTAACCCACTAGAAATAGGGTTTGTGTGGCCCCGTGTATTGAAGGCAAAGAATAGTACCAACCCATTCATACCCGTAGGTGTCGTAAGAGGCGACTAAGGGTTATAAACTGGAGGATGGACAGCAGCATCCTCCTTTGTCTCTTACAT
This sequence comes from Athrips mouffetella, assembly GCA_947532105.1. Taxonomy (NCBI): domain Eukaryota; kingdom Metazoa; phylum Arthropoda; class Insecta; order Lepidoptera; family Gelechiidae; genus Athrips; species Athrips mouffetella. Next base: position 16,099,419 of record OX383981.1, read on the forward strand.
CTTACGAGTACTTACTGCGGTCACCTATATCCGCGGTCCATGGTGCCAGCCGTAACGCTAACAAGCGAGGTGACTATGGTACTTCCCCTCTACATTATTCCAGCAAAAGCTAGTATTCAGAGAGCTCCCTGTCTTGTAGTGGACGTTTCATGGGATGTTATGATGATGATGACGGACCTGTCAGTGCACGATACCGACTCACTTATGACTGGTTTTTTAATCACGTACTAGAAAAAATACCGGTGAGTGCCTGGGCGTCCTCGAATGTCCTCCACTCCCTCTTTTTCGAAAGCAGGATACGCCCTGGCCATCACATACGTAAAAACATTTAGACCTCGTTAATGCCTTCATTAAGTAGCAGCGTAACGCTGAATTCATACAAAATGTTTTCGGTGACATGCGGTTGACCGTACACGTCTAACTTAACTTTAATTATATCAAGTTACAACCACATGACATGCCAACTAAGCATTTCACGTAGCTGGCGAGCATATTAATGGAATACATGTCGCAGCAAACTGGTTTAATCAGGCAGTTAATTGAATGCCTAGGCCGATTGTTGATTGAACTACTATCACTCACCGTTTAACGGGTTAGCTAATCGATAGCTAGCCCGAATGAGACGGCTAACCTTGAATCAGCCGAGTGATCAAATTTAAGTTTGTCAGCAAATTATGATTAGTAAAAATCATGATTGAGCAGCTCTAAATTTATTTATTTAGCAAAATAACTATTTGTGCAGCAGAATAAATTATTTGAGTCGCCGAATAATTGTTTTTGCAGCAAAATACTTATTTGTGCAGCAAGTTATAATTCGCTTCTGACACTCGCCGGCTGCCACCGCACCCTTTGGTAGGTTCAGTTAGGTTGTATTTGCCTTATCTAACGGACCTATGAGCAAGTTCATCGAGATGGCTGCAGGGCGTTTAGCAATCTCTTTAAAAGTTGTATTCAACGTTTGGGCTAGGTGTTCTCTAGCCATTCAATTGAATGCCGGCAGTCAATCAACCGCCTAGGCATTCAATTAACTGCCTGATTAAACCAGTTGGCTGCGACATACATATAGTATAGTCTTTTCAAAACGCTTAAAATGGAAATCAGCGGAGGTAGCGACTTTTATAAAAATAAATCCGGCCAAATGCGAGTCGGATTCGCTTAATAAGGATTCTCCAATGATTCTTTTACAAGATATAACATAAAGAGTCTATCAACCCTGAAGTAAGTATGAGAGTCAATACTCAATACATTTATTGCCTTCATGTGGTACATAACAAGATGGTATTATAAATAAGGTTATCTCATATGAGCCCATTTTCAGAGGCATTGCAATCATTGAGATAGACCGAGATTTTAAATAGTTACCAACAATATTTAATTATGTATTTATATAATGTAGGCATATATTATAATAACTAGCTATTATTAAGTTTATTTATTTTTATCATTTTCTATTCGTAAATTATAGTAAGTTTTATTTATTAGGTATTCTTTTAATAGTTTTATCATCTTATTATAAGAATTTTCTATTCTTACATTTAGCGGTAGATGATTATATATTTTTATAGGGCCACAACTATGTATTTTTAATTTTTAGTCTGCTCTTGAAACTGAACAACTTTCCCAAATGCACACATTTCCGAACACGTCTAAAATATTAATCTCCCATACAAATAGCGCTATCAACGAAAATCTATTAGGTAGTGCAGTTTAAATGAAAAGTAGATTTTTATTCTGACCCCATGTTCCATGGGAAATTTTGTTCAGTTTTTAGCGGGCAGAATATAGGTTCCTTTCCGTTACACCTTGTATGCTACCCATGATCTTTGATCGTTAAAACTACGCCCGGATCTAGTGAAAGGGTCACTAAAACTGACCCCCCTTTAACTGACATGAAATGGGAGCTTATCATTACACCGCTCTGATCAACTCAATGGATCAACTGAAACTGATCTACTAATTTTCTTTCCCAACGAATCAACTATTTAGTTGATCAGATAAGACAATTCAAACCTATTTGGTAACTATCAATTTAAAGGGCTTTTACCAGCCAACTAGCGCCCCCATCAGTTAAAAAAATATTACTCGCTAAATACAAAACTTATCGAAAATATGTCTTACCAGATTGAAGTAAAGGTACCCTAGGTTATTTAAAACTTATCAAGCCTGAAAAATATAGTTCACTGTAGTTACAGATACAAAAACTGCTAAAAGTGGCCCTTTTTCGCACTTTTTGTATCTGTATCTACAGTGAACTATATTTTTCAGGATTGATAGGTTCTAAATCAACTAGGGCACCTTTACTTTAATAAATTTTGTAAGACGCGGATTTTCGATAAGTTTTGTATTTAGCTAGTAATATTTTTTTTATTGATGGGGGCGCTAGTTGGCTGGGGGTAACCTCTTAACTGGCCATTTGTAAAAGACAGATAAAACAGTAGGTAATGTCTATTTGGTATTTACTTGGTAAGTAATGAGAATCATGGTGAATACAAACTAACGATTTTAGAGCAGTCCCTCGTCAAATTTCCTAAAGTATAAGCAATAGTCCCGACCGTTTTGACATTTCCTAATAACATCAACTTTATAACATCAACCCACAAAGTTCATTATTCTTTGCTGATAAAAAATTCAATACGATGGCTTTAGTTTAAGGTCATTATCTTGTCGTGTGACATGTTGAACGACCTCAAAAGTCTGGTGTCAAAGTTGTTGAGCTGCCCAAAGCCTCTGACATGTCCCATTTATCGACTACAACCGTAAATAGTAGCCGGGACCAACGGCTTAAGATGATCCGTTTTCCATACAAAAATTCAAATGACTTGCATTCTTACGCGGGACCACAGAACTATATATAAGCTAACGCATAAAATTCTGTTGAAAAACGAACGAATACTGCTATTTTTAGTTAAATTTTTCGCTGATTAATACAATATTACAGCTAATGTACTGAAAGTACTAGTTTTTGTTAGCAATTTTTGGTTCAATATTAAGATTGCCCTAATCGTGCGTGCGGTCAATACTGTACGGCTGTGCTTTGTGTGCATGTGTGAGTGATCGTACTCATGTAAATCACGGACTGACGAGAGTAATTGACTTTACTGGACATATGGAGATATTTTTTTATCGAAATTGTTGTTAGGCGTTGAAGTTGCACCATGAAATTTACGCTAATCAACTATTTGCACATTATAGTTGGTACTTATTGCATTAAAAAAATAAAACCTTATATGTGCAGCAGTGGCTCCATCTAGTTGCGTTCGCGTCTAAGCTGGCCGTCACAGATCACCTTAACATGCCTTTTTGGACAAGCAGTTTATTTTTCCTACAATGTCCTAACCAAATTAAAAGTCAAATCGAACCCAGAGCCTCATGATCGAGAACCGAACGCTTTAATCACTAGACTACGGAGGCAGCTCACTCACGCTATAGCAAAGAAAGATCCACTCAAGCTATCTCCATAGTTAATTTCCTTACAAACTTGCCTACAACCTACATTCTCAGCCATAACTATGTCAATGTAGCTATTTACTTGTTAAGTACAACAACCATAGGCGCCGACGGCGGGAGATGACGTCACCATGCAAACGAGCCTGGAAGTTCCTCCCACTCTCCTCCCACCCCTAAGAGACCCCAACCCCCTGTCGCTCGTAAAATACGGATTTGTATTAATCAATCGGAATATTCCGAGATGTTCGATTCTTGGCAGTACTTGTAATTCTCTGACGAACTTTACATTATTTCTTCATCTTCCCCGAACCGTCACTGATGGGGATCGCCCAATTATTTACACTTACACTACACCACGGAGGCTGTTGAGCGATCCTGATAAGTACAGCCAGTAGAGCGTCTTGCTCGAAGCTGAGGGTTCTGTTGCTCCTCACAGAATCCTCATCAAAATATAGTTCATCATCATCATCATCATAACATCCCATGAAACGTCCACTACAGGACAGGGAGCTCCCTCCAGAATTCTAGCTTTTGCTGGAAAAATGTGGAGGGGAAGTACCATAGTCACCTCGCTTGTTAGCGTTACGGCTGGCACCATGGACCGCGTTTGTAGGTGACCGCAGTAAGTAAGATGTAAGATACAAAGGAGGATGCTGCTGCCCATCCCCCAGTTTACAACCCTTAGTCGCCTCTTACGACACCCACGGGTATGTATGGGTTGGTACTATTCTTTTCCGGTACCACACGGGACATATAAATATAGTTATATCTTTGGAATCATAACGCGACTATTTTTAGGGTTCCGAACCAAAATGGTAAAAACAGAATCGTTATGGTGCGACTTCGTCTGTCTGTATGTCTTAATCTGAATTAAAAAAAACCGGCCAGGTGCGGTTTCGGACCACTACATAAACATAATTGTATTAGTTGAAATTTCAGTAAGTTAATGTGCTAGATTTTTTGAGTCCGACACGCGCTTGACCAAATTTTATTATTTGTTGTTATTTTATAGCTTATGCACTATAAATATACCAATTTTCAAGTTTGTAAGTGTTCCCGTTTTTAAAATAGAACTAAAACAAAAATCGCCTCCGCGACCATCCAACTTGACCCCTCTCTTATATGAATGTTCTTGAAACGGGAGCTCACCACAATTGGTTATCATAAGTTGTGAGAGAAGTTGTGATATTTAATGATTTCAGACTTTTTCCATTATTTGTACTGTGAGACCTAGCTTCTTGCCAAATTTCATAATTTTAGGTCAACGGGAAGTACCCTGTAGGTTTTTCATTTTTGAATAAATGTGTGGAGATGAGGACATAAAATGTCATATCTTTTGATTCCGTCATTGTAAAAAATTGAAATTTTCATGTCTTGTGTGGTTTATGGATCCTAATATATGGTATTAATTTCAACCTGATACCTTTACCCGTTCGTGAGATAAAGGGTCTTGACAGACAGACAGAAAGACAGACAGACAGACAGACGGACGGACAACAAAGTGATCCTATAAGGGTTCTGTTTTTTTCTTTTGAGGTACGGAACCCTAAAAAGAAAAATCTGAAATTAATTACGATAGAGGTTTATGTAAATATTATTGCAAAAAATAAACGATCTTTCCAAATTTCATATATAGTTTTTTGGAAATCTGCAGAAAACCTTTACAAAAACAAATTTAGTTTTGCGGTCCTAAAAATGGACTTTATTGCTTCCAAAAAAACTACTGGTGTATCGGACGGAACCCTCGGCACCGGAGTGCGACTCACACTTTACTGGTTTTTTTTTCTTTGGTCCTATTTTTGACTACATGACCATGTTTTGGTATTGTCGAAGTTAATTTTCATGCAGTTTTTTTCTTAGCGGATTCTGTGGGGAGGAACATCAATCTGATTGTGATACGGTAGAGATGCAGCTATAGGAAAGAAGGAAGTAGTCGTATGCACTTAGTCTGTGGTCCTACCGACCAGTCCTGCGCTGCTCGCATCCAGCGGCTTTCCGCGACCTTGATCAGATCGTCGGTCCACCTGCCAACGCTTCGTCTTCTGGTACGTGGTCGCCACTCTAGAACCCTTACGCCCCATCAGCCATCGGTTCTTCTTGCGATGTGCCCTGCCCACTGCCACTTTAGTTTAGCGATTCTCAGGGCTATGTCAGTTACTTTAGTTCTTCTGCGGATCTCCTCATTTCTGATTCGATCGCGCAGAGAGACTCCGAGCATAGCCCTTTCCACGGCCCTTTCCATCTGCGGTATTTCGGACATGATATATTGCTGAGCTTCCCGAACGCTGCCCATCCGAGTCGGATTCGACGAGTAACCTCTTTCGCTAAGTTGGATTTACCCAGCTGGACATACAAACATAAATAGATAAATAACAACCAGCCACAGAACAAACACTAGGGTTAATCACACAAATGTTTGCCGAGAGCAGAAATCGAACCTGCAGCCCACGGCATGAAAGGCAGGCTCACTACCAACCACACCAACGGGCCTGTCAAAATATAAATATATTTAGTTTGTCAGGCTAATCTTTAGAAAACCACTTGTCCACGGCCTATAATAGCGGTAAAATCTGCGATAATACTCATAAGTTAGTTATGATGTTATAAGGGCTATTATCGTTTGACGAATGTCAGCCTTACACTAGAGGGCGCGGGGGTATGACCGCTTGGGGGGTCTCAGAGGGAAGGGGGGTCAAGGCCGTCACGCCGCCTCTGTGTCGGCTGTCGCTTTATGCCAATACTAGCAAATGTCATTTAATCTGTGCCCTGTGGGATCTAGATTTTCTTGAACAGTCGAGAGGTTTTTAGCGGATGAAATTTGTTTTTTTTTTTTTTTTAAGTGAAAACTTCTTTAGCGGCGCTTAGCACTTTTTCACAGCGCCTTAATAATTTAAAAAAAAAATTAACTATGTAGGTTCTTATTAAAATATCCTCAGGCGTTCACCGTAGAGGTAAGGCAGATTCAGATTCAGATACTTTTAATCAATGTAGATTCTTTACAGAATACTTATTGAATGTCATGCAGAATACAATGCAAATAGAGCGAGTCTACACCGTTACTACGCAGGCAGTATGTAGGTAGTGCAGTGAAATAAAGATATTTAAATTAAAAATGTACTGCAGTTAGTTAAACTTTCAATTTGTTCAAGTCTAAAACTAAAGGATTTTTATTAAAAGAAATTAAAAGTAAATTGGAAATGTAATGTACCTAATCTTTGCATCGTAACACAATATATCATTAATAACTAATTGATCTGACGCATGAATTGTATCGTTATTAGTACGAATGGCTGCACGTCAGTGGAAACACTCTGACCTTGAACTAATCTCCGGATTCGGAAACTTGTGGCTTAGTACGCTGGTTCAGCTTATACTGGTTTTGTTTCCACTTACTTGCTGCCGTGCGTAAATGGGTATGTGTAAGTATATTTACCCGTCTGGTAATTTAAGGGAGTATCCTCTGCAGAGCAGTTTGGCAGAAGTATAACACATGTAAAAGGGCTGTTATTATCTGAATAAAAAATTTATTTATTTTTATTTTTTTTATTTAAAATAGTGTAAGAGCTAACTTACCTTAAACTAACCAAACAAACAAAGAAATATAACACACAATATTTTAATAAAATCAAATAGAACACAGTTTAGTATGATTTTTTATTTATAATTCACAAATATATAACCAACGAAATAAAGTTAAAATACGATTGAACGATTCGTGATTAAATTCAGAAAATAATATAGTTAAAAGTATTAAAAATCATTGATAGGCGTTATACACTAAAATAATTTTGGAATTAAATCCGCGATACGTGCGACAGGTAAAACGCTTCGTCTATAGCTAGTAGGTACTTTCGCTTGGTAAAAATAGTGATAACTTAAACTGGCCACCCAACTTATTACTACAGCGTCTAGCTAATTATGGTTATAGTCGTACCTTCCGCTAAGAATCGCGGATTGTAGTTCAAACGGAATAAGATTACAGCCAAAGATTTTAGCCTAAAATATCATGGCGCGACCGGTGGCGCTTTTTGAATTTAATGAGATGTGATGCCATTAAATAAATATACAATACAATACAAAACGGGTGGGACTTATAGTGCGTTAAAAAATTATCTGGTATCCAGTAGTGCTGACGAGAGCAGTAGACCAAAGCTTCAGAAGGTGCAGTATGTTGCCGTAGCAGAGCAGAAGAAGCGGAGTAGCTGGTGAAGTTTTTGGTGTCGCAGATCCAAACGGTTTCTTGCGCAAAGGTGCAGCTGACAAATGATACCCTCAAATGACTCTAGTGGGCTTTATGGAGCAGGTTTCTGCTGCCCGTAATCGGGCAGCTTTAACTGCGAAAATAATATAGAGAAATAAGAAAGTGGAAACCTAAAGAAGGAAAGAGGAATAAATTGTACGAGCAAAATTACTTACAAAATTGTAGGCTGCAAAATCGGTAGGAAAACTGAGCTTCTCTGACTGTAGCTCGTAGACTAAACTTTTTAAATGATTTAGAATTGGTTTCTAGATTTTTATATGGTTTTTCTTGGCGTATTTTATGATTTAGAAAATATTTTACTAAGTATTTGATTCAATATATTACGTATCCAAACAAATAATAATCACAGAGAAAGGAATTTTTTTTTTTTTGGTTTCGTTCTTCCTTTCGGAAAGGCAAAGAGTACAAAGCCCATACAGCCATGTCTGATGTGTTTAATCTTTCTTTTTGCTCCCCTCGTAAAGCGATAGTGAACTTTACGAAGGAAAATGTTCGTGACTTTTTGGGACAACACAAACGGGGCTTAAACACGAGATCACTTGAAATCTTCATCAGCTGCGCACTCCGTGGTAAATTTACTGCATAACACACTATCTTTATTATCCACTAAATCACTAAATGCACAAAAAAACAAAATTTCAATTAAGCAGGCAAACGCCCATGTCGAGTTCCCGCCAAAAAGTCCAAGAGAAAGGAAAATCAAAATTTTGAATCTGCTGTCAATGAATACAAACCAAAGAGATTTTAACCTCGCTGCGCTCGGTCAGACCGAGCGTAGCGAGGTTCAAATCTCTTTGATACAAACAGCCAGTCAATACATCGAGAAAGAAGCAAAAAGTATCGAACACACAAAAACTAATATAAGCGGATAACGCTACAGTAGGTAGGTATGTGTATGATTATTAAATATATGAACCGACACAAAAAAACCCAGTTTATAGCATTAACTAGTAGTGTAATATAATTGGTTTTTGGTTTATTTCTCTTGGCGGTGCGGTGGGGCGCAGTGTTCTAGGCAACATGTTGGCGCAGATTCAATGACGACTTGCATGTATGTGTGTTTGTTTGTTTGTATGTGTTAATATTTAGTCTCCGTTGACTCTTTGTTGATATTCATTCATTTGTTATTTATTATCTTTCTCATAGAAGCTGTGCCGCCTCGAGATTTCGTACAGTCAAGAGTACATCAAGCTTGGCATATTGGACTTTTTATCGTTCTTATTTTAATAGGCGTACGGGCTAGAGTTGCACTGCGAGTTTCGAGCCTGACTGTACGAAAAACTATAAATTCATTTATGAAGTAAAAAATAACTCTGGCTATGATCGTTAATTTTTAGGGTTCCGATACCAAAATGGTAAAAAAAAGGAACCCTTATGGTGCGACTTTGTCTGTCTGTCTGTCCGTCTGTCTGGCACACCTCTATATCTCAGCAACCACTCATGCTATCGACTTGAAATTTGGAATGGTTTTAGAATATAGTAGCCCAACTAAATTGCACATGTAAGAATTTTGAAAAAGTTATGATTATTCATGTAAAGGGGACCAAAATAGGGGGGCCAAATTTCAAATTGTCGCTACTAGGTTGAGTGGGGTATCATATGAAAGGGCTTAACTTGCACATTCTAAAATACATATTTGTATTTTTTTACGTTACTTAGTTTTCAAGTTATGATGAAAAATGTAAAAAAAAATACCATCCCCCCCCCCCCCCCCCCCTTATCTCCGAAGTCTGTGTAAGGAAAAATTTGAACTAATTACAGTTGATAGAAGTTTATGTAAACTTTACAGCAAAAATAAAACGATCTTTCTAAGTTGCACAGTTTTTCAGAAATCTGTAAAAAACCTGTACAAACAAACTTAGTTTTGCGGTCCTGAAAATGGACTTTATTGCTTCAAAAAATACTATAGGTATATCGGAACCCACGGCGCGCGAGTCTGACTCGCACTTGACCAATATTTTTTTTAAACAAGTGAACAAGCGAGCAGATGGGCCACCTAATGGTAAGTGATCACCACCGCCCATAGCACCCACTTAGTTTTATTTTTCTCTTATTTTAGAAGTTACGGGGGGGGGGGGTCCACATTGGGTTTGACGAAAAAAAGATTTTTTAGTTTCAGTTCTAAGTATGGGGAACCCAAATTTTTTTTTTCTAGTTTTGTGTAAAAATCTTAATGCGGTTGACAGATTACATCTACTCACCAAGTTTCAACAGTATAGCTCTTATAGTTTCGGAAAAAAGTAGCTGTGACATACGGACGGACAGACAGACAGACAGACATGACGAATCTATAAGGGTTCCGTTTTTTGCCATTTGGCTACGGAACCCTAAAAACCAGCGTGTCGGGCCACGAGCTGTGTAAGCTTCCGTGTGGGTAGGATATTTTCTACTCCTAACGCCTACCCAGGTCTTCAACAACCTATTCAACACGCTACAGGCCAAAAATACGTGTTTTTAAGTTTTTATTTAGCCAATTTATCGGGGAGATGAATATCTCAATCCTACCAAATCATAGCTTTCTAGTACTAATGGTCTCTGAGCTAAGCTGGGAACATGACAACGAAACTATAAGGTCCTATCCTAATGAAATAATACAGTAAACATAATTTCAGTATGTTACTCAGACCTTAAATCTGAACAAATTTCCATACAAAAACAAATTTTTGACCTCCCATCAAAGCTGCATCAGCTGATTGCGCATTTTGTATGGGAGGTGAAAAATTGCTATTCGTATTTCGACCTATGTTTCTCGAGAATAGTTGTTTAATTTCATGGTCACTGCTAAAAGTGGCCGTTTTTCGTACTTTTTGTATCTGTATCTACAGTGAACTAAATTTTTCAGAATTGATAAGTTCTAAATAAACTACCTTTTACCTTTAGTACCTTTACTTCAATCTGATCTTCGGGATTTTCGATAAGTTTTGTATTTAGCGAGTAGTATTTTTTAACTGATGGGGGCGCTAGTGGACGGAAGGTAGCCTCTTAAATTATGCTCACTATTTCTGTAGGGTAGGACCCTAAATAAGAGTTCCTTGTCGACAACGTAACCCTAAAAATTAAATGTAAAAAAGTATTTTCAGTTTTTCCCGAATTTCCTATTTTTCCAAGTAACTTACTTACTGCAAAGTTTAGTGTAAGTTCAAGAGGTGTGATTCAACATTAAAGGTTGAATTACGAAAACAAAATTCGACTTTGAGATCTATTTGTTTCCATAAGAAAAAGTTACATTGTAATAAATACAGAAAAAAAGAACAATTTATTACGACTACATGATTAAATACAGTGTACAAAAACGAAATATAAAATGCTTATTGTTTTAAATCATAGAAACATATTTTTGTTTTAAAAATTTCGGGTATTTGATGTTATGGTCACATTCTACATTAAAATAAAGAAATTGGATCTAAAACTGTAAATTTCGCTTTATAATTTCATTACGTAAGGTACGTTACTCCTCCTTGAACCTTGTTAATAGTTTAAGATTTTGAAAAGAGGTGGCGCCACTTGTACCAATAATGATTTAGATACAAGATAAAAATCTCATAGATAAAGTCTTGTTATACAGAGTATTTTTTCAATCTCCATGTTATTACTAAGCTACTAACAAATATAATAAATCAATAATTTAACAAATCTACGTGTTACTTAAAAAATTACAAAGGAAAGTTCTAAAACGCGGTATGAAAGTTTTTTCGTTCAAAGACTTAAGATCTATATGAATGGATGAATTGCTGGGTGATCAGTTTCTACACAGTAAGCCAGCAAGAAGGGAGCTGGTTGCATGTCCCTTGTTCTATATCGCTATAAACACTGTGTATGTCTTGTCTGTGTTCATAAAACCAAACTGAAATAAAAAAAAACTCTGGCACTTGACCGTTTAGAGGTTTCTCAACACCACTGCTGTAGAACTGTTGATCACCTTTTTGTTTATTTTTTTTTAATATTTTTTTTTTATTTATTTAGATAACCATTATAAACAAAGTAACAATAGTGGTGAATAAGACTTAAGCTAATAACAGGTTATCCTAGCGTACCTTTTATTTAAGTACAGACAGCCTTGTGTCAGTGAAAACGCTTAGGATAAAAATTACTTTGTTGTAAAGGCAAAGATCAAATTATTTGCACCGACATACGGATGATGTACAGTCGGATTAGTTGACGTTTATTGTAAACAATGTTAAAAAAATATGACAAACGGGTATTATTAAGAAAATTACATACCTATGGTTAACTATAACATTATTATGTTTCATCATAACATCCCATGAACGTCCACTAAAGGACAGGGAACTCCTTCCAGAATTTTAGCTTTTGCTAGAAAAATGTGGAGGGGAAGTACCATAGTCACCTCGCTTGTTAGCGTTACGGCTGGCACTATGGACCGCGGTTGTAGGTGACCGCAGTAAGTAAGATGTTAGATACAAAGGAGGATGCTGCTGCCCATCCTCCAGTTAACCCTTAGTCGCCTCTTACGACACCCACGGGTATGTATGGGTTGGTACTATTCTTTGCCGGCACCACACGGGACTAGACTATTATTATGTTTGATAACTTTTAAACACCAAATTAATCACTATTTTAAAACTACCTACAGACGAAATGTAAAACAAAAGTTTTTTTGGGTGATGACTGATGAAGAAAGGATGATGATTTATTATTTTATTTTTAATCTTAAATGTATTCGGAAACTAAAAAGATCGGAAATTGCAAACAAAACGCAAAAAAGTCATTATTACAACAGTGACATAGTCCAGGAGGCGAACACAAAAAACACATTACATTCATTAACGTGTTATTCCGTGTTTTTCTGTAAATAAAACAAGGTATTCCCGTTTACGATAAAATTTTACGTTCGATACGTAATTTCGCGTCGTAGCAGGCTGTAAACTCTGCCGTAAAACTGGGGAATCGAAGTCGTAGCCTCGTAGCTAAAGGTTCTACGCAGCTTTACACTTTGTAGCTCGTAGCTCGGCCTAGGGCTACAAGGCTACATGTTAGCTAAATGGAACTTATTTATTTATTTTTTATGTTTAGGTAGCTAGTTAGGTTTGGTTAGCAGTCCTGAGCCAACTGCGTTTTTTTGGTCTTATCGTTAATATATTTATGTTCTGATTGATGACATGAAATATCTTTGAAAAAACCAAATGTGTAGTTAGTAATTTTCCTGTTCATAAGATACCTAAGTTCGAGTTTATAGCAGACATTATAGTAGGATTACAGTGCGACACGAGTATTTTGGCTGCTGGATGACGTTGTCAGGAGGGCGCTGCTGTCATATTATTTTGCTCGTTAAATTTCAAAATCCCTATGCAGTTCCTTTAGTTTGGTTCCGATTTTATACACCTGCCAAAATAACCGGTTCGCACTGTAGGAAAGGATGTTGTTCAAAGATTTATTGTCTAATATCTACGTCGATGCAGTTGAATAAGTAAAACATTTTACTTACTTAAAAATAGTAAACTAAATTGAAAAGTAAAAATTAGCCTTGTAGAGAACAAGGCTAATTTTTACTTTTCAATTTAGTGTGGTCATGTTTGGCAGAACAGTACGCCTAATTTTAAGATTTTAAACATAAAAATTAGACGCTCTTTTTATGAACATCACACCACATCATCTTGTAATCAGCCTCTAGCCTAATCAGAACTCTCACTTGTTCCAGGTTAATCTGCCACGAGTGAAAGAGACAACAAACCGACACTTCCGAAAATCCCTTGTATGGAGCGAGACGATTATACAACGCGAACATCGCGTTCGAATTCGAAACACGAAAACCTCGAAAGGTAATCGACCGAGAGCCGGCAACCTAAAAACTTTTAATTTAAAAAATTCTAACGCCTAAGACTTTTTTAGACTTGGTGCCTAGTGGACTTGCCTTATTCCTTTGAGGATGCGTTTCGGTTTATAGTTAATCGTGGTGGTGGATTGATTTGAACGGCGGTAGGACAGTGTTCCGTGGTGTAGGGTGGTTTATGTGATGTGGCGGCCCCGAAGGCTCCAACGACCAGGAAAGCAGCCTTGCGTACTGGTCTGACGAATCCGTAAAGGTAAGTTGTTTTTTTTACGATTAAAACTAAAACGGCGATCCTTGTCCAGCAGTGGATGTCTATGGGTTGTAAAAAGAAGAAAGTAGCCGCGTACAAATTTCCTTAAGAAATGCAAGCTCTCGACAAATCTGTACCTACGTTAAGTCTGGTAATATTATATTATTCTGTAGTTACTTAACACTTGAAATTGTTTACATCATATTTATGAGACAGAATTGAATATGGAAAGTTTGCCTATGTGGCGCAATTTTTAGGAATAATTTTTATTGCTTGTGTCACAAATACTAAACCTTTTTCATAAATATTGAACAATTTGTAGTTCATATTATTATTGTAATATTGACAGTGGAACCGAACTACATATCAATTTAACAATAAATTCGTTATTATTCGTTTTCAGTTTGGTTGGATAATGTAAGCGCTGACAAAAACGACAAAATATACCAATTTCACATTCCACGATCGTAGACAAAAAGTTCTTATTTCCTTGTAAAAATAAAAAATCGGGTTTAATTTGTTCTGAGAATTGACGAGGAGCGATTAATGACTTAGCTGTACTCTGACCCACATTGGAATAGGGCCTTTTAATCTGAATCTATACAGCGTGATTTTTTATTCACCAGAAAAAATTAAGGGATGATTCTGCCCATGAAACTGAACAACTTTTCCCAAGGAACATAGGTCGAAATACGAAAAACCAAATTTGACCTCCCATACAAAATGCGCTATCAGCTGATGCAGTTTCTATGAGAGCTCAAAAATTGATTTTCGTATTTCGACCTATGTTCCTTGGGAAAAGTTGTTCACTTTCATGGGCAGAATCATCTCTTAATTTTTTTGTGGTGAATAAAAAATCACGCTGTATATGTACAACGTCTAACGGAAAGTGATAATACCTTAGACTAATACTGAAGGGTGTGAATCTGCACATGAAACTGACCAACTTTTCCAATATTACGATTCGTGAGATACAGTCTGCTGACAGACAGACATCAGAGGCATATGAATTGGGGTAACGTTTTTCACCCTTTGGGTACGAAACCTTAAAAATAATAGCTATCTAGTTATCGCGATAAAAAGTAATAATACGTTGATTGTCTTAACGCCCTAAGACTCTGTATATTTGGTGCTTCTAACAAGTGCTACTAGGTCAAGAGCGACAGAGATGGATGGTACATATTAGCAGCGTTTTTGTAGGGTTTAGTTGCTTTAAAAGGGAAGTTCACAAACGATTATTTGACAATAGGGAGTTTTTCTCGACGCTGACAACTACGTTTTTAAAGTGTCGTTGGGTGGTGCGCTGATCACTGTTGGTAATTTCTTTTTTAAACATACATACGTACATAACAACACGCCTTGTAATCGGGGTAGGCAGAGACCACAGTTCTCCACCTGCTACGATTTTGACATATACCTACTTCCCTTGTTTCCTGAACTGTCATCAATCCTTTCATACATGCTCGTCGGTTTAGGGTATATTTAACCTGGCCTTTATTCAGAACGTCCTGAATTTGGTCCTGGTACGTTCGCCGAGGCCTTCCCCTTCCAACGTTTCCATTCACTCTCGCCTTGTAGATCTCTTTCGTCAAAATACTTGTGAGATCTCGTTGACGAAAGAGATCTTTTTTAAAGGCTCAGTAAAATGTATTAAATCTTTTAAGAAGAAAATATTATGTCGCGGACTTTGACAACAGCAATCAACCAAACATGATAATTTGCATACTGGGTAAACGTTCAGTACCAGTGTTTCACTATTCACTAGCTGCTCTATCTAGCTGAAATTCCAAAAGCTGTTTGAAAACACCCTTTTTGAAGTAATAAAGTACATCCATTTTCACGGCAGCAAAACTAAATTTATTTCTTTAGGTACTAGTTTTTTTTTATATAAACAGTGCTAAGTACTTACTTAGACATTGGTGAATATTTTTCTTCAATATTTACATAAATTTATATCGACTACAATCAATTCAGATTTTCCATTTAACAAAATTTTCATTAAAAAAAAAGTGCGGGGAATGGTATTTCTTTAAACATTTTTCATCATTAACTTATATATTAATTATACTTTAATATTTTGTATCGCTTTATGACTTAAATTACCTCTTAACGTAGGTAATAACGTACCTAGTTTATTTTACCCGAAGGTCTAAATCCGCTTGTTATGAAATTCCCCATACAATTACTAGATGGCGCTGCCGGCTTTAACGAACTGTGGCGGACGGAAGCCATATTTAATGTGGTAAGGTAACTCCGAGCCCCGAAATAATTTCTGAGATGGATTATACGGGGGAAATTAAACAAGATAATCTATTTGGGCTGTGTTTAGACCTGTTTAATTATGTGGCTTGTTCTTTTTGTGTTACATGTTGTTTCCTTATTAAGTTTCTTGTGTCTAGGCGGAGATTAGAAGTCGTAAATCAATGTTTTAAGTAAAAGTTTTAGCTCCTGGTCTAGGCTTGTTTTTTTACACTAAACAGGTGAAAACTGAAAACAGTCCTTCAGTCCATTTGCATTTGTCATCATGTTGGGTACTGTAAGAACCCTCTGCGAGAGCCCTTACGTCTTAACTGAAATAAAATATATTAAAATCTGGAATAAAATAATTTATTGTGAATTGAGCACTTTAAACAATATTCGCGTTTACAAGGGGCTCGGTGCCACGATACAAACAGACATTTGCCGAGAAGTGGCGTAAGCTGGTGGAAGACCAGGAGATGCTATAGCCACACTGGTCGGCTATCAACTACTACAAAAACAATAAAAAATCATTCGTTTTGACAACGTTTAAAATTTAAATAATTTTGTGTGTTAAAAAAAGAATTGTCAAGTGCCCGTTGCCTATCATACAAAACAATGTACGTGCAAGACAAGACTACGACTACTGTGCACCCATGCTGTACAATAAAATTATACCTGATATCAGTCAAACAAAAACCTGCAACAACTACAAATTTAAGAAACTTATATTAAAATTTTATGATTCAACCGAGAACCTGTTTGAAAGAATAATATAGATAAATTGTTAAAATAAATTATTGATTCAGTGTTTTACCTACACTTTTCCTAATTAATTATCTAAATTTATAAACCACCACCCTAAAATGTTCCCAATCATATACTAGCACACTCACATAACACACACAAATACACTCACCGAGACACTAACACTCACATACACACCAAAACACAAACAAACACACATTCATGTTCATATTAATAGTCGTATTGTAGCTTATAGTTCTTCTAAATTTGCATGTTTATTTTCTTTGTTTATCTTTGTTGTTTTTGTAACATGTATCAGTAAATCGAGATTACGCAGAAGCTTGTAACACAGTTTTAACTAGCACAAGCTTCTGAGTTTCTACACAAAAAACTGTAAAGTTCCCAATAAAGATTTATTATTTATTTATTTGTAACATAATGAAGGCTCTACAGTACCTACCACAGATTCAAATTATAATAAAATGACGGTTAATACTTTCTACGAGTATTACAAAGTGTCGTTCATTATTTGAACTGTTCCTATTAGATTTTTGAAGCAACTCAACGTCTTACTATTCAATTCATCATCATCATAACATCCCATTAAACGTCCACCGCAAGACAAGCAGCTCCCTCCAGAATACCAGCTTTTGCTGGAAAAATGTGTGGAGGGGAAGTATCATAGTCACCACGCTTGTTAGCGTTGCGGCGGGCACCATGGACCGCGGTTGTTAGTAACTGTAAAACGGTACGAAACACGACGACAAGGACGGTACGGTGACGGTAAGGAAGGACACTGCTGCCCATCCTCCAAATAATCACTTAGTCGCCTCTTACGATACCAACGGGTAGAAATGGGTTGGTACTATGCTTTGCCAGGTTGGTGCCTAATTCTAGATTAGTACAGCAAAAAGAAAATTTTTAACCTGCAAAGTGTTCTAGTTTAAGGTAATGAAAAAGCCAATTTTTTGACAGTTCTGTGTAGTAATAAAAATACGTAATACTTATATTGAAGTTGCAAGAATGATTTTTATGAATCTTATCTAATCAAAGACCGTACTGTTTAATCTTCTCTTAATGTTATTAAATCATTTAAATACGCGAGTAATGAGGAAGTTGGTAATATATTTATTTTTTAAGTTTCCTTGTTTAAGAATTTCTGCCATTTTCAATTCCATTCTGTCTGAAAAGAAGAGAAAAACTCCGCAATTTCACCAGGCGCGGATCCAGGGGTGGGGTCACAGGGGTCATGACCCCCCCCCCGAAATCCAAACAGATATTTTTACGTTAATCTAGAAAACCCGGTACCCAAACTATACAGCGTGTAACGGAAAGGTGTGATAATACTGAAGGGTGTGAATCTACAGATCTGAAATTTTGTACACAGGTTTTTTGCACTTCAAAGCCAACCACTAACGAAGGATTTTTGGACCTTTAAGGGGGTGAAAAAGGGGATGATTTTATGCCGATTGTTAGTCTATAAGTCTTTAATTTTATAGGTAGAATTACACTAATTTGGTTTTGAGCTGGTCCCGTGTGGTGCCGGCAAAGAATAGTACCAACCCATACATACGCGTGGGTGTCGTAAGAGGCGACTAAGGGTTAACTGGAGGATGGGCAGCAGCATCCTCCTTTGTATCTAACATCTTACTTACTGCGGTCACCTACAACCGCGGTCCATAGAGCCAGCCGTAACGCTAACAAGCGAGGTGACTATGGTACTTCCCCTCCACATTTTTCTAGCAAAAGCTAGAATTCTGGAGGGAGCTCCCTGTCCTGTAGTGGACATTCATGGGATGTTATGATGATGATGATGATGGGTTTTGAGCTGTCCGTACACGTGTTTCTTTACTTCTAAAACTGTAGGATTTTCATACGAAATTTCATCCCTTATTTTACCCCCTTGGGTGATGATATCTCAAACTTACTGAAACACGTGTTTCTTTACTTCTTATTATTAGCTAAAATCCAAATTTCAAGTATCTCATGTCAAAACTGTAGGATTTTCATCAGAATTTCATCCCTTATTTCACCCCCTTGGGTGATTTACTGAAACACGTATTTCTTTGTTTCTAATTATTAGCTGAAATCCAAATTTTCAAGTACCGCATGTCAAAGTTGTAAGATTTTCATAAAAACTCATCTCTTGATTCACCCCTTTGGGGGATGATATCTCAAAATTTCTGAAACACGTGTTTCTTTGTTTCTTAGCTTAAATTTAAATTTTCGAGCACCTCATGACAAAACTGGGATTGCTATACAAACTTTCATTCCTCATTTCATCACGTTAGGGGATGAATTTCTAAAAATGCTAAAACGTACTTTTTATTTTTTTTAGAGAGCTCAAAACCAAATTTGTGTAATTCTACCTTGAAAAATGAAAGACTTATAGACCAACATACGGAAAAAATCATCCCTTTTTTCACCCCCTTGAAGGGAGATAATTAAACACGTGTTTCTTTATTTTTTACCAAAAGCTTAAATTCTAATTTGTGTGAATCGGACTCAAGAAACAAAGACTTTCAAACAAACTTTTGTCTCTTATGTGGATGAATTTTGGAAAACCTTCCTTAGTGGGTGGTTTTGAAATGCAAAAAATCTATGTACAAAATCTGTAGCTATAGTGTTTACGGCTCGGCGTTGATGAATCTGTCATTAAGTCAGAACAAGGTAATTTATATATTTTGATTATTATCAGTATTTGTTACCTCTATTACGTGAAATTTCGAACTCGCTTCGATGGTGAATTTGCAATATGTCTTTGCCTGTCTCTGTGAGTATGCGATATCTGTTTTTTTTTGCTCATAAAACTACCTAAGCTCATTTTTGTGTAGGTAAAAATAATGTTGTTGTTAAGATGAGCCTCGATGACCCCCCCCAAAGTCTAGAGCTGGAACCGCGCCTGAATTTCACATTAACATACAATACCATTTTTCTTATTTAAAAAACCGGCCAAAGCGAGTCGGACTCGCGTGCCGAGGGTTCCGATATACCTATAGTATATATAAAAGCTATACAGTCCATTTTAGGACCGCAAAACTAAATTTGAATATACAACTGAAGCCCTATCATATGATACCTCACTCGGCCTAGTACCGACAGTTTAATATTTCGCTCCTTCTATTCGAGCCTCCTTTACACTAATAATAATATTATTATAATTATTTCATTTGCATCAAAGTTGGGCAATCATATTCTAAAACTGTTCCAAATTTCAAGTCGATAGCATGAGTGGTTGCTAAGATTTACAGGTGTGTCAAACAGAAAGACGAAGTTGCACCTTAAGGGTTCCGTGTTTACCATTTTTTTTCGAAACCCTAAAAATTGACTATTCCTTTTATAAATAATTTAAGTTTCCTTTCATTTTGTCTAGCCCAGGGTTTTGTCTTATCAGTACCTAGTCAACTTTACTGCCATAGTTTTCGAGCCACCAAATTACCTCTGACTTCGCTTAATCTTTGACAGTAGCTAAAACCAACGGCTTAACGCGCCTTCTGAAGCCCGGAAAGGAATAGGACGTTTGCCAGCACCTTTTTATAGTTCAATTGGATGGCGCTGCTATATCATTGTTAGGAAAATAATAAACAGTGATAGGCGTGCCACCTATGGACACATAAAATAACATAGTTCCTTGACTCAAAATTGAATCAAGTAACATTGACTCAAAATTGTTAGTAAAACTTAATCTAATGTTAGTAGCATAGACTGTCATAATATGAATGTCAATTCAATATTATTATTGCATTTATTAATTATAAAATTTATTTATTTCTTATTTTGTATGCCTGGTGCATTTAGCTCCCGAGTTCTCCCGACAGTGAAACATGTAAGGACAATCTATCCTATTACTAATCATCCTCCCGAAAATGTCCCGTGTGGTGCCGGCAAAGAATAGTACCATCCCATACATGCCCGTGGGTGTCGTAAGAGGCGACTAAGGGTTAGGATAGGCAGCAGCATCCTCCTTTTTGTCTTACATCTTACTTACTGTGGTCACCTACAACCGCGGTCCATGGTGCCAGCCGTAACGCTAACAAGCGAGGTGACTATGGTACTTCCCCTCCACATTTTTCTAGCAAAAGCTAGAATTCTGGAGGGAGCTCCCTGTCCAGTAGTGGACGTTTCATGGGATGTTAAATGATGACTTATCATCCTATTACTTATCATCCTTAGGACATACATAGGGACGTGCACCTCTTTCGCACAGTGGTAAAGAAGTCATCCACTTGCGCCTGCACAAACATGCCTGCCCGTATTATTGAACCAAATTGGTATACATAATATCACGCCTTGTTTAAAAATTGCTATTTTCTTATGTACTTAATGTTTTTTTCACTTCCAAACCCATGTGACCTTCAAGCCGGTTTAGTTTGTAAAACTAGAGGGCGCTTTCTAAAAGCAACTGACAGTCGTAACTGTAACGTTATTCGTAGACAGTGCTGCCAGATGCTTGTGATCTTTGAATAAATACAAAAGTTTTTTCTTAAATTGAAGCTTATAAAATAAATATATGCAATTTCTTCAAAATTGCAAAATAAAAGTATTAAATTAAAGTAAAAATTATTACAAATAAATTATTTTTCTATTTATCATCCATATGTATGTGTGGCTTAAGACTGCACTCCGCGCACACTAGTGCCCTCATCAGAATTTAATTTATTTATTTTAATTGGAGACCAAAATGAAAAATTAAAGAACGGCTAAGTGTTCTTTGTCAGGATAGCGTTATTTTAAACTATTACAATAAGCTTTATGTTATCTTGTTTATTCAAAATCCTTTGAACGGAACGCGGTGGCCACCAATTTCCGTTTTAAGGATTTTGAATAAACAAGATATCATAAAGCTAATTGTAATAGTTTAAAATAACGCTATCCTGACAAAGAACACTTAGCCGTTCTTCAATTTTTCATTTTGGTCTCCAATTCAAAGAAATTAATTAAATTCTGATGAGGGCGCTAGTGTGCGCGGAGTGCAGTCTACGAAGTGTTACGAGGTTCACTATGGCGTAGGCGTAGCTAACAAAATTGTTATTTAGCTACACTATATGTACCTCATCCGGTTAGGTGGAACAGGCAACTAACTTAAAGTCAAGGACATTTTAAATCACACAAAAGGATGTTACAAAGTTTCGGAAAATCTACATAAACCAATAAATCTGCAAGTTTGGCAACACTAGCGGCCCGTCTAGCTAGCAGCGGAATACTGCAACGCTGAAAAATGGCGGTGGATCGATGCGAGCCGTGCGCGCGCCGCATGTGACGTCATCGTCGCCAGGCCGCCCGACAGAATGCCCTAAAGAATCCCGTTTTATTACAATACGATAGTTTACAAGTATTTAAATGAGCTACTCTTATTAAAAACATTTAATTTCTTGATGAACGTTATCATCCGGATCAACCTCATCAGAATCTTTAATAATATCATAACAACCTTACCACTTCTAACTGCGGAAGCTTACTGAAATATTTAGTGCAAATTTTTTCATTCCACCATTAATTTAAAATTAAATATAATAAAATCTTAACTAGTAGTACTTCCCAAATTCTCCCCAGAAGTGCTTCTTACTACTCCAGTCGCACAAAGACAGAAACAAACTATAGTGTGCCTTTAATTTTGGACTTGATTTGAAAAATAAAATTATCTCACTTATTTCCATTACCATACGGGTATTTCGGGGACGAAAAATCGATCTAGCTAAGTCACATTTCTGATTAAATTAGTTTTCTCCGGTTTTTTTTTTATTATTTCTTTGCGCGTTTTAGTCCGGTTTAGAAACCTACAGCGCCATCTGTAGGTGGGTAGCATAGCTTGCTCATATAAAGGTATTATAATATCAATTGTTGTTAACACTATTATTATAATATACGTTTTAAGAGTTTATAACGGCTTATTTAAATTTTTACAAACCCGAAATATCACCAGGTGCAACATTTCGGTTTATAAACTGAAGTATTTGTACTCCATAATAGATGTCGCTTAAGCATTTCTTGAAAATAATGCGTTTCAGAAACTGGTGGGCTAATGGGTAAGATGGTCAGTTCAATTTTAGTAGGATTATATTGTCTTTGATAGTGCGAAGCTCGATCGTCTAGGTACTTAGGTTACTCAATACTCAATACTTTATTGCAACCATAATGTACAGTAGGTGACTTAAAATTAAAGAAACAATTATGGACCCTGTTGGGCACTGCAAAGTTTACAGAAACTTAAAACTAATATTTTTGAACTACAAACAAAAAATAATTTATATTTTTAAACTCAAAACATAAACATTATACGTAGACTATACTTACGCTATTTATAATTTAACTTTATACTTATTTTACTAACATTTATTAGGTAACTATATTTTTAACTTTTAACCTCAAAAAATTCTTTGAGATTATAATAACACTTTTCAATTAAATATTTTTTCAAAGTGTTAACAAACATTTTGTGTTTATCTATATCTTTAATATATCGGGGAATTTTGTTATATATCTGAATTGCCATTGAATGGCGATTGTTTTTGAACATTTGTAATCTAACTGTTGTCGGTTGAACAAGTCTATCTCTATTTCGCAAGTTATGTGGCTGAGGGTTATGTTCTTTTGCTTGAATGAAGTAATGATTATGCTGACGACGACGGTTAAAATATTTAAGTAGTTAGCGTGCCTTCCATTTTGGATTAGATTTGAAAAATAAAATTATCTTACTTATTTCCTTGTAAGTTTCACACTATTTTTGTAACTTTACTCTTTGGTAGCTGTGTTTTTGTTTCGTTTGTAATTTTTCTTTTTAACAGATAAGTTATACTTACATTTAAAAATATTATTATTCTGGAAGTAGGTACCTGCCTATTTAATTATTAATCCACCTGACCTGCATATTTTTGTTTCTTATCAGTTTCTTTTATAAACAGCTAAGCTCATTGAGATTACCTATTTCTCTTTATCAACATTCAGCGTACTTATATGTACGTCAATACGATCGAATTATCGTTGTCTTTAAAACTAAGAGAATGGGCGTTTTGTAAGTACTTATTACTTACGTCAATAATGCTGTATTGTTATCGCATTGATTTGAGTACCTATTATATAGCTTCCCTACGTATTTTTTTACATTAAATTCGTCCGTTCGCTTCACAGACTACTTAGATCTTAGACTTAGATGATACTAGTTCGCTTCTATTTCCTTTCTCCCGCTCTCCGCTCGGTCCGCCATTTTTAAATATTTTGACATTTGAAATGACATTTTGCGTTTTGTTTCGCACAGTAATGTGACGCATTGGGTTTAAGAGCCTTATACACGTTCAAATCTTTTTTTTTTTACTTTCAAAAGTTGCATGACTGTAGTAAGTCTACTTTATTTAATACTATTTAGTGCTATATGTAAAAACAAGTTGTGATTGTAAGTAAAACGAGACTTTTTTAAAAAAAGATCGCTACCTACAGTATTTCAATGGCATAGGTATCTACAATGTGAATTGTCACGTGGTTTCGCTTCCGAAGCCCAGTGATTTTTTTACTGTCTATGGGCTTACTCTTGACCTCGATCTTCTAGCCCTAAGCACAGAGATGAGGTCGATGATGGAACGAGTTTGCCCAGAAGAAGCCTATTCAGTCGCAACTTAAATATATTCGGGTTATAAGAGCTCGGGAACACAGTCGCAGGCAGAGAATTCCACTCCTATTTTGAGCTAAAAATATGGGTAGGATAAAGTATGTGTGATATCCTGTGGTGCGCCTGGATTCCCGATGGTAAAAGGGGGTTGGCGGAAAAAGCTCATGGAGCTCTTGGGCACGCTCTCCGAAGTACAATCTGTTAAAGACCGATAGACATGCAACTTTGCGCCGGTGGGCTAGGTTGTGCAACTTGGTTTTCACTAGCATCTCATCACCAACGAGCTTCTTGACTCTGTGATCTATCGAGTCAAGTGCGGCTGGTTGCTATTTGGCTGAGCCATCCCAAAGGTGACAGCAGTTCTCCATGCATGATTGGACTTGTGCTTTATAGAAAATTAGCAACTGTCCAGAAGTGTAATATCGCTTAACCTTATTGAGGATACCCAACTTTTTGCCCTTTTTGGCCTACTCAAGTTCAGGTTTGCACCAGCTTTATGCCAAAAAGCTCGAGGCTGTCGAAGG
Source organism: Athrips mouffetella (assembly GCA_947532105.1). Classification (NCBI taxonomy): domain Eukaryota; kingdom Metazoa; phylum Arthropoda; class Insecta; order Lepidoptera; family Gelechiidae; genus Athrips; species Athrips mouffetella. Next base: position 16,124,280 of record OX383981.1, read on the forward strand.
GAAGATTCTAATTAGGAAACAAACAACTTTCCTAAACATAAACATTTTACGACTCCTTACTGAAGTCATGAATTTTGTTTTCTTTGGGTAAGTGGCTTGTTATTAGAAGTAGAATCAATGGACTTCGGGAGCGAAACCAATGAAAATTCCTAACTAAGAAACACGTCTGGAAAAAAATAATCTTGACTACAATAAACTAACTTGATTCACAATGCGCTAACAAATTAACCGCCCTGTCTGTAAAGTGATTCGATACGTCGGCAGACAATGAAATAATCACCTACATTAACGTGTTCAAAGCTTATTTTTAGGTCGTATCGACGTTTTAGTTTATGCTGTTTTCTATCTGACGGCGTCACCTTGGGCTTTGTTTTCTTGTTAAACATCGTACCGTAATGTACCTGGGTTGCTATATCGGATTTTTTACAACATTTGCCAAGAAAACGCTGTAACATATTAAAGGATGTAACGGACAATTTGGTATCACCTTGAAAGGCATGATCCGTCATCGAAACTGCACAACTTTCCGCAAGAAATACATAAGACAGAATATTTTCACATATATTGGAGCTATATAAACTGCGCCATCAACTTTATAGTCTAGAATAGATAGAGAGGCCGAATTGTGGTCCATTTCTGATGATATGTTTTGTATGGAAAGTTTATCAGCTTCATGAAATTGTACGTATTCTTTTAGTTTTTGCTAACCCATCCCTTACATTACATCCTATTATAGGTGGGAGCAATAAACAGTAACATGAGTGCAGATATGAGTTATATTGTTAATCACTGAACAAACAATTTTTTTTATATAACAGTGCTGCAGTATCTGTACAGGTGGCGGCAAAATATACCCTCATATACTGTCATAGTAAACACGTATTTACAGTAATCTAGTTTGTTATTAGATTCTCGTCGCTGGTGCTCGGTGATAAGAGCTACAAAACGAGCACTACAGGCGCTATAAAGCCTTAAATTACAATTTGAATATGATAAGGATTGACGCACACAAGAGCTATCTCTCCCGCAAGGCGACACAAATTGAGATAATAATGTTTGATCACTAATCTACCAAGGTCCGTGTCATTATCATTACTAGATTATGCGGTAAGTAATGCATTTTGGCGCAGGAAATGTCAACACAAGTAGGTACGTTATGAAGCTTACTTTTATGGATACGTGTCTCACCTCAAGTGCTATGATTATTATTATCCAATAAAATTTTCATTCTGGAATGTTACTTTTTGTTGGTAAAAAAGTCCATATCTTTTCTATTAAGAAAACAAACTCATGTTACTTTAGTTTATACCTAAGTTATTCGTTAGTCAAGTAATCTACTGTTCCTACAGCCTACATTCGAGAAAAAAAATCTTGAAAAAATCTACCTAAAGCTGACAATCAATCTTTACAACCACTAATAATCACCATTTCTTGTAGAAATAATACCAGAGAGTAAGCCTCAGCTGTATTTAATTATATTAACCCTTGTACTTACACACCTTTCTTCATAACTCCACGATATAGCCGGTTATTAACTCATTGCGCTGAGAATTTCATTAAAAATGAATGCAGTTATTACGCCTTGTGGAATGCGCACCACAAAGATAAGATATATGCGGCGGGAGCATGAGCGGAATTAGCATAATTTTCAGGCATTCAATTTTTATTTCACGCGCTTCTAAACTTTCCTTTAAATACTTTTTGTATTACGTTTTTCTGCTGCTTATACGTAAAACTTTGTGATTGGAATTGAAAATCTCAACAATTCCTGAAAACGGAATGGTAACTTCGCCCCAATTTATTTTAGCAATTTGATTCATTGCTTGTTAACAGGCTGTATGAATAACGAAGTGACGTCACCTGACTGACTTGACCTTTGGCGTGAGATTAGGCGTTGTACCTACAATCTCCATCTCCTCTCTTTTTTTTCCATTTTTTGTAACTTTAGAAACTTTTCCATTAAATAGAACTTCGATATTTTAATACTTTATTTAGATGTTTAGCTCTTAATGTGCGTTATAAAATAAGTGAATGAATAGGTATACGTTATAATATAACATTTATCTGAAAACTAGCACCTAAAATACCACATTTCTTTTAAATCGATTGGTAAAGCGCAGGGCTTGTCATTCACTGACGTCGTGCTCGCAGGCGACTGACTGACGCATGCGCGTCTGGCTAACGTCTATCCCGAACGAATATAGATGACTATTGGCCTATACGTATTTTCGTAGTCCGTCGAGACCTTTTCATTGCGGTCGTCTTACTTTATCGCCAGAATTCTCGTTCAAATAGTTATCTACTTATCTCATTTTGTCGCATCGCGATAAAGATAACACGACGTTACTCAAATAATTTGAAAATTATGAGATAGTAGAATGGCTCCGTATGTATTTAATACTTAAATGAAAATTAAATTGTGCCAGAGGCTTGCCGATGTCATAGCGTGTCGCGTCGTGTCGGTCGTCGTGTGTGTGGCGCTCGGTAGTCGGAACGTGTGTAGGGGCCTTTGGCAGTCAGAAAAGCGGACTCGGGCCGCGCGGACGCGCGGTGCGTTGGTGCTTGTAGTTTTTTAGTTTTGACAGTTGGCGCGTTTTTCGTTTCCGTTCATCTGAAGATATTTCTTGTGGAAATCATAGATTTTAAGTTAGTGTAATCTGTGTTTTTTCTTATTTTACCTTGTGTACGACTAGTCATTTGTGAATTTTGTACGCCGGCTGTGAATTGAGTGATTGCACGCGTTGTGAACACTCGCCGTGTTTGTGGAGAATTTTGTGATTTCTCTCTGAGGAATTGTTTTTGTGGAAGTGTCGCGGCTGTTGCTGGGAGAAATAAAGGTATTTAACATTATTTTCACCTTTGTTTCGCTAGAAATAGATGTGAATTCTCGTTAGCCACTTGTAGGTAGGAACCTACTTGAAACTATCAATTCGGGGCAGGCAATTTCTTCGCGAGTGGATTCCAAATATAGCGAATCGAGTGTAGCTGCGTGCCGATTGAAGCGAGGTGTTCCAGTGGTGTTATGTGCGATTTTCTAATGAGTTCGGTGGCGGTGCTTTCGAGGTTCGGTCCGGGCATTAGCTGGCGAAGCGGTGAGGCAGGCAGACAGCTGTGCATACGTAACGGGTAAAAATACCTACACGAACATTATCGGCCGGTAGACAGACCGGCTTGAGGACAACGCGGTATTATTAGTGCACATTATACAATGGAATGCTAGGTTATGTTAGGTTAAGCAGCTTACAACCGGTTTTTATCTGCAACACCGTAAGGTTATAACGCCTCGACACTACTTAGCTCAGAAAATGGTTGTGTTCTTAGTCATAAAATGTTAATTTGTTGGTCATGCAGTATAAATAACATTAAGTATATGTGTGTTCCAATTTTATGTTCTTTGATGCATAATATTGTTTTCTTACTACCTATAATATACAACAGCATTCTTGTAGTAACCTATTTTATTGAAACATTTAAACTGTCTATACACACCCATTTTCCTTTTGCAGCAAAGTTAACAATTTTACTAAGCCCCCACTATTAGATGTGCGAAAGGAAAAAAATATGGTAAATTATTACCTAGCTGAAACTTGAGTATTTTTGAACATTGGAATGACAGTTTTATAACAAATTAAGGATAATTTTCTTTCAAATAGTTTCAATTTATTTATTTAATTTAATTACAGCTATGTAATATTCTACGGTCCATAATTTAAAGTTTAGATATAATTTTTCCTAATTTTCTTAGTTGTCATTTTCACATAGTAATATTATGGAATACTGATTTGTTGCTCACAACTTTGTATGCCTGGAATTTAGAATAAATGTCTGGGAAAATAAGTTTTCCCTGTTTTTTAAGCATTTTTTAAAGAAAAGAATTTTAGACAGAAACTTATAGCGCCACCTGTTGGCGGGTAGTATAGCTTGCTGAAGTTTATTTCAATTCAATTAATTTATTCCAAATAAACATCCATAATAGGTTAGTAATAATAAGAACTTATCAACTAATGCTAAAACTAGTACTTACATAAATAATATTACAAATATGTACTTCGTGTAGAGGCAGTTATTAAATAACGAAGCTCAGTCAACCAGGAACTCGCCTATGTCCTTCCCATGTTTCAAGCTATATTCATAGAAATTTTATCAAAATCGGTTCAGTCGTGAAAGTGTTACAGATAGCGTACAGTTACTTTCTCATTTATAATATTAGTTTAGATTCGAATGGTAACAAAAATATACTCCATGAAAAAGGATATGATGTCAGAAATGCCACTAAATGCCAAATAGTCCGCTCAGTCAAAGTGCTAAAATCAATTAGAATATCTGATTCAATGTGTACACTAATAGGTTCCTAAGTGTATAATGTATAACGCAATCACCTTGAACATAACCAATCGAAAATTACATAAATATAGCATTTAAGTCTGTTTCAAGCATGCGTTTTTTTATTTTTTCTAATTGGATTCATACTTTTTACATCACCAGTGAGGAGATATGTAACCGGTAGTTCCAGCATTCGCAGCGCGACTTGGCGAGTCTTCATAGACTAAACCGGTTATAAAAAGTGACAGTTGCGCGCGACTCGACCAAGTTTCAGTTGCGCATCTTAGTCCTGTTAAATACCACTTGCATCTACCTTCTTATTTGTGACATACTTTGATAATAGCCGCCTCAACATTAATATATCACTTCTAAATGCACATTCCTGTGCCCCTTTTCATGTCATTCTTTCACACCAGCTAGGTTGGCTGGAAGAGATCTCTTATAGAGATAAGCTCACCTTTGTAAACAAATTTTATGTTGACCACAATTTTATGTAATTTGTGCACAATAAAGAATATATATATATCATCGGGTGAGCAAGCTATGCTACCTGCCAGCAGATGGCACTGTAGGTTTTGTCTAAAATGTGGTATTTTGAAAAATGCTCGAAAGCATGGGGGAAAATTTGTTTTCCCCGTGCTTTGATACATTTTTTGTAATTTTTGTATGGAAAAATTAAAAGTACCGTTTTTTTTTCGGTTTTTTTATAGAAGGTGTGTCTCATGCAGTGTAATGCCCCAGCAAAGTTTCATCGACTGAGGATTTATTGCTTCATACAACGATCCGCTTCGTCGCCTAGACTATACCACCTACCTACTCACCTTATTGTAATTGTAATTGTGCGTTGGGCTATTTTTCGCAACTCGACGTCAATGCGCCTATTTTGCGTGTGGGTAGAACAGCGATTACTCAAGCCACCCGATTTCCTGAAGAAAGCCCAGCAAGCCGGTGACGTTGCTCGCTACTTCAGGAAGGCCCCCGGGAACACCAAGGTACTTTGCCCTGTATGTGGCTAACTCCGTGCACTCCAGAAGGACGTGAGCAGCTGTTTCATCTGTCTTCAAGCAGGCTCTGCAAAGAGGACTGTCAGTAACACCTAATACAAAAAGATGTTTGTTAAAAGATCCGTGACCAGTAATAGCGCCGGTTGCCAGTCTAAGTTGCGATTTACTAAGACGTAACAGCTTGCGGGACAGACGACTGTTGATGCTAGGTAAGGCTTCCCTCGCCTGCCTGCACGTGTCTTGACTGGTCCAGTTCGTTTCGTGTAAGCAATAAGTCCTTGTTCTAAGCAGCGTGCGAATCTGCCTCGCCGGTATGGGTATAATGGGTTCAGGTCCAATAGCCTTAGAGTCCGACCCCCTGCGAGCCAATTCGTCCGCCGCGTCGTTACCTCGGCAGCCACTGTGACCTTTGATCCATTGTAAGGTCAGATGGTTGCTAGTACATACCTCAGCAAGTAGTTGATGGCATTGGTAGATGAGCCCTGAAGTCATGGTGTTGCTACTCAGGGCTTGGAGTACCGCCATACTGTCCGAGAGGATTCGTATTGATTTCTCTTTTACCTTCCTAGACAATATGGCTGTAGCTGCCATTGATATCCCCAAACATTCAGCCTGGAAAACTGTGTTATAGGCGCCCAATGGTGTAGCTATTTTTATGTTTAGGTCTTCGGAGAAAACGCCTGATCCAGTACCTGTTCTCGTCTTTGACCCGTCTGTGAAGATCGTACTCACCTTATTATTGAATGCCAATACCTTGTAGTTGTTAATGAGTCGTAGTCGAGTAGATCAACAACTCTGACACAGGGTTTGTGAGGTCAGTTATTGATCACAGCCCTCAAAATATGATGATGATTATCGTGATCAAGTTTTCTACTTCTTTTCTTTTCTACTATTAAAAACTCTTAGGCCTGAAAGTGCCTGTCTACACGTTAAACAGCATCTTTAAGCAAAAAAAAAATATATTATACATTATTTATATTGACTAACCAAGCGTTTCCCTTGAAAAGAAATGACATGTAGTTATTAAACTAAGTGACATAATTTTGAATTTTAAACTTATTAAAAAGTTGCAACAAGGTAGTGGTTGGTATTTTAGTTGCATATGTATAATTTGTAATAATAATAAATAAATAAATAATTTGTAGAATTGTCTCAATTGTAAAACAGTCTCAATTCAATAATTTTTTTCTAAATGGATTGTGGCAACGAGGGTGTAGCCACCTTGGTTTTAGTAATGGGAGCAGTTGAAGAAGCTAAAAAGGGCTAGATGGAGCAAAATTACCAAGAAAAGACTTGATGTAAAAAAAGGCTAATAAACAACTTTACTAATGATTACAATTACGTATTTATTTTTAAGTTTGAATCACAATAACATTTTTCAAAATAAAACTGAATTAGAAGAAAAATTTCACCAATTTAATAAGTTCTAAAATTAAAAATTTTAGTTATTTAACAAACTAAAACTAAACAAATTTAACCAGTTCAAATTTCAAAAGAATCATTTAGCTATCTACAAGAAACATTAGTAGAGATGCGGTATGTTGCCATAATGGAACAAATAATTCTGCCAGTGTCTAGGTTGCCTGTCTATGTCCCATGGTCATTTGTAGTGTATATGTTATAGGCAAACTCCGAAGCTCCGGCGCTCCTAGGTTGGACTGGTCAATCCTCAGGTCAGACTGAATGACTTAGTCAAAGCCCAAACAAATGTAAATTTTCGGCCTTTGACTAAACAATTTTCGTCAAACATGGGAGAGACTAATTTGGTCAGGCAAACGTCAAAACACAATTTTATTAAATCGGGGTTTGACGAGTCAAACTCCGATATAGGTATGAAGTGTCTTATCTTCGTATATTTGGAAGCATTTTATCATTTAAGCAGCTTTCAAGTCTTAAGAACCGCTTAACTCTGCCAGTTCTGACACCTGATTGGTCAGCTTACGTGATTTTCACTTTTATATTTGAGATGCTTTGAGAGAATGCCGTGTGGCATTAGGCCCGCCTTTTGTACGATGTGCAATAAAGTATAACCTAACCTAACCTTTTTTTTTTTTGTTGACGCTGGGAAAAAATGCATTATGCATCATCCCTCTCATCAGGGACTGAGAGGGGGTATGTGGGACTCCCACCCACTAAAACAACCCAGCGGCACTCCCGCGTCGCCCGAGTGGCGGGGGCCTGGGAAACCGGCAGAGCCTTTACTACCAGTCCCCACACCGGCGACCGCCCGCCTACATGGCAGGCCCTTCACGCCCCAATCACATAAGGAGGGGCCGGAAATGGCCGTGAGTGCCCGGCCATTCCCTCCCGCGGGGGACCCATCCAGAAGGGCGCCAAACATCCCCGTGTCTGAACGCCCGGGGTCCCTGCGACGGGTCAGGTCAGTGGCCCCGCCGCCTGCCACATCGGCTGCAGAGGATAGGGAGAGCGGCACAACGTAACACCGGCACTCCTCTTCCCCTGCAGCCCCACCGCGTCCGCCATCAAACGGTGGCGACCCCGCCGAGGCCGCGGAAGGTAGGGAGAGCGGCACAACGAAACACCGACACTCCTCTCCCGCCGCGGCCCCTACGCCTCAACTGCGGTGCCTCCCATACGACACCGCAGCCCGCCTCAGTTGCGATAGCGCCCATACACTACCGCAACCTACCGCCCTAAGCCGCTCCATCACGGGCTTGGAGACCAAAGCCCGGAGGAGCAGCCCCGCCCGGGGCCGCCCAGTCGAACACCGGAACGGCCCCGTGGTGTTCCTCTTCGCTTCGCCGTGGGAGACCAAGCCACGGGTACTAAGCCCCCCCGCCACGACAAGGCGGGAACCCTTCGGGTGGGAACCTAACCTAACCTAAAGAGACATTATGAACCTGTTTAAACATGTTCAGATCAACGTTTGACCGAGTTTTGCAGTCGCTTCTAGGATTGACTAGGCCAAAACCGAAACAGAATAATTTACTTTCGACGTTTGACTGAAAAGTTAGGAGCTCCTGGGTTTGACTAAAAATACTTCAGGCAAAGGGCGAAATTGAAATGTATTTCGGGGATTGCCTGATGGCTTTGGCCAAACCTAGGATAAACCAGTCCTTCCGCGAAGAGACTGTGTATCGGACTTTGACTATAACATATATACAGTCAAGAGCACATCAGGCTTCTTGACACATTGGACTTTGTACCGTTCTTATTTCAATAGCCGTACGGGCTAGAGTCGCGCTGCAAGTGTCAAGCTTGACCTGTTGTTGACTGTACAATCCAAAACAAACAGGAGAGTACAATGCCTGCAAAATATTAGTTCACTAAATGTCATTTGCTTTAATGGCTAAACTGACGAGCATGTATGAAAGGATTGATGAAGGTTCAGGAAGCAAGGGAAGTATGTCAAGATCGTAGCAGGTGGAGAACTGTGGTCTCTGCCTACCCCGACGGGAACAAGGCGTGATGTTATGTATGTATGTATTTAATGGCATCCACTTTAAATTCATTCAAAAACTAAGTAAAGTCCAAAGGCTGTGTAGAAATAAACAAGCTTATTGGTTTATGCTTCTAATAATATACCATTACTTATTTAAAATTATCAAATTATTTGTAAACAAAATTACATCAAGTTTACAAAACATATTAAGAATATGTGTATTGGTGTAGTGCCGGCAAAGAATAGTACCAACCCATTTCTATCCGTGGGTGTCTTAAGAGGAGAGTAGGGGTTAATAAACCAGAGAATGGGCAATAGCATCATTCTGTGTATCGTATCATCTTACACTCTGCGGTCACCAACAACCGCGGTCCATGTTGCCAGCCATAACGCTAACAAGCGTGGTGACTATGGTACTTCCTCTCCACATTGTTCCAGCAACAAATGGATTTTTGGAGGGAGCTCCCTGTCCTGTAGTGGACGTTTCAAGGGATGTTATGATGGTTAAGAATATGGATATTCTGAACTGTTAAACATTAGTCCATAGGTTTTAATATCGCAATCACAACAGGTTTCTTATGTAACTGAAGAGAAACCTCTTCTTGCCAGAATTTATTTTGTATTATTTTGCGTAAAATTAAATTAAATTCTATTTTTATAAATTATATTAAAGGACTTTTATGCAACACCTACAAAGGTATCAAATGTGAGACTATTTACATGTAAGCCCATTGTAATACCATTTGAATGCAATAAATGAAATATAAATATTTACTATTTTTTTAGGGTTCTTTCTTTACCCAAAAGGTGAAAAACGGGACCCTGTTAATATGCCTCCGATGTCTGTCCTCTGTCTGTCAGCAGGCTGTTTCTCATGAATCGCAAAAGATAGAGAGTTGAAATTTTCACCGATTATGTATTTCTGTTGCCGATATAACAATAAATACAAAAAAAAAAAATACAAATTAATTCCCTAATTAATTAAAAACTGATATTTGCTTGATCTTGTTTTAGCTCTATCGTAAAAACGGGAACACTTACAAGCGTGAAAATAGCACATAAGCTATACAATAACAATAAATACTAAAATATGGTCAAGTACGTGTCGGGACTCGAGCGTTTTAAATACACCTCTGGCGTTTCGACTACGCGTCCATAACTAAGACGGTATTTTTACTTAGAGTACGGAAACCTCGATGCGCGAGTCCGACTCGCACTTGGTAGGTTTTTTTTGTGTCACAAGTAATTAAGGGGCTGATAAGAGCTAAATTCAGCTTCACTTGAGCAGGTTTTTAACGAAAAGTGATGAATGTATGGCCGTGAAAAGAAATTATGTGATAATTAAGCATCTTTTCAATAATATAGCCGACTCTGAAACACGTTTAAATATATTTCGTACGCCATAAAAAAATCCAAAGTTACCTCTGCTTTTTGCTTTTAAACCATTTTTTCTTAAGGTGATCCGTTTTCCATACAAAAATTCAAATTACTTACATTCTTTCGCGGGACATAAAATTCTGTTGAAAAACGAACGAATAGTTAAATTTTTCGCTAATTAAAGCAAAAATACAGTTAATGTACTGATAGTACTATTTTTGTTTGCAATTTTTGGTTCAATATTACGATTGTAGGCGTGCGGTCAAAACTGTACGGTTGGGCTTTGTGTGCATGTGTGAGTGATCGTACTCAGTAGTAGTGGACATATGGAGATATTTTTCTTATCGAAATTGTGGTTAGGCGTTGAAGTTGCACAATGAAATTTACGTGAATCAACTTTTTGCACATATATAGTTGGTACTTATTGCATTAAAAAATAAAACCTTATATTTGCAGCAGTGGCTCCATCTAGTTGCGTTCGGGTCTAAGGTGGCCGTCACAGATCACCTTAAGTACCCATTAATCTATGATGCAACTTAATTTTATGATGATTAATCTATGATGAACTTTATTCAATATATTATGCATAATAATATAGCTGTTTTGTAATTTTATTACTATTATGGGTACAGATTTTGAGAAAAATGCAAAAATGAGCGAAAAACGTAAAACAGCGCGAATCCGCTCCGTTCTAACACGCGCATTCTGTCGTTTGTTAGAAAGGGAGGTAATTTAGCCCTTATCAGCCCCTTAAATAAGCAGATGGAAAGGTCTTCTACATTACAAGCCTAATAAATTAAAATTTCAAAACATCATCAGTTTCTTAATCCCAATTCTTCTATAATAGTTCCTATAAATCCTTATGTTTGTCTTTTCAAACCATTAACAGATTCTTAAGGAAATTCTGCGGTGTTAAAGGGTGCATAAAAATTCCACTCCAAAGTAGAATGTGTGTTTGTTAGTTTAGTAATCTATTAGAAAGAAGTATGTAAATGTGCTTTATTTGTTTAATTTTTTTATTTGATATAATTCACATGATACCTATTAGCAAACTTGCATAGAGATTGAGTAGAAGATATGCAATATATTGAGTAAAACTAAAAAGAATTATTTACTTGCTCTTCGCCTGCGGTTTCACCCGCATTAAATGCGTTTTCCCGTGGGAATGACGTGTTTTCCCGCGGTAATACGTAACCCATGTGCTATTCCAGGACCTAACCTATATGTGTGCCAAGTTTCATTAAAATCCATTCAGTAGTTTTTGCGTGAAAGAGTAACAAACATCCATCCATTCATCCTTGCTTAGAAACTTTCGCGTTTAGTTGGATATAAACTGTTTTTAAGAAGTGTCCTATGCTGTTAAACAAGCAATATATAAATATATTTGTAATCGGGGCCATTTTGGGGGTGAAAAATTGATCTAGCTAGGTCTCATGTCTTTGAAAATTCGTTTTCCCCGTGTTTTTAAGCATTTGCGTTTTAGACAAAAACCTACAGCGCCATCTGTTGGCGGGTAGCATAGCTTGCTCACCCAATGATATTTTTATGTTCAAGCGGCTATTATAGAGCGAAGCTCGGTCGCCCAGGTACTAATCTTAAAATGATCTAGTATAACGTGCGCCGCGTCTGACGACTACTTTCTGCGCACGGGTGACTATCGGAGAGCCAATGAACGATTCGCACTCCTCCCTCCACCTGCCGCGCTCACCCCCGCGATTAAGTTAAGTTCTGCGCATTATAGGTCATAGCCAGAGTTATTTTGTACGACGAATATCCAAGGTGAGGAATGTACTTGTAAATCTTGTGATCAGTTTTACTCGAGAATAAAACAAGTTGATGGATTCAGTATGGGAGTTTTTAGTGTGAAAAACAAATTAACAAAGATTTCAGCTGACATTTAGTGCTGGAGGACTTCTAATTCTGTGCCCGATGGGTTTTAGTACCAGTGTCTTAATGTTGTATTTATTTGTGGAAATGTGTCTATCTATACTGTGTAAAAATTTTGAGTATCTTTTATCATATCCTATACTAGTAAACGAGCAATATTTGTATACATATTTGTAATCGGTTTCTCGAAAACGGCTCTGACGATTTCGATGAAATTTACTACATAAGGGTTTTCGGGGGTGCAAAATTGATCTAGCTCTAGGTCTCGTTTAGGAAAATTAGTTTTCACCATGTTTTTAATAATTTCTATGCGCGTTTTATTGCATTTAAGAAACTTACAGCGCCATCTGTTGTTGAGTAGCTCGGTCGCCCAGGTACTCGCGTACTGAATATTCTGTGTCAACCAATAGGTAGGGTGCTGGCAATTTGGGTATATGATTTGCTCATGATTCATATTAATAGGGATGATAGATCAGCTCAATACGAATCGATTTGGTCCTTACAACTTTTTCTGTGCGTCGCTGCGTTTTTGAGTTAAAGCAAAAAAAAATGAAAATAAGATACTCAATAATGTTTTTTTGGTCTGCCTTTGTGGCTCCTGTTTAAAATACTTCTGAAGATGTAGAAAATCGAAGAGGCAGACATGCAGGGCTCTGCATTATCACGGGACGAAGTAGTGAATTTTTGCATTTTGAAGAGCTGTAACTTTACGACGCAGGGCTATTATGGTGGCAGACCATTTTTCTGGGGTTTTATAAAATGTATTTAATCAGATAGTCATAGTCTGCCAGGTGTACGTTTCATTGTCAAATTTCAAAATAGTTAAAACTTAATTCCTCAAAAATGCAGGGGTGTGGATGTCCGCCAATATTTTTTGTATCTTCTAGAGGATGCTCCTTATCATCAGTCAAAGAGGCAGACATGAGCAAATCATATAGAAATTTGTCCTTCATCACCCTTACTACAACATGTGATGATAAATTATTTTTTAGATAGGTACTACTGCAAGCTTTGCACTTACAAAAAACTGCGCGCATATGGCATCAAGTGTAAGGACTACCATACTCAAAGTTGGAGCTCGCTAACCTGAATTTGGTTTGACATGATTCGTACTGTCAAGCATCAAGCTTCGATCATAACTTTATAAGGTTCACAATCTTCCCCACCGCTTTTATGTTGTTTTTATTGTAATTTTGTGTCATCCTTGTTTTGTCCCTTTTAGGTAACCCAAAATGAATAAAAGTCACTCTTGGTAATTTTTACTGTAGTCTAGCTAGGCAACGAAGCGGATCGTTGTATGAAGACCCCCGCATTAAATCCTGTGTCGATGAAACTTTGCTGGGGTATTACACTACATGAGACAAACCTTCTATTAAAAAAAAAATTGGTACTTTTAATTTTTCCATACAAAAAATTTATGATTTTTTTTTTGTAAATTTTTTTTTGGATATTTTGAACTTACATTTAATTCATGATTCTTTATCATCCTGTTAAATAAAATCTACCTGAAATATTTTTGTTGGAGTCAACCTGCTTCGTTGCCTACACTACTGGTCAATCACTCCTTTTCCGTATTTTTCCTTTGACTTGAGTTTGGTAGGAATGGCTGTTGCCTCTTATAACGGCCGGTTGCCATATATTAGGGTTCCGATACCAAAATGGTAAAAAAAAGGAACCCTTATGGTGCCGCTCTGTCTGTCTGTCTGTCTGTCTGTCCGTCTGTCTGTCACACCTCTATATCTCAGCAACCACTTACGCTATCGAGCTGAAATTTGGAATAGTTTTAGAATATAGTTGCCCAACTTAATTGCACATGAAAATTTTTTGAAAAAAGTATGATTATTAATGTAAAGGGGGCCAAAATAGGGGGGGCCAAATTTCAAATTGTCGCTACTAGGTCGAGTGGGGTATCATATGAAAGGGCTTTACTTGTACATTTTAAAATATATTTTTGTATTTTTTTAAGTTTCTTAGTTTTCAAGTTATGATGAAAAATGTCAAAAAAAATACCATTCCCCCCTTATCTCCGAAGTTTGAGTAAGGGAAAATCTGAATTAATTACAGTTGACAGAGGTTTATGTAAACTTTACAGCAAAAATAAAACGATCTTTCTAAGTTGCACAGTTTTTCAGAAATCTGCAAAAAACCTTTACAAACAAATTTAGTTTTGCGGTCCTGAAAATGGACTTTATTGCTTCCAAAAATACTATAGGTATATCGGAACCCTCGGCGCGCGAGTCCGACTCGCACTTGACCGGTTTTTTTTTTTAAAACGTGAAGTGTTATTTCGAGAGACGTACGGGCTGGAGCCGCTATATACAATATATGATAGTCTAAGGTGCAAGCCAGACAAAACGGGCGCGGCGCGCATCGGGTGTGTCTGTGGCATGCTACGAGCGCACATAGTGTGCGCCCGTGGCGCGCTTCGGGTGCTACGTCTGAACCGGCGCGTCACTCACAGCAGACTGTGCTGTGCGGCGGCATGCACCACCGGCGCGCCGCCGGCGTAACCGCCGGTGCGCTGGTGGTGCACCGACAGTGCGCCTTTGGCATGCCGTCTTGTCGCCTGTTCAAATCACTTGCATACAAAATGTAGGAGAACGACGCGGCGCAGGCCAGACAGAAGAGGTGCGCTGAAGGCGTGCCGTATGGCGCACCGCTGCTGTCTGGCCTACGCCTAAGCATTTTTCTGTGGGTTACATATATGTAACTCGTGGTAGTTAAACTGAAATCAGAAATCTTTTCTTAACTGCAAAATATTTGTCTACGAAACACCGCGTTCTTTAGTGGAATGAATTTAATTTTTGTTTTCATATTTAGACCTGTTCCTTAGGGAAAGTTGTTCAGTTTCATGGTCTTAGTATCAGGCTACAATAGGGCTTAATTTTTGTTTCAGCCAGTATTATTCTGGACATTCTGGGTCTATTCTGTCCCGGTAGGAAAATTCCTCTTCTCGTAACATCGAGGCACTCATGGTGAATAATATAGGAAGTCAATATGAAGAGGATAAATATATTAAAATGTTGGTCAATGTTACTAGGGAATACCGTGTTGCTTAATAACTGATGAGTTAATTAAGGAAAAATATTATCAAGTTACAAGGAATAAATGGGTTAAAAAAACCGGCCAAGTGCGAGTCGGAGTCGCGCACCGAGGGTTCCGTACAATAATACCGTCTTAGTTATGAATGTCCCGTGTGGTGCCGGCAAAGAATAGTACCAACCCATACATACCCGTGGGTGTCGTAAGAGGCTACTAAGGGTTATAAACTGGAGGATGGGCAGCAGCATCCTCCTGTGTATCTTACCATCTTACTTACTGCGGTCACCTACAACCGCGGTCCATGGTGCCAGCCGTAACGCTACCAAGCGAGGTGACTATGGTACTTCCCCTCTACATTTTTCCAGCTGGAGTTCTGGAGGGTGCTCCCTGTCCTGTAGTGGACGTTTCGTGGGATATTGTGATGTGATGAGTTATGGATGGACACGCAGTCTCGCAGAGGTATAAATATCAATACGACCTTATAAATAAAAGCCGACCGTCGAACTTTTCGTACTTTAACTATAGAATTTAAAAGTCGGCCTCAGCCGAGTCGGCTTCAGCTACACAGAATAATATAGAACAGATTTACGACCATGAATGAATACTTAATCCGAACCACAAATTCAGCTCCAATATTAGTTGGCAGAACGCCAAGTGAAATATCAATACAAATTACATATAGAAATAAAGACATGGCAGCTAAATGCGCGCCATGGTTTATGACTCCGGTTAAGCATCTAAAAACAAATGTATGATTTTTGTTACATTGCCCTAGGATGACCCAGCCTATTGATTGGGTTTTCTTTATGTGTTTGTGTAAAATGTGGAGGGGAAGTACCATAATCACCTCGCTTGTCAGCGTTACGGCTGGCACCATGGACCGCGGTTGTAGGTGACCGCAGTAAGTAAGACGGTATGATACACAGGAGGATGCTGCTGCCCATCCTCCAGTTTATAGCCCTTAGTCGCCTCTTACGGCACCCACGGATATCAGACTTTAAGGGCACTGCATGTTATCCTACGTCATCTAGTACACAAAATTTGCAACTTTGTAGCGATAGTAGTGGCCTACTAGGTCACAAAACGTTGGTCTGCTAATCCGAAACCTGGCAGGTTTTGTACAGTCGAAGCGCAAAGTGGTTAAGTGACAGATTACACGAATGAAATCTATTAGTAGAAATAGAAGGTACCTATACAAGTAAAAAACAACAGGTCTGCCTTGCATCCTATTGGCAGTTTCGCTAGTCGGACCACAAATGTGGTAAGATGTGATTGGACCACAAATTTGGTCGGACTGGCGAAACTGCCAAGAGGATGCAATGCAGACCTGTTGTTTTTAGGGTTCCGTACCTCAAAAGAAAAAAACGGAACCCTTATAGGATTACTTTGTTGTCCGTCTGTCTGTCTGTCTGTCAAGACCCTTTATCTCACGAACGAGTACAGGTATCAGGTTGAAATTGATATAATATATTAGGGTCCATGAACCACACAAGATTTCAATATTTTACAACGACGCAATCAAAAGATATAGCATTGTATGTCCTCATCTCCATACATTTATGCAAAAAAGCCAAACCTACAGGGTACTACCCGTTGACCTAAAATTATGAAATTTGGCAAGAAGCTAGGTCTCACAGTACAAACAAAGGGAAAAGTCTGAAATCATTAAATATTACAACTTTTCTCACAACTAATGGTAACCAATTGAGGTGAGCTCCCGTTTCAAGAACATTAATACAAGAGAGGGGTCAAATTGAATGGACGCGGAGGCGATTTTTGTTTTAGTTCTATTTTAAAAACGGAAACACGTACAAACTTAAACTGTGCATAAGCTATAAAATAACAACAAATAATAAAATTTGGTCAAGCGCGTGTCGGACTCAAAAAATCTAGCACATTAACTTACTGGAATTTCAACTAATACAACTATGATTATGTGGTGGTACGGAACCCTCGGTGCGCGAGTCCGACTCGCACTTGGCCGGTTTTTTTTACTTATACAGGTACCTTCTATTTCTACGAATAGATTTCATTCGTGTAATCTGTCACTTAACCACTTTGCGCTCCGACTGTACAAAACCTGCCAGGTTTCGGATTGGCAGACCAACGTTTTGTGGACCTAGTAGGCCACTACTATCGCTACAAAGTTGCAAATTTCGTGTACTAGATGACGTAGGATAACATGCAGTGCCCTTAAATTCTATATGTATGGGTTTGAGTATATCACAGGAAAATAATAAGAATCGTAATTTGATAAGTTTTCGAAAAATAAAACTCGTAGAAAATTCATTAATCCATAATTCACGAGGCGTGCAAAAACTGGTCCGGGGGCGAGATGTGCCTTTTGAAAAATAGCTAGGGCCAGATTCGCCCTAAAGCAAATTCATGTTTGGGTCAGTTGTACCTTTCAAAAAATCACTAGGGTATATTTCGGCCGTAACTATCGGAATTAATTTTTAAAACGGAATAAGACAGGTAATAAGTGCAATCATGACTTTTTGCAACGACTATGTTCTCCCATGTTGTGGTAGGCTTTTCTGGTGCCAGTTGGAACGTAGAATGAAGTCAAAACTCGTGCGGTTTCAATTCTGTATGTTATAATGTTCGGTAATTTAGCAGTGTATCCCATGATGAGACGTCACTTACTGTTATCTAATCTGTGTTTATACCGCCTTTTTACTTGTGGACGAGAAACAGCCTCGAAGAAGCTGACGATCTGCCTTGAATTGAGAGTTCGGGCATCCTCAGGGTGTAGTAGATCCTCTTGTTGCCCGACTTCTGCTATGAGTTAGTGCATCACAGTGGCAGATAAGGTATATAGGCGTTTCATCGTCCTCTGCACAGACTCTGCAGTATAGGTTTTCGTATAAGCCCATTGTGTTTAGGTGCTTGCACAACCTACAATGTCCCGTTAGGGTTCTTTGAGTATCCTAAATTGGTTCCGATTTAGCTTAAAAGCTTCAGATGTGTATGTCTTTGAGAAAACTCGTATCAACTGTTTTGAGTGTGAGAGACCAGTTGAACCTTGCCAAGCTAGGATGGCCTCGCACTTCGCCCAGCTGAAACCTGGTGGCAGATTTAGGTATATAAAGCACCCTTAGTCGTTGCGGTCCGTAGAGTATACATACACGTACAGTCAAGGGCTTGTATCAGTGCAACTTTCTTATTTTAAATGTCGAAGCTAAAGTTTTACTGCTCTGGATTTGACTGTACTTAAAATTTAAAGAGAGCCGATTTTCGAAACCAAGCTGCTCAAGCTCTAAACGATGCACGAGCAGTCAACGTAGTAAAGAGAGTGCCTATACAAGTATGTTTCTACTTTCTATTCAGAGTGTAGGTACTAGACTAGATACTCGTAGAGTTAGGAATGAGTGCATTCGAGGGTCTTTTAAAATCGCCAAAATACAACATGAGATGCAAGAATGCCGTATGAGTTGGTATGGCCACGTACTGCGTCGGAACAAAAACTATATGACCAGAAGGGTGATGACCATAGAAGAAGATAAAAGAGGCAGAGGCCGCCCAAGACCACCTGGATGTGAACTGTCTCCAAAGACATGCTGACGTTAGGCGTAACGCCTGAAATGACCCACAATCGCCAAGAGTGTAGTAAATGTATCAGGAAGGCTGACCCCGACTAGGGAAACAGCCAGGAGAATGATGATGAATGATGATTCAGAGTGTAGGTAGTGGAATCAGTCGCGTCTTTTTAGGGAGTTTCATGGTAAGCTCAACTCAAGGATGTTCAAGGGAGTGAATCTGATACCGGGACGAGGAGAAAGAGGGGTGACATCTGAAATACGGTGACTAGACGTCCCCCGTGGTGACGGCGGCGCTCCAGATGCTTTTAATTACGTGATCTTACGTGTACTTTGATAGGGCTGACACAATATGTATTTATGTTTAGATAATGTGTTGTAGACAAGTGACGTATTGTTTACGTGCACGAAATGTTTGTTTAAGTCGTTACAAGTCATTGAATTGTATTGTGAGGATATGATTTTATTTTAATACTTTTTGATTTCGGAAGTTCTGATAAAATCTACAAAGTAGAAAATCGCAAAATTTCACAACCACAGGCAGGATTCGAACCTGCGTTTTCTCCATCAGTACCGGAGACGCTTTACCAATTACTAGGCTACCGTGATCCATCCTGATGTTGTGAAATTTGGTATACTCATCATTACACGTCTCCGGTACTAACGGAGAAGACGCATCTTGCCGGTACTGACGGAGAATACGCAGGTTCGAATCCTGCCTGTAGTTGCGAAATTTGGCGAATTTCTACTTTGTGTATTGTGAGGCTATTTTTGAAACAAAAAAACTAAAATGTTCTCCGTGCTTTTCAGGTATGTAAGCAGTCCCGAAACTACACGCAGTAAGTAGTCGTTAAGTGATAAATCTGATGACGACGGTATAATTCATGAAAATTCTGTCAAAAACTGTATTTTAAGTAGGACCCAGTCATCCACTGAATAGAGAATAAAAGTGGAGGGTTACCTTAAGGAGTGATCACACCTGGCTGAATGCAAAGACTAATTCGGCATACATTGCTCGTTGTAGTAAGGATATTGCAATTAACATAACCAAGCCTCCCAGCAATGTATGCCGAATTAGTCTTTGAATTCAGCCAGGTGTGATCACTACTTTACAAACGGTCCGGTAACTCTAAATTTCTGATATGTTGTAGTAGTCTAGGTGTAGTGTTTAAAATGCTGCAAAATGTTTTTGAGAATTAAATTTCCTATAATTTACGTTTTAAATTTTGTTTCTAGTACTGATAGTTACGGAGATATGCAATTTTAAAAATCTCTAAGGTGCAAGCCAGACAGAACGGGCGCGGCGCGCATCTGGTGTGTCTGTGGCACGCTACGAGCGCACATAGTTTGCGCCCGTGGCGCGCTTCGGGTGCTACGTCTGAACCGGCGCGTCACTCACAGCAGACTGTGCTGTGCGGCGGCATGCACCACCGGCGCGCCGCCAGTGCGCCTTTGGCATGCCGTTTCGTCGCCTGTTTAAATCACTTGCATACAAAATGTAGAAGAACGACGCGGCGCAAGCCAGACAGAAGAGGTACGCCGAAAGCGTGCCGTACGGCGCACCCCTGCTGTCTGGCCTACGCCTAAGAGTGTTAGAGGTTAGAGTCTAGAGGTTAAAGCTACGGCTCTCACTGGTCTAGATTCTAACAAGACCAAGAACCACAGATACTAGGAATCGTTTACTCCTAGCGTTCTTAAAGTGAATATCTAATTTATTCTCTGCAGCAATAATAAAATAGTTTGGCCTGTAATCAATCTAAACAACAACTAATCTATAGCTGTTATTTATCTATGGCACGTGAGTGGTGGTGCCTATGCCAAGAAGTCATGTTACTACATACATACATACACATGTTTATGTTTTGAGGGTAAATGGGCCGGGCTCCTAGTTTCCGACGGCCACTGCGACCTGAGAAGATGTATTGTAGCCAACCCTTTATAGAACATCTCCTCGGCCACACCGACAGCCTCAAAGAACTGACGATCTGCCTAGGATTGAGAGTTCGGGCATCCTCAGGGTGTAGTATAATATGTCCTCCTGTTGTCCTCTGCACAGAATCTGCAGTATGGGTTTTCGTATTTAAGCCCATTCTGTTTAGGTGCTTGCACAACTTACAATGTCCTGTTAAGGCTCTTATGAGTACCCTAAATTGATTCTGATTTAGCTTAAAGGCTTCAGTTGTGTATTTCCTTGATCCTCGGATCAACTGAATGTGTAAGACTAATTCAAATTTGCCAAACTAGGATGGCCTCGCACTTCGCCCAAAATCCTAGCTGAAGCCTGGTGGCAGTTTTAGGTACATACATACATAACGTCACGCCTATTTCCCGTCGGGGTAGGCAGAGACCACATTCCTCCACCTGCTACAATCTTGACATACTTCCCTCGCTTCCTGTACTTTCATTAATCCTTTCATACATGCTCGTTGGTTTATGGTACAACGCCCTGAATTTAGTCCTGGAACGTTCGTTTGCCGAGGCCTTCCCCTACAAATGTTTCCATTCGCTCTCGCCTGGTAGATCTTTTTCGTCAATCTTCATTTCATCATGAGAAGGGTGTATCTACATCCGATATTTACACGCGAGGCAATTGCCTTTCCATTCCGATAACTAACGATAAATAACCACCAGTGGTATGATAACCAAGATCAGAAGTTCAGACAAAATGCAGGTATACCATATGCTTGATATAGCCTTTTCCCTCCTCTACTAGGTTGTTATTCCACGCATACCCCAAAGCGCTTTGCAACATCCCACTAATATTACCTCTATAAATGCGAAAGTTTGTAAGTATGGATGGATGTTTGTTACTCTTTCAAGTAAAAACTACTGAATGGATTTTAATGATACTTTTCAATAATATAGCTTATACATCAGAATAACACATAGGCTACAATTTATAAACCTGCGCAGACGAAGAACCAACCAACTTGATTTCTGGAAGAAATTAGTGTTTAGAAATAAGGCCGCCTTATTGTACACCTGTTTTTAATATAAAATTTGTATTGTTCTTTAAATTTCCTCTGCAATAAAAAATATTGTATTGTACATTCCACACGATCTGATGATGTTACGAATATACTTGAATGCAGTAAGCATTGCACTCCTTCAATATAAATCCGTTCTTATTTCGTTATATCAATTAATTTGATTCAATACACATTAATCTGAACACAGCAGCAGCCCTGTCGAACTGAAGTGTATTTAAAGCTCGGTCGCGACGCGTGCGCGTGCGTCACTCCCCAACGCGAATAGAAACCTGGTGACCCTCGGTGTGACGCGCGCAGCGTCAGATCACTTCACTTTAGAGAAAGTTTAGAGAAACATTATGACAACTAAATCTACACTTCTATCCACAGTAAACTTCTAAACTAAGAAAGAAAGAAATACTATTTATTCAACAACTTATAACCAAAATATAAATATTATAAACTAGCTTTTGCTCGCGACTTCGCATGTGAAAATGATAATATAATAGTGTTTAACAAAAAGACCAACTATCTTCATGTAAAATCACAAATTTCGCTGCGTTTTGACGTGAATAAAAGACAAACACACACTCTTTCACAATTAAAATATTATAGTCAGTATGGATAAACTCGGGTTGCAATGTCGATAATTGACCTCACAAACCCTGCTGTCAGAGTTATTCAGCTGTTGAAAACCTCTGCCATTAACTTACATACATACATAAAATCTCAGGCCTCTTTCCCGTCGGGGTAGGCAGAGGCCACAGCCCTCCGGTACCTTTAAACCCGTCCTTTAGAACGTCCTGAACTTAGTCTTAGAACCTTCGCGAGGCCTTCCCTTCCAAAGTTTCCATTCACTCTCGCCTGGTAGATCTCTTTCGTGGATCTTCGTTCATTCATCCTCTCCACATGACAAAACCATCTTAGCATTCTTTTCTTAATTTTATTCACTACATCTTCTTCACAACATTCTCTTATCACACTTTTTCCGTGATTTCTAATCCTGTCACTCAATTCCACACCAATCATACTCCTGAACGCTCGTATTTCTACTGCATTAACTTGCGACTTCAATAGATGCAAGCAGAGATGCCACTCCTTGGCTGTTCAAAATAAAATAAATAAAATATTCGAACTAAAATTCACTAGAGAAGACCAAAATTACTCATCTCTCAACACAGAATAGATTCCTCAATTGCACTATGCTCTATTACAAAGCAGTACTGAAACAGAACTGCGTTTCCGAACGTATGTTCTGTTATGCGTCAGTGCCGCTCCAACGATGCACTTTAACTACACAAATTATTTACGAGGTTTACTTGTACAGGAATTCTATAGATGTTATTTTTGTAGTAGTATTTAGCCACGTCTAAGGGGTTGTGTCATTTTATTACAGAGTTTCTATTCTTCGGGGTGCCCCCTTCTGGCTCCATAAAGTAATGAGACTGGATATCATGTCTGAGCCTTTTGCCTTGAGCCCAAATTCAATGGCGTTGCATTTTTTAAATGTCAGTGGGCTTACTCTTAACCTCGATCTAGTCTTGACTCTTGAGGACGAAGATGAGGTCAACGATGGGACGAGCTTGCCCAAAAAAGACTATTCACTCGCCAGTTGAATAGATTCGGGTAATATGAACTCGGGAACACAGACGCAGGTAGAGAATTCCACTCTTTGGCTGTGAGCACTATAAAATATGTTTCAATGCGCTTTGTGCAAATGTGTGGAATATCAACCAAGTGCGGGTGATTATCCTGCGGTGCTCTCGATGGTAAAAGGGGAATGGTGGAAAGAGTTACCATGACCACCTTCCTCCTACCTATCGGTATCGTCTTGCTGACGGCGCGGTGGAGAAATACACACTAAATAAATAACACACATTTTGTTCGAGTAAGAAATAAAAATTTAAAATCAACGTAAATTACGACCGGGTTCTAACAGTAATATTCTAAGGTATCACAAAACTATATATAAGCTCTTATAGTCCAAAAGCGTCAGTTCTCTAATTAAACGTTACATTCAAAACTTGACTCCCCACATAAATCTCAGGACAAACTTTTCTCGCAAGTTTCAGAGGGTATCTCCGCTCCGACGCCTGCATACTGCAATTGCTGTCATAAAACACAGAAGTACAACTTCCTTTGTAGATGGAAGCTGGTTTTTATGACCACGTACAAGAATCCATCCGGTTTAGGGGTTCGTACTCAAAAGTTTTTTAAAAGATATTTATTTGCCGTATAAAAAGTACAATTTAAGAATTTAAAAAATATGCATTTAGACCTAAAATGACAAAAAGGAGGTGGCTCAGCTTATGCTGTAATGGGGCCGAGGACCCGTACAGCGCTGGTTTTCAGGCACTCCCTCTTAAGGAGTGATCACACCAAGTTGAATTCAAAGACTAATTCGTCAAACATTGCTCGTTGGAGTAAGGATATTGCGATTAACATAACCAAGCCTCCCAGCAATGTATGCCGAATTAGTCTTTGAATTCAGCTAGGTGTGATTTTCGCTTAACCTAAGGTGGTTAGCGGGAGCAATATGTGACGAGTGCAAGAGAACAATATTAATTAAAAATGTATTTAATACTAATAAAATAAAATAAAAACCGGCCAAGTGCGAGTCGGACTCGCGCACTGAGGGTTCCGTACCACCACATAATCATAATTGTATTAGTTAAAATTTCAGTAGGTTAATGTGCTAGATTTTTTGATTCCGACACGCACTTGACCAAATTTTATTATTTGTTGTTATTTTATAGCTAGTTCATACTATAAACATACCAATTTTCAAGTTTGTAAGTGTTCAACAAAAACCGCCTCCGCGACCATCCAACTTGACCCCTCTCTTATATGAATGTTCTTGAAACGGGAGCTCACCACAATTGGTTACCATTAGTTGTGAGTAAAGTTGTAATATTTAATGATTTCAGACTTTTCCCTTTATTTGTACTGTGAGACCTAGCTTCTTGCCAAATTTCATAATTTTAGGTCAACGGGAAGTGACCTGTAGGTTTTGCTTTTTTGCATAAATGTATGGAGATGAGGACATAAAAAGCCATATCTTTTGATTGCGTCGTTGTAAAAAATTGAAATTTTCAGATCTGGTGTGGTTCATGGACCCTAACATAAGGTATTAATTTCAACCTGATATCTCTACCCGTTCGTGAGATAAAGGGTCTTGACAGACAGACAGACGGACAACAAAGTGATCCTATAAGGGTTCCGTTTTTTTCTTTTGAGGTACGGAACCCTAACAAGGTTAACAGGTGCTCTTGTGGATATGGGTGTTTATGTGTGTGCGTGTGTATTTTAATTTACTAACTGTCTTGTTGCGCGTGAAATAATGACAAAAGGATGTCCTACTGTAAGGTTTAGATTTAGACTATCTGGAATGTTGGGTCTGGGTATCGAAGGTCAGATGGCAGTCGCTCTGTGTGAAACCAGTGCCCTTGTTGAATCGTCTAGGTTAGGTTGCCGACAACGAATAAGGCCAGCCGCTTAGGAAATGACGATGAAATTTTATCGATCTCCATACCAAATAAAGGACAGGGTGGAAAATGTATGGAGCTCGGTCTTTTATTCAAAAATATTCCAAAGCAACCTAACCACTATGTAGAAAAAAAACATAGATTCTAGACTTAAAACTGAGCCTACATGCCCAGTTGTGGGACTTAAGCACCCACCATTTAGGATTAATTAATTTTCAAAAATCAGCTAACTAGTCCACTCAAAAAGTCTATAAAACGCATCTGCCACTATCTATCTCTTTCTAACGCCTACTTAGCAGTTCTATTGTCTTCTCTTTTTCACAAGGTTATTAGTATAGCAACAAAACCGCGAAAACGACTGTCAGTGACATATTTTGAAACATTTACAGGGCATACTTAACTATTTTAAACAGATTAGTAAGGTCACATTCCAAAATAGGGATGTGACTTACAAGTTTAAAAATTCAGAGTAGGAAAATATCGATTTAAAAAAATCGATTTTTTTTTCGTAAACAATATTAGAATGATTTTCACTGTTTTGGAATGTGATCTTACTAATCTGTTTAAAATAGCTAAGTATGCTCTGTAAATGTTTCGAAATATGTCACTGACAGTCGTTTTTGCGGTTTTGTTGCTATAATAATAAATAACCCTGTTAAAAAGAGAAGACAATAGAACTGCTGACTAGGCGTTAGAAAGAGTTAGATAGTGGCAGATGCGTTTTATAGACTTTCTGGGTGGACTAATTAGCTAATTTTTAAAAATTAATTTCTCCTAAATGGTGGGCGTTTAAGTCCCACAACTGGGCATGTAGGCTCAGTTTTAAGTCCAGAATCTATGTTTTTTTTCTACATAGTGGTTAGATTTTTTCGGAATTTGATTAAAAGACCGAAAAAATCCATCTCCTTTGACATATCAATTAATATTTTCGTATCACGAAAAACAATAGGGAGTTTTCCTTGACGTTTGTCAAGTACGTTTTTTTAAGTGTCGAGTGGGACCAAATATTTCGGACCTCCTTGCTTTGCTCGGAATAGATACCGTGGTAATTTATTTTACTATGGGATGACATCTGCCAGCATGTCACATCTCCTTTGATATGCAATGTCACAACATCATCGATGATTATGAAATATTGAAAATAACTCTTGCAAATTAATAGAACGACGCTTTCATTGCATTTACAAATAGGATTATGTAATTCGTTGTGACTTTACATCACATTTACACATCCCAAACTTGTGACAAATTATTTATTTAATCCTACTTCTTCTATAACCCTTACTTTTCTGAGCGTGGGATTACTGTTGGCGCGCTGATTACTTTTGGTAATAATTTTTTTTAGGCATAAAAAACCTTTTACGAAAAATAACTTTACAAGCATTTTACAGCAGCAAACAAGCTGATTTAATCATTTTCATACGATTACATGGTGGCACTATGATGGTTTTGAATTATGATGATTTGCAGCGCCATCCAGTTGAACTTTGAAAAGGTGGTTGAAAACACCCTATTGTTACGCAACTAGCGCGGTTGACGTTACTAAGCTTACTATACAGGGGTTTTTGGGGGGTGAAAAATCGATCTAGCTAGGTCTCATGTCTGGGAAAATTCGTTTTCACCGTTTATTTAATAATTTCTTTGCGCATTTTAGTGCGTTTAAGAAACTTACAGCGCCATCTGTTGTTGAGTAGCATAGCTTGCTCACCCGATGATATTTTAATTATACAGAGCATAGCTCGGTCGCCCAGGTACTGTAAAATAATCTACAGAACTCTCGCGGTACGAACCTCACTCCCCCTAGTCACTTCGCTGGTGCGATTGTAGGAAAATTTCATTAAACGTGTAGAAATGAGATGGCATTCCTGCTTCACGAAAGGTTACTGGGTCAGTCAAATACGACCTTCCAGAGGGGTATAGAAAACTTGAACAAAGTTGAGCCAGTGGATATATTCGCTGTATATTTATGTAGATAGATAGATAAACACTTTGTACACAATTACAAAAACAAAAAGAAAACAGTCATAAAATAAACTTAACTAAATGTGGGCAAAGGAGGCCTTATCGCTGGAAGCGATCTCTTCCAGACAACCTTTGGGAGAGGAATCCGTAATAGTAAAATAAGTAGTGCAATGTAGCAAAAATAATCTTACTTAAATGATGCTTTATGATAAATAAATATAAGTAACTTAAAACAGATACCATATGATAAGATATAATAAAACATAGCTATAAAATATTTGAATATAATACATATAAGTATAACATACATAAATGCATATAAGTATAATATATATAGGGTGACTTTTAATTAGTTCTTGATAGCAAAAGATATACATGTACTCATGATACTGAACAACTTTTCCCAAGGAACATGGTCGAAATACGAAAAGCCAAATTTGACCTGCCATACAAAATGCGCTATCAGCTGATGCAGTTTCTATTGGAGGTCAAAACTTGATTTTCGTATTTCGACCTATGTTCCTTGGGGAAAGTTGTTCGGTATCATGAGTACATTCATGCCTTTTTCTATCAAGAACTAATTGAAAGTAACCCTATATACAAACATATACTCGTATAGGATAGCTTGCAGTTTTATTTATAACTACAGTTATTACTAGTGATCAACGGGCTTTGCTGTCCTATTAGTGTCAAGTTATGTCACTAATAAGACAGTGGGTGCTATGGGCGGTGGTGAACACTTTCCATCAGGTGTCCCACCTGCTCGTTTGTACACTAATTGTCACTTGAAAAAAAAAGACAGACTTTTAAGACCGAGTCACACTGAGATAGCGGAAGCGTTCCGGGGGCGGTATTTTTTGTAAAGTATAAGTTGTACACCTGGTTGCGGCGCGGTATTTTCTTCCCGCAGATCCGCCCCCGGACCGCTTTCGCAATCATACCGCCTCTGTGTGACATGGGCTTTAAACCGTCAGAATTTCATAGCTTCTGTTGTATGGCACTGCGAGAAAAAAAAGACTTAGACTTTTAAGGCTTTTAAATAAAGCTAGTCTCCATCTTACAGGACTCGACTGCAGCTTCGAGTCTTTACCTAAAAGACTCAGTCGTTGTGTATTAAACGACTCAAGTTCTATTCAAAAGACTTAAGCTCGAGTCACAATGAGGCGGTAGGGGAAGCGTTCCGGAGGCGGTATTTTTTGTAAAGTATGAGTTCTTATGCACCCTGTCATATTGAAAACCGGTCGCGGCGCCGTATTTTCTTCCCGCAGATCCGCCCCGGGACCGCTTTCGCAATCATACCGCCTCTGTGTGACTTGGGCTTTAATGGCGCCACTTTCTTTGTGAAGCGATGTAGTTTAGCTGACGTCAGCTAAATACGCTTCACTTGAGCAGGTTTTTAACGAAAAGTAATGAATATATGGCAGTGAAAAATAATGATAATTAAGCATCTTTCCAAGAATATGGCCGACTCTGAAACACGATTAAATATATTTCGTACGCCATAAAAAAATCCAAAGTTACCTCTGCTTTTAAACCGTTTTTCTTTAGTACCCATTGGGTTACAGATTGGGTACAGATTTGGAGAATAATGCAAAAATGAGCGATAAACGTAAAACTGCGGGAATCCGATCCGTTCTAATCTAACACGCGCATTCGGTCCTATGTTAGAAAGGGAGGTAATTTAGCACTTATCAGCCCCTTAAACAACTCCAGCCCTTTTTAAAGGCACTCGCTTCCGCGTCGTGAGATAATATTTGGTGTAATTTACTATAAAGTGTATTCTTAAATAACTCTCTCAAGGCGATATGGTGCGAGTCCTTTTAGTCTTTTTAGTCCTTTTAGTCTTTAAGCTTAAAAGACTAAAACTCAAACTAGTCTGGACTCTTTAGTCTTATAACTCAACTTTAAATACTATAGTCCAATTATGAGGCGTTAAATATGAGTCTAGTCTTTTTTATTAGCCTTAAAATACCAACTGCCAGTTGCACAAAGCTTCTAAAATTAAAGATCCTTTAAATCTATTACTGTCACTTTCTTTGTCATCAAAACAGAAAGTGACAGCAATAGACTTAAAGGAGCTTTAACTTTAAAGATGTTTTTCGCAACTGGCGGTAAGTCTCTTTGATCACTAGTAAATAACTACCCAACTTATTTGCCACTTTTCTGCGGCCGTGTGCAGATGCTTCTACCATTGGCATTGAAATTAGAAAGGTGTAAAACAAACCATTTTGCACTACGCAAAGGTAGAGACTTTGCAAGTTTATGTAAATCATTCAAGTAAACAATTCCTCCTGCCTCCTACACGCGGTGGAAAAAAAATGTTAACAAAACTTTCTTTAATAAATATTTCCCGTTAATTAATTGATGAGTAGATTTCGGGACGAATATCCAAAATACACCGTTCATAACCGTGTTCCTTAAAAAAATCATAAAAGCGTTGTCGGCTAGTTTAAAAAAAAATTGTTAACATACTAACATCAGATATATACATTATTTTTTTGCACAAAAAGTAGGCATCAAAATATTTTATAGGTAAATAAAATTAATTAATCTCTAAAAGTCCAAGTCTATTCAAGTCGCGAGGCTTCTTCTGGGCAAGCTCGTTCCATCGTTGACCTCATCTATGCCCTTAGAGCTAGATCGAGGTCAAGAGTAAGCCCATCTACCATAGAAAGACAAAAATCAAAAAATGTTTACATACTTAAGAAGAAATTCGATTATTTTTGTCATAAACGAAATAATTAGTCCAGGAAAAGTTTGGAGAGAAGATCAAAATTCGGACAAATCCTGACGCACGGCAACCCTAACCACGACTATAAGTCCAGAAATAAGTCGGCAAATTCTGAAAGTTCCCTTTATTTCTCCAAAAATTAACAATTAGTGCGAGGAGGACGGACGATCTGTTTATTAACTTAAAGCCGGCCGGTCTATATTTTTGATGTAGTGTTGAATGTTGAAACCATGCACGTCTGGTGGGCGGTGTTGAGTCATATCCAAGATGGCGTATGGTTCCTACAATAAGTAATTATCCAAGCAAACTGTACTGTGGTTTGTGTTATGATACGGCTTATTTATGCCCGACCTGTAACGGTTCTATTTCTGGGTTAAGCCACACTCCGTACAATGGCCGAAAAAATACAACAGAATTTTATAAAAAAATATGACGTATATAGGGTGTTAATTTGATTGCGTGCCATAGCGCAGGGGCGGGATCAGTGTCAGTAACTGAACAACTATTCCCAAGGAACATAGGTCGAAATACGAAAATCAAATTTTGACCTCCCATAGAAACTGCATCAGCTGATAGCGCATTTTGTATGGGAGGTCAAATTTGGTTTTTCGTATTTCGACCTATGTTCCTTGGGAAAAGTTGTTCAGTTACTGATACTGATCACGCCCCTGAGTTATGGCACGCAATCAAATTAAAATCCTGTATATCTAAGTCCGTTTTTTAGGGTTCCGAATCCAAAGATTGCTGAGGTCTCTATTACTGAGCCTACGTCGTCGTGTATACAACGTGTAACGGAATGGTGAGATAATACTGAAGAGTGTGAATCTGCCCACGAAACTGAACAACTTTTCCCAAGGAACATAAGTTGTAATTCGAAAAACCAACATTGACCTCCCATACAAAATGCGCTATCAGCTGATGCAGTTTCTATGGGAGGTCGGATATTCATTTTGTTCTATGACCTATGTTCCTTGGGAAAAATTGTTCAGTTTACTCGTAATGGGCAGATGCACACCCTTTAGGATTATCACATCTTTCCGCTACAATGAATAGTTAAAAAACCGGCCAAGTGCTAGTCGGACTCGCGCACCGAGGGTTTTTTTTTTGTATGTCCCACTGACTTTCCACTGCTATGTGGCAAAGGCTTTTTATAGCAGACATGTCGATACCATCTTTTTTTTGCGCACCGAGAGTTCTGTACCACTAAGGTAAAAGTACCGTCTTAGTTATTGGACGCGTAGTCACGCAGAAGTGTATTAAATTCGCGCGAGCGAGTTCGACACGCACTTGACCAGTTTTTATTATTTGTTGTTATTCTATAGCTTATGCGCTATTAAACATACCAATTTTCACGCTTGTAAGTATTACCAAAACACAAAAATCGAGCAAAAATCACCTAAAAACACGTTTTAGTACAGCAGCTCCTCTTAATATTGTATGTTTTTTATTTTATTTGCTGTTTTAGCGGCAACAGAAATACATAATCTCTGAAAATTTCAACTGTCTACCTATTACGCTTCATGCGATACAGCCCGCTGACAAATAGACAGCGGAGGCATATAAATAGGGTCCCGCTTGCGCGGTCCTGACTAAGATGGTATGTTTACCTTAGTTGTACGGAACCCTCAGTGCGCAACTCTAAATTGCTCTTGGTCGTTTTTTAAGATATATGAAGAAGAGGTAAAAATAAAATGTTTAAAATTTACAAAAAGTGAACAACGAAGCCCTGACTTCATATAATATTATACCATCAATTTGGTCTGACTACAATTTCTGAAAGATAACTATCGAACAAACAATGACAAAACATACTATTTGTGTGAAGGTCTGACCGAAATTAGCCACCAGTAGTAAATTGGGTTTTTATTTTCAAAGCTAGCTTCCGTGCATTATCTTTGTCTATTAAAAGATAAAATAACTGACTGACTGATATACAAGGTGTAACAAAAATGGTTAGCCAACCCTGTAGTTTCTGAATCTGCCCACGAAACTGAACAACTTTCCCTAAGCAACATAGGTCGAAATATGAAAAAAAATTTTTTGACCGCACATAGGAACTGAATCAGCTGATAGCACATTTTGTACGGGAGGTCAATCTTTTTTTTTTATTTCAACCTATGTTCCTTGGGAAAAGTTGTTCAGTTTCATGGGCATAATCACATCCCTCAAGGTTGATATACCCTGTTACACCTTGTATATTAACGCGTAGCCAAAAATACTTAACCTAGAAACCTTTTTTACATAGGTTCCTTCGACAGTGTTGGTTCTCTATAATATATTTTTTTTATTTTTTTTTATTAAGGAACAAACAGTCTTTAAAAAACATTTAAAATTGAAACTAGAACTAAACAGACCTAGAGTCCCCTTAATTACAATAAAACAAACAAAGTAAATGTAATGAGCACTCAAAATGAAACGCCAAAAATTGGAAAATTACCACTATTATGACATTATAATGCTTAGGATAGGAGGTTGCACTGTAGACCTCCTTGCTTCGCTCGGAATTGCCTTGCAAATTTATTTTACTATGGGATGACATCTGCCAGCATGTCACATCTCCTTTGATATGCAATGTCACATCATCATCCATCGATGATTATGAAATATTTAAAATAACCCTACCATTTGGTAATCACCATACCATACCACTACTACTGGTACTGTTTGGTACCATTTGGTTTTTCTAATTTTAGAAAAGTCTAATGTGTCAAGCTTAATGTGCTTTTGACTGTACCACTCAAAACAGCAGAGCTCATTATCATGTAGGCTTAACAATGAGTGAGGTTCAGAAAAGCAATTTATGTTTTAGGTATTTTAAGCGCGTACGTTGTCTTTGATGATTGATGCTCATCAAAGAACATTAAGGTCGTACACTCAACAGCACATCAGTAGAAACACTTTTGGACCTTATGGCGTGGTAATAGAGTTGAAAAAGTTACTACCGACGTGCGGTTGACCGTACATCCACGACGCTACAAAATAATTTACTAACTCAAATTACCAAATTATTACCCTTGTGGTAATAAAATACTACCCTATGTGTATTATATGCCCTTCTGAACAGTCATCATTTTTGCCCTAGCCTTATTCCGTTTTTATTAATGGTTTTTACACAGAGCGAGAGCCATCTGACCTCACCAACCCAGAAGGCAAATAAGACCCAATCCTAGTTAGGCTTTCCCAAGTTAGTGGCCAATTTGGCCGAAAATTTCTATAAATGATCATAAAACTAGAAAAATGGTTCTTTTTTAATAACACTGGGCAGGACGAGGATAGGCTTTGCCTAGTTTGGTATCTGATCAGGTGAGTGCGCCGTATGAAATGTCCCCCAATTTTTTTTTTTATGGCGATCCGTCCGCGAAGTCATCTTCATCATGACATCCCGTGAAACGTCCACTACAGGACAGGGAATTCCCTCCGAATTTCCAACTTTTGCTGAAAAAATGTGGAGGAGAAGTACCATAGTCACCATGCTTGTAGCGTTACGGCGGGCACCATAGACCGCGGTTGTTACGATACACAGAAGGATGCTGCTGCCCATCCTCTGGTTCATTAACCCTTAGTTGCCTTTTACGACACCCACGGGTAGAGATGGGTTGGTACTATTCTTTACCGGCACCTACTAATAATTTAACTTAATGGTTTGTAACGCGTTAGTTACTGGTCACCGGCGGCCTAACATGCTGATCGCGGAAGTCCTTCGTCCACGACACTACGCACGAGAACGGAACCAGAATTACTTACTGGCTGTGATTCCTTTGATTAGTGGCGTGGACGAATGGTCTAAAGATGACACATTCTATTCTGTACCGTTCCCAAATAAACGTTTTATCTATCTATCTATTCTGTTCCCCCACAATTTACTGACGTCATCACTTTTAGTTCGGTGTACAAAGGAACTCTGTCAACTTTAGTTGTTTAGTTAACGGAGGTCGCTTTGAGTCTTAATGGATTTTGCGTCTTTGACAAAGGGCTAAGATACATATACTTTGATCTACTTTGTGTATAGCAGATGTTTTTGACGTGTTGATAAATCTCCACCACATTACGAACCGGTCAAGTGTGAGCCGGACTCTCGCACAAAGGGTTCTGTCCGTGCACTACAGAATACCATGTGTCATGCGAAATTTTTGTGATCGGTTTAATACTATAATTGTGCCAATTTTAGTTGAGTCCTCGCACTTTTCTCGTATTGGTCTTGCACTTGTAATCTAATTAATCACTCCAAGTTGTACAGTTATTTATTATGTACAGTTTTTACCCGCGGCTTCGCTCTTCGTGTCATCCTAGTATCTCTTAAAAAAAACTATGCATTTTTACGGGATAAATAATAGCCTATGTGTTAGTCCAGTGTTTGATTTTAGGTTTGATAGTGGAACAAACAAACAAACATCCATACTTTCGCATTTATAATATTAGTGAGATTACAGTATCTTATGCATGTTAGGTAATCCGCAGTAATAATACATATTCTCAGATCAGACAGACAGACATGCAGGCAACTTAGGCTTATTACTGTTTAGGCCCTTTGATCACGGAACCCTAAAATGCAACAGAAAAATCACCATATATTTTTTTAACGCTACTTACAGGTTTTTAATGAGATAACTACGTTGTAATGACAATGACATAACTAAGTTTTTGTTGTTGTGGCTTAAAGTAATCAACAAAATCGTGAATCACTCATTTTAGGAACCAAAATGTACGGTCATTTGTCACGTATAGGTACGTCATATTTTGATACGTACCAAATCAACAACTATAGAACCGTTTGACCTAGGCGTTAGCGTAATATTATACATTCTTTGCTAGAGTCGTGAAATTTGGCCGCACCGATTTTAAAGTTTCTATGTTAAATAAAAAATATTTTTAGCGATTACAAACTTTTGTACAGAACTCGACATAACCCTGAAAAATCGCTAAACTAAAGTGGCAGTGGGCAGGGCACATCGCAAGACAAACCGATGGCCGATGGGGCGTAAAGATTCTAGAGTAGCGACCATGTTCCACAAGACGTAGCCTGGGCAGGCACAAGGTGGACCGACGATCTAGTCAAGGTCGCGGGAAGCCGCTGGATGCGAGCAGCAAAGGACCGGTCGTCATGGAAATCTTAAGAGGAGGCCTATGTCTGTCTATGTCTTTCGGCTGATACGAGTATGTTGATGTACAGAACCCTTGAGAATACAATTAGTTCTGCTTGGACTTGCCCAGTTTTTTATCTATCTCACAAAACTTGTTTATAATTCAACCATTTTTAAGGTCAGTGTATACATGAGCCATTCTGCCTCATTTGCTGTCCGCTTAAAGTAATTATCAAAGTCTAGAGTCTAGTAGTTTGACACAACACGCGTCTGACGTTTATACACTGTGATATAATTTCATTTGTCGTCTGCCCACGTGGTGAGGCCCGCCGAGGTCACCGCCATATTACATCACTGCCGTTTTTTTATGCGATCATCGTGGTCCCTCTTGAATATTGGATTACGAAATTATTGCTTCGTTCATTGAATGTAAAGCCACGATCACACCTAGCTGAATTCAAAGACTAATTCGGCATACATTGCTGCGAGGCTTGGTTATATTAATTGCAATGTCCTTACTTCAACGAGCAATGTATACCGAATTAGTCTTTGAATTCAGCTAGCTGTGATCGTGGATTAAAACACTAGAGAAACGAGCGTTGATACTATTTCCATAGACCTTTATCGTGTAGGTAAGGAGTGGAATTCTCTGCCTGCGTTTGTGCTCCCCAGTTCGTATCATCATAACATCCCATAAAACGTACAGTACAGGACAGGGAGCTCCCACCAGGATTCCATCAAAAACGCGTGGTACTAGGAGGGGATTTACCATAGTCATTACGCTTGTAAGCATTGCGGCTGGGTACCGCTGTTGTTGGTGACCGCAGTATGTAAGATGGTACGGAACACAGAAAGATGCTGCTGCCCATCCTCCGGTTCATAAGCCCTTAGTCGCCTCTTACGATACCCACGAGTAGAGATGGGTTGGTACTATTCTTTGCCGGCACCACACGGACGGTGGACGGAGTTTGTATTACCCAAATCTATTCAAGTCGTGAGCGAATAGGCTTTTTTTGGGCAAGCTCGTTCCTTCGTCGACCTCCTAGGTCGAGATCAAGAGTGAGCCCATTAACCATAAAAAGGTATCGTAAGGAAAGAGGCTAGGTTTTCCAACTGTTGTAGAGACTTTTTAAACCGAAAAATGGCCTCTGACATGGTATATCGACCTTTAACCAAAATGAGCTTGTATGAAAGGGTTGATTAAAGTACAGGAAGCAAGGGAAGTAATATATTGTTTGTGAGTTTCGCGGTCACTAACACTATTATAAAAACAGTTTGACGGGTTCTTACCACGATATGGATTTTTGATGAGTTTCCGATATTTCGGCGCTGTTGCAAGCACCATGATCACGGATGAACTGGAGTCTGTGGGTAGTTAAACTTATTGGCAGACATATCTGTCTACCTTCCTTCTAGTTCTTTTATTTTGGTGACTGCCGGAACTGTTGAAACTCGATCGAAACTCACTTCGACAATATACACTCACTACGTCACTGCGAATTGCCGTACGTTTATCGCGCACATTGTTCCTACATAGGTCCACTACTGGATTCCACATGTTAGATAGTTTGTACCCATCTTCCCGATTGAAGTTTTTGTACTTAGGTATCTCAATCGCTTCTCTGACTAACCTGGGCACGTGATGACGTTCTACCGATAACACCTGTGGATTGTGTAGTTCGATCCAGTGGTTTGTCCCTTCTTCCAACAAGTGCTCCAAATCCATATCGTGGTAAGAACCCGTCAAACTGTTTTTATAATAGAGCAAGGGAAGTATGTCAAAATCGTAGTAGTTGGAGGGCTGTGGTGTGGTGTCTGCTGACCCAGACGGCAAAGAGGTGTGATATGTATGTATCTTCCCCAATAGTATTCCTACATTTAGTACGTTTACTCATCCCATCTTCGCTTCATAACTCCGTCACCTCGACTAAGTTCCAAATTGAAACTTAACTGGGCAGGAGCGCAAGGGGCTCTAAAGTAATTAAGTGTTGTCAAGTACTTGACACTGCCACCCGGCGCTGCGCCATTAGATTCTGTCTCGTTAGTAAGAATTCCGGAGGTTAGAATCGTGGGAGCTAAGTGGAGAAATACGATGCCCCGACGGTATATTACGAGCTATTTGCTACTACATAATAGATCTATCATGAGTTGGCAGAAACGCCTGTTATTTTGATTAGTTTGTGTCTAAAAGTGGGTAGGTTTACTGGGTGAAAACGATAAAGCCCGAGTCACACTGAGGCGGTAGCAGAAGCGTTCCGGGGGCGGTATATTTTGTAAATTATGAGTTCTTATGCACCCTGTCACATTGAAAACCGGTCGCAGCGCGGTATTTTCTTTTAGCAGATCCGCCCCTGGACCGCTTTCGCAATCATACCGCCTCTGTGTGACTTGGGCTTAAGTGATCTCACTCGATTATTTCTGAACAATACAAGCTATTGAAAAACTGATAACTGATCCTGAAAGTGCTTCACGAGCTCTATCAAACGGTATCAATAATAGGTTACAGAATAAACTGGATCTATTCGAAAATTCAATGTTTCCAGCTTCCATACATTTAGTACTTGGCACTCAAAAACACAAACTTTTTTGTAATTAAAACAAACAAAACTGACATAAAAGTTTGTACAACAAGACGCTGACACAAATATTTGTTAGGTCAGTTATGGATCTTGCAACTCGCACGATATGATCAGATCATGATTAAAAAATCTTTCCCAAGTTTCTCTTCACAGCTTCAGGAAGAAAATAAATCCTACTATCCTACTAATATTATAAACGCGAAAGTTTGTAAGTATGGATGGATGGATGGATGGATGTTTGTTACTCTTTCACGTAAAAACTACTGAATGGATTTTAATAAAACTTTACAATAATATAGCTTATGATACATCAGAATAACACATAGGCTAAAATTTATAAACCTGCGCAGACGAAGTCGCGGGAACCAGCTAGTCGTTAATAATGTTCGCATTAAGCTAGAACGCTACATTAACGTTAAGCTGCAGAAATGAGCTATCAAACTCAAAAAATCTAGGCCGGCACTTAAGCCTGGCCTGGCCTTTAAGGTTAAATTACGTTCGCGGGTCATTCTAGATACTTCTAACGTTTAACCTTATTAATTACCAGACCAGTCGCCTATTAACAATTTCTCCTACTTTCCGATTGCGAAAGTTAAGTGAATAAATATGGGGGACATTAAGCCGCAATCACACCTTCGTTAATTCAGAAACTAATTCGGCATACATTGCTCATTGAAGTAAGGATACTTATTGGAATTAACAAAACCAAGTCTATCAGCAATGTATGCCGAACTATTCTTTGAATTTAGAAAGGTGTGATTAGACAAAACCTATATGCGAAAGTTTGTAAACATGTATGGATGTATTTTTGTTACTCTTTCACGTAAAAACTACTGAATGGATTTTAATGAAACTTGGCACACATGTAGGTTAGGTGCTGGAATAACACATAGACTACTTTTTACCGCGGGAAAACACTTCATTCCCACGGTAAAACGCATTTAATGCGGGTGAAACCGCAGATTTTGCGCGGACGAAGTCGCGGGCACCAGCTAGTACATTTATAAATAAATAAATAACACCCAAACACAAAACACAATGTTGGCCAAATATAGGCCAATAGGCCAGTCTAAGTAACGTCAGTACTGGCTGTTCGCTGGATTAGACTGGTAGTGGTATACAACGTATGAGAGAAACCCTCATAACCCCTCAGCTGAGCTTGCAAAATTAGGTGCGACTGAAAAACAGCGTCTAGCTCTTTTTGAGATCTAGACACAATGCTGAGTCGTTTCCTTTTTCATGGTTGTGCCACAATACATATTATGATGTAAAGAAGTCTTTTTTAATGATGTTAATCTGTGTAGTGTCACAAACTAATGAAATAAACATTATTCTTTCTTTCTTTCTTTCATACACCCCAACTGATTTTTATTAAAATAAATCCATTCTCGTAAAATAACTCTTAAAAAAAGACTTGTTTTTCTAGATATTGGTTTCATCGTTGTTCTAGTCCGCGCACGCCGCGCTTACTTCCCTCCGCCGCCGCCAGCGCGCGTACCCACAGAAATATTTAGAATAGAAGCGGCAAAAATTTTAATAATAAAAATAAAAAATTACCCCTATCAAAAACCCGTGAAATTGATTCTAGTCTCGATTCTGAACAAACAATTTTCTTTCCGTTAACACGCCATAGCAAAGCGGTGCTTTCGTTAACGTGCCTTTCAGACCTCATAAAACCTTCGAAATCTTGCCACTAGCGGTCACCCATCCGGGTTTTGACCACGGCTGATAGCAAGTATAGTGTTAGTTCGTTTAACCTTTTAAATTAGTA
The DNA here is from genome assembly GCA_947532105.1 of Athrips mouffetella. Lineage (NCBI taxonomy): Eukaryota > Metazoa > Arthropoda > Insecta > Lepidoptera > Gelechiidae > Athrips > Athrips mouffetella. The sequence goes on from OX383981.1 coordinate 16,163,433, forward strand.
GACTCCCAGTCGCCTTGCAGTAGTAGACTCAACGATGATGTCAATGATCGCGACCTGTGACCTCGCTGACTCATATCGTAGCCAGTGTTATGATAATGATAAAAGTGACACATTGCGATTGGAAAATAATATTTTTATACATACATACATATATAATATCACGCCTTGTTCCCGTCGGGGTAGGCAGAGACCACAGTTTCCACCTGCTACGGTCTTGACATACTTCCCTTGCTTCCTGTACTTTCATCAATCCTTTCATACAAATGCTCGTCGGTTTAGGGTACTTTTAACCTGGCCTTTATTCAGAACGTCCTGAATTTGGTCCTGGTACGTTCGCCGAGGCCTTCCCCTTCCAACGTTCCCATTCACTCTCGCTTTGTAGATAGATCTCTTTCGTCAATCTTCTTTCAATCTTTTTATATTGTAAAAAAATACAATAGCGGAGATACTTTTTTTGTCAGCCAGGAATATTTAAGAGGTGATTTTGCCCATGAAACTGAACAACTTTTTCCAAGGTACAGTCGACGACAGGTCAAGCTTGAAACTTGCGGTGCGACTCTATCCCGTACGTCTATGGAAATAATAACGGTACAAAGTCCAATGTGTCAAGCTTGATGTGCCCTTGACTGTACATACGTTGACATGAATACATTAACGTCCCGTAACAATTTCTTACAAAATGTGCTATCAGTTTGAGCGTGAGCGCCAACTACTGAATGAATGCACATTTCGGCGGACATAGTCACTCTTTACCGTTAACTCGAAAAGAAGGAATTTAAAATTTCTAAAAATGGGTGATGATCATCCTGCATAACTGTTTGCACGAATAATTTTTTTTATAGTTTTTGTCTTTGCGACAAGTTATTTATCATTATGAACTTGATCGCAATTTTTTTTTTTATTAAATTGAAAAATCATCTAAACTTGTATATTTTTTGTCCACAGGTAAGTGATCAAACAGGCTTGTTTTATCGGCTGATAGGCCGTCTGATGGTAAGTACTGTCTAAAGCCTTCACAGCCGGTTGAACAAAGCGGCTTTAAAGTTAAAGCTCCTTTAAATCTATTACTAGCTCTCCGTTTTTTTTTTATTAAGGAATCGATGGCAATTGTTTTAAAGGACTTAAAGTTTTAAGCTTAATTCATATTAGCGACCCGCCCCGGCTTCGCACTGGTGCAATGCTGATACTAAATATACCATTTATAGGCACGCCCCGGCCGGTACCGCCGCAACCGCTATGTACCTACATTTTAAATCTGTAATAGCTTCGAAAATATTTATTTAAATTACATGCTGTAAAGGGCCAAATGCACAATGTATTTAAGGTACTTAATTGGATAAGGATTAATGCTGTATTGCTTAAAATTGCTTCGTAAAAAAATAAAGGATAAAAATGGTTATTCTGGGTCATCCCTAAGAGATAGACGTATACCATCGTGGACTTTTTTATAGACCTTTTTAAGGTGTAAAATACTGTAATACATTATTTTGATATATCTCGTAGGGTTCAGCCAGCGTTTGCAATGTAAGCCCAAAAAAATAGAAACCTCTAAAATTATCAGTGTTTCTCTACTGTATTATGCATGTATCCTATTAAATATTTATTAAACGAGCAATATTTGTATATATATAAATATATATATTTGTAATCGGTTTCTCGAAAACGGCTCTAACGATTTCGATGAATTTTATCATACGGGGGTTTTAGGGGGCGAAAAATCGATCTAGCTAGGTCTCATGTCTGGGACAATTCGTTTTCACCGTTTTTTTTTTTATTTCTTTGCGCGTTTCGGTAACTAACAGCGCCATCTGTTGGCGAGTAGCATAGCTTGCTCACCCGATGATATTATCAGGTTAAGGTGGCTATTATAGAGCGAAGCTCGGTCGCCCAGGTACTTATACAAATAAACCTTCCTCTTGAATCAATCTATATATTAAAAAAACCGGTCAAGTGCGAGTCGGACTCGCGCGCCGAGGGTTCCGATATACCTATAGTATTTTTGGAAGCAATAAAGTCCATTTTCAGGACCGCAAAACTAAATTTGTTTGTAAAGGTTTTTTGCAGATTTCTGAAAAACTGTGCAACTTAGAAAGATCGTTTTATTTTTGCTGTAAAGTTTACATAAACCTCTGTCAACTGTAATTAATTCAGATTTTCCCTTACTCAAACTTCGGAGATAAGGGGGGGGGAATGGTATTTTTTTTGACATTTTTCATCATAACTTGAAAACTAAGAAACTTAAAAAAATACAAAAATATATTTTAAAATGTACAAGTAAAGCCCTTTCATATGATACCCCACTCGACCTAGTAGCGACAATTTGAAATTTGGCCCCCCCTATTTTGGCCCCCTTTACATTAATAATCATACTTTTTTCAAAAAATTTTCATGTGCAATTAAGTTGGGCAACTATATTCTAAAACTATTCCAAATTTCAGCTCGATAGCGTAAGTGGTTGCTGAGATATAGAGGTGTGACAGACAGACGGACAGACAGAGCGGCACCATAAGGGTTCCTTTTTTTTACCATTTTGGTATCGGAACCCTAAAAAAAGGACGGGTTGCACTCCAGGAATGCCGGCAGAAGTGAAAACTTAAACATCAACGTTGTGCATTTTTGAATATTTTGGAATGGTTAGGGAATAATTTCGCACGAATTGTTTTATTTATCAGTGTAAAAGTACGTACAATATTTATTTATTCCGCTATCGTAGACAAACATGACAATTTATATTACGTATGGAAATCTTCGTCAGATCTGACGCGCCGCTAAAGAAGTTTTTCACTTCAAAACTTAAACATCTGACGCGACATCTGACGTGAGTTTAACATTTTTTACCCATCTAAAAAAGTGCCAAGCGCCGCTAAAGAAGTTTTCACTTAAAAAAACCGCATCAAAATCTGTTGCTTAGTTTTAAAGATCTAAGCATACAGGGACAGACAGCGGGAATCGTCTTTGTTTTATACTATGTAGTCATCATATCGTGTGGGTAGCAAGGTCGATGACCGACCTCACAAACCCTGGAGTCAGAGTTGTTGAGCCGCCAAAGGCCTCTGACATGGCTCATTAACGACTACATCCTTAGATAGTAGTCGGGACCAACGGCTTAACGTGCCTTCCGAAGCACGGAATCATCTAACTTTTCAGACAATCAGGTGATTCATCCTGCAATGTCCTAACCAAACTGGGGAGGTCGCACAAAAGGATTTTTGTGTGACAGTGTCCCCACCGGGAATCGAACCCAGAACCTCCGGATCGAGAGCCGAGCCCTCTAACCAATAGACCACGGTAGTGATTTCTCAAGACATAACATACCTTGCCCCAATACAGACAAGTACAGATATGGAATGTCGCTGCAGAATAACTTGATTTCTTGCACAGAGCTAATGTGAAAAACAAACAGCGCGGTGAGTAGTGGTCGCGAACCTACCGATTTTACGGTATTTCTATTAAAATAGTGGTTGGCCTACCTGACGAAATAGATCTACCAGGCGAGAGTGAATGGAAACGTTGGAAGGGGAAGGCCTAGGCGAACGTACCAGGACCAAACTCAGGACGTTCTGAATAAAGGCCAGGTTAAAAGTACCCTAAACCGACGAGCATGTATGAAAGGATTGATGAAAGTACAGGAAGCAGGGGAAGTATGTCAAGATCGTAGCAGATGGAGGACTGTGGTGTCTGCCTATCCCGACGGGAAAGAGGCGTGATGTTATGTTGGCCTACTGAAATACCGAATTGTACCCATTTTCTACCGATTTTAGAGAATACAAGATGGTTCTCTCGATTTTTCTACCTATTTTACTTTTTTGCCAGAATCGACTGCCACGAAAAATGACTCAGACGGTACTGAAATACTTTGGATCAAGTTTGATGATGATACGTTCAGTTCTATAGAAGTAGGCAATCGACTAAGTCCTTGCAAAACGTCACATGCAATTAATTATTATGATTTACAAGTAACTGCAGTTTTGAAGAGCAAATTTTTTTTTATAATTTATTGAAATACATATGTATCAAATCAAATTTAGTTTATTCATTGTTGGATATTAAAATCTCTTAAGGGGCTGATAAGAGCCGAATTACGTCCCTTTCTAACAATAGGTTCGGATTCGCACTGTTTTACGTTTTTCGCTCATTTTTGCATTTTTCTCAAATCTGTACCCTTAATATTAATTATCAAATAGCTCTCTATATTATTATGCATAATGTATAAAAGTTTTGACAACATAGATTAATGGGTACTTAAAACGGTTTAAAAGCAAAAAGCAGAGGTAACTTTGGATATTTTTTATGGCGTACAAAATATATTTAATCGTGTTTCGGAGTCGGCCATATTCCTCAAAAGATGCTTAATTATCACATAAATTTTTTTCACGGCCTTCATCACTTTTCTTTAAAAACCTGCTCAAGAGAAGCGTATTTAGCTCTTATCAGCCCCTTAATGACGTCAGCTAAACTACATCGCTTCACAAACAAAGTGGCGCCATGGCAGGAAAAAAGAAGCGACAATAAAAACCCACGCGCTCTTTGTAAATAAGTTTCAATGTTCAAGACGTTTTTGACGTTCAAGACCACTGCCAGTGTAGCTTACATAGCCATTAAAATACCATATTTTACTTTAAGCCACGATCACACCTAGCTGAATTCAAAGACTAATTCGGCATACATTGTTGGGAGGCTTGTTTATGTTAATTGCAATACCCTTACTTCAACAAGCAATGTATGCCGAATTAGTCTTTGAATTCAGCTAGGTGTGATCGTGGCTTTAAGGGCTCCCGCACACGACCGAGAATCGGTGGGCGATTATCGGCCAGGACAAGGACGGAAGATTCAGGTGATAACACGTCAGAGCGGGATGCCGACAAAAAATCGGTCACCGATTCTCGGTCGTGTGCGGGATCCCTAAACATGAGCGTGGTTCTTATATTTAAACATGACAATTACAACTACTTATTATTACTTAGGTTTAAGGAAAACACACCGCATATTGTCTTGATTAAATACCAGGTTGAGGACAGTCTTACATACATACATACATACAGGACAGTCTTCAACTCACATAAACTTATTCTACCTATGTGTTAAGGAAAATAAACAAATTTATAGTAGTTTCGGTAGGTATACGAGGGGTGTTCATTTAGTAGTGAGAATGGACAACATTTTGGCTGTAAAGTCTTTTGATATTAATGAGTATAGATAGTGAAACGTACAAACAGCGTGTAACGGTAAGGTATGATAATACTAAAGGGTGTGAATCTGCCCATGAAACTGAACAACCTAAGGAACATAGGGCATAGCACTAAATCAATTTTTACTTACCATAGATACCGCATCAGATGATATCGTAGTTTGTATGGGAGGTCATATTGGGTTTTCGTATTTCGACCTATGTTCCTTGGGAAAAGTTGTTCAGTTTCAGGGGCAGATTCACACCCTTCAGTATTATCACACCTTTCCGTTACACGTTGTATAATGAATGAGGTAAAGTTTAACAGCCAATCGAGAAAGCAACTTGAAAACTGAGAAAAACGAAAGTTTCTGTTGATGCCATTCAAGATTAGAAACAGAATTTGAACAAGTTAACTTTTCTCCCCACTTCTGACAGTTCTTACTCATAGTAGCTTCTATCTTTTCCCCAAATCCGAAGCGAAAATAGATACGGAAGCAAAATCGAAGTCATGGATCCCATATTGAGAGCTTTGTTGGGACCAAAATGAAAGTTTTATTTTTTATAGGGATCGAAGCTTCCCACGTCCACAAAGGTGTTGAAAATACGTAGAAATTGTATTATTAAAATATCAATAGTCGTTTAATTTGTCATTCTCACTACTTATTAAACGCCGTAGTACATATTTGTTTGCGTACGTTCACGCGCTTGAATTAAAATTGTATTTCTGACCTCATCTTTATAAAATAATAGTAAAATTGTTGTCTGCTTCGTATTTCTGTTATTATTGCTTGACTTCTAAAGTCCCTTAATGTCAATGAGGAATCGTAAAATTTTGTCAGTTGAAAATGAAAAAAAGAAAAAAAAAAAGAAAATGGCACATTCATGGAATTTGTTGAAAATTTTGCCTTATTGCGTAAAAAACAACGGCTTCTTTCGTTATTATTCCTCTGATTTTTGCTCGGTGCTTCCGATTAATCCTACTAATATTATAAACGCGAAAGTTTGTAAACATGTATGGATGGATGTATGTTTGTTACTCTTTCACGTAAAAACTACTGGATGGATTTTAATGAAACTTTACAATAATATAGCTTCTCTTCTTTAAACTAAAGAGCTGTGCTCTTATAGGTGGAGTAATCGCCAATGTTTCCTTGTTTCCACCAGTTCCTTCACCTCCTGATACGACTCGACCTGTACTTTTTCTTTTATTTGTTCCATCAAGGTTCTCCTCGGTCGGCCCCTTCCTCTCTTTCCCTCAATTTTCCCTTCTATGATGTTCTTAATAAACGAATCGTGTCGTATCAGGTGGCCAATCATATTTCCTCTCCGGTTCTCTATAGTTTGTACGATAGATCTCTTTTCTTTAACCCTTTCAAGTACCCTTTCATTTGACACCATTTCTGTCCAGCTTATACCTTCCATCCTTCGCCAACACCACATCTCAAACGCCTCCAGCCTCTCTCTGTCTCTTTGTATCATATCTTTATATTAATATAGCTTATACATCAGAATAACACATAGACAAATCTGCGCAGACGAAGTCGCGGGCACCAGCTAGTAATCTATAATAACACCACAGACGACGTATTAATGATTTTAACTTTAGGTAGCATAATTATGTAAACGGATAAACGGTGGTATAGGACCGACAAGTTTCGATTTCAAGAAGATCTTCGTAAAGATTGAAACTTGTCGGTCCAATGATGTCAATATAAAACGTGAGTTTATCCGTTGACGTACATAATTATGTGTGTAACACTCGCGAGTCGTTTAGGAAGCAAAACATTTTATTTAGTCAATGTGTTATGGTTAAGAAAACTTTGTTACAATGTCACATTTTCACGAACCTTCACATTTGCTATTAGTGTAGGCAACGAAGCAATTGACCCCAACATAATTCTCTCAGTCAGATTTTATTTGACAGGATGATAAAGTATCATGAATTGAATGTAAATTCAAAATATAAAAAAAAAAAAATACAAAAAAAAATTTCATACATAATTAAAACTACCGATTTTTTTTTTTATAGAAGGTTTGTCTCATAAAGTGTAATACCCTAGCATAGTTTTATCGACTGAGGATTTAATGCGGGGGTCTTCATACAACGATCCGCTTCGTTGTCTAGACTATATAGCTACTGTTTAAAAAAAAATCCGTAAGAAAATCTTAATATTTTTCACCCGTAGCCTTGATAAAGTTCCCGGCAGACGAAATGCGATCTCGCCCCACTTTGGACGGCGGTAATAATTGGCATCTCATTCTTCATTCTGTCCTCCATTTTTAATGGCCAAGTCGGCCGTCAGACGAACCGGCGTGAAAAACAAAAACTGAAGAAGTGCGAGTGTTTGTAAGGACTAAGGGTTCCGTATCGTATTTATACCATCACACGCACCGCTTTTCATTATACAGGTTGAATTTATGAGATGGGACAGCAAGGTTACCTTAATCGTTGCAGCTACAATAATATGGTCTTATAGTCCTGTAGCCCGTGGACATTCAAATTACGAAAAAGGTCACCGTTTGTCTTTGTGAAATTGTTATAGATTTCACCATTTCACATACTAATAGCGAAGTCTTAAAGATCGTAACCCGCCGTAACCATATATATTTAGTGCTATTAGGAGTTTGGGTCGAAATTCGACACAAAATCGTCTTCCCATACAAACTGCACCAGCTGGCAGCACATTTTCTTTGAGAGATAGGTCGAATTATATTTTTCACATATCGACTTATGTTCCTTCGAAAAAGTTGTTCAGATTTATGGCCAGAACCACCTTTTAAAATTTCCCTAATGATAAAAAAAGTTACTATGTATAAAGTACTATAATCACACCAGATTTGCCTGTTACCTATAGGATTCTTCTTCTTTAATTTAAAAGCTAGGCTCTTGTCGGTGCAGCATCCCTGTCAGTTTAACTGTGCAACTCTCTCCATCTTTTTCTGTCGAAAGCCGCCTCTTTTCCCTCCTGATACGATCTGACGCCTATCTTCTTCTTAATTTGGATATAATACCATATAATATTTACAATAAACCACAATTTTCCCCCCTCCTTATCTCCGAAGTTTGCAATGCGAAAAATCTGTACTAATTATAGTCGATAGACGTTAACGTAAATATTACAGGAAAAATAAAGCTATTTCTCTAAGTAGCACCGTTTTTTAGAAATCTCCAAAAAACCTTTCAAACAAATTTAGTTTTCCGGTCCTAAAAATGGACTTTATTGTTTCTGAAAATACTATAGGTATACTAGGTTATTTTTTGGACCTGATATGCATATGCCCACCTTATTACAGAGGTCAAAAGTAACAACGTTTGTTCTACGACTTTGCTAACAAACTCACGAAAAATTTTCAACTTCCCATACAAAATGGGTCGGTCACGTGACCACTTTAGTATGGGAAGTCGAAAATTTTTGTGCGTTAGTAAAGTCGTAGAACAAAAATTGTTGCTTTTGACCTCTGTAATAAGGTGGGCATACGCATATCAGGTCCATAAAAATAACCTTGTATAGGAACCCTCTGCACACTAGTCCGACTTGCACTTGACCGGTTTTTTTTATTATTGAGACAGCAGCCATACTAAAACGTATACAGCCTAGTAAAGGTCAAGAAGGGACTTGTGTTAACAACTTTTTGGTCACGGAACCCTAAAAACGAAATGTAGCAAGAGTATCGTAAATGAGTCGTTAGATACGCTCGCGTGGGATCCCATTTTCTGATGGGAATTTACTCTTAGAAATAAGAGTTTTCTCGCAGTAGTAAAATATTATGTCCGTTTGTTCAGCTATCACTGAAAAAAAATTATCAGAATAGCCTCTTTCTAATTCTTTATTTCTTGTACCCAAAAGCCTAAAAATAAAATAAAAAAACTGAAACTCGTTTCGTAAATTGCTGTAGTCCAGTTTCTTTATAGATTTCTATGTCCTTTCACGTTTTAAATAAAGGCCAGGTTAAAAGTACCCTAAACCGACGAGCATAAAGGGTGACTTTTAATTAGTTCTTGATAGAAGTATGAATGTACTCATGATACTGAACAACTTTCTCCTAGGTACATAGGTGACCTCCCATAGAAACTGCATCAGCTGATAGCGCATTTTGTATGGGAGGTCAAATTTGGTTTTTCGTATTTCGACCTATGTTCCTTGGGAATAGTTGTTCAGTATCATGAGTACATGCATATCTTTTGCTACCAAGAACTGATTAAAAGTCACCCTATACATGAAAGGATTGATGAAAGTATCGTAGCGAGGAAAGTGTGTTAGATCGTAGCAGGTGGAGGACTGTGGTCTCTGTTTTCCCCGAAGGGAAAGAGGCGTGATGTCATGTATGTACGCACGGCAGCAACCAAGTGTACCAGCGCTACGCTACCTGCTCTAAGGTCCAAGTGTTTCCGCAGACGAGCGGCCGTGTGTACCTTATTATCTATTATTAAGTGGGGCTTGGCAGACCAGTTGCTAAGGCACTGTGACTGTGGAGCTCCATCTCAGGACATGGCGCACTTGCTCTCTTTTCCACTGTGTCCCTCCACCTGCACTGGCGAGGACCTGCGTCAGGCGTCGGATAAAGCCGTAGAAGTGGCAAGGTTTTGGTAGGAAAGTATTTGATCCAACGCGATGGTATTTGTACATTGACACGAAGAACAAGAAGATTTATTATTATTTAGCAGCCGGTCGTCTTTCACTACAGGGCAAAGGCCTCCCTTCCATCCTTCCACACATCCCGGTTATGAGCTAGCGTCTGCCATTGACCAGTGTGTTTGTTCAACTCATAGATTTATATAGTCAAGATAGGGTCTTGGGAACAAGCGGTTCAAAATTTCCCCATACAAGAAAAAATAGCGCCATCTGTGAAAAATCGCGTGAACTACGTTGTGTAGTACTTCGGTCGGTGTTAAATACACGGAACGGAAATAATATGGCGGGAAAAAACAAAAACAAACTTTTTACTGTTTATATGTGATTTAGGCATGGTCTTTCAGTTTCATTAATTGGATTATAGTCAAAAACAATAATAAGAAATAATAATAATAAGAGTATATTGTTTCTTGAACTAAGAACATTCCATTTTGTTGGTAAGTTTATTTGCATCCAATGTTGAAAATATGACTGACAACGACTGACATTTGTTGGTCCTAAACGTCAAATTTCGGACCAACGAATTGGGGACACTGTAACGTGCCGATGATGGGCTAGTACTTATATATAAGTAAATGGTTCAACTCGTCTCGCCATCTCTTTCGAAGTCGACCACGACGTCTTCTGGCGTTTGGCGTGTGTACCTTAATTTGAAATAAATGTATAGAATCATCTTCTGAACAATCTCATTCCATCGTCGACCTCATCTCTCTCAAAAGCCTTAATTTCCCAGCACATTGACACAACAGTCTACAAGCGAAAAGCCAAAAGAAAATTAGTGCTATAATCGCATTGCCATCTCCGTAAGATTTCCTTTGTATCGAGATACGGTGTGCGTTTTCCCATGGTGGTGTTTGCGATAAAACATGTTATGTGGGACAACTATGTATGACAGGTTGTACTACTGAGAAAACTATTGATTTCTCTCTACAAGGTGTAACAGAAAGGGCATGACTAGAATGTGAATCTGCCCATAAAACTGAACAACTTTTCCTAAAAACAAAAAAAAATCCCTTCTATACAAAATGTGCTATCAGCTGTTGCAGTTTCTATGGGAAGATGTTTTTTTTCGTATGTCGACTTAAAAACCATCTAAAAATCCCTCTTCTAAACATCGTATCATCATCATGACATCCCATGAAACGTCCACCATGGCGCCAATTTGTTTGTGAAGCGATGTTGTCCACTACAAGACAGGGAACTAACTCCCTTCAAAATAACAGCTTTTGCTGAAACAATGTGGAGGGAAGTACCATAGTCACCACGCTTGTTAGCGTTACGGCTGGCTCCATGAACCACGGTTGTTGGTGACCGCAGAACGTAAGATGATACGATACACAGAAGGATGCATCTGCCCATCCTTTGGTTCATTAACCCTTAGTCGCCTCATACGACACCCACGAGTAGAGATGGGTTGGTAGGTACTATTTTTTGCTGGCATCACACGGTCGACAGCTCGTACAGGCTTGAATATATTTTAACAGCAACTTTTTCTTTTATTTCTTATTTGCAAAGATTATGCACAATTTCAGTATTGTATGTTTTTATTGCTCAGCAATAAACAATGAGAAGTTACTAATCATGGTTCTACACAACGTACGTAATACAATGACGTAACCTAACCGTATCGTGTAGTGCCTTACCGTAGTAACTACAGATCAGAAATAAGTCTAGATGACTCAAGTGTACCTACTTTTCGTGCCCAAACCCCGTGGCCCAAACTAAGCTCAAAACGCTTAGTTTGCTTGTCATGGGCTTGTCATATCACCGAGAACTGTGACACGCTCCGTTTTCATACAAACGGCGGAGTTTGCGTTATCTAGACTTATTTCTGATCTGTGGTAGTAACTATGTTTAATCTGTGGCTATAGGTACCAGGTACAAGTCGACCAAAACGATTAGACACACCGTTTGTATTAACGCTCATGTAAGGTGTGTGTCTAATATATTTGTTCGGTTGGTACAGTCAACCGCAAGTCAGTGGAAACAATTGCAACTCTATTACCATGCCATAAAGTCCAAAGTGTTGGGTGTATATTTTGACACTTACGTAATATGTTCACAAGGTTCGTAAATTCTAGGAAGTTCACTATGTAATCCGTTTCATTCGTGAATGCCAAAGATTACCAACACATTTTGCAGCTATGTCAATAGTAATCACCTAAAGCTGTCAGAAAAGACAAGTTTGTAAAACAATATTATATTTTCCGTCAAATGTACTCCGGTTTTAGAGTCATGGCTGCAAAATGAGTTGGTAAGCGTTGGAATTAACGATTGAAATGGAGTGTTTGTTGATGTATTTTATTGGATTGGATTAACATTATGACGAGCATGTATGAAAGGATTGATGAAAGTACAGGAAGCAAGGGAAGTATGTCAAGATCGTTTTGCTGGTAATACCATTGGATCCTTAAACCGAAACACAGCATTGCAAACACTGCTGCTTAACGGCACAAATTGGCAATACGGTTAATATCTTCGTACCTGCTGGGCTAAGATGCGCACCGCGACTTGTTCGAGTCGCGCGCAACGTCTAGCTCCTCCTAGCGCGCAACTGTCACTTTTTATGTATGGACGCGAGAAGACATAACATAAGCATGCTCGACCTACAGGTTGCGCCCAGGCAACCCTATTTTTTTAAACTCACTTTTTCATTGTGCACCAGTCTAGCTATGTCGCTTTTTAGTGTGCGATGAGGTAGGGTTGCCCACCGCCAGCTCTTAGTCTAACAGACCCGGACCGTATTTCGAAAAGAAAAGAGTAAATACATCAAGAGGAGAACAAGGTAAACTGCCCCGATAAGGCCCTTGGGAGATTACAGTCGCAAGCTTCTTTGTGGGCAAAAACGGCAACGTCAAGCCGGTTACACCTTCCTAAATGCAAAGACTCATTCGGAATACATTGCTGCGAGGCTTGGTTCTGTCAATTCCATTATCCTTACTTCAACGAGCAATGTATGCCGAATTAGTTTCTGAATTAAGAAGGGTATGATAGCGGCTTAAGGCTAAGTCGCGCATGGTAGTAGATCTGATTAACCAAAGTCATTTAAATGTGGTAGGGCTTTTGAGCAAAGTCCGTCTGGGGAAGTACCACCCCCTTACCTAATTCTGCCGTGAAAAAGCAGTGTTTGCACTGCTGTGTTTCGGTTTGAAGCGAAATTACTGGCACACGAGACACACTATCTTAGTTCTCGGGGTGGGTAACGTGCTTTGTTGTCTTATTAGTGTCAAGTTATGCCACTAATAAGACAGCGGGCTCCATGGGCGGTGGTGACCACTTTCCATGAGGTGGCCCACCCGCTCGTTTGCTCACTTGTCACATGAAAAAAAAAAGTCAAAACATCTTTCGTAGGTCTGTGTGTGTACGATATTACAACAAAACACCTGACAATGTTCTGAAATTACCTGAGGCAAAATTTAAAGACTGTGTAAAGCAAACGTTATATAAAAAAGCTTATAATGGATTAGATGATTAGGTATGGTGTTCTGATATTCCAGCGAGGCGAGAAAAAAAATATACGATGGGCGTTAAAAAAAATTTTTTTTTTCGACCCACTGCGGACCCACGACCTCCTTGAGGAAAGTTGTTCAGCTTCATGGTCAGATTAACATACTTCAGGGTTGGTATACCCTCTTTGTAACACCTTGTATATTTTCATTAACTGATGTACGTATAGAGTTTAAAATCTCATAATATGAAATCATTTCACACTATAGCCCGCCAGCCAAACGAGAGTAAGCACTTTGCGCTTCAAACAAATCAATAAACGTCGACGCAGAGTGCCGAGCCGTCCATTCATATCCCGTTAGCTCCTCGCTATTGTCAACTGCTTAGCGGTTGAAGGCGCATGGACGCTTATTACTTACTACTACACTATATTAGCCTAGTTCCTCCCACTGCAGGAAAAACAGATGAGTGGACGAAAGGAAGGCCGCGGGGGGCGGAGTGTCTACGTACAGTCAGCGTCAAATTCATATGAGCGTCTATCTTAGTCAAAATGATCTGTAGTACTTAAACCAGTTCAATTTCATATACGCAGTTAGAATTGACATACAGTTGTAAGCACCCAAATTGTTCAAAATATCTTGGCAACAAGGTCTCCAATATTATGTTCGCGGCTATCACCGTAAAATTGATGTGAACGGCTACAGTAATCAAAATGATCTGAAGTAATCTATATCTTGTTTACTTCAGATCATTTTGACAACGATAGGCGCTCATATGAATTTGACGATGACTGTACATAAACCACGCCTCTTTCCCATCGGGGTAGACATAGACCAAGCCCTCCACCTGCTACGATCTTGACATACTTCCCTCGCTGTCTCTACTTTCATCAACCCTTTCATACACTCTACTTTCATACTGTCACTTTATTCTGTGGCAAATGCCTCCTCCGCCGCCTTCCAATGCACAATCTTCTGTCATCATCATCATATCAGCCGGAAGACGTCCACTGCTGGACATAGGCCTCCCCTAAAGATTCCATGACGACCGGTCCTGCGCTGCTCGCATCCAGCGAATTCCCGCAACCTTGACCAGATCGTCAGTCCACCTTGTGGGGGGCCTGCCAACGCTTCGTCTTCCGGTACGTGGTCTCGCCCCTCTAGAACCCTTACGCCCCATCGGCCATCGGTTCTTCTTGCGATGTGCCCTGCCCACTGCCACTCTAGTTTAGCGATTCTCAGGGCTATGTCAATCTTCTGTATCCCCTTTTAATCCCTGTAGGCATCAAGACCCTCACGCTATCTTTTCCATCCTTCCTTCCAAGGAAGTGAAGTGAAATTTTGTTATTTAACAAAAATGCAGACACTTGATAAATGTTGATGACGCAAAGAGCTGGTCCATTCATGTCCTGATAATGGCAGGCCATAGTGGCCATTGTCAACTGATTAGGGATAAGCGGATGGACGATAGTCATACTGCGGATGGGTGGATAGCGATTCGTGGTAAAAGAATAATAATGTAATTTGTATTGTAGAATATTTACGCTTCCATCTTTTAGTAATTATACAATTTCAAGATCATCGCGAAATATTTTCTTTCTGTTGGATCTGTCACCTAAAAATAACAGGAGGCTATTGAACTATTTTTGTACAACCACTTTTTGAAATTCGTTAAAAAAAATTTACTTCCAGTACGGTCATTTGATCAGTCCAATTAGTAAAAAAGTCGTTTTTTTTTGGAGAAATTTCGAGTTTTTGTGTTTTTCTCCCAGAATAAGGCTTAAAAGGCTTTAAACGAATTCAATAAAGCCTCGTTTAGTATTATATATTCCTTGTCTGTGTCAAGAACGTCCATTATATGCAAACAGCTGTAAACCTTGTCTTGAAGTCGCGAATGGTTGCGATAACATTGTTAAACGTTCCTGTTCTATTGTTGTCTCGCAAGTCAAGAGGTAAATCAGATCAGAGCTACTTATAGCACAGATGGTACTAAATCCTATACTATTAAATGAGCAATATTCGTATATTTGTAATCGGTTTCTCGCAAACGGCTCTAACGATCTCGGGCGTTTTAAGGGCGGAAAATCGGTCTATCTAGGTCTCATGTCTGGTAAAATTCCCCGTGTTTTTAAAATAATTTTTAAACTGCGTTTTAGACAGAAACCTACAGCGCCATCTGTTGGCGGGTAGCATAGCTTGCTCACGCGATGATATCATGTTGAGGCAGCGAAGTTCGAATCTACCCTAAGAAACAAAACATCAAGTACGAGTCAGGTCTTTTCAATGGTTGATTGGCTTACTCTTGACCTCGATCTAGCCCTGAGGGTAGAGATGAGGTCGAAGAAGGAACGAGCTTGCCCAGAAGAAGCCTATACACTCGCGACTTGAATAGATTCGGGTTATTAATTACAACTCCTTAGTTGTGTGCATTATAAAATGTTTCAAAGCGCTAAGTGCGAATGTGTGGAATAAACATCAACCAAATTTGATTTATATCCTGCGGTGTGTCTGGACTCCCAATGGTAGAAGAGGGATGGCGGGATAAGCTTATAGAGCTCTTGGTTGGTTTGCGCACTGAAGCCCAAGTCACACAGAGGCGGTATGATTGCGAAAGCGGTCCGGAGGCGGACCTGCCGGAAGAAAATACCGCGCCGCGACCGGTTTTCAATGTGACAGGGTGCATAAGAACTCATACTTTACAAAAAATACCGCCCCCGGAACGCTTCAGGTACCGCCTCAGTGTGACTCGGGCTTAAATGTACCGTTCCCTTAACTATATTTTTGCAGAATTTGTAGGTTTTAAATAAACTAGGGCACCTTTACTTTAATTTGACTTTCTGGATTTCCGATAAGGCGAGTAATATTTTTTTAACTGATGGGGGCGCTAGTGGACGGGAGGTCAGGTAGCCTCTTAATAGGCTTTGCTGCAACCGACTGTATCATCATAACATCCCATGAAAAAAACGTCCACTACAGGACAAGGAGCTCCAGGACAGGGAGGTTAAGTACCATAGTCACCTCGCTTGTCAGCGTTACGGCTGGCACCATGGACCGCGGTTGTAGGACACCGCAGTAAGTAAGATGTAAGATACAAAGGAGGATGCTGCTGCCCATCCTCCTGTTAACCCTTAGTCGCCTCTTACGACACCCAAGGGTATGTATGGGTTGGTACGTACCTACTATTCGTACTATTCTTTGCCGGCACCACACAGAACACCGACTGTATATGACATACTATTTAACTACTTACAACACAGTATGTCTAGCAACATTTTATTGTTCCGTTCACGACCATTTTAACGTCCACAAGAGACATTCAAAACAAAGTTGCTTTGTCATTGTAACAGAGACGTAAATAACTTGTATAGAATGTTTAGAAATTTATGTAAGCTATTAACACCTCTTGATTCGGACCAGATGGTGAAAAGTTCTATTTCTTATGACCATCAAGTCCCCAAACTATTTTTTTATTAATTACCTATGAAATTGTCTTGCAGGTTTAGGCCTGAAATATACGTGTAACGGCAAGGGTAAGAGACAGGCGAGGCGAAATCAAAATAATGTTCATACAAAATGTATGAAAGTGACGCCTCGTAAATAACACGTAAAGCCACGATCACACCTAGCTGAATTCAAAGACTAATTCGGCATACATTGCTGGGGGGCTTGGTTATGTTGATTGCAATATCCTTACTTCAACGAGCAATGTATGCCGAATTTGGCTTTGAATTCAGCTAGGTGTGATCGTGGCTTAAGCGACGACGTGGTGCAGGCATAATCCACGATCACACCTAACTGTATTCAAAGACTGATTCGGCATACATTGCTGGGAGTTTTGGTTATGTGAATTGCAATATCCTTACTTCAACGAGCAATGTAAGCCAAATTAGTTTCCGAATTAGGGAAGGTGTGATCGTGGCTATACTGCTTAGCCGCCTACTCCTTGCCTTACGCTTTTTCCACGCCAGTGCCACGGCTGCGCCTCGGCCGAACTTTGCACTCGTCGTAAGCCCTTTATGTTATCCCTAACGGCTGCTTGCATCTCGCTTGCATGTTGCATAGAAACCACGGATTAATGTCGAAGCGAACGCATGACGATACGTAAATGTAACAGTGTCCACTCTCAATTTTCGATACATCGATACGATACTATTCGAAACAAGCAAATTCAAATCTTCGTCCCTTGATGATAGAGTAGGATATTGTTTAGATGCTAATCACTGCCACTTGGACCATCATCTAACCAATATTCTACTTTATTGTCAGTGAACGAAGTTATGAATTAGACTGTATCGAAGTAGTATCGTATCGAAAATTAAGAGTAGAAACCCTGGCCACTCCGTGGACAAAGTTTCGTTTGCTTCAATGCAGTACGCAAGCAACCGTAAAATTACGAAAGCGTGTGTATGACGTGAAGTTTCCGTGGACAGTAGGCCTTAGTACGTTTCCGTTGACATCCTTTGTGTACGAAACCCTAAAAATACGTTTTCTAAGAATTCCAAAATGGAAATATTTTACGGAGATTCCATCAGAGGGGATTCTATTGAAGCTTAGAGTATATTTTGATATGGGACGCTTACTCGTTATTCTTTTGAAGGCTGAAGTAATAATTCATCATTTACCACAATTCCAAATTATTTTTTACAAGCTTGTGCCTGCAACTTCCTCTGCGCAGGTTTATAAATTGTAGCCTATGTGATATTCTGATGTATAAGCTATATAAAGTTTCATTAAAATCCATTCAGTACTTTTTACGTGAAAGAGTAACAAACATCAATCCATACTTACAAACTTTCGCGTTTATAATATTAGTAGGATTTATAAGTAATGGTCGTTCCATCTCATTACACTTGCTCGTATAAAAACTGTTGTGAAAAGTAACATTGTATTTTAGCTACAGCGTTGGCAATTAAGGTTTATATCCCTAATAAATTCGAAGTAATTGTTGATAATCGCTTTAACGATTGCCTCAAATTTGAAGATCTTTATCTGAAAGTATTTTTAAAACAAAACGCGCGGGAATCGGCGTATAATCTGAGGCGACAACGTTCGAAAGGCGAACACAGAAAACCAGATGCGTTGACTGAAAATAGCCGAACGCATGCTGCGTTGCCAGACAACAGATTTGTTTTCGTGCAGATTTTACAAAATTGTTGCAGAACTTTATTTTGTGGTACTTTACGTAATTTTATTTTTACTTAGACCATGAAACTAAATAATTTTCCCCAAGGATATAAGTCGAAATACGACGTAGGATAAGAAATTTTGACTCCAATAGAAACTTCATCAACTGGTAGCGCATTTTGTATGGGAAATCAATTATCTTTAGCCAAACGGTGAAAAACGGGACCCTATTAATATGCCTCCAATAATTGATTCATGACTCATATCGATAGGGATAGTTCAGATCGATACGAATCGAACTGGTACTGACAAATTTTTCCGTATGTTGTTGACTTTGAGTTTCAACAAAAAAAAGAAGGGTGCTAAATACTGTTTTTCATGTCTGCGTTTGTAATATGCATGATTTTTGTTTATTTAAAAAAATATCCTCATTTATGTAATAAACAGTTTAGTAAAACTATTTCTCGAATAACTATGAAATTTAAAAAGATATAAGCCATCGAAAGTTTGTTTATGTCTCTTTCTAGCAAAACGAAATTTGAAACGGAGTTTATATGGTGGCATGTGACGTCACTTTCCATGTCGGATATCTGTGTCTAATCGTCGCGTAATTAATAGTTTTAAATGCTTATATTGGCCGTATTTCTTAGCCGATTGAAATTATTGTAATATTTTGTTAATAAATGCAACAAAAAAAATGATGCATATTCCCTATTGTAACATGCTAATGCTATGCTTTGATCTCATACGGAACCATCTGGCAACACTGGCAGACACTTCCTTGCACGTTGTGTGCTTTTTGACACGAGCCATACGGTCTTAATAAGCTTTTAATGGATCGTAACATATTTCCGAGACCACTCGACTTGTTATATTTCTTAGAACTTCTGAAGCAAGTCTGGCAAGTTGTATTGATGATTCATTAAGATGGGGAATGGTCTGAATTAATTTTAAAGGGCGCTTTTCCTAGGGCTGTTTGTCAACCGTTTACTTGTTTTTAAAAATACGATCGGGAGTCCAGACGCACTGCAGGATATCACCCATACTTGGTTGATATTCCGCACATTCGCACAAAGCGCTTTGAAATATCTTTTATAATGCGCACAGCTAAAGAGTGGAATTCTCTGCCTGCGTCTGAGTTCCCGAGTTCATATAACCCGAATATATTCAAGTCGCGAGTGAATAGGCTTCTTCTGGGCAAGCTCGTTCCATCGTCGACCTCATCGATAGCACACCCCGGACATGCATCGAGCGCGAATTTGAAATTGGAAGGTCGCGTAGGCTCGCATATTCCGTACAAAAGACCCTCAGAACCACGAGCAACTCGCGGGCGGGTGCGCGCGTGGGTGCGATGTAGATTGCAAGGGGAGCGGAGTGTCCGTTCTGTATGATAGTAAGTACTATATTATTCTGTGCTCTTTGTGTCGTTTCTATCGGCGTTGTTCTTTTGATCTATCGGCTTTGAATCGTCGCAGTGGACAAACAGCCTAACGGTGGGTGGTTTTCCACTGTACTAAAAAGCTGTGCGAGGAAGCTAAGCTCTGAGCTGGAAAAATTATCCCAGCTCATCTTAGCTCCGTCGCACAGCACTGGTGAGAAACCACCCTAAGGCTAGCCGCATTACGTTTTTTTTTTCTATGACATTTAGTGGTTAAAAAATACAGGCACTGTAAGCTGAACCATGGACGAACAATAAGGACTGACCATCCCGTTTTAGAAATCTTAACCCGGAAAAGTATAAAACTAGATGGCGCTAATAAATAGTCCGGGAAGTTATTATAATTTATCGAGTATTCTTCTAAAAAAATAAAAAGAATTTCAATGTTAGCGTTTCTTTACATTGAAACTGTGTTGAAATTTAGAATAATTTTTTGGCAGAATAATCGTTAGACCATAATTTCCAGATTATTTGTAATCGCCATCTAGTTTCCATGAGTTTGTGAGAGCTCCACGAGCTTATTCCACCATCTCCCTTCTACCATCGGGAGTCCAGACGCACCGCAGGATATCACCCATACTTGGTTGATATTCCGCACATTCGCACAAAGCGCTTTGAAACATCTTTTATAATGCGCACGGCTAAAGAGTGGAATTCTCTGCCTGCGTCTGTGTTCCCGAGTTCATATAACCCGAATCTATTCAAGTCGCGAGTGAATCTTCTGGGTAAGCTCGTTCCATCGTCGACCTCATCTCTGTCTTCAAGACTAGATCGAGGTCAAGAGTAAGCCCATTTCCAATAAAAAAAAAAAAGTTTTATGGCTTTCCGGGATATGTTTTCTAGTATGGGGATTGTCAGTCTTATTATTATTCGTCCATGGCTGAAAGCTACTAACCTCGTGCTAACGTCCAAAACTGCCGACTGTACTCGTTCTTGCTGTGTATATTGACTAGCCCTTTAGTGAGTTTGGTAGTAAGCCTGCCTTACACGCCGTGGGCCGCGGGTTCGATCTCGGCTCAGGACAAACATTTGTGTGATAAACACAATTGTTTGTTATGTGTTATTTATCTATTTATGTATGTGTATCTTTCTCTAATACCCATAGTACAGGTACAGGCTATGCCTAGTTTGGGATCAGATGACCTTGTGTGAAATGTCCTCCAAATTTATTTTATATTTTGCATGGAAAATAAATCGCTGGTTATCTACGGAGCGAATTTAATTGTCTACGCTTCGATTGTTTTGTTATATTGATAGGTTTTTGTCTGTAACTTCTTTCCCCTTCTGTTTGAGTGAACCGATTTCAAAGCTAGAAGACTTTTCAGCAGGGGGTTTTTAACGTCCCAATACGACTCGTATGAAAGGGTTGTATAGTCCAGGCAACGAAGCGGATCGTTGTATGAAGACCCCCGCATTAAATCCTCAGTCGATGAAACTTGGCTGGGGTATTATAACACTACATGAGACAAACCTTCTATAAAAAATCCAAAAAAAACGCTACAAGAATTACAAAAAATGTATGAAAAAATTTTTTTGAAATTTTTTTTTGGATATTTCATGATTCTTTATCATCCCGTCAAATAAAATCTGCCCGAGAAATTTATGTTGGGGTCAACTGCTTCGTTGCCTTGAAAGTACAGGAAGCGAGGGAAGTATGTGAAGATCGTAGCAGGTGGAGGTCTGTAGTATATGCCTACCCCACAGGGAAAGATGCGCAACGTTATGTATGTATGTAAATACGACTCCCATCTTTGTGCACCCTGTAGATCTAACTGTGTTTGGACAAGTCTGATCTACAACGCGGATGCCTTTGAAATGTTTACGCTTTTCAACGTCAAAGAGGTGGGCGATCGATAATTGAATGCTTTTGTTCTGCGATAAAAATAACCAAGATATTTAGATAGGTAATCTATCTATCTATCAAATTAGCCCACATCTGCTCACTACTTGTTGGCACAGAGTAAAGCTGCCTCGATTGTAATTACTCTAGTTTTGCGCATGCGGGTTAATCTGTGCTTTAGTTTGGGGGATCGTATTGTGCAAAGTGGATATGTGCTCGCTGCCGGCAATAATTGGTACAACATCGATCTTTGGATGAGCCAGGGTGAGGGGGAACGTTTATTCCCACTAATCTCATATATCCTCATTGCCGAAAATCTTCCACCAGGACATGATCTTCACTGGCCCATAATGGAAGTCACTTAATAGGCTGCGATCGGGCGCTGGCAGGTGCGGAGAACTGAAGAAGAGCTGGGGCGCTTCTCTGATAAGACAAGTGTGAATGCGGCATTTTGCAAACCATGACATACTTGCTTTCGTGCCCTACCTCCTCAGTTTCTTGCACCAAGGAGGACCTTTTTAAAGGCAACAAAACTATTGCTGTAGGCACATATTGGGCTAAGTTACTATAAAAATCATTTGCCATTGATACGAAAAGAAGAAGTCCCTTTTGACAGTTCCTTAAAAGGGACTTTTATAATTTCAAAGAAAGGAACTGTCAAAAGGGACTAGTAGGAATAAACGAGGGGAAGAGGGGTTAGTGGACGTGGGTGGGGACTTAACGTGCTCTCCACTGACTGTACCTACGTAGACGTATCTACGTCAAACTTACGGCTGTATGAAGGACACAGTCAAACAGGGGTTTTTATTAATTCATCGGAGGTCCGTAGTCCGTTTTGACGTTTCCTTATCACCAATGCAGGTCATAATTTTTCATACGTTTGACAGCTGTCACAACGGACCTATTACTATGGCCTTACTTTAACTAATTACCACTAAGTTGACCGTGACGCATGTATCTGAGCGAATGCATGGGAAGCAATGAAGGGAAGGCAAAATGCGAGCAAAGCATGAGGCATGTATCCCAAGCTGAATATGGCGTTTGATGGTTTCATCATATCAGCCGAAAGAGATCCACTGCTGGATATAGGCCTATATATATAGGCCTACAGGCCTTCCCTAAAGATCTCCATGACGATCGGGCCTGCGCTGCTCGCATCCAGCGGCTTCCCGCGACCTTGACTAGATCGTCAGTTCACCTTGTAAGGGGCCTGCCCACGTAATCTTCTGTCTGTGTCTACGTCTTCTTGATAGTTTGATGTCCCACTGACTATGTCCTAGTCCCAAGCCTTTCTTCCACTCTCCTGCGGCAGAAAATGACATCCGACCATCCAGTGGTGGTTTAGCTCTTTACGTCTTCCAGTTCTTGGTCCACTGTCCATCGTTCCGCCTTGGCAAATATACTAAACAAGCTTATCTTTGTTTACAGTCCTGTAACTTAGTGCTGCCACAGATTAAATAATAGTAAACTGTGCTGCTTTAATCCAATTCGTTTTTAATAGTGATAGGTCGCCCTTGTGGTGCCGGTAAGGAATAGTACCAACCCATCTCTACCCGTGGGTGTCGTGAGAGGCGACAAAAGAATTTATGAACCGAAAGATGGGCGCCAGCATCTTTTTGTGTATCGTACCATCTTTCATACAGCGGTCGCCAGCCGCAAGGCTTACAAGCGTAGTGACTATGGTAATTCCTCTCCAAAAAAAAAACGCGTATTTGCTGTATTCTGGAGGGAGTTCTCTGTCCAGCAGTGGACGTTTCATGGCATGTTATGATGAGTGATAGGTATCGCAAAGAAAAAGCCGAATACACTTGCCTACTCTTATAACAAATAAAGCAATAGAACAACTGGGTCCTGAGTCAAGTGGCTTTCTACAATCGCAAACGCCAGTAGAATAGAATAAAACTCTATGGATTTGACATAAGCTGTCACGTGACATTTCGTTAGCTAATGTCAATCCCATACATTTTCATTCTATTCTACTGGCGTTTGCGATTGTAGAAAGCAACTTGACTCAGGGCCCTGTTCTTCAAAAGAACATAGAACAGCCAAATTTCCTTCCGCCCAAACGCACTCAAGTACGTACATCGAACAATTTATTCCGAAGATTTGAACTGGATGAAACGTTGGAAAAATATTTTAATAAATCCATGACCCACTTCCAGACTGGCTGCGAATAAATGACCCATGACAAAGGAGAAACGGCAAAGGCGTAGGTTAAGTGCGGAGTAAATATTGGAGGCAAATTTTGTCCCTCAGAAACTGTTGTGTATCTTGTGTCACAGAAGGGCGTGTGTTGAACTTTGCCCCTTTTTCTTTCCGTGCTTCCAATGGCACGTAAAGCTGTTGGTTAAGGTCTTTATCGGATGCAAACATATTTGGTCATGTAGAGAGGATGAATGAAAGAAAATTGACGAAAGAGATCTACAAGGCGAGAGTGAATGGAAACGCTGGAAGGGGAAGGCCTCGGCGAACGTACCACAACCAAATTCAGGACGTTTTGAATGAAGGCCAGGTTAAAAGTACCCTAAACCGACGAGCATGTATGAAAGGATTGATGAAAGTTCAGGAAGCAAGTATGTCAAGATCGTAGCAGGTGGAGAACTTTGGTCTCTGCCTACCCCGAGGGGAACAAGGCGTGATATTATGTATGCATATGTATGTATGCAAACATAGGAAGAACAAGGCGTGATATTATGTATGCATATGTATGTATGCAAACATAGGAAGAAATACGAAAAATAAATTTTAAGCTCCCATAAAAACTGCATCAGCCGATAGCGCATTTTGTATGGGCGGTCAAAAATTGTTTTTTCGTATTTCGACCTATGTTTCTTGGGAAAAGTTGTTCGGTTTCATGGTCTAAATATTGCTTGTTTACTACAGGGTGACTTCGAAGACATTCGACAAATTTTAAGGGAAGTTCTGTTATAGATATAGATCAAATTTGTGTAAGTAGGTGTAATAGTCCAGTCAATCTACGATATGAGGTTGCGTTAAATTAAATCCGGCAACTTTGTAAATATATTTTGTTTTGTAAAAGTACCAGTATAAGCTGACCTGTACTACATGTAGTCTAATCTTACACAGGTTAAGTTCACCTATGTCGGGGATTATTGTGGTTTTAAATTTTTGAAAGTATTTACTGGTAATTTAATAAATTATCCCCTAATGTGCATTTAATGCAACCCTCTCCATACAAACTTTCGTAGATTGACTGGACTATAAAGAAATTTGGAGTTGTCGACAAACGTTTTTGTAGGTATTGAGTTAAATATTCTTGAAACAGATAAACAAACGTACAAACTTACCTACAAAAATATAAAATAAGCATAATTGATGCATTTTTATATTTTTAGCATAAATTATGCTTATTTTAATTTTTTTTTTCATGCAAGTATTTTAGTGTATCGATTTTAAGTATGTTTAACTTAATAAAATTAAAAAAAATTGAACTCTAAATATGCTTAGTTAGATACAAAATTGATCTATATCAATAACAGATCCTACCCTTAAAATTTTTCGAATGTGTTTAAAGTCAGCCTGTAGTATAAAATCTTTACTAGTGTGGAATCTGATGGCATTGATGAAAATTGCTTGCGCAGACATAAAAATGCACAGATAAGATAAACGTAAGCAAAGTCGTAAATGTTTATTGTTTCACAAGAGACTACATTTAAGACTAGTTGTTGTGTGCGACTTCGTTCGCCTTGATAATTTTCCGTGAGAATACGATGATTTTCCGCCGCACTTTCCATGCAGGATGTTCTAAAAAAGGCCCAGACAAAAGACATGAGTTCCTATAACGCAGTCATGAACCTTAGGTGGTAGGGCTTTTGTGCAAAGTCCGTCTGGTGAAGTATGTACGGTCAACCGCTCGTCGGTAGAAACTTTTTCAACTCTATTACCTCGCCATAAGGTCCAAAAGTGTTTCTACTGACGTGCGTGCTGTTGAGTGTACCACCTCCTTGCCTATTTCTGTCGTAAGGCAGCAGTGTTTGCACTGCTATACTTAGGTTTGAAGGGTAAGAGAGCTAGTGAAATTTCCGGCACAAGATACATGTCATATTAGTTCTCAGGGTGGGTAACGCGCTTCGCTTTCATATTAGTGTCAAATTATGGTACTAATAAGAAAGTTAGTAAAAAAAGGGCCTTTGTGCTAAAAAACTGCTTAAGTGGTTTTTCTCTATCGCTATTTAGCGTTGCGGCTGGCACCATGGACTGTGGTTGTTGATGACCGCATTGTGTAAGATGGTACGATACACAGAAAGACGCTGTTGCCCATCCTCCGGTTCAAAAACCCGTAGTCGCCTCTTTTGACACCCACGGGTAGAGATGAGTTGGTACTATTCTTTGCCGGCGTGATTGCGTCGCTATTATTGAAGACAGATTTTAACCTCTTATAACCATTTTTTTTTTGTTTTTTTGCAGGTAAGCGACGAGTGCAGCTGTTTGCAACCAAATTAAGACACAGAAAAGTAATTCTGCGTAAAATGTAAGTAAATGCGTGCAGTTGCAGTCAGTCTACGAAACTGACAAAAACATAGGTCTATAAAAAAAAAAAATAGGTCACAGATGCAGTAATAGTACTAATCCTACAGAACAGACACTCCGTCTCCGCGACCCGATCTCGCGCGAATACCGGGCGAGTTGTACTGCGTGCACGTGTGCGTACGCATCTGTCAGTTTAACACTTTGACAGTTATTGGTTTCGCGCTCGTCAGTGGTGTGCTAAATAAATACAGATTAGGCTGTTTATCCAACAAGAGAACAGCGCCTAAAAGTTGCAAACAATAACTGTACTTATTACTTACTCATAGAGTCGCTTATATCGGCGCTGTTATTTTGTTTTATCGATATCGGCTCGGAATCGTCGCGGTGGGCAAACAGCTTAGAATACGTCTATCTTGACGTACTCTGAAATAAATTGAAGATACTTTTAATTTTAAGAAAATTTTCTGCAACTGGCGGTTCGTATCAAAGAAATTAGACTTTCTAGCTTCGCTCGGGTTAGAAACCGTGCTAAATAATTTTACTATGAGATGACATCTGCCAGCATCTCCCAAATCGCAATGTCACATCATCATCGAGCATTATGAAATACTCAAAATAACCCTACCAAATTAATATACCTACTACCTTTTGACGAATTATTTATTCTATAAACCCTCGTTATTCTGTGGTTCGTATACAGGCACTTGGTAGCCAACAGTGCACCATACAGTCCGCCAAATAATCATCTTATTTCACACTAAAATAACCAAAACAATCGTCTTGGAACACATGCCAAGTTTACAAACGTTAAATAACTATTTACCAACCGATACTGTTATTTAACGATTGCATGGTAGTTACAGTTATTTGTCCTTTAACTTGTATCTGAGCAACACAAGTATTTATTTTATTCATGTTAAACTATGCAGGACCGGTCGTGATGGAGATCTTTAGGGGAGGCCTATGTCCAGCCGTGGACGTCTTTCGGCTGATATGATAATGATGATGAAACTATTTGTTTGTTTCGTCTTCGCCGGCTCAAAAACTTTGACACCAGGCAGGGCACAGAATAAAGTAATAGTACACTCGTCTGTCCCGTGTGGTGCCGGCAAAGAATAGTACCAACCCATACATACATACCCGTGGGTGTCGTAAGAGGCGACTAAGGGTTACTGGAGGATGGGCAGCAGCATACTCCTTTACATCTTACTTACTGCGGTCACCTAAAACCGCGGTCCATGGTGCCAGCCGTAACGCTAATAAGCGAGGTGACTATGGTACTTCCCCTATACATTTTTCCAGCAAAAGCTAGAATTCTGGAGGGAGCTCCCTGTCCTGTAGTGGACGTTTCATGGGATGTTATGATGATGACACACGTCCGCTCGTCGGTGGAAACACTTTGCCTTGAGCGGGTCTCTGGTTTCGGGCGTTCGTAGCGTAGCGCTGGTTCAGCTTATACTGGTTTTGTTTCTACGTGCTTGCTGCCGTGTGTACTAATTGTAAAGAACATACTCTCCGCCCTCCATTACCTCACCCCCCCGCGACCCACCCGCCCATCTCTCGTGGTTTGCAGCCGGGCCTAGTTGTGTTGTACTGAATAAATGCGGCCCTACGCCACATCCCTAGAACACTACATAGAGCGTCAATTTGAAATTAAAAATTAGAAGGTCCACGAGATCTCCCCCCTCCATCCCCATCTCTACCCGCGGGTGTCGTAAAAGGCGACTAAAGGATTATGGACCGGAGGATAGGCAGCAGCTGCCTGCCGTCCGTTGGTACAATCAAGAACAGGTTAAGCTTGGCACTCGCCGTGCGAATTCCGTCTCTATGTTGACTAAGATAAGCGCGGTACAATGTCCAGTGTGTCAAGCTTAAAATGCTCTAGACTGTACCATGTGACTATAATTTGAATATTCTTCTTTATATTTCGACGATTAGCAACAAAACAGTATGCATTTCCCAAGGCAAAAGTTTACAGTCGAGTCAACACGCGAAATACGAAAATAGAACACTTAGGTCAAGGGAAAAGGTGCGCTGTCTGTACCACCCCTACTTGTGTACTTGGTTTTAGTATAACTAACGAAACAGGGTGTCCTTAAACCCCGAGTCACCCTGAGGCGGTAGCGGAAGCGTACCGGGGGCGGTATTTTTTGTTAAGTATGAGTTCTTATGCACCCTGTCACATTGAAAACCGGTCGCGGCGCGGTATTTTCTTCTTGCAGAGCCGCCCCCGGACCGCTATTTTTTTTTATTTACACAAAATAAACAAAAAAAAAGATTCCTATTTGACTTAAAGACAGCTATCTAAGTTAGTAGCTAAGTTTAATGACTTGACGTGCTTTTCGAAGCAAGCGAGTTACCTATCCGGTTCCCAAGCAAAAGCATAGTTGCTCACGTTTCGTGATCGGGAAGAAAAAGCAGCCGTGACTAGGCCACGAGTTATTCCGCATTTGACCTAAATTTCCACGTGATCGCGACATGGCATTTACTGAACACTCTGTATAGTAGTCTATAGTCTGCTATCGGTATTGAAGTCTACCTTCCATTTGCTAGCGTTTAAAAATAGAACAGTCGGCAAGCAAGGCCCGTGAGCAAAGCCGGTCAGCTCCAATAAGGACGGAGTAGTTTCATTCAAGTAAATGTCAAACAGTGTTATGGCCTCTTTATTGATCCCTTTGGCGACACTGGAGAGCGTTTTGCTCTGAGACCGAAGGTTTTTTATTCGAATCCTACGAAAGCATATAAGGTGAAATTGAAAAAAAAACCGGCCAAGTGCGAGTCGGACTCTCGCGCCGAGCGTTCTGTACCGCTTAGGTAAAAATAATACTCCAGTAAAAATACTGTTTTGCAAAACATTAAATGTTAATAGCTACTTTTTTGTGTATATCGTATTTAAATATGATGTTAAGACGCAATATTCACGAATCCACCTAAAATTTAAAGCGGAATATTTTTTTCGAATAACAGCTAAGGCAAAAATAGTAATAGACAATTATATACTTTATATCATAGATAAACGTATACTATACATATATGCATCAAAATCCACCATAAATATATTTAAAAATATCAATTTATTTCAAAATATAAAATCTCCACTTATTTTTACATATAAGGTCCAATAAAGTCGAGGTAAAATAATAGAAATAAACTGAGCTAAACTCAACCTTTTTAAATGTAAGTAATTCTTATATATATTCACAAAAATGCCATACTAAATAAAAAGAAAGTTTTTTGTAATCGCTGGTTTACAATGATTTTGTAAACATTTATGTTGGATTTGCCAAAAATGTGATTATATTTCGTCGCTTCATTCTTCAGATATAATTTGTTTACAAGTAGTAGTCCTTAATTCGCCAGGCAGACGATGCACGCATTTAAGAGTAATTCATTTGATTCTCTTATTTAAAACGATTTCCGTCCGTGTTCACTTCACCACTGTAGCTGACATTCGCTTCATTCCTTATTCGTGCGGGGCAGTGAACGCACGCGTCCCATGCCGAAGCGCAATGTTCAATAAGAAGTAGATAGATTATACCTGAAGTTGTAATATTGAAGTTAAATTACAAATATTTAAAATTATTTTCGATAAAATAAGTTTTTGCTCCGTGTGTTAGTGTAATCGTACTGGATTCAAAACTTTTCAGTAAGTGTTGTTTTGATTATTAATTCTTTCTAAGAAAGAAAAATTTTCAAGATTACCCACATGTTCTATTCTTAAATTTGCTAAACAAATTGAAGTGTTTATTACGGCCTACGAGTATCTTGCGGCCCGATACCTCCAGTTACTTGTTTTGTATACAAAAACGTAACATGACAACGTAACAACCATGATTATGACCTATCGGTCGCACCCAGAACTTTTACGAAAATTATGGAAAATTTAATAAGATAGACGTAAACCATATAATGACATTTTGTTTATGATAATTCCGACAAATGTTAGAACATTGTCTAATCGAGAGATTTTGAAACCTTTTCAATTTATATATATATATTTTTTTGTAGTTAATTACTACAAAATTTCATTACCACCTACACAGGCTTAAAAGTTTTAGCCTTCGTTTACGTCATACAATTTTATCTTTTCTTACCTTCCGACAAACAAAGTAAAAATAAAGGAAAGTAACAAAATTAAACGTTACCGACGTATTAAGTATACGTGTGTATGACGTGTGTTAGATGTTTTTTCGTCTAATGGCGAAAGTTATGAGGGTAAGTAAAAAATGAAATATATTTTCTTTCTTTTTGTGTTTTAAACATTTATTACCAAGTGAATCACAGAACAACTTACGTCGGAATGGACTGCGAGTCAATTGCGACGGCAGTAACTTCGAGTTACCGCCTAATATTATTTACGATGTGTTACGTGAATGGATATGATGGAATGCGATTGTCTATCTATTATTATGTCGGGATTGACTGCGAGTCAATTGCGACGGCGTTAACTGCGAGTTAACGCCAAACTATCTGTTAGTTGTTGGGATTGACTGCGAGTCAATAACGACGGCTTAACTGCGAGTTATGTCAAACTATATCAACATAAATCATGCATCAAAATACAAGTTATCTATTTTCACGTCGGACTCTACTGTGAGTCAATCGTAACGGCGTTAACTACAAGTAAACGCCAAATAATTATTACAATATGCGATATTAAAATTGCTATTGACTGAGAGTCAACTTTTTGTTGTTAAGGTCGGCATTGACTGAGAGTCAATTGCGACGGCGGTAACTGTGACTTAACGTCAAAATTTATCGTCAATGAAAACAATAATATCAAGTTCATCTATGTGTGTCGTCTACGATACATTGTCTTTAGTTTTCACAACAAGCCTTTTTGTTTGTTAACCATAACCAGAATATTTTTATTGTGAAATATCCACCTACTAAAATTTTATTTTTGGGTGCCAGTAATAGTAAAGAGAACAAAACCGTCCACGAGGCAAAAGATCATGCCAGCCCTGGACCAACCGACACCTAAGGTCTGGACACCTGAGGAGTCTTCGAGACACCTTAGGCGTCTACGTCTGATACGCCAAACTTGTTCTCTATCATATTCACGACACACTGTCGAACTTTTGTACGCCTAAGTATATTGAAAAAAGGCATGCCTATAAACAAGCACATACTTCTCAAATATCACCTAATACCGGTTTATTGTAAATGATTACAAACACCGATACTAAATTGCTAATTGAATTCCAGGCTTAGATAAAAATATCTCCGCTTGCATGTACAAGTATCTGTCAAAGACAAAACTTGTTTTTATAAAAAAGTTAAAGCAAATAAAACTATTGAGAGATAAAGATGCATCTTTTCAAACGTCGGGAGCTCGTTTAACCCAGCAGAAGAAGCCTTGGTCGGGTCCTCATTACCCGTCAAATAGGGGGGGGGAGCGAGGTTACAGGCAGGCTCTGGCCTTATCCCCAAGCTCAAGCAGCATCGACTAAAAGTTACAATCCATCCAAAACTCATGCTCCAGCACAGAACCGTAACACAAGTACATGCTGGTATAATACAATGTTTTTTTTTCAACACTTCCTGTGTCCGGATAATTCTACGAAGTAGAAAATCGCAATATTTCATAACCACAATGTTGTTATAATACATGCATAAGCATGAACCCTAAACACCACAGTATCCTAGTGTTACCTGGGAAAAACGAGGAAATAATATTCGTGTAGTGCTATGTAACGTGAAATCCACGTTTAAAATTTACCCTCAAGAAAAGCCAATATACAAAGTTTATATTGATTTTAACTGGAGAATAAGTTCCTATTTCCAGCGTTACAACCGTTACGAGTTACATTCCATCGGAATTTATATTGGGTACCTAATTTTAAAGCACCAAAACGCAATAGCTGTAACCGATTTATTCTAAATCCAAGAAATAAATGTACCTATTGCAACGTGTCATTCAACCGCCTCAAAAATTATGTTTTGAAAAAAAACGGCTTCCTTGCTACGAAAAGCCCATCTCTTAATTTATGTTTTTAAGATGACCGAAAATTTCTACATTTAAATTTTCAACATAATATATGAAAGAAGTCACGCTATATAATTCTTTACGATTTTACAACCGTGCCTTATGAATATTATGATATTTTAGAAGATCTTATCTGATGGTATGGTAATGTTTCTACAAATTCCTGACCATCATAAGATACTTGTCTTACAGAAAGTAATTAAATACAGACAACTCCCTAACTAGTACCTAGTGTGGAGCAGTAAATAAAACCAAAGGCTACGAAGAAGGCCGAAGAAGTAAAATATTTTTTTTAAGGTTACAACCAATAAAAAAAAAAAAAACAAAAGAGTATGTAGGTACCATACCATATTGTACAAATAACTTGTCAAAATATGCAATGGTACGATTGGCACAATATTTATTTATTTAAATTTTACGAAACAAATTGCCGCAGGTGCCAGCTGAGTCAATGAAAGTCACTCCCGGGCTCTGTGTGCAAACTTTTAAGACACAGCTTTAAAGTTCGCTGTACTCTTAGTTTTGCTCTTAGCGACAATCCTTAGCGATTTATGTTTTTTTTTTTTTATGAAAACTAGATCCAGACGCTGTAGCTATGGATACTTTATCCTTTGACCTGGACATTTTACGCGGTTCCGGTTCCTTTTATATTTGGGAAAAATTACTGATGACGAAGGCACCAGTATTTTGTGTTTTCACAAGGCCTTCTCTGCCTTTTAGCCCATCTTAATTATTTATATCATACAAAATAAGTGTCCTTCAACACTTGAAACTTTTATAATCCATATCAGAGTATACTGTTCCTTTTTAACTAATCTTACAGGTCCTGCGGGTAGCATTCACGCGCCACTTGATCCTCTCGCTTGCACTGATGTTCTCTTGAGCTTCGCTGTCTGAGGCTCCTATTTAACAATATATGTCAAAATACGCTTTGGGTAACAGCTTGTCCCCAGAAAAAATGCAAACGTGTTTGATAGTCCTACAACCAACAACTACTGTTATTTTTAACAAAACAACGTGACGAGATGTTTGGTTCGTATGAACAGCTGTACAACGGATCTCTTGACAATCATCGTTTGCCGTAATCTTTGCTACTTACTTATTAGGTGATAGAATTGGAACCAATAATTGGTTTAAAACCTTCTTCTACTTACAATCACAAGCCTAATCGGCCTAGTACTCGTAATAGTTACTTGGGACACACAACTAATAAGTAAATAAGTGTGTATCTAAATAGTCCCTTAATTTAGAGTTAATGATATAAAATAAAATGAACAGATCAGCGATTTCACTATATGCTCATGGGGCACAAAAATTTTCAATAATAAAAAGTGAATACTTATATTATTTTGCAAATAATGGAGTTGAGATAGCCATAACGTATTTAATCAAACTTCCACTGCGGGCTAAGATTAGCCGATATTGTTCTAATATTATTTAACTGAATATATTATGCACTCGTGTTCTGTCCATATTTTTGTTCAAAAAATAAAATCAAGAACTGCCAATGTAGGAAAATTGTAAATATCAATTAACATCCACGTTAATCAGCTTAAGCAGCTGTGATTTATAAGCTGGTTGATTTACCAGAAACACTATCTGAGAGAAGACTTGTCGACACATGCATCTTCCCCGCTTTGCAAAATTGCAACTCTCTCAGCCTCGACTCGTGAAAACAGCTGGCTGGACCAGCACGTCTAGCACTTTTATTAGTTTGATATATTAGACCAGTAGGTAGATGATTTTGTAATATCAGTTGTATCGAATGAGTAACTTATTATATAAGTTGATTTTTGTTGCATACTTGCTTTTGGTATAAATCAAAGGTTATTTATTATCTGCTTGGATCAGCAAATTACAGATTTTTTCAACGAATTACTATTTGTAATTCGTTGGCTTAGATAATTAAACTAAAACATCTTGTATATACAGTTGTTTCACAGTAACCAAACAAAACTTTGTTCTCTAA
Source organism: Athrips mouffetella (assembly GCA_947532105.1). Lineage (NCBI taxonomy): Eukaryota > Metazoa > Arthropoda > Insecta > Lepidoptera > Gelechiidae > Athrips > Athrips mouffetella. Next base: position 16,197,534 of record OX383981.1, read on the forward strand.
ACATCTACTTGTAAACAAATTATATCTGAAGAATGAAGCGACGAAATATAATAGATGATCAAACGAACTCCAGAAGTGAAGTTCGATCGTTATTATATGAGTCGCTTCATTCGAAGATATAATAATATAACAACCCTCCCTCCCAAAAAACCAAACACTGTGACACAAGTTGTGGTTTCCACCCAAATGCAAAGTTTTGTTTAAAGGTTCATAGGTACAGACTCTAAAAAATGAAGCGAATGTCAGCTACAGTGGTGAAGTGAACACGGACGGAAATCGTTTTAAATAAGAGAATCAAATGAATTACTCTTAAATGCGTGCATCGTCTGCCTGGCGAATTAAGGACTACTACTTGTAAACAAATTATATCTTCGAATGAAGCGACTCATATAATAACGATCGAACTTCACTCCTGGAGTTCGTTTGATCATCTATTATATAGCACTATTTAAATTATTAGAAAGCAAAACGGATCTATTACTATTTTTGGTTGCGAAGATAAGCTTTATTTAAATTTCCTGCTATAAAAGTTAAACAATACAAAAAAGCTAATATTTTTTGGTGGATTCATGTATAATATGAAATTCTGAATATATAGCAAGCCGTAAATAAAAAAAATAATCTATTAACATTTTTTTCCGAAATTCCATATTTTTTTAATGTTTGGACGGCAAAATAAATAAATAAATGAAGTAAATTTAGGTGGATTCCATTAAAAAGCTTTACACAGAAATATAATCTATCGATCTGAAAAAGAATCACGGCTATTATCAATTATTTCCGTTTCGCCATACAATCTCTCGTAATTTTACTGGAGTATAACGTCTAATTTATGGTCGCGCATTCACGCGGAAATGTATTAAAGGCGCGCGAGTCCGACATGCACTTGACTAGTTTTGATAATTTCTTGCTATCCAATAGCTCATGCACTATAAACATACCAATTTTCACACTTGTAAGTGTTCCTGTTTTGACAATAGAGCTAAAACAAAAATCTATCAAAAATCGCCTAAAAACACGTTTTTAGTAGGGAAGCCCCCTTTATTTTTGATATTTTATATTTTTATTATTTGTTGTTATAGCGGCAACAGAAATACATAATCTGTGAAAATTTCAACTACCTATTATTGTTCATCATGAGATACAGCCCGCTGGCAGTCAGACATCGGAGGCATATTAATAGGGTCCCGTTTTTCACCCTTTGGGTACAGCAACCTAAATAAATGGTACAGCAGCACTGCACTTACTTTCTCGCAATACTCAAGGAAAAACTATCAACCGCAAACTTAAATTTGTAATGCCATACACATAGTATGGAAATACAAACTTTTATTTACGTTTTTCCAAAAAAATGTTTTAATGAAATATACAGATCAATTCAGAATTCAAATTGTCAAAAATTTAAACAAACATACCTCAAAAGATTTCGAGTAAATCACATGTTTAACTTTTGGTAGTACTGGAACACCCTTTGTATAATTTTCACAGATCAATGGATACTACCGTAGGATACTTGCATGGAGATTTTTTAAATTTCCCAACACATGTTCCATATGGATAATTGTTCAGTTTAGTCTACTGAGCAAGCCCTTTCAGTTTTTGGTACGGTCAACCGCTTGTCGGTAGAAACTTTTTCAACTCTATTACCACGCCATAAGGTCCAAAAGTGTTTCTACTGATGTGCGGCCGTGTTTACACCCGAGTGATGTAGTCCGGTAAGTTACCCTTTCAAATTTATACATCTGTTAAAAGACCCTCTGACCAAATCATAATACCTATTTTAAGAATGTTTCTGTGGCCGGTTCAGATTTTAAGACACATTTGGTCTTAAATTTGTTTTTTGGCAAATTTCCATAGTCTTACTATTTACGTACGGTAATTCAACAAAGCTGTGCAACATGACAATAACGAAACAATGCGGTAACCTAGAATAGTAGTTTATGCAACTGTCATATAAAACAGGTAATTAAAACACGAGTTTGGGTTTATCACATGAGGCGTAGCCGAATGTGATAATAGCATCAAACGAGTGTTTTAATACCATATTATATGCAGTTGCGTATACTACTTTATCTTCACTCATGCAATAGGTTTCTTTACTTATAAAAATGATAAAAATTAAACAAAAGTAAGTAAACAACAATGGTAACTTATATTATGTATAATAACAGTTCTGATATGAGTCTGAAGAAGCCGCCTTAATATATCCGCTAGGTCTTCTTTAAAATATACAAGCAGAACATTTTCTTAACAAGACATGGTTTTCTTTTCGATTTTCATTCTTTCCCAATTCATTGTAGGTTATGTCATAAAATGTCCTAGACTAATATGGGAGAAGATCTTAAGTTATTGTGTATCTTCTGGTGTAACTGCAGTATCCTGACTGCACCACTTTATCTTCTTTTTCAATAAACTTTCACATTACTTTCACGGGCACAAAAAACTTGAAAAAGGTAAATATTTGAAAATGGCGGAAAATCTAATATCTATTTCCTTCTAATTTCAGGCTGCGCGCGCATATTTTCCACTACAGATAAAATAATTGTAACTATAGTAACTGTTACTGTAACTGCTCCAAAATAATAGGTTGTTTATAAGGCACACTTTGTAAATATGCTACTAATATTTGACAGCTACTAAGAAAAACTGTTACATTTATAACCGTCTCTGTAAAAGACCTTATATTCAGTCTTCTTTAAAAAGGTTTAGGTTCAAGAAGAATTTTATCCAAGTGTTATGTTATGATTAAAAAGTTAAATTACGTAACACCTTTGCAAAATTTTCATACAAAAATCGTTACGTAATGGTAATTTTTTATGCATACTCTGCGTAATATTCAGCCTTATGTACCAACTTTTTGAATCATAATTCAAAGATTACGACATGAGTGTAGATAAATGTATATAACTAACATATATGGAGATTATAGTTTGGTCACTATATATGGTTACGGCGGGTTACGATCTTTAAGACTTCGCTATTAGTATGTGAAATGGTGAAATCTATAACAATTTCACAAAGACTAACGGTAACCTTTTTCGTAATTTGAATGTCCACGGGCCACAGTACTACTAATAAAGATGTCATCACTTGCCGTACTACAATAAAGACATGGAATGTCAGAGACAGTTAGTGCTTGACCTCGACGATTATTTCTTTGATTTAAATATACATTTTTCTTAAATGTCAGAAGGGATTGTCTTGTAGTAATAGTAAAATAAGTAAATTTTAAAAAGCTAAATTAGCTAAAAGAGCTAAAGAAATGTGTGCAAAATGCTCAAGATACCGTAGACCAGTTTTAATTCAAACGCCAAAGTCATGCAACGAGCGAAGCGGGTATGCCCGAGCTGTTGTTGACCATTGCCGAAAGGAAAGTGGCCTTCTGTGGGCACTTGCAAAGAGGCTCCGCTTTCTGCGGATGGGTCGCGGGTTCGATCCCGGCCCAAGGCAAACATTTGCGTGATGAACACGAGTGTTTGTTCCGTTTCTGGGTGTTATTTATCTATTAATGTATATCAGTCCCTAATATCCACAGGCTTTGCCTAGTTTGGGATCAAATGACCTTTTTAGGGTTCCGTACCACAAAATAAAAAAACGGAACCCTTATAGGATCACTTTGTTGTCCGTCTGTCTGTCTGTCAAGACCCTTTTTCTCACGAACGAGAAGAGGTATCAGGTTGAAATTGATATCGAATATTAAGGTCCATAAACCACACAAGATCTGAAAATTTCAATTTTTTACAACGACGCAATCAAAAGATATGGCTTTTTATGTCCTCATCTCCATACATTTATGCAAAAAAGCAAAACCTACAGGGTACTTCCCGTTGACCTAAAATTATGAAATTTGGCAAGAAGCTAGGTCTCACTGTACAAATAAAGGGAAAAGTCTAAAATCATCCAAGAAGCTCGTTGGTGATGAGATGCTGGTGAAAACCAAGTTTCACAGTCTGGCCCACCGTCGCAAAATTGCATGTCTGTCGGTCTTCTACAGATTGTACTTCGGAGAGTGTGCTCAAGAGCTCCACGAGCTTATTCCACCATCTCCCTTCTACCATCGGGAGTCCAGACGCACCGCAGGATATCACCCATACTTGGTTGATATTCCGCACATTCGCACAAAGCGCTTTGAAACGTCTTTTATAATGCGCACAGCTAAAGAGTGGAATTCTCTGCCTGCGTCTGTGTTCCCGAGTTCATATAACCCGAATCTATTCAAGTCGCGAGTGAATAGGCTTCTACTGGGCAAGCTCGTTCCATCGTCGACCTCATCTCTGTCTTCAAGACTAGATCGAGGTCAAGAGTAAGCCCATTGACGATAAAAAAAAATCATTAAATATTTCAATTTTTCTCACAACTAATAGTAACCAATTAAGGTGAGCTCCCATTTCAAGAACTTTTCTTTAAAAGAGGGGTCAAGTTGGATGGTCGCGGAGTTTTTAAAATCAAAGAGCAAAAGCTTTTAGTATATCATATGGTAGATGTACGGAACCCTTAGGGCGCGAGTCCGACTCGCACTTGGCCGGTTTTTTTATTTGCTTTGATACTTTGTAATTCGTGTAGCTTCTGTTCGAGTGAACCAATTGCAATAAAACAAAGCTTAAATATTTCACGAAAATTCATTATAGAAAACCCCTTTTTAGGGTTCCGATACCAAAATGGTAAAAAAAAGGAACCCTTATGGTGCCGCTCTGTCTGTCTGTCCGTCTGTCTGTCACACCTCTATATCTCAGCAACCACTTATGCTATCAACCTGAAATTTGGAATAGTTTTAGAATATAGTTGCCCAACTTAATTGCACAAGAAAAATTTTTGAAAAAGTATGATTATTAATATAAAGGGGGCCAAAATAGGGGGGGCCAAATTTCAAATTGTCGCTACTAGGTCGAGTGGGTATCATATGAAAGGGCTTTACTTGTACATTTTAAAATATATTTTTGTATTTTTTTAAATTTCTTAGTTTTAAAGTTATGATGAAAAATGTCAAGAAAAATACCATTCCCCCCCCCCTTATCTCCGAAGTTTGAGTAAGGAAAAATCTGAATTAATTACAGTTGACAGAAGTTTATATAAACTTTACAGCAAAAATAAAACGATCTTTCTAAGTTGCACAGTTTTTCAGAAATCTGCAAAAAACCTTTACAAACAAATTTAGTTTTGCGGTCCTGAAAATGGACTTTATTGCTTCCAAAAATACTATAGGTATATCGGAACCCTCGGCGCGCGAGTCCGACTCGCACTTGACCGGTTTTTTAATTGGACCATTGTTTGTGTAAAAGTGTAGTCAAACTCTACGCGAACAAAGTCTTGGGCACAGCAAGTTAAAGCTACAAGGATATGTCCCTGTGCCGCCGCCCTAATTTTTATACGCAAATTGAACGGAGTTGGTGAGGTAGGTCGATATTACGCAACCTTAACGTAGATACCTACCTATAACACTGCACAGCTTATAACTTGTTGTCACAGAATAAAAGTACTATCTTACAGAACGGACATTTCCCGCCCTCCTTGCTATCTACCCCGCACACCCGCGAGCACCTTACAAACGCGAAACGCGTGGTCCTTCTGAGGGTCTTGTACTGAATATGCGGGCCAACGCGATTTTCCAATTTTAAATTCGGGGTGAGACTTACTAACTTAAAAAAATGTGATATTCATCATCATCATCATATCGTGTTTGTTGCAAGGTCGATGACCTACCTAACAAACCCTGGTGTCAGAGTTGTTGAGCCGCCAAAGGCCTCTGACATGGCTCATTAACGACTACATCCGTAGATAGTAGTCGGGACCAATGGCTTAACGTGTCTTCCGAAGCACGGAATCATTTAACTTTTCGGACAATCAGGGCCCTGAGCCAAGATGCTTTCTACAATCCTGCAATATCCTAACCAAACTGGGGAGGTCGCAAAGAGATTTTTGTTTGACAGTTTTCCACCAGGAATCGAACCCAGAACCTCCGAATCTCTAACCTCTAGACAACGGAGGCTGATATTGACGGAAAACCATTTTGAATCTTATGGAAATTATATTTCAACGATTGAGGAAAAGCACGTATCTCCAAGGAAATTTGTTTTGTGTTTTGTCAACGTTTGTTTAAAAAGCCGCTATGTGTGAGTCGGACTTGCGCAAGGAGGGTTCTGTACCGCCACATAATATTTTCATGAATTTGGTGATTTGATTTTATGCTTATCTTGTTATTTGGTGTACAGATAATTCTATAAAGTAGAAAATCGCAAAATTTAACAAGTACAAGCATGATTGATTCAAAACTACTTTGCCAAATTTTGTTGAGTCCAACTCTCTTTGACCAGTTTCATTATTAAATTTGTTTTTAATGGCTATTATGCACTCTTATTCTTTACTTCTTAATTTGCATCATTTATTTATTTAATATTAGTTAAAATTTCATACGAACGCCTCTATAATATAACGGTGCAAAATATACATCCTTTTAATGGTTGGACGGATAAGCAAACAACGCAGGCTTGGTTGTAGGGTCCCGGTGGTACCCTTTAGGTATGGGACCCTAAAAACACACCCTTGAGGGCAGGCCTTGCTGCTTGACAGCGGCTATCAATTCTGCCTGCCCTTTGATTAAAAAAAAACACAAAGATCTATTTCTTGTCATATACAATTGTGCCTGCCGGCTATTCGCCGTCTCTCATTCCATCCCTTTCTGGCAGCCTATATTGTTCGCGTGCCAAGTCTTGTATATCGAACTGCGTGAGCTAGCCAGCTTTCAAGATTTTCATATCGCCGGCTGCCTAAACGATTTATTCAGATCGGTTATTTTTACAGTTTTATCAAACTAAGATCCAATACTGACTGGTTAGTGGCTGATCTGGCTTTCAGTTTTCGAGCCGGAAATTGGCATCTAACTTTGCTTAACAATTATTTGTTACTATAACCGAAATCAACGTCTTATCGTGCCTTCTAAAGCACAGAAAACCCTGCCGTGGTCACGTTTAAAAATTTCGACCTCTACTAAACTTTTGTAGGTAATCGGAAAAAAAGTGTGATAGCCATTTGGCTACAAGCGCTTCGTAGATTAATTGGGGTCGCTCTGTGTGTAAACCAGCGCCATCATAGGAAATTCTCTAGCCGACTTCGTAAAATGAATTAAGTCTAGTGAAATTATTTTCGAAATTTTGATTCTTATAAATATTTTGGAAGTATCGATCGAGTGGTAAGGAGTGAAGAGTACTAGGCGGTCAGAAGTGCAAGAAGTGAGTAGGTAGAGTAACCTTGATGGTGCAGCTGAGCCGCGTCAGCCCGGGGCCGTCGTTCGATTTTCACTTGGAGCATCAGCGCTGTGTCTCGCCCGGGTAGGCGTGGTCTCCAAGCCGGTCAATAGCACGGCAGAGGCGCTCTCGCTTGCACATGCGCGGTCCAAATATCCCCGTCTCGCTCCCTCGGGGGATGATTGAAACGTCTGATGCCGCAGGCGCCCCTCGCTCCCCCGCCTCAAGGACGTTCAGTGAATCCGTCCTTCTCTGCCGCGAGAGCACGTGTCTCCGTTACAACTTCATAATATGTGTGCCCCCCTGGTGCCGCGAAATTCACAACCAATTATGAGTCAAGTGCCTGGTAAATTAGGTGACAAATTTGATGCCTGAAAGGAATTCGGTCGCTTTTAGCGATGAGTGGGGCTTTCCACTATCGGGGACTATTCGTCGTCTTCAAGTGATATGGATGTAACTTGGACTACTCTTCGTGCTTTCCGTCCTGTGTGTTCTCTCTTGTCTTCTCGGCTTCAGGTACGTACATTCTAGAACAAGAATCCATCTTGTAGAACGTCCACCGCTGGACAGATACTTTCCCAAGACTTTCATACAAAAACTGTGGTATATTTGAGGGGATTATACCATAGCCACCACCATATCCAGCTTAGCGGCGTTGCGGCTTGCACAAATGGACAGAGGTGATTGGTGACTGGTGTGTAATATGCCGCCCAACTTCCAGTTAAATATCCCTTAGTCGCCTATTATTACAGCCGTTAACAATCTCAACCGGCACCACACGAAGAAACGTACACGGTTTTAATTAAAATATCAATACTGTAAAGAATCCGCCCGCGATACAGCAAAAGCCACTCAACCTCATTCCATTACAGCAAAATTTCCATTATCCTTATATTTCCATAGCGCCTCTCTGTCGCCGCGAGTCTAGACAAGACGTAATAATTATACAAGTCGTATACTTGTACTTGTGAGTCACCAAATCTTTGGCATCAATCTTCAAAGTATGCGCCGAGAAGGTCGACAGCTATGAGATACCACTAATTCTTAAATACAGCGTTCAATAAGTACTGAGAATGACCCAGAAAATAAACGACTGTAGATAAATTAATAATGCAATTTTTAACGATGCTTCAACATCTGTTTGGGTTTTCCGAAGCTTCGATCCCTTTAAAAAATAAAGCTTTAATTTGATCTACGTATGGAATCCATGATTTCAATTTTGCGTCCGTATCTGTATTTCCTTCGGTGTTATTTTGATTTCGGGAACAGATAGAAGTAGCTATGACTGAAGGACTGAGTAATTTAAATTTGGTAAGCAAGGGGAGTGGATAACTTGTTCAAACTCAGCTTATTGAATGGCATCTATGGAAACTTCCGTTTATCTCAATTTTCATGTTGTTTGCTGGATTGAGTTGGACTTTACCTCATTTTTAGGGTTCCGATACCAAAATGGTAAAAAAAAGGAACCCTTATGGTGCCGCTCTGTCTGTCTGTCTGTCTGTCTGTCCGTCTGTCTGTCACACCTCTATATCTCAGCAACCACTTACGCTATCGAGCTGAAATTTGGAATAGTTTTAGAATATAGTTGCCCAACTTAATTGCACATGAAATTTTTTTGAAAAAAGTATGATTATTAATGTGAAGGGGGCCAAAATAGGGGGGGCCAAATTTCAAATTGTCGCTACTAGGTCGAGTGGGGTATCATATGAAAGGGCTTTACTTGTACATTTTAAAATATATTTTTGTATTTTTTTAAGTTTCTTAGTTTTCAAGTTATGATGAAAAATGTCAAAAAAAATACCATTCCCCCCCCCCCTTATCTCCGAAGTTTGAGTAAGGGAAAATCTGAATTAATTACAGTTGACAGAGGTTTATGTAAACTTTACAGCAAAAATAAAACGATCTTTCTAAGTTGCACAGTTTTTCAGAAATCTGCAAAAAACCTTTACAAACAAATTTAGTTTTGCGGTCCTGAAAATGGACTTTATTGCTTCCAAAAATACTATAGGTATATCGGAACCCTCGGCGCGCGAGTCCGACTCGCACTTGACCGGTTTTTTTTTTATTACCTTGGCGACTGAGATTTACTCTATAATAGCCGCCTCAACATTAAAATATCATCAGGTGAGCAAGCTATATGCTACCCGCCAACAGATGGCGCTGTAGGTTTCTGACTAAAACGCGGTAATTTCTTAATAACACAAAAATACCTAATAACACGGGGAAAACTTTTTTTTTTCTAGACATGAGACCTAGCTAGAACGATTATTCGCCCCCGAAAACCCACTTATGGCAAATTTCATCGAAATCATGAAAGCCGTTTTCGAGAAACTGATTACAATAATGGCCTAAGTTTTTGTTAAGGTGTATTCGGCTAATTCCAAAAATCGGGTAATTCCAATAATGTCTATTTTCTTCCAAACGCGCCATTATTTTTTGTGCTGGTATACGTTACCTAGCGGCCAACTTAACCCGCTCCCCTGCTTTGGTTGATTCCGGTCGCTAAAAGCGAGTGTACGTTGTGGAGGCGCCATTACTGTCATCGACGCAATTTTCGCGCACTTTTTACGTTATCGGAATTACACCCCAGTCGACAATTTCTTTGTTTGGTAAGTTTTTAAACTGCACGTTTCCACATTCGATAGATTGTCGTTTTTGTGCATTGTGAATTAGATTCAGAACGCTCTATCTAAAGATTTTTAGTTATTTTCGTCTTTAACCGACGAAGGTAATTCCGAAATTTCATAGTTAATGCCTACAAAATTCCTGACGGTTAATTCCGAATTACATTATCTTATAATAGTAGTTTATGCAACTGTCATATAAAACAGGTTACTAAAACACGAGTTTGGTTTTATCACACGAGGCGAAGACGAGTGTGATAATAGCATCAAACGAGTGTTTTAATACCATATTATATGCAGTTGCGTATACTACTTTATCTTCACTCATACAATAGGTAGGTACTTACTTATAAAAATCAAACAAAAGTAAGTAAACAACAAAGGCAACTTATATAATGTACGTATATTACAGTTCGAATATAAGTCAAAAGAAGGCGCCTTAATATATCCGCTAGGTCTTCTTTGAAATATACAAGCAGAACATTTTCTTAACAAGACATGGTTTTCTTTTCGATTTTCATTAATTCCTAATTCATTGTAGGTTATGTCGTAAAATGTCCTAGACTAATATGAGAGAAGATCATAAGTTATTGAGTATCTTATGGTGTGACTGCAGTATCCTGACTGCACCACTTTATCTACTTTTTCAATAAACTTTCACATTACTTTCACGGGCACAAAATACTTGAAAAAGGTAAATGTTTGAAAATAGCGGGAAATCCGGCAAATCTTACAAGTCCTTTCTAATTTCAGGCTGCGCGCGCATATTTTCAGCCACAGATGAAATAATTGTAACTATAGTAACTGTTACTCTAACTGCTCCAAAATAATAGGTTGTTTATATGGTACACTTTGTAATATGTTACTGATATTTGACAGCTACTAAGAAAAACTGATACATTACTAACGGGCTCTCTAAAAGACCTTTTATTCAGTCTTCTTAAAAAAGTTTAGATTCAAGGAGAATTGTATCCAAGTGTTATGTAATGATTAAAAAATTAAATTACGTAATACCTTTGCAAAATTTTCATACAAAAATAGTTACGTAATGGTAACTTTTTAATTTTTATAGATACTCTGTATACAGCCTTACGTATTAACTTTTTGAATCATATTTCAAAGTTTACGACATGAGTGTAGATAAATATGTTTATGCTACTCAACGACCAGCTACGATAATTATTTTTTGGGGGTGTAAACCCGAATGAAAAAACAATATGTTCCATATGGCACTATAAAATAAAGACTACTTTTGAGTGTCATTCGGAATTATCCGCGTGTCATTCGGAATTGAACTCGTGCAATGAAATGAAAACAAATTTTTAAAACATTTTGATCTACTTACTGGGTCAATTTTTGGAAACTATCTTCAAGTTGTGGTTTAGTTTACATATTCAAGAACCCATAGATTATGAGTTTGATACTAAAAACTCAAACACATTTTTATTAGTCAGTTATAATTTGTCACGCTGTCAATTTATCTAAAAAAGTTTCGTAATTACCCGAATGCACCTTGCCATCTTTTTATTTAAAGAAACTACCTGTACTCACAAACATCAAAAAACTTTACTCGGTAGAGTGCAGAGCCAAGAAGCTCGTTGGTGATGGAAGGCTGGAGGAAACCACGGTGGTGGCTGGCCCACGGACTGGATTCATTGCATGCTTGTCGGGCCTTCACCGATTGTACTTCACTGAGTGTACCCATGAGGTCCGTGAGCTTATTCTTCCATCCCCTTTCTTCTATCGGGAGTCCAGATCCACTGCAGGCTATCATCACCTTAAATTGGTCAACTTTACATTCGCACAAAGCGCTTTGCAACATCCTTTATAATGCTCACAGTTAAGGAGTGAACTCCTCTGTATGTTCCTAAGTTCGTACCCGAATCTATACAAGTCGAGAGTGAATCGCCTTCTTCACGGTGAAGTCGATGACCAGACCTCTGTTCCTTGATTGAGCTAGATTAATATAAAGACCACAGATGGCAGTATCCTCCCGGTGCATAATGTCTCGTTCTCAAAATGTCACTTCTCGCACAGCTCTGGTAGTCAAAAGTCAGCGTAAAGGAAAGAGCACACCTAGCTGAATTCAAAGACTAATTCGGCATACATTGCTGGGAGGCTTGGTTATGTTAATTGCAATATCCTTACTGTAACGAGCAATGTATTCCGAATTAGTCTTTGAATTCAGCTAGGTGTGATCACTCCTTTAGGCCAGGGCAATCATGATCTATGTGATTCACCAAATCTTTACCATATCGATCGTATCTCATACTCGTAGTAGGTATTTACTGAGAAGGTCGTGAGCCATCGGATACCGCTTATTGTTTGTGGAGAAACGTATTGTGCAAACTGTAACATGATATTTCGTAGGCTTTTCCGAATATCGAGTCTCTCTACAAACATAGCTATTACAGTATGTGGTCTCTGCCTACCCCGACGGGAAAGAGGCATGATGTTATGTATCTATAGGTTTTACAGTCGAGAGCACGTGAAGCTTGTCGCTTGTCACTCGCAGTGCGACTTTTGCCTTCACACTCAGTGAGATAAGCGTGATGCGAAGTTCAAAGTGTCATGCTTGACGTGGTCTTGACTGTACGTACATCATGCTCAGATACTGTGGGGCATGCAGCTTCTTTATTTGTGACAAAGCGCCATTTTGTTAATAGGGAACATGCACGATTTTTTTTTATTTAAAAAAATTATTCTCATTCATGTAATAAACACTCTAGTATAACTATTTTTCGAATAACTATAATATTAAAATAGATATAAACAATAGAAGATTTGTTTCTGTCTCTTTCTAGCAAAACGAAATTTAATATGGAGTTTATATGGCCGTAGAGCATTGTGACGTCATTATTCATGTCGGATCTCTGTCTAATCGGCGCGTAATTAGTTGTTTTAAATGCATATATCGGTCGTATTTCTTAGCCGATTTAAATTTTTATTTCAATTTTTGTCATCTCTACTACAGTATTTTCATATTTTGAAATAAATGCGACTAAAAAAATTTATGCATGTTCCCCCTTTTTTGTGAAACTTATACTCGTATACGAGTGTTAGGATACACGCTGATCCTTGAAACTGTGCATTCAAAACATGTCACTGAACAACTTTCCTTAGGGAACATAGGTCGAAATACGACTTTCCATAGAAACTGCACCAGCTGATAGAGCATTTTGTATTTAAGAGGTTTTTTTTTAACTCTGAGTCAGATGGTCTTACCTCACCAGTGCAGTGCTACTCTATTAATAAATAACCAACTAATAAAATTGTAATTCGCTCCATGTATTCAACGATTACGTCTGCAGCCTTCGTTCCGCAGACACAACTTTTGAATGCTTTAGCTTTGACATCATCGCCCCTACCTATATGCTACTGAGCCATAGAGGAAGACCATTGGGAATACTAATTAAAATGTGTACGAAACTCTTATAAATATGGGTCGCAATGGGAAGAAAAGGATCTATATGCTCGTTTGCTCACTTGCATCACAAAAAAATCTTGAATCGAAGGATGCGTGTCTTTCTGCGTATCTTACAACAGCATGACCCGCAGCTTGCGATCCAATCGTCCGAAGAAATCGGATAATGTGTAGTGCAATCGGATCCTAACTTAGGATCCGATTGTTCAACGCATTATTCGATTATCGGACGATTGCTCGGAAGGTGTGGGTCGTGCTTACAGGCGTAGCGCATAACTGAGTAGGTTCCTGCGGTGATGGAGCGGTGCGGGAAGGGGTTTTACATTATCTGAGTAAGTAGAACAGATGTAGAGTTGTCCCCGTTACTCTAGGGCCGGCATCACCTCTCCCGCACCGCGCAGCTACCTCAGGAACCTGGGCGTCTACTCTCAATTTTCGATATATCGATACGATACCACTTCGATACATTCGAATTCATAACTTCGTACACTGACAGTACAGTAGAATTATCGTATTGGTTGGATGACTTGCCACATTGGCAGTGATTAGCGTCTATACAAAATCCTACTCTATCATCAATAGGTCCTTTGTGACAGCTGTCAAACGTATGAAAAATTATGATATGCAAAGAAAAATAAACCCTATGCATTCATTAGTGTTAAGGAACTTCATACGTTGCCCTTACTTTAGTTTCTATGTGCTTGCTGTTGCCGTTGCGTAACGTACTGTGGTCGGTCATTGACCACCGATGCCTCCATCGGTAACGCTAGCAATCGTGGTTACTACCTATTTATTTCGCGCTTACGTTTACGTCTATTAGCCTTCATTTCGCACATACTACTTGTGAATGCTTAACGTTTGACATCATCGCTCCGACCCATGGAGGGAAGACCATTGGGAATACTAATTAAAGCTTCTCGGCTTCCACTATGAAAATGGGTCGATTTTAGAATAACTTTTGAATTTTCTCGCTTTTTAAATTTTTGGTGTTTATCGTATACTTACTTCATATCATCATCATAACATCCCATGAAATGTCCACTATAGGACAGGGAGGTCCCTCCAGAATTCTAGCTATTGCTGGAAAAATGTGGAGGGAAAGTTCCATAGTCACCTTGCTTGTCAGCGTCATGGACCGCGGTTGTAGGTGACCGCTGTAAGTAACATGGTATGATACATAGGAGGATGCTGCTGCCCATCCTTCAGTTTATAACCCTTAGTCGCATCTTACGACACCCACGGGATGTATGGGATGGTACTATTCTTTGCCGGCACCACACGGGACCATATACTTAATTATTGCTATTAATTATGAAAGGGTTGATGAAAGTAGAGGAATCGAGGGAAGTATGTCAAGATCGTAACAGGTGGAGGGCCGTGGTCTCTGCCTACTCCGACGGGAGAGATGCGTGATGATATGTATTGTCTGTATGTGTGATTTCACAATAATTTTTCACTCCTATACCAACGAAAAGAGCGAAGACCCACTGTGTACGAAAACAACCAGTTATTCTTCTTTGCAAAACTACAACAAACTATAACGAAGTAAATGCGTCACTCGCGCGACTGTTCGTCAATATTTGTTCTCGCGTCCCTGAGGTGCCAGGCGGCAACCCTAATTGATTATTTGGACTGGCTCTCGGCCGTCTTGATAACCCTTACCTAACTTATGTCAAGGGCATAATATTCTTGGTTGTTTCTTTGCTCGTGCGGTAGGTGGCACTGTTTTAAAACGCGCTTTGGGTGTTTACATTAGCAATGTTTAAATTTCAGTTACCACTTTGCCGATATTGTAACTTAGGCACTTAAGATGCTGGTAACTGCTATTTGGATTGCCTTATTGGATTTCGATAACCCTTACCTTACCCATGTCAAAGGCATAATATTTTTGGTTGTTTCTTTGCTCGTACGATAGGTGGAATTTTTTTAAAACACGCTCTGAGTGTTTTTACATTACTTTGGTCAGTTAACACTTTGCCAATGTAGTACTTAAGGTGCTGGTGACTGCTATTTGGACTAGCTGTTGGCTTTTGAGAACCCTTACCTAACCCATGTCAAGGACATAGTATTTTTGGTTGGTTCTTTGCTCGTGCGATAGGTGGCACTGTTTTTAGTCGTGCTTAAGTAAATAAGAGTATTTTAACTGTGCTTACCTTGGTAAGTATAACTTCGCCAATATTGTAAAACGGGCGGTTAGGTGCTGGTAACTGTTGGTCTTCATGGTAACCCTTACCTAGCCCATATGTACATGTGTACCAACCATACAAAATAAACTATCAGCTAATAGGTACTCGGAAGTTTATTTTTTTTTTTATATTTTAACTTGTTTCCCTGTAAAAGTTGTTTAGTTTCATGGGCAGTTTCAAATATTTTATATGTTACGGGTATCTTGATTAACCGGGCGGTGTTAATAAGGACCGGTCATTATTAATAATTACCAAGAACGTAAGCGTTGGTGAAATTGATAAGTTTATTACTTTGACCGGCCCATATTAATAATGCCCGACAGCCCGTGGTCCATTTGAACAATCAAGGTTTGAGTTAGCTTGAATTTTCCACTTTGACCGGGAAGTATGAATAATTCCCTACTTCTAGCCGGGCAAAATGATAAATTTCAGGTTAGGTAATTCATCTATAATTCCCTTCTTCTATCCAGGAAAAATTATAAATTTTAGGTTAGGTAAGTCATCTGTTTTATTACTTTGCCCAAGATAGGTTGGTCATTATTAATACTGACCGTTAGATACACATTTGATCACATTGGCCATTTGATATAGACATTATTAATACAAACCGGTCATTATTAATAGTGACCGCACTTGTATAGTTGCCCGTAACATAGATGCATGTATGTGGTTGTCACAGCACTAGGCGGTAGTGTCATGTTCTTTTCTTTTTTTTTGTATACCTTTTTTTTGTTATTGTTCTTCTCAACCCTATGTATGATTTTTGTGTTGTGTTGTGACGTCTCAGTAATAATAAATATTTCTGATTCTGAGATATACAAATATTGCTCGTAAATAGTACAGGGCTAACCCAAAAGTTTTCGAGTCGCCCTTGTCCCGCCCTTATCAAGTATTGTTAGGGTGGTCGAGACATCTCCAAGTTCTCGACATCAGAGGTCAAGTGGTCGTTTTATCGGATAAAAGATTAAGCTTAAACTCGCGCCTTTGGTCTAGAATTCTAGAATATCTGGCGTAATTTTGTTGTTTTTGTTCGGTTACTACTATGGCAGAAGATAAGATTATCTGACTCTTGTGTCATGAGTTCATGACAAGAAGTTAGCAGTTCAAAAACGTCTATTGACAAGAAAATATTCTCATATTTGGTAATAATAGCGGATAACTACAATTAGGCGCATGACATTTAACACTTGACAGTGTCGACGGCTATAGTCACTAGTTAGCGCGGGATGGAGTTGACTATCACTATCTACATAGTATAAAACAAAGTCGCTTCCCGCTGTCTGTCTGTCCCTATGTATGCTTAGATCTTTAAAACTACGCAACAGATTTTGATGCGGTTTTTTTAATAGATAGAGTGATTCAAGAGGAAGGTTTATATGTATAATACATGCATAATATAGAAGAGAAACTCTGATAATTTTAGAGGTTTCTATTTTTTTGGGCTTACATTGCAAACGCTGGCTGAACCCTACGAGATAGATGAAAATAATGTACTACAGTATTGTACACCTTAAAAAGGTCAACAAAAAAGTCCGCGATGGTATATGTCTATCTCTTAGGGATGACCCAGAATAACCATTTTTTTATCCTTTATTTTTTTTACGAAGCGATTTTAAGCTATACAACATTAATCCTTATCCAATTAAGTACCTTAAATGTTCAGGGGAAGGACAGAGCGATGCACAATGGTATAGAATAAGCTGGTTTATTAGGAAAGATACAAAAGGCATGAGAGCCGTGTGATGAACAAAATCGAACGACAATAACAGACATCTATCAAAATATATAAAACACTTATAAAAACGGCCAGCTAATAGTGGCGTCAACCATGAAGGTGCTTTACACCAACACACCCCCTCAACTCATGGCTTAACGTCACGCAGCCCTAACGCAGCCGTCAGTAGCTCGTGCCTTATACGAGGCAAAGGTTTGGTGAGGATATCTGCCAACATCTTGTCAGTCGCCAGATATTCCAAAGTTATGGCTTTGTTGTCACGCAGCACATCTCTAATAAAGAAATGTCTAATATCAATGTGCTTGCTCTTTGCGTGAAATACACCGTGATCTTCAGCAAGACAGATAGCACTTAAGTTATCAGCATGCATTCTTACCTTAGACAATGTGTGAAGACCTAGCTCCTTCAGCAGACTATTTAAGTATACAGCCTCTTTCATAGCTTCCGCCAAACTCACAAACTCAGCCTCACACGTAGAAGTCGCAACAATGCGTTGCTTTTGTGAAGTCCAAGATATGGCTGCACCACCTAGTACAAAAACATATCCAGTAAATGATCGTCTATCGATTACACAACTACCCCAGTCTGCATCCGAATACCCCTGAATACATAACCCTGTCGGTTTAAATAACAAACCATGCGTTATTGTACCTTTTAAATATCGCAAGATCCGCTTTGCAGCTTTCCAATGGGTATCTTGTGGATTTTCTGCAAACTGTGCAAGTTTTGCCGTAGCATTAGCAATCTCTGGTCTAGTTGCCACACTTAAATACATGAGTGCTCCGATCAGTTCTCTATAAGGAAAAGATTTCTCTGCAACCTTTTTCTCTTCACTTATCACTTGTTTTCCTGTCTCCATTGGAGTCTGAACAGGATTACAGTCTTCCATGTTGAATCTTTTCAATATATCTTTAATATATTTTTCTTGTGACAAGTAGTAACCATTACCATTTTTCTTTATATCTATCCCAAGACAATAAGTTGCAGGACCAAAGTCTTTTAACTCAAATTTCTTGGCCAGTTTTTGTTTGAACTTATCTATCACATCTCTCCGTTGCGAGCAGATCAAAATATCATCGACATAGATAACTACAAAAAGATCAGCTCCATCTTTAGTATGTTTATGATACAAGCAAGGTTCACTCACAGTAGGTCTCAACCCCATCTCTTTCAGCTTTGAATCCAGCTTAATATTCCACTGTCGTCCAGCTTGTTTGAGACCGTATAGTGATTTCCTTAGAAGACATGTGTCACCACCTGCTTTTATTTCTTCAAGCATTCTTATTGCCTTTTTTCCTGTTTCACTTTTACTATCTATTTCGATTAGTTTCTTTAGACTTTCTTCCAACAGTTCTGGAACCTTCATATAAATGTCTTCGTTTAAGTCTCCGTTTAAATATGCCGTGTTGATATCAATTTGGTCTATGTCCATTCCCATCTCAACGGCTAAAGCAACCAACAGACGTACAGTTCCAATTCGCGCAACTGGAGAAAAAGTCTTATTATAATCCAGCCCTTCTCGCTGACTATACCCTTTCGCAACTAATCTCGCCTTCTTTTTCTCTGTTTTGTCAACGTTTAACTTTGTTGTCAGTACGTATCGACAACCTACGACATTTCTATCAGGAGGCTTCTTCACAATGTTCCATGTATTATTTTTTACAAGGCTCCTTATCTCAGATAATATCGCTTCTTGCCATTTGTCTTTTTCATCACTACTCAAGGCCTGCTTTAACGTGATCTCAATAACTCCAGCAAAGTCATCAGTGTCGGCGTATTCCTCTGTTGATGCTTCGCTTTCATTATTTTCAGTTTCTTCAATCTCGACCATATTATACAGCTTTCGAGGACGCCCGACGTGCCCTCTTTCAATTCTTGGTCTTCCAGGACCTCTTTTTAGAGTGATATTCCTCTCTAAAGCCTCATTGCCATCACTATCATTACTAACTCTAGTACCGTCTCCACTAGTATACGTACTACCGCTTGTTTCATCGCTCAATGGCAAATCTGGTGGCCTTTCTGATGAGATTTCTACACTTAAGGGTTGTCCCGTCAAAGAACCCGACTGTCCCGCTTGAATTTCTATTTCAACAGTCTTTTTATCACTATTCTTTTCACAGTGTGGTTCAATGAGTGACTCTTTTAAAATATTATCATTATTTTCAGGTAGCTTACCTTCTTGAAAACGAACATCCCTCGACACTATTATTTTTCTGTCTTCAGGTATCCACACTTTATATCCAATAGATTCAGCTGGATAACCAACAAAAATGCCGAGTGAACTTCTTGGTGCAAACTTATCCTTTCCTGGTTCTTTGTTCAAGACGTGTACTTTTGTACCGAACGATCTAAAATATTCGATATTCACAGGTCTCCCGAACCATTTTTCATAGGGAATTTCACCGTTCAAGCTACTACATGGACACCTATTACGTATGTAGCACGCCGTCGCAACGGCTTCTGCCCAAAAACTTGCGGCTAGTCCCGAGGATAAAAGCATACATCTTGCCTTTTCAAGCAATGAACGATTCATACGTTCAGCTGTTCCGTTACTTTGGGGTGTATGCGGCGTTGTTAGTCGTCTCGTAATTCCCGCACTTTGTAAATATAAATCAAAATTTTTATTTACAAATTCACCACCGTTATCCGATTGTAAACATTTGATTTTCCTATTTGACATATTTTCAACCTGACACTTGAAAATCTTGAACTTTGACAATACGTCACTTTTATTTTTTAGCATGAAGACTTCACACCAACGAGTACAGTCGTCAATAAAAGTAACAAAATATTTATTTCCCGCGTTCGATTGAACTCTCATGGGACCTACCACATCAGAATAAATTATTCGCAACTTCTCATTGCAGGGTCCACTGGACTTCACAAAAGGCAACGAAACCATTTTCCCTTTAGCACACACATCACAATCACGCAAGTCACAATCAGTATTTACCGGGTCAATACCTGATTTCTTAAGTAATTTCATAAGATCTCTTCCATTCAAATGTCCCATACGCTCATGCCATCTATACAGATCGACATTCTTACTTCCTGATACCACAGACGCTGAAGCGTCCATTTCCCTCAAGTAATATAAATTACCTCGCCGGTCAGCGGTCAGCTTTACTTCGCCATCCTTGACTGCGTATGCTACATCACGCTTAAAAGTGACTACACAGCCTCGTTCAGTGAGCTTAGCGATTGAAATTAAATTACTTCGTAAGTCGGGAACTAGTAAAGTATCTTCAAATTTTATGAAGCGCGTACGGTCGTCATTGCATGCTAATATCTTAACTGTACCCTTACCTTGCACGGTTGTAAAAGATTCAGTGGCTAACTTTAACTTTTGGCTCGAAGGCAGTACCTCCTCAAACCTTGCCGCGTCGTTGCACATGTGAGCACTGCATCCGCTATCAAATAGCCATTCTTGACGGCGCTTAGCTCCTACAGCCAGGCAGTCTGAAATTTGATTGATGGTTAATGCTTCACATTCTACAGTTCCATCTGGTTCTGCGCAACTTTCAGCGCACCTAGTTTCCGAAGTTTTCTTCTTCTTTTTACAGTCCGATGCCTTGTGTCCAAATATATGACATTTAAAGCATTTATACTTAAAATTCGTTCCAGTTCCGTTCCCTTTCTTCTGACTACTTGTTCCAGCTCCAGATCCATTCACGTTTTTCTGACGTCTACCCACATACATAGCACCTTCGATATCTTCAACTTGAGCGTTTCCTCTCGAGGTATACTCCTCGACGATCTTTACTCGAAGTTGTTCGGGTTTAGGAAGGTTGTCCCTAGACTCTATAGCGCAACGAAAGTTTTCAAAACTAGGAGGCAGACTATACAAAAGCATGATTGCCAATAAATCATCATGGATTTGGATGCCCATCTCTTCAAGCTTATCTACAGCTTCAAAGAAAGAATCGAGATGTTCGCTTACATTTTGATTTTCGCCCATCTTCTGCAACATCAGCCTTTTCAACAGCGTTGCCTTTTTCGCAGGACCTCTCGACGCAAACATACTCTCCAATTTCAGCCAAACTTCTCGTGTAGTTCCCACCTTCTTTACATGATGAACAACACTTGGATCCAACGATAAAATCAACTCGGATTTAGCTTTTCTGTCAGCTGCCTTCCACGCTGACAAAGTGGCATCTCCGTCGCTGGGCTTTGGCTTCTCACCACTAACATACTCCCAATAATCGCCTTTGATCAATAAAGCCTCCACTTGCACTTTCCAGGTATCATAGTTGTCTCTTGTCAATGTTTGGATACGTATACTCGAAGACATTTTTGGATCCGACTATACCTAATTTACCAAATATTTTTACGACTACTATTTTTTTTACCAGCTCTGGGCCCATAACCCTTGTTCAGGGGAAGGACAGAGCGATGCAAAATGGTATAGAATAAGCTGGTTTATTAGGAAAGATACAAAAGGCATGAGAGCCGTGTGATGAACAAAATCGAACGACAATAACAGACATCTATCAAAATATATAAAACACTTATAAAAACGGCCAGCTAATAGTGGCGTCAACCATGAAGGTGCTTTACACCAACATTAAATACATTGTGCATTTAATATTTATCAATATAGCCCTGTACAGCATGTAATTTAAATGAATATTTTCGAAGATATTACAGAACAAAAAGCAGGGACATAGCGGTTGCTGCGGTACCGGCCGGGGCGTTCTGCACCCGTGCGAAGCCGGGGCGGTTCACTAGTTTCATATATTTCGTAGGAGCTTTTAGTTGTATTTATTCGTATTCGACCAATTTTCCTCAGGGAAAGTGGTTCAGTTTCTTAGGCAGGTTTACTTCCTTCAGGGTTAAGATGTATACCCGTTCTGGTACACCTTGTATATTGCGTCATTTATTACTCAGCAATTCAGCTCAATCCCACAAAGCGTTCAAATTAATAGTGCCAATTAACAGTAACTTACCAACAAGGTCCTACGTTCTATAGTAATGGTAAGAAACAAGCCACCTTGGTACACTCACGTTGAACATACTGCCTTCCATTTTTCTGCAGCTGCGTAAAGAAAGTTAGCGGTGAATGAGGAAATAGTGGTTTATGCAACTGTTCACAATTGAGGGTCTTTTTAGCATACTAGATAGTTTTTGGCGAAAGAGATTATCAAAAAGACAGTTCGCGTGTTAAAACGCCTAAGACATTGCTAATGTCTACGACCAAGAAGATAAACGAATAATTCAGTAATTAAATTAATAATGCAATGAAATTAATTACTATCCGACGCATTATTTTCAAGATTGCCTGCGCAGCGTTCTTGTGCGGATTTTCTCCTTCCTATTTTTTTCCCCCCTATTTTGAATCTTGGTGTGTCCAGAGAGCAGATAATATTGATTTATTATTTCTAGTTGTGAGATTGCAGCAATCTTACTAAAAAATTTAGGTATTATTTACCGATGCTAAGTTTAGCTCTACAGCTTTAGAGACGCTTGGTTACAAAGTGCCATGTTCCACATTACATGTAAGAAACATAGGACTTCAGCACACGAACCATATGAGCTCCCCAATGCTGCTAAATTGATTACGTAAGCTCCTTGGTGTTGCGGTTACGACGTGACTCTTAGTTCGGCAGAAATTGTAGGATCTATACCAGTTAACTAATTATTTCATCTGTGTGTATGCACGGCAGCAATCACATAAAAACAAAACCAGGGCTCAAGGTCAAAGTGTTTCCACCGATGTGCGGCCGTGTGTTCTATCGACGGTACTAATCATAAAGCGTCTTAATTATTTTCTCATCAACATTCAACTATAATTAGACTAATATTTAACTGTGCCTTCTATCTCTTTTTTAAATTTAAAACCTAACACAAACCCACATGGACTAAAATCCAGTGCAGACGCTCCAAAATGTGTTACGAAACACAGAGGTAACAAGGCAATTTTGTACCTGTCGTGAAATGCCGTTGACACGAAGGAATACTTGAAAATGTCTTTGTAGTTTCCCTGGTGCAATTGTGAGAGGGCTGAGCTCTTGATACGAGGCTGGTAGGTTCGATTCTAGCTCGTAAAGTGATAAAGAAAGTCCCATTTCAACTTAAGTCGGTCCTTAACCGACCTCGCAAACCCTGATGTCAAAGTTACAAGCCCGTTGGTGTGGTTGGTAGTGAGCCAGCCTTTCACGCCGTGGTGGGCCGCGGGCACAGATTACTTAATAGTTACTTCGTCGCAGGTTCGATCCCAGCCCAGGGCGAAAATTTGTGTGACGAACACAAGTGTTTTCTTCTGTGTGTTATTTATCTATTTAAATTTATGCATGTATATCAATCTCTGCACATAGCACAGGCTTTGCCTAGTTTGGGATCAGGTGACCTTGTATGAAATGTCCCCCAATATTTATTTATTTTTAATCTATTTTTTTAAATTAAAAAAAAAAAACATTCCATAGATAGCAGTTAGGATAAATGGTTTGACGTGCCTTCCGAAGCACGGTATCATCTTGGTCATTTAACCTGCAATGTCCTTTTACATAGTTGATCCCACCTTAGTGTAGGCAACGAAGCAGTTGACCCCAACATTTTCTCAGGCAGATTTTATTTGACAGAATGAAAAAGAATCATGAATTAAATTTAAATTCAAAATATCCAAAAAAAATTATTAATAATTTTTTTCATACATTGTTTGTAATTTTTGTATTTGGAAAAATTAAAAGTACCGATTTTTCTTTGGATTTTTTTATAGAAGGTTTGTCTCATGTAGTGTAATACCCCAGCAAAGTTTCATCGACTGAGGATTTAATGCGGGGGTCTTCATACAACGATCCGCTTCATTGCTTAGACTACCTGCATTGAACCTAGAACCTCCGAGTCGAACGCCGAACGCTCTTACCACTATACTACGAAGGCTGTTACTGAATTAAAGTCGGTGGGTTACACATACCTTATTAAGAATTTACGAAGAAATAATTATTGTTCACATTTAAAAGTATAGTTTGAAGCATGCTGATTGACATTGTGAAACCTGTTTGAAATTGTAGGTCAGTAGCTTCTCTTAATAAATAAATGTGTTTGGCAGTTTACATTGACGACTTTTTACTCGAATCTTCCATATTACAAATTTGTACACGATTCAATTTAAACATTTTAATGGCTTGTTATGGACCCGTTTCTACCAGTAGTGTCGTAAGAGGCGATTAAGGGGTTATGTACCGAATGATGGGTAGCAGCTTCCTTCTGTTACCATCTTACTGCGGTCACCAACAATCGCGGCCTACGGTGCCTACGCTACTTTTTTTTTTATTGGCCCTAAATATCCCACTGCAGGGCAAAGGCCTCCCCTTTTTCCTTCCAAAGATCGCGATCATCGGCCACGGTTTGCCAATCGGCTTCGAAAGCATCTAGGTCGTCGCGCCATCGTTTCCTAGGCCTTCCTCTTCCTCGCCGGCTATCGACGGGAACCCATTCAGTGGAGGCTCTGGCCCATCTCTCCGGGTGCATCCTGTACACGTGACCCGCCTACTCCCATTTCTGCTTTGCAGTTATTTCGATAACGTCAGCAATGCGAGTCTTGGAGCGCAGCTACCCTACCCTGTGCTACGCTAATTATCCCTCAAAATTGAATCACGCGTTTTTTGCTGGAATTATGGAAGGATGTGACGGGATGTGATGATGATGATGGTTATGGACAGTAAAGCTAAATGATAAAGCACGTACGCACGTACGGGCCTATTAAACTTATCACCTGGTATTTCTTAAAGACAGGATATTTCAGGAATTCAACGAGTGCTTTAATTGTGTCCCTTTGTAGTGTCTCTTCAATTCACGAAAACACTTCTGTGTGTTTGTTCTGTGTATGGGTGTCATTCATCTATTTATTTATGTATATTAGTCTCTGATAGGCAAAGTACAGGCTGTGTCTAGTTTGTGATGGTCTCGTGTGAAATATCTCCCATTTGTTTGGTATTTGGTGTCTGCCCTAAGTATAGTTTTAAAATTAGATGTTTAAGACCATTTGGCGCCCTTTGCCTAACTTCGCTCAGTATTAAAGAGCTTGACTATATGAATGACAAAGAGGTATGGTGCTCTGATATTCCAGCGAAACACAAGAAACACATTGTAAAAAGCCGACTCTTAAAGTAGGCCGTGCTGCAGTAGTTTCTTGCCGTTTCTTTTACCCTGCCATAGCACGATCCGAAACGGCGTAGACTCGCTCTATTTGAATTGTATTCTGCATGACATTCAATAAGTATTCTGTAAAGAATCTACATTGAATAAATAATATGAATCTTGGATCGTATTACTTAGTGTGAGCTGTGTGACCCAATAAAATGTAAGGCGCTTTCTCACTTAGAGCATTTAGAGAACATTTCTCACATTAGTGCTAGCATTTTACTTTCACGCTTGCTTCAACCCATTAAAATACATTTCAACTCTTGTGGTGTCAGTTGTAGAAAGCCTTATTAAAGTTAATAAAGATTTTATACATGTTGTTGACACTGTTCTGGGCAATGGCGTCTGTTGTGATTAGTCATTCAGTTCAAGCCAGTAAAAACATTTGCAACTGCCGTGTGATGCCACAAACTATAGCCCACTTCACTGCAGGCTAATCGTGCCCTACATCATTCTCGCTAAGGGCGTACGCTGCGTCAGGGTGTCTACTCTCAAAGTCCGATATATCGAAACGATACTACTCGAAACATGCAAATGCAAAACTTCGTCTCTTGACAATAGAGTAGAATATTGGTTGGATGCAGTTTGAAAATTCATCCAACCAATATTCTACTCTATTGTCAAGGGACGAAGTTTTGCAGTTGCATGTTTTGAGTAGTATCGTTTCGATATATCGGACTTTGAGAGTAGACACCCTGGCTCGATCACGACACGTAGCTACGCGCCGTGATCGCGCTACGTGGAGCCGCTGCGCAGCAAAATACGTGTCGCGTGGCGAGTACGCCACACGCAGCCCCGCCTGTACAATTTTTATTGAGCGCCTCGCTCCACGTAACGCCTAGAACTAATGTCGTAAAACCAACACGCCCGAGCGAAACTCGCCGCCCGATGTATTTCCCAGCACGCGGCGTGTGGTCATACGCCGCTTGCTAGCTAGAGGTGCTCATATTGCTGAATTTACTACGCGCGCGCGACTGCGCGTCGTGATCCCGCCTGACGCAGCGTACGCCCTAACTAAAGAATCGTACAAGGCCAGGCCAAATGCTATCCGCGTTGCTGAATAAGGGTCCAAAAAATGTCATTTATGCCAATTGACACTAAAGAAAAAGTTATGTATGTCCTCAACGTCTTATTATGTTCAAACTTATTCTGAACAGTCCTAATCAGTCTTAATATGTCGTTCTCACATTCAGTCACGTTTCCCTTTCAGTTCGGTATATTGATTCAGACATGGCATTCATGTTATTGTGACTGCCTGATGCATATTGATTTAGTTAAAGGAATGTTCCTGCCTCTATTTGTGCTGCACTAAAATTAACTTTAATATTCATAGTGTAGTGTGCAGTTTCGCATAAACAAGTACCACCTGATCAACTTAAATTCTAAAAGTATTCTTGTTTTACTATGCATTAAAGATACGAAATTACCCCTTAAAAGGATCATTGTACTTTTTTACACCCTGTGTAGGCGCAGGTAAAGCCACGATCACAACTAACTGAATTCAAAGACTAATTCGGCATACATTGCTCGTTGAAGTAAGGATATTGCAATTAACATAACCAAGCCTTCCAGCAATGTATGCCAGATTACTCTTTGAATATAGTTAGGTGTGATCGTGGCTTTACTCAAGCTTAAAAATCATACCTACTTAAGAGTCACTGTCCTCATACGCCGCACGATATCAATATTAATCACTTGCATGCATCTTGCATAGAAAAAAACAACACTGTGTCCACGTACGCCGCACGACATCACCTAGCGATAATAATCACTTGCTTGCAACTGCATCCTGCCAGTGACCTATTATATCTGGAATGTTTACAGGAAGAACGCCACTTTTTCTGCGAATTTTATCCGTGACCCGGAGTCCATAGATGGTTAGGTGACTATTTTATCGCTTGCATGTCGATTGCGTGGACATATCTAAAATGCAAACGATATTTGTAGCTTACATGCATTCGACAAATATAGCCGCTGTGTACGTACAATGACAGGTCATAATGGTCCCAAACGGTTTCTGTTTCTTTCCCGGTAAAGTAAATTCTGGAAACTACTGATTCCGATCGCCCTCAATCCTGAAGACAGAACTAAACTTGTCTTTCCTTTACTCCCTATTCCAAGTATTCCAGCTTCGGGGAACACCAGACCGACGCTACCGGTATTGCTTACACAAATATATCATTGTATTACTGTACTGAACTGGCCAGGCCAAGGATCTGATCTAGAAAAAATCCGGCCAAATGCGAGTCGGAGTCGCGCACCGAAGGTTCAGTTTCACTTGAGGCAAAAGTACCATCTTAGTTAAGGACGCGCAGAAGTTTATTAATAACGCGTGAATCCGACACGTACTTGACTAGTTTTTATTATTTGTTGTTATTCTATAGCTGATGCACAATAAACATACCAATTTTCACGTTTGTAAGTGTTCCCGTTTTTACGATAGAGCTAAAACAAAAATCAAGCAAAAAATCGCCCAAAAAAACGCCCTTTTATTCAATTCAATTCAATTCATTTATTGATAAATTATTACATTTTACAAGTCAGCAAATTATATACAAAAATTATAATAGAAATCAAAAATTATAATAGGAATCAACATATTATTAAATTTCATTCAAAATTATAAATTATTTGCCACATTTGTCATAGTTTCCTTTAGAGTTTGGGTTAGCAAATTCGCAGGTTTACAGTCAAATTCGCGGATTGAGTAGTATGCTTCCAATGTTAGCATGCTTTTAAGTTTATTAACAAACGAGACATCGGTCTTACTGTTTTTTATTTCACTTATTCTTAATTTAAAATTTTTAGTATTTGTTATTATAACGGCAACAGAAATACATAATCTGTGAAAATTTCAACAGCCTACCTATTACGGTTCATGAGGTGCAGCCTGCTGTCAGACAGACTGCAAACATACCAGCTAAATACTGTATCGTTCACAAAAACCCCAGAACAAATACAGACTCTGCCGCGACCGGGAATCGAATTCGATACTTTCGGGCCAGGAGATACGAGTAGCTACTCTACCACAGCCTGGCCCTGGTGTGACAATGAGTCGGTAAAACACCAGACAGGCACACGCGCACAAACTTCAAAATTTTGACCTAATCTGTAATTTCTTACTGCTAGATTTTGATTCAGAATGTTATAATAGTATTGACTGTTATCTCGAAACAATGTATATATTTCATTTGTTTTTACACCACCTACGTACGTACAATCCAGAATAATTCATAGTCAATGTATTGTAAAGCATTAATAATCAGCCTCACCGCTCCACCCAACTGCACGTTGGCCCATCAATCGTGCACGCGTCATTTGTGTTTGAATTAATTCTTGATTCGGCCCTGGAATGATGCAAACGGCCCTCCTACAATCTGTGTACTGCATTGTAGCTCCCAGCCAGTTTAGTTTGATTTTAGTGTTCGATTGGGAGAAAAACTTGTACCACCTCCGAATTTATCTTCATCGCTTATTGGTCATAGTTAATGTATTCGGAAGCATTTATAATCAGCCTCGACAACCCAACTGTACGTTGGCCCATCAATCGTGCATGCGTCATTTATGTTTGAATGAAATCCTCATTCGGCCCAAGAATGGTGCAAACACTGTCGGCTTGTAGGAACAGTTATGTACTGCATTGGAGGTCCAGGCCATCGTGCTTTTGGTATACAATTCGGCTAAGAACTTACATCAACACTGACTGTATATTCATCGCTAATTGGTAAATTTTTTTTTTTGGATATTATACAATTTATGTCAAAATGTTAAGAAACAAATCGGCTTAAGAGCGTTACTCCGATGCGTCGCCACAACAAGGCCTCGGCCACGACTAAGCGCTGGCGCTTTCTCGCATCGGTTTTATAGGAGTACTAAATATTTCACAGTAAAGTATAAACACAATTTATTCCAAAAAAAAGATACAATACTTTAGAGTATACTTCACATGCTAAGTCCAAAAAGAAAAAATAATGTCTTACATTTTCACCTAAAATGACACGGTTAATATCCCGTAAATTTACTGAAAATGTCACTTTTGATTGTAGTTTTTTTGAATGAACTTTTACGTAAATCGAGTTTTTATTTAACCAAAAACTAAACAATATCCTAAATTTTCGAATGGTAATTTTTTTTTCAATCTTGTAGCATTTGATCTTACATAAATCTCGCATCTGAGTAGACGGTCAAGCGCTAAGTTAAAAACGGACGTGTTAAAAAACTGTTCCATTTGGAAAAATGTCCCAATATTTTGAAATGTTTTTAAACCAAAAAGCAGATCGTGAAAGTATATCTAATATGATATTAATGTCTTCTTTGAAAACTGAGAACTGCATTGTTTTATCCTTCGGCGAAAATCGTAAATTTTTACTCCAGCGCGATTTTAACGGATGAACGCTCTTAAGGCTTCGTCAATCAAATAGCCCCCCTATTTGACTGACGAAGGTTCTAGAGGTTCCTGGTGCAAAGGTGCCATGGTCAAAGTCAATGTATTCGAAAGTATTCATAATCAACCTCACCACTTCACCAAATTGCACATTTGACCATCAATCGTGCACGCGTCATTTGTGTTTGAGTTAATTTCTCATTCGACCCTGGAATGGTGCTTACATTGAAAGCCTGTTTATACAGTCAATGACAGGTTAAGGTTCACACTTGCAGTACGACTTTAGCTTGTAGGTCTATTGAAATAAAACGGTACAAAGTCCAATGTTTGAATCTTGTTGTGCTCTTGACTGTACAAATAGTGTACTGCATTAGAGGTCCCGGCCAATTTGATTTCTGTTTTCAATTCGTCGCTTTTCTGACGAAGTGACCCAATTATAATGCGTCCCTCTCTGCTAGTTAGCTGTCGTATCTGCATTTCCCTGATTCGCAAAATTGGCGGCTAAATGTATTGACATACGTCGCCATCTTTCATCATAATCACGGAAATACAAGTACGACACGAAAATCGCCAACAAAGTGACGAGCAAAAACAGTATTTATTACTTACTCATAGTGTCGCTTTTATCGGTGCTGTTTTTTTGTTTTATCGGTATCGGCTCGGAATCGTCGCGGTGAGCAAACGACTTTAGCCGGGAGAAAGAAGAACTGTTTATAGTGCGTCTGTGTTAAGAATGCAGTAAGTCATTAATGAAAATGCAGGGTAAAGGTGTATTCACAGTGGAGTTACAAAGCAAAAAAAAAATGTTTTTTTAAGTTAAAATACACAAAGGAAACAAACGCTTCTTTCGAAGGTTTGCCTTCAGTTGGTCATTTAGTGTAGGCAACGAAGCAGTTGACCCCAACATAAATTTCTAAGGCAGATTTTATTTGACAGGATGATAAAGAATCATGTATTAAATGTAAATTCAAAATATCCAAAAAAAAAATTAAACGGCTAAATGTATTGACATACGTCGCCATCTTTCATTATAATCACGGAAATACAAGTACGACACGAAAAGCGCCAACAAAGTGACGAGCAAAAACAGTATTTATTACTTACTCATAGTGTCGCTTTTATCGGTGCTGTTTTTTTGTTTTATCGGTATCGGCTCGGAATCGTCGCGGTGAGCAAACGATTTTAGCCGGGAGAAAGAAGAACTGTTTATAGTGCGTCTGTGTTAAGAATGCAGTAAGTCATTAATGAAAATGCAGGGTAAAGGTGTATTCACAGTGGAGTTACAAAGCAAAAAAAAAATGATTTTTTAAGTTAAAATACACAAAGGAAACAAACGCTTCTTTCGAAGGTTTGCCTGGTTTGCCTTCAGTTGGTCATTTAGTGTAGGCAACGAAGCAGTTGACCCCAACATAAATTTCTAAGGCAGATTTTATTTGACAGGATGATAAAGAATCATGTATTAAATGTAAATTCAAAATATCCAAAAAAAATTCACAAAAAATTTGTTTCATACATTTTTTGTAATTTTTGTATGAAAAAATTAAAAGTACCAATTTTTTTATAGAAGGTTTGTCTCATGTAGTGTAATACCCCAGCAAAGTTTAATCGACTGAGGATTTAATGCGGGGGTCTTCATACAACGATCCGCTTCGTTGCCTAGACTAATGCATTTGACTTTATCATTTTAAGCGACCCACTGCATTCTTAAGATGGACGTACACCAACACAGTAAGCAAGCAAGCAAGCAAGCAGGCTTTGTTACCTGACTATCTGCGAGACGCAATTACATAAATTAGGGATAGTTTTGTATTTTGATTAATTTGTCGTTTTATTGTCTTTCAGTATTTGTGGGTAGTACTCTACACCCTGTATAAGTATAATTTTAAGGAAAGGCACAAATTTCCATAATGTAAACCCAATAAGGCTTAGCTTGAGCATTCCGCGCTTCGTAAATTAATTACAAAATTAGCGATTCGAAACGTCAGGCCTGCTCCTTCCGACTCGATGAACTTCATTAAGACTGAGCCCTGGGCTTTTATGGACCTAGTTATGGCTTTTTCAAATTGCTAGTGGTGTTATTGGTTTGATTGGGGTAAGTTCTAAAGGCAAATTTTGGACTCTATTTCCTCTGTCGTTAAGCCATTTAAAAGCTTAAGAAGAACAGGTTTAGTCAGTAAGGATAGTTATACAAAATGCTTATAGGTCAAGGTAAGTGCAGCAAATCGTGTTATTATACAAAGTTAATGCCTTTGCTCCGGTCGATTGCTGTTTTACTACGTCAAGTTATAAAAACTGAGTTTACACGCCTTAGCTAACTTCAACACATTCAACCTGCACCGCTTCGCTACGGAATTGTCGTCATTATGGCGCTAGAAAAAGCCGTATTAAAACTTCTACTATCTGAGTTTGTTTCGGATAATGTAAAACCTCGCTTACTTAAAAGTTGCTCCAAAATTCGCCAGATGGAAACAGTTGGAAACTTTCAGACCGAGATAAGTTCCAAGTTGCTTATTGAACACAAAAGGCCAGTTAAGTAGGCTACGGCGACGATAGGATTCTCGTACAAGTACATTGCGTGCTTAAGAAGTCGCAGATTCGTCTGCCATCGCGAAGGCACTGTCAGACCAGTAACTAGCTCAAGTAACCGCGTTGTCAAGCCTTCAAATGACTCTTGACATGGCCTAAAGTCGCGCCACGTACTCGTGGTATATATTTATTTAGCTTTTCAAAATTTCAAAACAAACCGCAGAGCAGAGAATATCGTCGCGCGTCGCTCCCCGCGTTCAGCCGCGCAACAAAATTCCAGTTTCCAATTCCAGTTGCCAAGCCATTAAATGGGTCCTGACATGGCCTAAAGTCCGTCATGTATGATAGTAGCCGAAACTATGGCATAAATAACATGCCTCCGAAACGTTTCTAGCTGTCACCCTTCCGAGTTCTAACCACGAACAACATTGCTTGACTTTAGAAATCGTAACAAACTTCTAACGTGACAAGCAAAAAACTTGTTTTCTAATAAGCGTGAATTTTCATTGGTTTTGCTCTGTGTTTCTACTCATGAAAACAACAAATTTCCACTAGAATTTTTTTTTTTCGGTGAAGTGGTCACGTGATCGTCTCATTTTGTATGGGAAGACAAAAATTGTTGTTCGTAAAAAAAATTTTTGTTCGGTAATTAATGTTGCTTGTTTTCATAAGTAGAATCACTGTGCTTAAGGAGCAAAACCAATGAAAATCCACGCTATTCTGTGACGCAACGCAATGTATAAATCAATTCGGTTAATTTCAATTCGCGCACAATCAGAAGGTTCCTCATCTCGAAAAAAACGTATTGGAAGTTAAATTGACTTGGTAATTAACGCTGAAAGGAAATGTTCCTCGAGTGATGTTCGGTTTTTGTTGGAAATATGTAGCTGATGAACGGGTTGTGCTTTTGTGAAGTGTATTTTGATTTCAACGTAATTGAGGAAAGGAGTATTATTATGCATGGCGCAAAAGAAATACTAGTCAATGGTGTAATTAAAGGTACAATACAACGACGCCTTTAGGGCCCTTTTTCGCCTCCCACGCTACTGTAGTGCGTCCCAAATGTTTGTTAAAGCCCGCTTGTCGGGACTTGATGCCCTGATCCGCCATCGTGCAGCTAAATTTAGAAAAAACATACTCAATTGCCGAAACATCTTAATAAGTACCATCTGTAACTTCACATATTTAATCACTGGTGTAACATATTAAAATAACTAGTTTTAAGTCTGACTGTAATGTGTATAGACCACTGAAGTTTGAAATAAAGATATATATATATATATATTTTAAAGGTACTTACTGGTAAATCTTAACCTGAGAAAAACTTGCGTAACTGATATTTTTTCAATCCTATCCTACTCCTACTAATATTATAAATGCAAAAGTTAAAGGCAAGGGAGCCAGTGAAATTACAGGCACATGACACATACCATCTTAGGTCTCAAAGTGAGCAACGCGTTTTGCTGTCTTATTAGTGTCAAAATATGCCATTAATAAAAAAGTGGGTGCTATGGGCGGTGGTGATCACTCACCATCAGGTACCCCACCTGCTCGTTTGGTCACTTGTAACATAAAAAAAGGATGGAATTCTGAAGGGAGCTTCCTGTCCTGTAGTGGACGTTTCATGGGATGTTATGATGATGTTCAGCAGTAGGTTTAGTTTCCTGTTTATCCGTGTAATAACAGCCTGATCTCTTATTTGCAGGTTGCCACCCGCAGCATAATAGGGAGCCATACGCCGCGGCGGAAAGACGGGTGCGACACGCACTCGTGGTATGTATTTATTTAGCTATTCAAAACAAAGCAAGCAGGGAATATCGTCGTGCGTCGCGCCCCGCGGTCAACCGCGCAACAATATTCCCTACTCTGTGAAACAAACTATAGTTCGACCATCTTAAGAATGCAGCGAATAGCCAAGCCCCGTAACCAATCAGGTCGGTTAAAATTATAAAGTCAAATGCACAATGACTAACTGGAGGTAAACCTTCGAAAAGTGGTTCAGTTTCATTGACTGAGCACGCCCGTTCAGTTTTTGGTACACCGTCCCTTACACCCTGTAAATCACCCTGACTGTAATAGAAAAACAAAAACAAAGAAAAATACAAAAATTTACCTTCAAGACATTTTCCCATGCAAATAACCTCCTCATCTTCATCTTTAAGTAAACTTGTCGAACCATAAACCACTGTTTCCAAGCTGTTAGGCACCACGCAAATCGGACAGACACGGGCCGTCTTTCCGATATGCAAATAAATCTCACAACATCTCGGAACTATCGAAAGCTATTGAACAATTACCACTAACGTCGTGCAGGTTAACAAGTGTTTGTCTTAATGACGTCAGATGTGCTCACCTATTTAATAATACATGCCTATTCGCACATACACATAAATCTGAACAACTTTACTAAAGATATGTAGGTACTGTCACGGCCAATCGCGCATGATCACATCTATGCATTTTACTATCATTTTATCGGTGTCTATGCAAATTTTACCTCGCACCAGAAAAATGGAAGTGCTTTCAAATCAAACGCCGCGCCAAAGGCAAACAATTCGTTCGTATAGTCAATGGAGTAAACAGAGTACGTTACGTCAATAAGCTGCTGAGTGCAGCTTTGTCGCGTCCTAATAGGCAAAAGCTTAAAGGGGGCTTGATTCAGCGCCTCCGCAGGATTTAAGAGACTTTTTAAAAATGATTAGACGCGAAAGACCGCGATAGTACCTAAAGCTTAAATATACGTCGAACAATATAACTTTGACACTCAAAAAATAAATCGCGGGGGTGAGCGCGGCAGGCGAGCGAATCGTTTATTGGCTATCGGCCTATACGTAGAGAGACGTGTCACTAAAATTCTTCACGCCTCAACGTCATATCTCATATCGTTTGCCATTAGATGAGAACTACGTAAATTGGCATCAGACGGTCTCCAGACTCCTCCAGTGGTTTCCGCGGTTATTTTAGAAGTTGTACAATAAAATCAGCCCAAAGCACGTGATGACAGCTATTTATAACGTAACGTGCCATTATCGCATGCAGAGATGACGGCGTTAAAAATGTGTTTCATGTGTAGGCGAGATCGTACTCTTTACTTTGTGTTTTTCATTAAAATTTTGTACGTCGACGAAAGAGATCTACCAGGCGAGAGTGAATGGAAACGTTGGAAGGGGAAGGCCTAGGCGAACGTACCAGGACCAAATTCAGGACGTTCTGAATAAAGGCCAGGTTAAAAGTACCCTAAACCGACGAGCATGTATGAAAGGATTGATGAAAGTACAGGAAGCAAGGGAAGTATGTCAAGATCGTAGCAGGTGGAGGACTGTGGTCTCTGCCTACCCCAACGGGAAAGAGGCGTGATGTTATGTATGTATGTACGTCCGCAACGCAACGCACGAAGTTTGGTGATCGTATAACTGAAGCGGAACATTGATGGAGATGACATGAAATGACTTCCATTCCTGCATGGAGATTTGATGTCACCTTTGATACGAAAATCGGCTCGACAAAATAAAAAACCAAAGTTGCCTCTAAAATTTTCCTTTGTTCCTCTTTTTGTGGAATCTGAGGTGTTTTTATTAGTCGTGAAATTAAGAATACAGAAAGGTATTCGTAGAATGCCCAACCTAAAATTTTATTTTATTAAGTACTTAGTTTTTACAAAATGTCGATATTTTATATCAGGCGCTTACGTCATGTAGTTTTAGTAACACGCACAGTATATCTGTCGCAATCTAATGCGTTGCGGATTGCGCACTTTACCCCTTATTTTCAAGCGAAAAGACTGCGCCCAGTGTCAAATAACTATCTTTCTACATATCCTCTTAACTGGCGGTATTTGGTCTAGCTAACTAATGTACATAGATAAACTCGATACCTATGCCTAACGCTCTCGAATGGTATTCCAGTTTGTTGCGCGTTTTTTGGTCAGTGTTGCCAGATTCTCCTTTTGAAATCGTTTTGTTTCGCCTATACACGTAGTCCGTTAATTGGAGTTGTGCGTTTGTCCTTTTGTTATACGGATTGTTCTGAAACTGTTCGGTTTTGGGTTTGAAGCGAGTTTGTTTAAATTTTTCCTGGATATCTGGGATAAATTTTTTTCGTTATGACGTTCAAAAATACATATAAACACCCGATTTTCTGAAAAACTAGACTATAATCATTTAAGCGAGCTGTAGAATAACAAGAAATTATAAAAACTGGTCAAGTACGTGTCGGACTCGCGCGCTTTCAATACACTTCTGCGTGACTGCGCGTCCATAACTAAGACAGTATTTTTACCTTAGTGGTACGGATTCCTCGGTGCGCGAGTCCGACTCGCACTTGGCTGGTTTTTTCAATAACTTAGTAGCGAGGTGAGGCTGTGGTGGACTGGTTCTTAGGCGGTTAATGGAGGCCTCAATATTACTCTTCTCACCATTACAGCTGACTTTCTCTGTGTGAAAGGACCTTTATCTTATGCTTTATTTTGCCACCATGTGCCGCTATACGTGTTACGTCCACATTACAGTCAAGACCTCGTCCAGCTTGACACATTATACACCCAACAGCGCGTCAGTAGAAACACTTTGGACTTTTATCATAACATCCCATGAAACGTCTACTACAGAACAGGGAGCTCCCTCTAGAATTCTAGCTTTTGCTGGAAAAATGTAGAGGGGAAGTACCATAGTCACCTCGCTTGTCAGCGTTACGGCTGGCACCATGGACCACCGCGGTTTTAGGTGACCGCAGTAAGTAAGATGTTAGATACAAAGGAGGATGCTGCTGCCTATCCTCCAGTTTATAACCCTTAGTCGTCTCTTACGACACCCACGGGTATGTAAGGGTTGCGGTTGGTACTATTCTTTGCCGGCACCACACGGGGCTTTGGACTTTATGACATGGTAATAGAGTTGCAAATGTTTCCACTGACGCGCGGTTGACCCTACCTTGTACTGCGGTTATCCTAGTCAGCATAGAGACGGAGGTCGAGTGTTAAGCTTGACCTGATCTTGACTGTACGAACCTCGAAGTAAATCAAATTATGAGGGTAGGTTGGTGGATTGCACTCACGGCACGGCTCTGAATCGTAGGTTACGGGTTACAAGTCTTGCATGGAATATTTGAGTGCTGAGTGAATTGTCTATTAGGTTGAGTGTTAGGCGAATTTAAGGGTCGCTTATCCCTTTTAACATTTACTTCGGTAAGGTATATAGTGATCATCCTTTATCTACACTCATGTCGTAATCTTTGAATTATGATTCAAAAAGTTGGTACATAAGGCTGAATATTACGCAGAGTATGCAAAAAAAATTAAAAAGTTACCATTACGTAACGATTTTTGTATGAAAATTTTGCAAAGGTGTTACGTAATTTAACTTTTTAATCATAACATAACACTTGGATAAAATTCTTCTTGAACCTAAACCTTTTTAAAGAAGACTGAATATAAGGTCTTTTAGAGAGCCGTTTATAAATGTAACAGTTTTTCTTAGTAGCTGTGAAACATCAGTAGCATATTTAAAAGCGTACCTTATAAACAACCTATTATTTTGGAGCAGTTACAGTAACAGTTACTATAGTTAAATTATTTTATCTGTAGTGGATCATCCATCCGTATAGTAATCATCCTTTATCTACACTCATGTCGTAATCTTTGAATTATGATTCAAAAAGTTGATACATAAGGCTGAATATTACGCAGAGTATGCATAAAAAATTAAAAAGTTACCATTACATAACGATTTTTGTATGAAAATTTTTGCAAAGGTGTTACGTTATTTACCTTTTTAATCATTACATAACACTTGGATAAAATTCTTCTTGAACCTAAACCTTTTTAAAGAAGACTGAATATAAGGTCTTTTAGAGAGTCGGTTATAAATGTAGCAGTTTTTCTTAGTAGTTGTCAAATATAAGCAGCATATTACAAAGTGTACCTCATAAACAACCTATTATTTTGGAGCAGTTAGAGTAACAGTTACTATAGTTACAATTATTTCATCTGTGGCGGATAATATGCGCGCGCAGCCTGAAATTAGAAATAGATATGAGATTTGCCGCCATTCTCAAATATTTACCTTTTTCAAGTATTTTGTGCCCGTGAAAGTAATGTGTGTGAAAGTTTATTGGAAAAGTGGATAAAGTGGTGTAGTCAGGATACTGCAGTTACAGATACATACTCAATAACTTATGTATGATCTTCTCCCATATTAGTCTAGGACATTTTACGACATACATACTCGTAACCTACAATGGATTGGGAAAAAATGAAAATCGAAAAGAAAAACATGTCTTGTTAAGAAAATGTTCTGCTTGTATATTTCATAGAAGACCTAGCGGATATATCAAGGCGGCTTCTTCAGACTCGTATCAGAACTGTAATATACATAATATAAGTTGCCTTTACTGTTTACTTACTTTTGTTTAATTTTTATAAGTAGTACCTACCTATTGCATGAGTGAAGATAAAGTAGTATACGCAACTGCATATAATATGGCATTAAAACACTCGTTTGATGCTTTTATCACACTCGGCTACGCCTCGTGTGATAAACCCAAACTCGTATTTTAATAACCTGTTTTATATGACAGTTGCATAAACTACTATAATGCACACTAAAAAAAGTTTAGTTTATTTCCTATGTATTATTCGGTAATCTAAAACAAAAAGCCTTACATCTATTCAACAATCTCTTATAAACTATTTAGAGAAACAGTCAGACGATTACTTCTTTCATCTATTCCTTTATCTTCAATCGCAACAATCCAAATTCGATTAAAACTGACCTCGTGTCTGTTTACAATTGTTCAAGATGGACGTCTGATTGAGTTTTGGATGTACATACGTCGTTGTTGTGACTTCTGCTACTAGGAGATGGAGATTGATTGTCAGTGGGTTAAGGCACAATCACAACTTCCTTAATACAAAGACTAATTCGGCATACATTGCTGGGAGGCTTGGTGTTGTTAATTCCAATATCATTATTACAGCCAGCAAGGTATGCCGAATTACTTTCTAAATTCAGGAAGGTGTGATCGTGCCTTTATTGGGTGCATTACAACCGCAGCTGTGTTAGGTAGCTTACTACAATATGACCGCAGACCGAGATATCTGTTCGGGTGGTCAAATTGGAACTAAATTTGTAGAGCTCCGAACCAAAATGTTAAAAACGGAACCTTATGGTGTGACTTCGTCTGTCTGTCACACCTGTTTATCTCGGCAACCACTTATGCTATCGACTTGAAATTCGGAATAGTGTCCCTAGAAGGACCACGAGAATCTCGCGGGCGGGTGAATGCGGTTGTGCGGGGTAGATTGCAAGGGGGGCGGGGAGTGTCCGTTCAGTATTATTACTTTATTTTTGGTAATGGCGTCTTTATTTGTCCGCCTGAACAGATAAGTTGCTGGATCTGTAGCTAACTCGCACAGTTCCGATGAAAAGACACCTTTATGGTGTAGAGCAGAATTCGATAGTCATACTGCATAAAGTTAAGAGCAGGTTAGGCTTGACACTTGCAGCTCAAATGGGATTTTTTTTTGTGTCTACGGGCTTGTTCTTGACTTCTATCTACTGTTGAAGACGGAGATGAGGTCGACCATGGAATGAGCTTGCCCCGTAGAGGGTCTTCTTCTTTTTTCGTGTCGGCAAGAACACGGGATAAATTCTACTAGTCCAGACAGCGGCTACCGTGGTAGCCGTCTGGTTACCATCAAGTAAGTCCTCCCGCGAGCAGGTGGTCGGGCACGCGGGACAATTAGTGAGGTGTGCCATGGTTTGTAGGGGTTCACCATATTCACAGTTGGTGTCTGCGCTACTTAGGAACCCCCACCGGCACAGGTTATCCTTGTTCGGCCAACCTGGTTCCTCAGCCGACTTCTCCAGGTTGGCCAAAGTTCCTTTAGAGGGTATAGGCAGCATATATTCACTCGCTACTTGAATACCTTGAGAATAGACATAGAATAGATTGAGCACAATAAAAGATGTTGAGATAACCACCTGATAGGAAGTGGTCACCTTCCAATTTGTGACGTACTTTGCCACTAATAAGACATCATAAATGTGTTGTCCGCCCTGAGAACTAAGATGTCTCATGTACGGTAATTGCACTAGCTTCCTTTTGATCCGAAACACATTGTTGCCTAACGGCAGAAATAGACAAGGGAGTGTGTGGTACACTCCCAGAAAACGGACTTTATATAAAAAAACCCTACACCTTCAAAGGTACAAAAGTAAATCTAGTTATAAATATACTCTAACCTAACCACTAAGTATATCCAGACTGGTTTGTCCATTTTTCGTGAGCTGTAATTTGAACCGTCGTCGTCGCTGTATTTACGCTAAGTGATGTTATTATAGAGTCTAATAGTTTAGGTTCATGGCCCGGGCTTAGTCATTATAACGTATTAACTGGTAATATCTAAAAGCTGACATATCGTTAACTTATTTGTTTGAAGGTTGTTGAACTAAGGTACTTATAGAATGTATCTACTCGACTAGGTATAGGTAGTAATTGACTACGTGGTTAAGTTGGAAGCGTTTGGATCGATGTGCGTTCATTGGTTCGATTTTGTACTTTGGAAAGCACGTTAAGGAATGATCGTGTAAGATAATAAGATTGACTATGTGGTTTAAATTGTAAAGTCAAGAGCAAATTAAGCTTGACACATTGAAATTTGAACCGTTCTTATGTCAAAAGACGTACGCGGGCTAGTGTAGAACTGTGAGTATCAAGCTTGACCTGGCGTTCACTGTACAAAGCCGATTCTTAAAGTAGGCTGTGCTGCAGTGGTTTCTTGTCGTTTCTTTTACGCTGCACGATCCAAAACAGACTCTTTGCATTATGTTCTGCATAGTACAAGTTCTTACTTATTGTATCTGTAAAGAATGTTTTGAATATATTGATGTGAATATGATACTTCACATTGATTTATTTGACCGTGTTATACCGGCAAAGAATAGTACCAACCCATCTCTACCTGTGGGTGCCATAAGAGGCAACTAAGTGATTATAAACCGGGGGTTGGGTAGCAGCATCCTTCCGTGTATCGTACCATCTTACATTCTGCGGTCACCAACAACCGCGGTCTATGGTGCATAGCCGCAACGCTGACAAGCGTGATATTATGGTACTTTCTCTCCACATTTTTCCAGCAAAAGCTGGAATTCTGGAAGGAGCTCCTTGTCCTGCAGTGGACGTTTCATGGGATATTATGATGATGAAACTTATTTTCTTTTGTCCGATTTTGATCTGAAACACAAAAAAAGCTCTCAATATGACCTTTTGGTCATATTTTATCAATTTTGTACAGTCAAGTGCATGTCAAGCTCCACACATTGGACTAAGTTGAGGCTAGAGTCTCGCCCTCAACCTGCTCGCGACTGTACAATGAAGAGCCTACTTACACAATACCGAGGCAAATAAAACTTAGCACGAAAAGGAAGTTCGTTGAACCATCGAACCTTCTGGAAACCAGCGTACCGTGAACTGCTTTGTCGTGGAAGCTTTTGTCAAAGCCCTTGTTATTAATGATGGGAACCAGAGTGTTGTCTAAATAGACGAAAAATGGAGTGCCTTCACCTTAAATTGATTAGACTTGGTACAACGTGTCAGAGTAAATCATTTCGCAAGAGCACGCCTAATGTAGGTGATTTGATACATAACATTAAAGTATTTGAGCTTCCTGATAAGTCACCCAAAGGGCTGTGGAAAGGGCTATGCTCGGAGTCACTCTGCGCGATCGATGAGAAGATCCGCAGTAAAGTAAGTGACATAGCCCTGAGAATCGATAAACTAAAGTGTCAGTGGGCAGGGCACATCGCAAGAAGAACCGATGGCCGATGGGGCGTAAGGGTTCTAGAGTAGCGACCACGTACCGGAAGACGAAGCGTTGGCAGGCCCCCCCCCCACAAGGTGGACCGACGATCTGGTCAAGGTCGCGGGAAGCCGCTGGATGCGAGCAGCGCAGGACTGGTCGTCATGGAGATCTTTAGGGGAGGCTTATGTCCAGCAGTGGACGTCTTTCGGCTGCTATGATGATTATGATTAAAGTATAGTTGTGGGCAAACTACTTGAACAATGACCTTGGCTGCAGAGCGTGGATTTTACATACATATTGACGTGCGCAAAGCTTCCTCCACCACGCGATTATTGTTAAAGTTGTTTGCCCAGCAGCATACCTGAGCGACTGAGTTTCGCTCTATAATAGCCGCCTCAACATATAAATATCATCGATTGAGCAAGCTATGCTACCGGCCAACAGATGGCGCTGTAGGTTTTTGGGTAAAACACGGTGTTTAAATTTTTTTTTAAAACGGGGAAAACTAATTTTCCCAGACATAAGACCTAGCTATAGAACGATTTTTCACCCCCGAAAACCCCCGTATGGTAAATTTTATCGAAATCGATAGAGTCGTTTTCGAGAAACGGATTACAAATATATACAAATATTGCTCGTTCAATAGTATACAGGATTGCTCGTTCAATAGTATACAGGATGCATGCAAGATACAAGCAAGTGATTAATATCACTGTCGTCAGGCGTATGTGTACAGTGATTGTAAAGCCGCAACTTATTCGCCATTTTGAATTTAGCAAGGTGTGATTGCGGCCTAATGTTGGAAAGTAAAACTTTTCTGTCAGACTTAAACGGCAACTTTTTTGTTCATTAGCATGATTTTCATGAGAGTTTTCAGAGTTTATACCCTAAACGTTTTATGTCTTTAATTTGCATAATGAAGACAAAAAGTATCCATTAGGATCTTTAATAACATTCATGGTGTTAAGTTTACGATGTTGTGAAAATAGCCGTTTTGAAGTGAAACAAGAAATACATTTTTTTTGACGTTTTGACGAGGAGAGAATTTTGCCAGTTATCTTTTGTTCCTTAAACAAACATAGATGTGGAAATCCCTAAAATTTGACCAAGTGCAAGTCGGTGCACCAGAACATAATTATATCAGGGGAAAATTTAGGGGCAGGTTCAAAACTACCTTGTCAATTTTGTTTACTCCGTCTCGCACTACACCAGTTTTATTCTATCTTGTACTTTAGCTTATATGCTGTAAAATTATTCTAAGTTTCACGTTTGTATGTGTTACAAAAATCGAGCGAAAGTCACCTAAACTAACACGCTTTTAGTAGAGGAGCCCCTTTTTTCACTTTTTATTATTTGGTGATATATTTGCTTTAAAAATACATATTCTGTGAAATTTTAACGAGCTTCCTGTGTCGGTTCAAAATATACAACTTTCAATCTAGTTAAAAACAACTTATTTTTGATATTATGCCCCACTGTGCGTTACCGTCGCGTCCTGCCGGGGAGCACCACTTCTTATATGTTACGTTACCTATAAGTATTTACTTGCATTCTGTCAAGTTTCTTCCCAGCAGGTTAAAGTGCAAGGTACCCCATACAAGCTCGGCCTTGGATCACCTACAATACAGTATAGATCGCACACCCATAATGGTAATATTGAACCAATAATTGCTAACAAAAACTACTACTTTCAATGCATCTTTGTATTAAGCAGCGAAAATTTTTACTAAAAACAGCAGTATACACTCGTTTTTCAACAGAATTTTATTGAATTTTATGTCTCGCATAAGAATGCAAGTCATTTGAATTTAGTATGGAAAATGGATCGATCGGATAGTATGGAAAACGGTCCTGTTTTTCAACCTTTGGGTACGGAATCCTTAAAAGCATTTTCTGTAACATTGGATTACCAATTTCACAGCACCGATCGCATATTCTGATGAAAGAATAAACACCCAATTTTCAGTTGCGATTTTCGCGAGCAAAGCACCAGTTTATCCGCGATTTAATGTAATTAAAACTCGCCATTTGCTGCCGAAGTGGGCTTAATTAACCGGCAACTGTCTGTCTATAAAGCTTTAAAGCTGACCGGTCTTTATATAATATATGTTATTATGCACCATTTTCCGTTGAAAAAAATAACACGACACAAAATGCACTCAGACCAAGAAGCAACTTATCATTCGAGGCCGTACATGGGGATGGGATTGTTGCAAGACCACAGAATAAAGTAATTAAAGTTTTTCTTACAGATTAATGAGATCATAATTCCTGTAATTCATATGTCTTATATTTAAAAGTTGACTTCAAGGTTATCAATTTACATATAAAATAAAGTTTTTATTTTTAATTTGATATAAAGGTTCGAAAATTGTTCAATGTGTGTGAGAATAAAGTATTTATCTATCTATCTTGGCTACTCTACTCTAAATCTTTTAGTGTGACTAAATTTAATTAATGAACACTTAATTAAATAAAATTCTTAAGCTTACACCTAGAACACCTGTTTACAAAATGAACCCTCGTGTGTCCAGCAAAAGAG
Organism: Athrips mouffetella; assembly: GCA_947532105.1. NCBI lineage: Eukaryota > Metazoa > Arthropoda > Insecta > Lepidoptera > Gelechiidae > Athrips > Athrips mouffetella. Next base: position 16,242,137 of record OX383981.1, read on the forward strand.
ATAAAGACTACATTGTCTCCGAAGCTCGGTACAAAGTTTAATCAAGCCGGCTTCTGTCATACATGTAGCAACTATGGACGCTTGTCCACTATCACAAACCGGACACTAAATACAATGAGCGCGAATTTGAAGTTTGAAATTGGAAGGCCCGCATATTCAGTACAAAGGACCCTCGGGTGCGCGCGGCGGCGCGGGGTGGATTGCAGTAGTGGGGGCGGAGAATGTCTGTTCTGTATGATAGTACTATCACTTAATTCTGTGCCACTACTACACAGTCCGAAAGATTTATCTTATCTTGCTACAAACATATTTACTAAAAGTAGATGCCGGTTGAGTTGTTGCAGCCAAGCCTATGAGGTGCACCACTGCTGGCCAAATACCTCTTCTGTTGTAAATAGAAGATAGCATTAAATTAACACTTCTTGCTTATCTTTTGTCTACTATGGTGAAGCTGGATTGGCCAGTAGATAAAAACAAAAACGAACAGTTATATTATTACATGGCTATATCCTTCCACTTTCTATGATCTTGACGTAGATAGATAGATAAACACTACTTTGCACACTATTTACAAAACAAAAACAATACAGTAACAAAAAGAACTAAACTAATAAGATATACTCGCACTACCCGCACCACCCGTGACATCCTTCCCTTTAGAAAATTCATATTAGAAATAAATAAGCTATCATTTAATACTTGCGATTGTCGGCACTTGGTGAAACTCCATCTCCAGATTGATGTTAAAAACAATTGTACTGCTTTCGCAAATCTCACGCTAGAGAACAAAATTATTAAAACACAGTACAAGGGTTTTTTATCTTCAAACTAAGCTATCAACTGCAGTGCCTATCCCTGAAATTGAATTCAAGGTACTTGACAGCAATACCACTGCCGCTATTTACGTAGCTTCAATGACTGGTAAATTGTAGACCTACCCACATGACGGCTTGGTGTCGTGGTAAACCACCCTCAGGATTAGTTCGACCGCCGTCGCAGCGTACGTGCCATGAAAGCTGATAGTACCGGGTATAGTGGAAATAACGAAACAAATACGGACAGGAGTGTCCCTATTAGGTCGCGTGACTGTTGACTTGTGACGACACGTTAAACATTTTTTTGGTGGTATGGCTTTTGTGCAAAGTCCGTCTGGGGAAGTAACACCCCCTTACCTTTTTCTGCCGTAAAGCCGCTGTGATTGCACTGCTATGTTTCTGTTTGAAGGGTAAGGGAGCCAGTGAAATTACCGGCACATGAGACATACCATTTTAGCTCTCAGGGCGGGTAACGCGCTTTTCTGTCTTATTTCACTAATAAGACAGCGGGTGTCATGGGCGGTGGTGACCACTTATCATCAGGTGTCCTACCTGCTCGTTTAGCCAAAAACGTCTTGGTACTTATTGTCGCGTCGATGGATAAGGTGTCATATTTAGTAGCACAAAATGTTGCCATGTTGCAAGCTTTGTCAGTGGCCTCTCTCAGACCAACCTGTTGGTTGTCTGAATCTAACGTTTAAATGATTGCAATCGTCCCCAAAATACCTTGTATATTCTATGACTCGCCTATGAGTAATCGAAGCCTGCCGCCGGAGACCTAACTTAACTTACCAAACACAGACGCTTTTGTACTACTAGCTATCAGCTATTTCTTGAACGTCATTCATTGTAATTCGCTTTAATGTATTTTTTCTATATCTTTTTTCGTAATTTACGAGCGTAACTTTAGTTCAACCGCATAACCTGCGTTTATTAGGTGTAGATAAATAAATAATAAATAAATCATTTATTCATATACAACCAAAAATAATTAACATGTTTAAGTTATTTCTATGAATACAGTCAGTTGTACGCTATCATACGTAAGGGCAAAATCGTCCCCAAAACACCTTGTATATTCTATGACTCGCCTATGAGTAATCGACCCCCGCCGCCGGAGACCTGACTTAACTTACCAAACACAGACGCTTTTGTACTACTGGCTATCAGCTATTTCTTGAATGTCATTCATTGTAATTCGCTTTAATGTATTTTTTCTATATATTTTTTCTATATATTTTTTCTATATCTTTTTTCTATATCTTTTTTCGTAATTTACGAGCGTAACTTTAGTTCAACCGCATAAGCAGCTGCGTTTATTAGGTGTAGATAAATAAATAATAAATAAATAAATAAATCATTTATTCATATACAACCAAAAATAATTAACATGTTTAAGTTATTTCTATGAATACAGTCAGTTGTACGCTACGAGTATCATATGTAACGGCAAAGTCCATCATCAAATTACTAGGAAAACCTGTACAAAAGGAACAGACGATGTTCCTCCGCGGAGCGTCACTATTGTTAACAACTTAATTGTCGATAATATTTATGTGTAGAGACAGATAGTAAGGGTGATGAAGGACAAATTTCTATATGATTTGCTCATGTCTGCCTCTTTGACTGATGATAAAGAGCATCCTCTAAAAGATACAAAAAATATTGGCGGACATCCACACCCCTGCATTTTTGAGGAATTAAGTTTTAACTATTTTGAAATTTGACAATGAAACGTACACCTGGCAGACTATGACTATCTGATTAAATACAATGTATAAAACCTCTGAAAAATGGTCTGCCACCATAATAGCCCTGCGTCGTAAAGTTACAGCGCTTCAAAATGCAAAAATTCACTACTTCGTCCCGTGATAATGCAGAGCCCTGCATGTCTGCCTCTTCGATTTTCTACATCTTCAGAAGTATTTTAAACAGGAGCCACAAAGGCAGACAAAAAAAACATTATTTAGTATGTTATTTTAATTTTTTTTGCTTTAACTCAAAAACGCAGCGACGCACAGAAAAACTTGTAAGGACCAAATCGATTCGTATTGAGGTGATCTATCATCCATCCCTATTAATATGAATCATGAGCAAATCATATACTCAAATTGCAGTTAGCACCCTAACTAAGAGGGATACAGCCGCAGTTCTCAACCCAGTGGTGATACTTTGTGGTGGGTCTCTGGTTTCGGGCGTATGCAGCGTAGCGTTGTTTCAGCTTATACTGGTTTTGTTACTGCCTGCCGTGCGTACATAATCTTGTTACATAACGTGCAATGCGCACCTGCCAACCCTCGTAAGCTTCGCTTCTCGGTATGATGCTCTAAACCAGGGTTGGCTATTATCAAGATAATTATTTTCTCTGATAATTATCCGATAATTATCTGATAATTATCTAACTATCAAATCAAATTACGTATATATTTTCATTTATCGCAAGATTCCCTACATTTCTTTTTTACATTTCTTGCATCTAGCCCATAAACCACTATTTTTAGTTTTAATGCAGTCAACCTTTGACCATATTGGATTAAGTTTTTTAGGCATAATGTTTTTCTTTATTTAATTTCGCAGCGCACAAACTACAGTTCACGAAAACAAATAACAGTGAGGGGGATTCCCCTGTAGATGAATGACATTTGGCGTTCGTTTGGATACACGCTTGATATTGTGACGAAAAAACATGCGTTTGGATACACATATATATTATTTCGTTTTGTTTTGTACAATAACAGTTACTCGTATTATCAACGATAATTATCAACACGTAATTATCATGATAATAATAATTATTACGATAATTATCCAGGCCAACCCTGCTCTAAACGTATTCCACATTGCTTAGAATTCAGAGTGCGTACAGGAACCGGCGTCAGGTTGAGTATGTGACAGAACACGTCCTGGATGGAGCGATAAAGAAATACTTTTCTTCTATGGCGACCCCCCATATTTTTTAGTTTTTATTATTCGGTGATGTTTGTCTCAAAAACACATGTTCTGTGAAATTTTCAACCAGCTACCTATGTCGGTTCAAAATATACTGTTTTAACCTGATAAAAAACTACATATTTTTGACATTTTGCCCCACTGTTGGTCTCCGTCACAGACTGCACCACTTCTTCTTCTTCATATCAATGGCAAATGATTTTATAGTAACTTAGCCCAAAATGTGGCTACATCAACGGCTCTTTGGTTGCCTTCAAAAAGGTCCTCCTTGATGCAATGAGGAGGTAGGGCGCGAAAGCAAAATACCGCACACACACTTGTCGTTATCAGAGAAGCCCCACTTCTTCTTGAGTTCTTCGCACCTGCCAGCGCCCGACCGCTTCTTATGTTACCTATAAATATTTACTTGAATCGTGCCAAGTTTCATCCCAGCAGGTTTTACATAGAACACTCCATACAAGCTCGCCCTTGGATCTTCTATTATACGTTTTTTTTTTTACTTTTCAATAGTATTTTGTTTTTAAGCCTGCAGTTCGTTTAAAAATAAAGGACAGCTAGTTTGTAAGTTCGTGCCTTGAATATTCAATCGTAAGGTAAGCTTTTAGAGCTTTATTGCCGTAAGGTCCCTCTGCTTTCTTTCCTATCACGACCCGATAGTAATGCAACGGCATAGTAAATACAATTCTACGAAAGGATATGAAGTTTAGTAAGCGAAATAACCTCTTCTTACCCGACTGTCCCAAACAGGAGGGTTTAGTTTTTCGAGTGTGTGTATGTCGATTTATTTGTCGTTAGATTTGTATTCATTGTGGGAGTGTCATAGATAGGGTATAAAAAAAATCACTAAGAAAACTAAAAAGTACTAGTTAAATGAAAAAAAATTAAACAATAAACCTGACTGTGTAGAAAAATATGAAGTAAAAAGGGAAAAAACATGTTCTAAAAGGCAGGCCGTGACAAACCGGGGCGTACTAAAATTATGTGTTTTTCAACATCAAATATATTTTGTAGTTTTTGTTTGCCTGAAATACTGCAAATTTTTAGAACTTGTTTTTTTTTTTCTTTTCAGTTAATATTTTTCTACACAGTCAATTTTTTTTTTTTTAATAATTTCAATGTTCAGAGGTAGAGTATTATAAATGTGGATTTTTCGGTCTATATGTTAATGATATAGTGTGATGGACTTTCTGTCCCGTGCGTATCAGATCCGTGATTACAATAATTTGTGTTCTGTGCCTTTACAATACTTATTGTGTGATTGAAGAGAAATCTCTTCTTTGCTTCAAAATATGTTACTAAAATTGTATTTCTGTTCTTTTGCAGGTAAGTGCACATTTATTCGTTGTAGTGCAGGATAAGTCGGATTTGTTGCTGTAAAGTAAGTCATTATAATTTTTATTCAACGAGTAATTTTTATGTCTGTTGTGTGTTGCCGGCAAAGAATAGTACCAACCCATCTTTACTCTTGGGTGTTGTTAGAGGCGACTAAGGGCTTATGAACCGGAGGATGGACAGCTGCATCTTTCTGTGTTTAGTACCATCTTACATACTGCGGTCACCAACAGCAGCGGTCGCCAGCCGCAACGCTTACTGGTGACTATGGTAAATCCTCTCCTAAGTACCTCGCGGTTTGCTGCAGTTCTGGAAGGAGCTTCCTGTCCTGCAGTCGATGTTTCATGGGATGTTATGATAAAAGTTTATATTAATTCTTGAAATCCTCTAAAGTAAACGACATTTTACGACACCCACGGGTATGTAAGGGTTGGTACTATTGCCGGCACCACATGGGGCGACTAAGGGTTATAAACTGGAGGATGGGCAGTAGCATCCTCCTTTGTATCTAACATCTTACTTACTGCGGTTACCTACAACCTCAGTCCATGGTGCAAGCAGTAACACTAACAAGCAAGGTGACTATGGTACTTCCCCTATACATTTTTCCAGCAAAAGCTAGAATTCTGGAGGGAGCTCCCTGTCCTGTAGTGGACGTTTCATGGGATGTTATGATTTATTTGAAACTACATTTGTCCTGGCTTGGAATAGGATAGCTCAGGTACGCACGGCAGCAGGCACGTAGAAACAAAACCAGTATAAGCTGAACCAGAGCTACGCTATAAAAGCTTGAAACCAGAGACCCGCTTAAGGTTTAAGTGTTTCTACCGACGAGCGGCCGTAAGTACGTCGCTTTGTCAGTTATTATTTTTTCATGAATGAAAGTAAATTAGTCATGAATGAAAGTAAAATACATAATTAGATTTACTTTGCTTAAGACGTGACAAGAAGAATTCCCGTAACTTTTGAAGCTAACTTTATTAATGGGGTTTGAAAATACTATGAGCTAATGTATTTATAGTGCCAAGTTTTTGTAACTAGCGTGTGCACGTTGACTAATTACAGTTGAAATTTCGTTGTTAGTCATAGTTAGGAGCTCGAGCCTTTAATAGACTCATTCATGATTGTAAAGTTTGTTACCATTTACAGTTTCCATGCGAAAATGTCATCTATTTATTCTATTTAGAGTTGACTTTGGTTTATTGCAAACTGTTTCATTCATAATTTATTTTCATGCTAGTTGACAGTGTTTTAAATTTATTCATACAGATAGCATATATAACAAAAGCTAGAATTCTGGAGGAAGCTTCCTGTCCCTGTTTATAGAAGGACGGACTGGGAATTCATTTTCCTTTTTATTTTATCGCAAAAAGCAGTCCTTAAAAATAAAGCTATGCTAATGATGTAAGTATCACAAGGAACTTTATTTTTAGGGTTCCGTACCTCAAAATAAAAAAAAAAACGGAACCCTTATAGGATCACTTTGTTGTCCGTCTGTCTGTCTGTCTGTCTGTCAAGACCCTTTTTCTCACGATAGGGTAGAGGTATCAGGTTGAAATTGATAATGAATGTTAAGCTCCGTGGACCACACAAGATCTGAAAATTTCAATTTTTTACAACGACGCAATCAAAAGATATGGCTTTTTATATCCTCATCTCCATCCATTTATGCAAAAAAGCAAAACCTACAGGGTACTTCCCATTGACCCAAAATTATGAAATTTGGCAAAAAGCTAGGTCTCACAGTACAAATAAAGGGAAAAGTCTAAAATCACTAAATATTACAATTTTTCTCACAACTAATAGTAACCAATTAAGGTGAGCTCCCGTTTCAAGGACTTGTCTATAAAAGAGGGGTCAAGTTGGATGGTCGCGGAGTTTTTAAAGTCAAAGAGCAAAAGCTTTTAGTATATCATATGGTAGATAGGTACGGAATCCTTAGGGCGCGAGTCCGACTCGCACTTGGCCGGTTTTTTGTGTTTAATAAGTATAGTACTTGGGCGACCGAGCGCAGAATGTAAGATGATACGATGCACAGAAGGATGCTGCTGCCCATCCTCTGGTTCATTAACCCTTCGTCGCCTCTTTCGACATCCACGGGTAGAGATTGGTTGGTTCTATTCTTTGCCGGCACCACACATCTACATATAATTTATACAAATGTTGCTCGTTTGACCAAGAATCTAATATTCGCTTTCAACGTGTGCACTTTCTACCATAGCTACGAATAAACGTATCATTGCCAGTTTACATGGACCTCGCGTCATCCTTTTCGTTTACAATAGAATTTCGTTTACAACAAAGAGAAAAGAGGAAATGTCAGGGGTCTCAACATACTAGACAAAGTAGAATCGATGGGAGTCCATGCACGTGTTCTCAAAGCTTTATTTTAAAGAAAATACCTCGAAAGTGTAAATATACGGAGCTCTGTAGGAGCATTGTAATGAATATACATTTCAACGTATTTACCTAAAGGGAAAAGCGAAGAATTCCGTATTTTAGGACCTTGGTAGTCCATACAGAGACCGTAAGAATTTTCGTAGATCCTAGAGACCAGAGATCGGTTGAGATTGTAGCGTTGCAGATGTTAGTTGTTAAGCTCTTTATTTGGCTCGCCAACGCACACATCACGTTGCACAACCTACTCGCTGTACGGTCGATTGCAGACTGAGTATGAGCACTCGAGAGTCGAGACAAAGGCTATACACTACAGAGATGTTACTACTGATCTGCGGTCCACTGTACATTGTACCGTCGTATATGTCAAAGGCCGCATTTGGCGGTTTTAAAACTTTGGCTTGACACTGACCTGACGGATGTGCCTTCTAGGTATTTTGATTTAAAATCAGTTTTCATTCTATTATTCAAAACCTATACAATTAAACGAGAAATATTTGTATATATGTCGCAGGCATATCGTATAATTCGTCATGTCACAGTTTGCCTTGGCATTCTACAAAATATCGAAAAAATAATAATTCGGCATTGTACATAATGCCGCGGCATTTCACAAAACGGCGCGTAATTCGTTTCTGGCCGTTGTGGTCGCAACATAACCCAATCTAACCGATCCGAGAAGCGGATCCTCGACACCCATTGCACAACTACACAATGCCCGTAGTCCGCCTTAAAAGCCGTAAAAGCTTTTTAAGGTCAACTTTTCCCACAACTAACAATAACCCAAGCTCGGCAAGAGAGCAAGTATGGGCCGAAAAATTCCCAGTCCCATCGGGATACATCCCACCTGCAGAAACTCTGCCACCTGGACACAATCTGCAGTGTTCAACCTGGAAGTCGCTAAACCGTCTGCGAACTCAGGTTGGCCGCTGCAGAGAAAACATGGCGAGGTGGGGCTTCGTAGACTAGTTACTAAGGCACTGTGACTGTGGAGCTTCATCTCAGAACATGGCGCACTTGCTCTCTTGTCCACTGTGCCCCTCCACCTGCACTGGCGAGGACCTGCGTGAGGCGTCAGATAAAGCCGTAGAAGTGGCAAGGTTTTGGGAGGAAAGTATTTGATCCAACGTATTTGAACATTGACACGAAGAAGAAGAAGACCGATCCTAAAATGCACCAGTGATCTAAACTTGTTTACAATCTGCCGGCGCCTTTTTACAATTTGCCGATCGTTTACAGTTTGCCCGCCGTTTGTAAACGGCAAATTATATGATTTGCCTGTGACATATATATTTGATTTCGATTGAATTTAGTATACTGGGGTTTTCGGGGACGGTAAATCGATCTAGCTAGGTCTTATGTCTGGGAAAAAAATTTTTCCTCGTGTTTTTAAGCTTTTTTAAAAAATGCTGCGTTTTAGACGAATAGGTACCTACAGCGCCATCTGTTGGCAGGTAGCATAGCTTGCACACTCGATGATATTTTATTATTAAGGCGGCTATTATAAAGCGAAGCTCGGTCGCCGAGGTACTTCTGAAATATTGCAAAACTATTACTCTAGCACCTACTCCTACGCACTACGTAATCAAATATTACGAATATTTTCCTCATGACTACCAACTAGACATTACTATCCTCAGGTGCGTAAAAAGCTTTCAGAACGCGTAAATCATTCGTTTTCGCGCATTATAAAGTTTATATCGGAGTTTTATTTGGTTTGAAGGTCGAAATGTCTATTACAAATACCCATGCAAATACTTTGGATGATCAACTTTGACTTTGTTTATTAGACCGTTGATGGAATCGTTCATCATAATATCCCATAAGAAGTCCAATGCTAGGCAGGGAGCTGCTCCCAGAATTTCAACAAAAATTTTGTACGGATGAACTACAATCATCTCGGTGTGGGCGTCAGTTGTTGGTGACCGACCGCAGTACTATCAGATATAATACGAAGAATGGCTGTTGGCCATCCACCGGTTTAACATCCTTTAATTGTCTACCACCTTTTGAAAGTTTCTCTTGATGGTGCTGCAATTATGGAAAAAGGCAACATTTAAGCCCGCGTCACACAGAGGCGGTAGCGGAAGCGTTCCGGGGCCGGTATTTTTTGTAAAGTATGAGTTCTTATGCACCCTGTCAAAGCGGTCGCGGCGCGGTATTTTGTTTCCGCCAAACCGCCCCGGACCGCTTTCGCAATCATACCGCCTCTGTCTGACTTGAGCTTTATATTGAACGGTAACTACCATGATGCCATCTTGTGATTGGTATGAAAATCACGTAGTCAGTTTAGTCTAGCCTGTGTGGTCCCGGCAAAGACTAGCACCAACCGTTCTCAAATTCAAAATGTTTATTTGCTAGAATACAGTATGGACAAAAGGTCTTAAAATTGTATTTGTATAATGTATTCAGCCTGAATAAGTCTACCAAATTGAAGCAAGAATAAAAATAATAATAAAATGGAGATGAGAAAAAATAAAATAAAAATACAATCATTACAAGACTTACTTATATATGTCACTCTACCCGTGGGTGTCGTAAGAGGCGACTAAGGGTGTATGAACCGGAGGATGGGCAGCAGCATCTTTCTTGTATCGTACTATCTTTCTTACCTACTGCGGTCACAACACAAACAACAGCAGTCGCTAGCAGCAACGCTTACAAGCGTGGTGACTATGGTAAATCCCCTCCAAAGTACCACGCGTTTTGCTGGAATTTTGGAGGGAGCTCCCTGTCCTGCAGTGGACGTTTCATGGGATGTCATGATGATGTCAGAATGTCTACCTATTACGGTTCTATTACAGACAGACATCAGAGCCATATCAATAGGGTCCTGTTTTTCACCCTTCGGGTACTGAACTCTGTGAAAGAAAATGCACTTAATAAAAACTAAGTTTGTGAACGAGAATGTATCGTGTGAATACTCGATTTAAGCACAAATTTCTCAGAAAACGCCACCCACGCCTCTTTCCTAAAGACAAGATAAAACAGTAGCCAGGCCAGCCTTCACGGGTGATGTAGTGTGAAATCGCGTGAACACTATCACAGCCACACCTTCTATTAGCGATACTAATTTTTTCACCCAATGTCGAATTTTATGAAGGTGGTCGGTCACGATTTATAACAAAAGCTTTGCTTGCTGTCTATGAATCAGATATTAATGTTGCCAATCTAATAATTTATATGCAATTGAGCTTTTTATTTTTCGTGTTCGTGACTGGCATGACATGAAATTCTGATAAGGGACCTAGTAACAAGAATTGGAGATACAAAGTAGCGCCGTTTTAGACTTTTTTAGAAAGAATTATTAAGCATCATGCAACAATAGTAGATTAGTAGCCAAGGGCTGTAAGGCATCAATTGCAGCCCGAGATATTTAGGCGCACGACCGCAGCGAGGGCGCCTATAGTTCGAGGGTGCAGTTGATGCTTACATCCGAGATAACTACTCTGCTTTACATCTCGATTGTGAGGTAAGTAGGTCCTTATTACCACCAAATTGTAGGTGAGCAATTAGCGCTATACGGTAATAATGTAGCTTGAAAAGCCCTAGGGCGGTAAGTAATTAAAATAAAAACATCACTCTTTCAAAACTAATTACTTACCGCCCTAGGGCTTTTCTAGCTACATTATTACCCTAGAGCGCTAATTGGTCACCTACAAGCCCCATTTGGGGGTAATAAAGACCTACTTACCGAATATGAGAGATGTAAAAGAGTTTTGGCACGTTTTTAGATGGGCAAAAAATGTTACAGATGTCGCGTCAGATCCGAAGCCTGATCGAAAAAGCGTCAACTGTCAACCGTATTGTTATTACAATACGGGTTTATATTCAGTGACATCAAAGAAGTACGCGAGCAATGGCGCGATTGACCCTTACAAAAAGCATAATATTCAAAAATGCAAGTTTTCACTTCTGCCGGCACTCCCGGAGTGCAACCCGTCCTTTTTGTAATTTTATTTGTAACATAAAACTAAACAACTTTCCTGTTTACTGAAACGTGGATAGAAAAACGAATTTTCTAGGGTTCCGTACCCAAAGGGTAAATAACGGGACCCTCTTGATACGAGGGCCAAACCGAAAAGATCGAGAATAGAATACTCAGGAATAAATAAGATTAAAACCTTTTTGGTTTATGACATGTAGTATTATTTCAAACACAATTCCATTTTTGAATTTTAAAAAAAGTAAAAAAGAAAAGAGTAGTAGCCATTTGAATTTGACAAGTCAGTGGGGAAAATGGAGCTTACGCGGGAACATTTCCGTGCCATAATTTTTCACAACTTTCGTCGAGGTTTATCTCAAGAACAATGTCTCGCCGAGCTTGTTTCTGTTTATGAACTTGAAGCACCCAGTAAAACGACTATATATCGTTGGTATTCTGAGTTTCGTCGTGGACGTTCCTCTCTCACGACAGTTCCTTCTACTGGTCGACCAAAAACAGCGGTAACACAAGATAACATCGATGCTGTGCGCCAATTAATAAAAGAAGATAGACATGTGACATACGAGCAGATTCGGGCTTCTCTCAGCATTGGTATGACAGCGATTCAAACTATTTTACATGATGAACTGGGTGTCAAGAAGTTAGTTTCCCGCTGGGTGCCCCATCGTTTGACCGAGGAACAAAAGTCGGCTCGTGTTAATTGGTGTCGGTCTACTCTGCAACGGTTCAATAGAGGGAGCTCAAATGCAGTTTACAATATCGTCTCTGGTGATGAATCGTGGATTTATTCATATGAGCCCGAAAGAAAACATCAATCGGCTGTTTGGGTCTTCGAAGGCGAGGTCAAGCCAACAAAAGTTGTCCGCTCTCGTAGCGTGTCGAAAAAAATGGTCGCTTCGTTTGTATCGAAAACTGGTCATGTGGCTACGATTCCTTTACAAGAACGCAGAACGGTTACTGCTGATTGGTACACAATAGTTTGTTTGCCGGAAGTCATAAGAGAACTTCGTAAAATTAATCCGAATCGTCGCATCATTCTTCACCAGGATAATGCGAGCTCACATACCGCTCGCAAAACGATCGCGTTTTTAAATCAGGAAAACGTGGTGTTAATGGACCATCCACCGTATAGCCCTGACTTGAGCCCCAATGATTATTTTACATTCCCAAGAATTAAAGATATGCTACGTGGTCAACGATTTCAAGGCCCAGAAGAGGCAGTCGAAGCTTACAAATCGGCCGTTTCGACTATATCCACTTCAGAATGGAATTATTGTTATAATAATTGGTTTGATAGAATGCAAAAGTGCATCGATTGTCACGGAGAATACTTCGAAAAACAATGAAAGTAAATATTGTTGTATTATTTTTGTACTTTTTTCTATTCCCGATCATTTCGGTGTGGCCCTCGTATGCCTTCGATGTTTGTCTGTCTGTCAGCGGGCTGTATACCATTCCGGATCGGTTAGGTTGAATTTGCCCTACCTAACAGACCTATGGGTCTAAGAATTTCTTAAGAGTTTATTATTTTTCGAAAGTTAATCAACTTAATAGGAAATCAATCAACCTATAAGGTTATTATTTTTTACGTCGACATATACCTACAACGTGTTAATGGAATCAGCGAAACCCTCATACACCCCAACTGATTAATATTAAAATAAATCCATTCCCGTAATAATTCCGTAGATATGTTATTTTAAAGCTTCAAAGTTGTTCTAGTAGATTTTTAAGCTGTCATGGCGCGTCCAGGCGTCACACCACGCGCACTTCCCTCCCCTCCTCACCGCTCATGTACCGCGCGCCGCCTGCGCGCATAACCACAAAACATTTAGAAGCGGCAAAAATTAAAAACCCGTGAAATTGATTCTCCTCGATTCTGAACAAACTGTTTTCTCAGTTTCGCTTATTCCGTTAACACGTTGTATGTCGTGGCCAGATCGTTAGAAATGATCACTTTATGTTGTCGCCAATCGTTTCGGAGCCATTTCATGAAGGGTTAGGTTGCTTTGCTTTTTAAAAGATGAAGTTTCTGTGGGAGGTCAAAAATTGATGTCCTAGGGTAAAGTTGTTCAGTTTCATGGGCAGATCCACACATTTTAGTATTATCACACCTTCCCGTTACACGTTGCTGCATATGACGACGATTACGCTGTGTTACGCTTAATTTAGTGTAACGAATTGACTTATACCTCGATATAAATTGGCCGTGCAGAGAAACATCTGTGACGAATATTCTTGTTTGGAAAATAATACAGACTGTTGCAAAGAAAACGTTAAGCAAAAAAAAATTACATTTAAATATATTTACATCTCTCATATTCGGTAAGTAAGTCCTTATTACCGCCAAATGGGGCTTGTAGGTGACCAATAAGCGCTCTAGGGTAATAATGTAGCTAGAAAAGCCCTAGGGCGGTAAGTCATTAAATTTTGAAAAAGTGAAGTGTTTTTTTTTATTACTTACCGCCCTAAGGCTTTTCTAGCTACATTATTACCCTAGAGCGCTAATTGGTCACCTACAATTTGGTGGTAATAAGGACCTACTTACCTCACAATCGAGATGTAAAGCAGAGTAGTTAGCTCGGGTGTAAGCATCAATTGCACCCTCGAACTATAGGCACCCTCGCTACGCTCGTGCACCTGAATATCTCGGGCTGCAATTGATGCATTACAGCCCTTGGCTACTAATCTACTATTAATTCAAAAGTGTATATTATATTATTATAATTCCTGTGTGCTAATATGGTGTTAATCTGTCCAACGGACTGATTGATCAAATTTTCCTCCTTTCCTAGAAGGGTCTTCTTCTTCTCACATTTATGAGTCTTGCTCTGTCCTCTGCCTATAATCTAACATCCTGATACGACTCGAGGTTTATCCTTTTTTTTATTTGAGCAAAATAAATGCGGCTTTCTCTTCTGCCTTCAACAGTTCCTTCAATAATTATATGAAACTTTCGTGTTTTAACAAATACCTGCCTTATGTATGAGCACTGTGTGCGACACTGTGGGTTGGCTGTCTTGCGTAACACATGTTTTAGCAAAGGAAATTCAATCTAAATAAGCAAATAATCAAAATCTGAATAAACTTGATAAGCAACTCAACTAAAAGTCGGTCTTGTCGCTCAAGTTACCAGGCGGGCATGGATTACAAAGAGTCCGCTCGCCCCAGAAAGAAAGGGTTGAGTACACTCATAAACTGTGGAGAGAATGCCAAGCCAAAAGGAATTGGGCTTGTTTTATGAACAACATTGAGGGTATTCAGGGCGGAAAATATGGCATAGCAACAGAATGGTTGACTAATTTGTTGATATTGTCGGGTCACTGACCAGAATTTAAGGGCTTACCTACCGTAAGATTCGCAACTATACGCTTAACATTGCAAATATCGACCTAATTTACACGGTAATAACGTTTATGTAAAGAGTGCTTTGCACCGTGGCCATTACGACCAACGCAGAGACTTAAATTGGTAAAATTGAAAGAATAGTTTACTTAACAAATTTCCAATAAGAAAAACAACCAAATCCTTTTTAACGTTGTTTTGTGCAACTTTGATAAATGTACTTATAATATTTTTGTAAAATGTTTACAAATGGTAATGAATACGTAGTGGTGATAATTTCCTGTCCCATTTTGTTGAAGCGATGTTGTGTTCTGACATGCTTAAAACATGTCACAGGCGGAACCCATGTTATTTAGGTTACCCAGTTCCCCTTGATGTGCCTACACAATAACTTTATTCGTTTATAAACCAAGTTAAATACATAATCGCTTCGAAACGATCTAAATGTTTTGTAACAATGGGCTGTATAAAAGTGGTGTTATTTTGATACTCCTAATGACATTGATTGAATATAGGTACAGTGAAGAGCACATCAAGCTTGACAAATTGGACTTTGTACCGTTCTTATTTCAATAGACGTACGGGCTGCGAAAGTCAAGCTTGACCTGTTGTTGACTGTACATACTTTTTAAAAAGATTGATGTCCTTTGTCCTTGCTGGTTTATAATACCGTCGATATTGCTTGTTACTCGACGTATCTATTTTGATTCTTTGTCCTTGCTGGTTTATAATACCGTCGATATTGCTTGTTACTCGACGTATCTATTTTGATTCTTTGTCCCTGCTGGTTTATAATACCGTCGATATTGCTTGTTACTCGACTTATCTATTTTGATTCTTTGTCGTTGCTGGTTTATAATACCGTCGATATTGCTTGTTACTCGACGTATCTATTTTGATTCTTTGTCCTTGCTGGTTTATAATACCGTCGATATTGCTTGTTACTCGACGTATCTATTTTGATTATTGCATTTATATTTACGTTATTCTAGAAGCTATTCGAAATCTATTGTTAGCTTAAAAATATTCCATTCATTCATTCAATTAGCGCATCTCCGCCCACAGCTGGGCGTAGGCTTCTTCGTTTTTGCGGCACTCACTCTGGTCACGTGCAATTCTTTATCAGGACGTAGCTGCGACCGAAATTTGAAGGCGTTAAGTTATAAAAAGTTATAATTTGTGGAACATAAATCGAATAACAAACGATTTAAAGTACACATTTTCTAAGACAAAGCCCTGTGTCTTGTAGAAAACAAGCTACACACAACATCAAAATCGTAAAATATTAGAAGACGCCCTCTTCCAGTAAGAAGGGCAAGATGAGAGGGTTTATATCGTCGTTCGCGCCACTCCGCTTGAGTGTCTTTGAACGGCTTGCAATTAGGTCGGACCATCTCTACTGTGCTTCTGAGAGCCTGGTAGTTGGATTGGAAAGATGGATTTATATATCTGTGTTTTTTAGACTTAGGGGAAAGACCGCTTTTATAAGGCACTTATGATGACAGAGAACTACTTAGAACACGAAGTTCAAAACGGTGATCTGACCAGGTTTCTGAAGAACTGGAAATGTCAGCACTACAGAGAGAAAATCGAAGCAATTGACAAAGGTCACGATACTCTGCAAAGAGCGACCGATCAAAAGAGAGAAGACTCTCACAATTGCATTTAGCTTATCTTTATAGAAAAGCATAACACTTTTAAATCTATTTCTGACATTTTCTGTTGTTTCGAAACCACTGTATGCAATCGATCGATTTAACAGAGTTTTAACTACATAAATTCTTTCTGCAACTGGCGATGACCGCTAAGCCGGATTTACACGACGGCAAAATTTAGGCGCCTTTGAGGGATGCCTATAAGAAAGATAGAGAAAGCTATTCGACTATATCTTAAGGCGCCTAAATCTTGCCCTGTGTAAATCAGCCATTAGAGTGAAGCAGTAATATAATATTGCGCTTCACCCTTGTATTAGGTAGCTATTGTCGTTTGCTCCTTCCGTGTTGAGTATCGTTGAACGGCCCGGCAATTAGGTCAGACCATCTCTTCTATGATTCTGAGAGCCTGGTACTCGGATTGGAAGGATCTATTTGTGGTTTTCATTATTTCGTTTGGATTACAAGCTGGTTAGTTGAGTTTCACACCATCTGTGTTCACCCAAGCACCCATAAAAACCAAAAACAGGAATATTGTTAGCCAGTAGCACAGAATAAAAGTAATAATAGTACTATACAGAACCGCCCCCCTTGCAATCCACCCCGCACCCCAGCGCGCACCCGCCCGCGCGATTCTCGTGGTCTTTCCAAGGGTCTTTTGTATGTCCGGGGTGTGTCGTAGTCTTATAGTTCAAAGTAACAAATTTTACGGCGTAAGTCTAATTGTGTTCTAATTTAGTAGATTAGTAACTACATTGAGACTAGACACAATATTTACGTTGACGCGAATATTAGACGAAGAAATAGGTGAATTTCGCAACGGTCCGGCTGAGTATATATTGTTCGGTCGTTCATGAAACGACTGACGAGTCCTGTGCATTCCACCTTCGAGAGCTAGGTGATGTCAATCCTAGATCTAGAATGTAGATCCTAGGATAGAAATGTGGTCGAAAAACTTCCCAGAAAGCCATATTTTTTCCCATTTCCCATTTCCGAAAAGCCACTTGGTCATGATCGGTCAGGCGCTGGCATATGGAATTACATAGGGAACTCAGGAAGAGGTGGGTCATTACACAATTGCAATTCCCTTTCTCTCTTGTGGTTTGCTTTTGAGAAGACCTGTAAAGTAACTACATCTTCGTTTAAGTTATTGTATTATAGATAAAACTTATTATTATTACATTCTGGTGGCCGCCGTAACGCTAACAAGCGTGGTGACTATGGTACTTCCCCTCCACATTGTTTCAGCAAAATCTGCAATTTTGGAGGGAGTCCCCTGTTCTGTAGTGCTCGTTTCATGGAATGTCATGATGATTATAGATATTATTGGCATTGACACTCATCTCATGTTAAAGTGAAATGTTTGTGACGGTAGGTACATTTTTAGGGTTCCGTACCTCAACAGAAAAAAACGGAATCCTTATAGTATCACTTTGTTGTCCGTCTGTCTGTCTGTCAAGACCCTTTATCTCACGAACGGGTAAAGATATCAGGTTGAAATTAATACCATATGTTAGGAACCATGAACCAAACAAGATCTGAAAATTTCAATTTTTTACAACGACGCAATCAAAAGATATGGCATTTTATGTCCTCATCTTCATACATTTATGCAAAAAAGCAAAACCTACAGGGTACTTCCCGGTGACCTAAAATTTTGAAATTTGGCAAGAAGCTAGGTCTCACAGTACAAATAATGGGATAAGTCTGAAATCATTAAATATTACAAGTTTTCTTACAACTAATGGTACCCAATTGTGGTGAGCTCCCGTTTCAAGAACATTAATATAAGAGAGGGGTCAAGTGGGATGGTCGCGGAGGTGATTTTTGTTTTAGTTCTATTTTAAAAACGGGAACACTTACAAACTTGAAAATTAGTATGTTCTTTTTAATAAAATTTGGTCAAGCGCGTGTCGGATACAAAAAATCTAGCATATTAACTTACTGAAATTTCAACTAATACAATTATGATTATGTGGTAGTACGGAACCCTCGGTGCGCGAGTCCGACTCGCACTTGGCCGGTTTTTTTATTCTGCGCGAATAGTTTGACGCGCCTTACATTTTAAACAACAATACTTTGTACTCAACATCCGGATTGCGTTTACGATTTGATTACTTTGCGGTAGTTGCGGGCAATTCTGGTAGCTTTATGCGTTTCTATATTTAGCAGTTCTTCGAACGTTGTTATGAGGGCTGGCCGTTTCCTTTAGGAATTCCATAGGTTTATGGTGTACTGAATATCCTCGACGTGTCGTCTGACAAAAACTGAGAAAAACAAAAACTAAAGACAGACATACATACATACATAACATCACGCCTTGTTCCCGTCGGGGTAGGCAGAGACCACAGTTCTCCACCTGCTACGATCTTGACATACTTCCCTTGCTTCCTGAACTTTCATCAATCCTTTCATATTGTATGAAAGGAAAGACAGAAATTGCAATAAATGGTGACAAATTACAACAAGTAGGTAGATTCTTTTAAATACCTTGGAAGTCTCATTACACCAGATGCAAGATGCACCCCTCAGACATAAAATGAAGAATAGCCGTAGCAAAACAAGCCTTCGTGAATAAAAAACATATTTTTAAATCTAAAATGTAAAGGAACATCAAAAAGAAATCCATATGGAAGCGAAACCTGGACCTTAACTCAAAAAGAAAGATGTTAGAGTTGAGGGAGTTGCACAGGTGAACTGACAGGGATGCTGCACCGACAAGAGCCTCTTAAATTAAAGAAGAAGAAGTCGTCTGAGCAGTCGTCGTGTGGGTTGTCAGATCGATGACCGACTACAAACCCTGGTGACAGAGTTGGTGAGCCACCCAAGGTCTCTGACATGGCTCATTTTACGACTACTACCTAACCGTAGATAGTATAGGCCAGACCAACAAGCTCGGAATTATCTTAATACTGGGGGACATTTTACACAAGGTCATCTGATCTCGAACTAGGCATAAATATGTCGGGTATACTTCCGGGTCATGAGTACGGTTCTTGTACTGACGAGCAATTATTTGAAAGGCAACTAACTTCAGAGGGGTGTGACTGTAAGTGCGCCCCCCTGCTTCCATTTTTGGATCAGTCTACAAGCGGCAGCCGAGTAAGTTACTTGGGTCCTGACTTGTGCTGGACATTAGATCATAGTGTGGGGCTGATATGAACCATCAGGAGAAATACGCAAGTCTGTGTTTGTAATCGAAGAATAAGCCTTTACAGCCATCTAAGACTATCGCCAATGTCTAATCACGACAAATAGATAAATAATACCCAGACACAGAACAAACAAAGGTGGTAGGGCTTTTGTGCAAAGTCCGTCTGGGGAAGTACCACCCCCTTGCCTATTTCTGCCGTAAAATAGCAGTGTTTGCACTGCTGTGTTTCGGTTTGAAGGGTGAGGGTGCCAGCGAAATTACCGGCACACGAGACGCACCAGCTTAGTTCTCGTGGTGGGTAACGTGCTTTGTTGTCTTATTAGTGTCAAGTTATGCTACTAATAAGACAGCGGGCTTCATGGTCGTTTGCTTACTTGTCACATTAAAAAAAAACATTTGTGTTCATCACACAAATGTTTGCCTTGGTGGGGATCGAACCCGCAGCCCACGGCGTGAAAGGCTGGCTCACTAACAAGCACAGTAACGGATTTGTCAAATCTTAATTTTCGGACAACCAGGTGATCCATCCTGGATTGACCAAACTGGGGATGTCGTACAAATATAATTTTTGTTTCACAGTGTCCCCATCGGGAGTCGAACCCATAATCTCCGGATCGAGAGCCAAAACCGCTCTAACCACTAAACCAGTAGGCTGGTGTCTTTCAGAAGTTCTGATCGTATCAGTACAGAAAAGCAGGCAGATGATTATTCCATCCTTGCAAAAATCAAATCTTTAAGATGTGATTCTACTGAAGTTTCTGTAGTAAAATGAGTCTGCTTTGCTCAATATACGAGTATTTTCTAGTATTTTGGATTCGCTGATTTTGGCACTTTAAAATGCGCGATTTGGAACTTTTTAATTTCAAACCAATATAGTCTGAAACGGGCGTGCTCAGTCAATGGAACTGAACAAGTTTCCCAAAAATATTTTTTTAAAAAATTGACCTCTGTTTGTAAGGTAAGGTAAAAAAAAAATTTCATATCCCGAAAAAGTTTCTTTGGGAAAGTTCGTTCGTTTCGTTGACTGAGCAAGCCCAAGCCCTTTCAGTTTTCGCTACACCGTCCCTTACCCCCTTCATTTCTTCGACTGCATTTTCGAATTCATGGATACCTAATGTAAAACCCGAATCTATTCAATGGGTTGGCTCATTCCATCCATTGTCGACCAAAGCAGAGTTAGATTTATGTAAAACAAGCAGTTTTAAAAACATCACGACTCCTCCAAGAAAGATGTTTGTGATGGATTTATCTAATTTAGTTTACTCAAGCCAAGCCAATTTGCATTTAATATTTCGCCTTGTCTAAAGTCAAAGTGTTGTAAAGTCTTCACGGCTATATTCTACGTTTATACATTTTTCAAAGTGGTACAGCCAAGAGCACGTCAAGCTTGACACATTGGAATTTGAACTGATCTTAGAAGCTAAAATCGCGCTGCGAGTGTCAAGCTTGCGACCTGTTTTTGACTGTACTACGAGTTTTACAAACAAGGTGAGAGCCGTATTTTATTAAGCCACATCGCTTAAATATGCATGGCTGTGCTGCAAAGCGACAGATGACTTTATTGAGCTATAAACTCTAACTTCTGAAGGATATATAAACTTTGATGTGACACCCCCCGTCCCACCTTCCCCCCGTTCGCTTCCTTTTGAATTTTCTATGCGATAATCGAGAAGCTTGAAGCTATTCTATAGCTAGTTGTTGATTGTACAGACAGTAGAACGTCAGTGGAAACGTTTGTTACTCTATTACCATGCTATAAGGTCCAAAGTGTTTCTATTTATATGCTGTTGGTTGGGTGTGATATCGACTAAATTGAATAGTTTCTCATTCTCTGCCTGCGTCTGTGATTCCGAGTTCGTATAACCTGAATATATTCAAGTCGCGAATGAATAGGCCTCTTCTGGGCAAGCTCGCTCCATCGTCGACCTCATCTCTGTCTTCAAGACTAGATCGAGGTCAAGATTAAGCCCATTGACAATAAAAAAAAATTTCATCACAATAAGGTTATGTTCTCTGACGTTTGAAATACGAATTTGTTTAGACGACTCGAGTTTCGACCTAATTCTATTATGTTGGTAAATAAGCTTATGAGTCTAGTTCAGAACGGTAAGATGCTGCCGAACTTTTGTAATGTCATTGAATAAAGGACCGTATCACTATGGCCTAAGACTCTGTTCTGCTTTTGTCCGATTCGATCTGAACTTATTCTAATGCTGAAAGTTATGAAGCTACGAGTAGTTTATCAATGGTAGCTCGAAATGCTATCCTCTACTTTGCTCCGTCTGAACCCCAAGGTGGGTCACGATGTAGATTGGTCGATAGTACAACCAACAGCACGTCAGTAGAAAAACTTTGGTCTTTTTGGCATGGTAATAGAGTTGCAAATGTTACCACTAACGTGTGGTTGACCGTACATAAGAGAATAACAAATAGTGTGTTTGAGGCTTCAAAGAATCGCTTAGCTAAATTATAGAAGAAAACGAACTCGTTAACGGACACGAGGAAACTCCCTTATTCGCTATGCGCAAAACTTCTATTACTTGATGGAGTTTGTTTTTTTTTATATCACAAGGGTGCAAACGAGTAGGTGGGCCACCTTTTTTTTTTATTGAAAATGGGCTTACTCTTGACAGCCTTGAAGACAGAGATCAGGTCGACGATGGAACGAGCTTGCCCAGAAGAAGCCTATTCGCTCGCGACTTAAAGAGATTCGGGTTATAAGAACTCGGGAACACAGACGCAGGCAGAGAATCACTTTTTAGCCGTGCGCATTATAAAAGATGTTTCAAAGCGCTTTGTGCGAATGTGCGGAATATCAACCAAGTATGGGTGATGTCCTGCGGTGCGTCTGGACTCCCGATGGTAAAAGGGAGATGGTGGAATAAGCTCGTGGAGCTCCACCTGATGGTAAGTGGTCACCCACTGCCTTATTAGTGCCATAATTTGACTCTAATAAGACATCGAAGCTGGTTCCCAACCCTGAGAACTAAGATGGTATGTCTTTAGTGCCAGTAATTACACTGGCTACCTTACCCTTCGCACCGAAACACAGCACTGCAAACACTGCTGCTTTACGGCAGAAACAGGTCAGAGGGTGGGACTTCCCCAGACGGGCTTTGCACAAAAGTATGTATTTGTTACTACCACTTAGTTTTACTTAATTTAGGAAGTAACTGTTGTGTAACCTGTCCGTAATATCAATTTTTTATTTTTATGTAATAATGATTCGACGTTGGTATTCTACGTAAACATTTGTAAACATTGTAAGTGCTTCATATGAAATTACTTTTTTGTGTCCGAACAATGTATCTGTTTTGGCATAGAAAATAATTTGATTTTTTTATAAAAATGTATTATTTCAGACAATTTTTTGTACAGTCGACGACAGGTCAAGCTTGACACTCACAGTCCTTATGTTTGTTAAAATAAGCACGTTACATAGTCCAATGTGTCAAGCTTGATGTGCTCTTGACTTTACGTACGGCGTGGAACTCAGTTTTGATGCAGTAAACAAGCAAAGGCAGTTTGAGTGACAATCTCTATTTGACATTGTTTCGTCCATCAGACAGCTGTTAAGTGCAAATGTGTATCGAATTTCTTATTTTGTTTGGATATGTGAGTTCATTGGACGAAGAGTTATAGTCTGACCGCAACCGCTGTACCGCGTCTTAAGCTCAAGTCACACAGAGGCGGTATGATTGCAAAAGCGGTCCGGGGCGGTTTGGCGGGAACAAAATACCGCGCCGCGACCGCTTTTCAATGTGACAGGGTGCATAAGAACTCATACTTTACAAAAAATACCGGGGCCCCGGAACGTTTCCGCTACCGCCTCTGTGTGACGCGGGCTTTAGATATGCTCACGGCGAGACGCGGGCCATAGCTCGTCATCGCTCACGGCGGCAACTAGTTCTTGCTCTTTACTTCCCTCTCCCCCACCTCCCCGTGCATACCTAAGGCGCAGTACAGCGGTTGCGGTCAGACTATAAAGAAATCATCGCTCACGGCGGCAACTAGTTCTTACTCTTTACTTCCCTCTCCCCCACCTCCCCGTGCATACCTAAGGCGCAGTACAGCGGTTGCGGTCAGCCTATAATGAAATACACACAGCCGCTCGTTGATGGAAACAATTTGACCTTGAGCGGGTCTCTGGTTTCGGGTGTTTGTAGTGTAGCGCTGGTCCAGCTTATACTGGTTTTGATTCTACGTGATTGCGACCGCGCGTACCGTTCTTGTTTCAGTCATCATTGGGGCTAAAGACGCGCTGAAAGGGTTAAGCCCAAGTCACACTGACGCGGTAGCGGAAGCGTTCCGGGGCCGGTATTTTTTGTAAAGTATGAGTTCTTATGCAACCTGTCACATTGAAAAGCGGTCGCGGCGCGGTATTTTGTTCCCGCCAAACCGCCCCGGACCGCTTTCGCAATCATACCGCCTCTGTGTGACTTGAGCTTTAAGCTTGATCTACTCATGACTGTACGCATGAAAGTATTGATCTACAGTCGAATATAGCTTGATAAGTATGACAGCAGGAAAAAAGACGTGTTGCACTCCGGGAGTGCCGGCTGAAGTGAAAACATGCATTTTTGAATATTATGCTTTTTGTAAGGGTCAATCGCGCCATTGCTCGCGTACTTGATGTCACTGAATAAAAACCCGTATTGTAATAACAATACGGTTGACAGTAGACGCTCTTTCGATCAGGCTACGGATCTGACGCGAATTTAACATTTTTTACCCATCTAAAAAAGTGCCAAGCGCCGCTAAAGAAGTTTTCACTTCAAAACTATGCATCAGAACCTCCCATACAAAATGCCCTATCAGCTGATGCAGTTTCTACAGTTTCTATGGGACATCAAAATATTTTTTCTCGTATTTCGACCTATGTTCCTTGGGGAAAGTTGTTCAGTTTCATGGTCTGATGAAATTATGTTCACAATTTTTTAAGAACCTTATACAGGGTGTAAGGACGGTGTACTGAAAAATGAACGGTCGTGAACTGAGCAGTCGACGAAACTGAACCACTTTCCCAAAGAAACATTTTTGGGAAATGAAAATATATTTTGACCTTTCCATACCAATCGTTCACTCTGATTGTAATTTTTGTAAGGGGAGGTGATTTTTTTTCCATTCCCAAATGTGTGTCTTTGGGAAAGTTGTTCAGTTTCGTTGACTGAGCTGTGGGCATGCCTTTTCAGTTTTCGATACACCGTCCCTTACACCCTGTATTACGTCGACTATAGGTTTTCTTCAAATTATTTTTTTTAAGTGAAAACTTCTTTATCGGCGCTTGGCACTTTTTTAGATGGGTAAAAAATGTAACTCGTGTCAGATCCGTATCGAAAAAAAAAAACCGGCCAAGTGCGAGTCGGACTCGCGCACTGAGGGTTCCGTACCACCACATAAACATAATTGTATTAGTTAAATTTCAGTAAGTTAATGTGCTACGTTATTTTTTTTTTTACATATTTTGAGTCCGACACGCGTTTGACCAAATTTTATTATTTGTTGTTATTTTATAGCCTATGCCCTATAAACATACCAATTTTCAAGTTTGTAAGTGTTCCCGTTTTTAAATAGAACTAAAACAAAAATCGCCTCAGCAACCATCCAACTTGACCCCTCTCTTATATGAATGTTCTTGAAACGGGAGCTCACCAAAATTGGTTACCATTAGTTGTGAGAAAAGTTGTAATATATAATGATTTCAGACTTTTCCCATTATTTGTACTATGAGACCTAGCTTCTTGCCAAATTTCATAATTTTAGGTCAACGGGAAGTACCCTGTAGGTTTTTCATTTTTGAATAAATGTATGGAGATGAGGACATAAAATGCTATATCTTTTGATTGCGTCGTTGTAAAAAATTGAAATTTTCAGATCTTGTGTGGTTCATGGATCCTAATATATGGTATTAATTTCAAGCTGATACCTTTACCCGTTCGTGAGATAAAGGGTCTTGACAGACAGACAGACAGACGGACAACAAAGTGATCCTATAAGGGTTCCGTTTTTTTCTTTTGAGGTACGGAACCCTAAAAGCGTCAACTGTCAACCGTATTGTTATTACAATACGGGTTTTTATTCAGTGACATCATGAAGTACGCGACCAATGGCGCGATTGACCCTTACAAAAAGCATAACATTCAAAAATGCAAGTTTTCACTTCTGCCAGCAGTCCCGGAGTGCAACCGGTCCCTTTTTTAGGGTTCCGTACCTCAAAAGAAAAAAATAGAACCCTTATAGGATCACTTTGTTGTCCGTCTGTCTGTCTGTCTGTCAAGACCCTTTATCTCACGAACGGGTAAAGGTATCAGGTTGAAATTAATACCACATATTAGGTTCCATGAACCACACAAGATCTGAAAATTTCAATTTTTTACAACGACGCAATCAAAAGATATGGCATTTTATGTCCTCAACTCCATACATTTATTCAAAAATGCAAAACCTACAGGGTACTTCCCGTTGACCTAAAATTATGAAATTTAGCAAGTAGCTTCTTAGCTGGTTCACAGTACAAATAATGGGAAAAGTCTGAAATCATTAAATATTACAACTTTTCTCACAACTAATGGTAACCAATTGTGGTGAGCTCCCGTTTCAAGAACATTCATATAAGAGAGGGGTCAAGTTGGATGGTCGCTGAGGCGATTTTTATTTTAGTTCTATTTAAAAACGGGAACACTTACAAACTTGAAAATTGGTATGTTTATATATAAAATAACAACAAATAATAAAATTTGGTCAAGCGCGTGTCGGACTCAAAAAATCTAGCACATTAACTTACTGAAATTTCAACGAATACAATTATGTTTATGTGGTGGTACGTAACCCTCAGTGCGCGAGTCCGACTCGCACTTGGCCGGTTTTTTTTTAAGATAAGTATGGATACCACAGTATCGATAATCGATATACCGTCATCACTTCATCATTATTCCACACGAGCCTTCCAAATCGATCCGTTTAGTATTCATTCGGCGTCTCTTGGGGATAAAATTCTAACCCTAGATGATACCACCGCCGGTATTTTAAGTCTTATCGGAGCGGAGACGCCGCCTTTGAATACCGCCGGGGAGAGTATCAAGCCTTAAGAGACTGATTTCGATCAGTAAGGGAAGAATCTGAACGTTTTTAGGGTACCGTACCGTAAAGGCTCACGCGGCGTGACTTTATAAATAAATAATAAATAAATAAAATTATTTATTTCAGGCCAGTGACCCATTATTAATTATAAAAACAAATGTCCAAATTAAATACAAAAATTAAATAATAATTGAATTCAAAATAAAAATAAAATAATAGCTTTAACTTTAGCTCCAACGGGATTAAATACGACTGTACGCTAATCTTAGTCTTAGTGTGCCCGTGTGGTGCCGGCAAAGAATAGTACCAACCCATCTGCGCGGTGTCGTAAGAGGCGACTAAGGGCTTATGAACCGGAGGATGGGCAGCAACTTTCGGTATATCGCACCATCATACTGACCGAAAAGGTGCCAATGAGACCTTATCATAAACCGTCATCTTTCTGTCTGACCGACCTTTAAAAAGCTGTGTCTTTTGATTACTAGCTAGCCGACTGTTTTCAATCACAGTTTTTATGGCGGATATCTTAACAAATTATGAAAATTATTTTGTTTTGGATCTATCGTAAAAACGCTAACACAGATTTAGATTATTTATTCAATGTAGATTCTCAACAGAGTACTTATTGAATTTCATTTATAACATGAAAAATACAATTCAAATAGAGCGAGTCTACTACCGTTTCGGATCGTACTATGACAACGTAAAAGAAACGGCAAGAAACCACAATATACAATGTTTTTCTTATGTTTCGCTGGAATATCAGAGCACCATACTCGTACCTCCTTGTCATTAATGTTGTCATCTAATCTATAATAATAAACCTTTTTACATTAACGTTTGCTTTACATATTCTTTAAATTGTCTCTCAGGTAATTGCACTACATTGCCAGGTATTTTGTCGTACAAACGCCAGACTTGATTGTGCATATTAGAACTCAGCAAAATAAGAGTCGAACTCGACAAAATTTGGCACAGTAGTTAGTTTTGTTTTTGAGACTAAAACATGTACCAAAATACATAGTGTGTTAATGAAGAACCCTCCGGTGCGCGAGTCCGACTCGCACTGATTGTCTGTTTTGTTTTAGGGTTCCTTACGGCTTTCCCAAAGGGTGGAAAACGGGACCCTATTGATATGCCTCCGATGGCATATCAATAGGGTCTGTCTGTGACGAAAAAAATCCCTAAAGCAGACATTTACCAAACTTATTATGTACCAAACTGTGCCACTAGTTCGGCGAAAAAGTTGTCGATATAAAGTTTGTCGATAGTTTTCGGGTAATTAGACCCCGTTTTGCACATTTTTGTAAGTTACGGCTAAAATACTTAGTAGATTTTGCTGAATTTTGGCAGGAACAAAGTAAGTATTTTAGCCGTAGCATACAAAAATGTACAAAACGGGTATCATGTCCTGAAAACAAACTATCGATTAACTTTTTGTCGTCAAAGTTTCTTGTCGCACTAGTGGCAGATTTTGTTAGCTTAGGCTAGGCTTGTCAGATTTCGGAAATTTTTCTTTGAACTCCTCCAAAAGGGATACCCTATATAAGGCTACCCTATTTTAGGCTATTAAATTGTAAACTGTATTTTTCGTTAAAGTTTGTTTTAGGCTGCCCACGATACAGGCTTGACCTAGTGTGGGAGTCAATGTTTTGCCTTATGGAAAGTTACCAATCTCATTGTTTTATTTTTAGATGCTATAAATTGTAACTTTATTTGATTAATAAACTATTTGTATTTTGTATTTGTATAACAAGGTCAAATCAAAAGTGCTTTCATGTTAAATTGCACCCATACACAACCCACTCGGATCAATCCGTACACAGGAAAGTCAATGAATTCCGGTAATTTGCAGGTTTATTGCGCGCCTTTGATTGTAATTGAATTTGGGATAAGCCGAATAATTGATGATTATTAGTATATTAGTATTGGGTGCGAATTTAACGCTGATTATGTGCTTGTTAAGTGCTTTGTGTCAAGCAATGCTGAGCTCACTTTGATCCCGAGTTAAGTAATTTTAATTTACTGGATTTTAGCAATGGTACGGTACACAGCAAAACGTTTTTATTTTTTAATTAAAATGTCCTGTTAGACGCAACTAAGATTGTGCATTTGACATAGGTTTGTTTTTTGTGCAGATTTAGTAACTTAAACTGAAAAATCTTAGTCATTGTACCGTTCAACTGATAACGCAAAGTTTACAACTTCTTTTATAATTAGCACACCGAATGAGTCACGCCGACAAAAAATAATAAACCCAGAAAAAAGTTTTTTTTAGGGTACCTCCCGTACTTAAAGTGGGGATGATATTTTTTTTCTTTTCGACCCCATAGTGGTTAGATAGGTCTTGAAAATATTGTGAGTTTGCAAAGACTACTTTTCGATTTAAGGATTCGTTCGCGAAATATTTTGCTTAGAAGCACAACATTTTATTGTAAGAGTGGATTTCTTTGCCAGCGTCTGTGTTCCCGAGTTCATATAACCCGAATCTATTCAAGTCGCGAGTGAATAGGCTTCTTCTGGGCAAGCTCGTTCCATCGTCGACCTCATCTCTGTCTTCAAGACTAGATCGAGGTCAAGAGTAAGCTCATTGACGATAAAAATAAAAAACCCCCTCTGCCGCCTAAACGGTTGTTATTGTTACTAGAATTGTGAAAAAGTTTATAGTAGTAGCATATACGATGATATTAAAGGGAAAACTATCACAGCTAATTAGGCTTTATAGGTTAAAGAGTAATTAATAGTCGAAAAACTGAAAATAATAGAAATATAAATAGCAAGCAGGCGCACAGGGCTTCGCTGGTCGTTAGGAAGGAAAAATTTACGAAAATATCGAAACCTACATACATACCTACATACATAATATCACGCCTTGTTTGTTCCCGGCAGGGTAGGCAGAGACCACAGTTCTCCACCTGCTACGATCTTGACATACTTCCCTTGCTTCTTGTACTTTCATCAATCCTTTCATACATGCTCGTCGGTTTAGGGTACTTTTAACCTGGCCTTTATTCAGAACGTCCTGAATTTGGTCCTGGTACGTTCGCCGAGGCCTTCCTCTTCCAACGTTCCCATTCACTCTCGCCTTGTAGATCTCTTTCGTCAGTCTTCTTTCATTCATCCTCTCTACATGACCAAACCATCTCAGCATCCCTTTCTCAATTTTAGTCACTACGTCTTCTTTTACGCCACAACGTTCTCTTATCACAGTATTTCTAATCCTGTCACTCAGTTTTACACCAATCATACTCTTCAGCGCTCTCATTTCTACTGCATTAATTCTACTTTCATGCTTTTTCTGCCATACCCAGCTTTCGAAACATGCTTAACAATAATAATTTCTAAAGCAAGTTTACTACGGAACCGTACATTGCGCGTGGCCCGACACGCACTTGGCCGGTTTTTTATACTCTTATTTCTTAGGAATAGTTGTTTTAAGCCTATAGTAATAGTTCCTAATAATCTCTATACAAGGGGTGTGCTGTGAGTTGTGACTTTCTTCTCGACCTTTCTCAGTTCATTCATTCCTAACCATAAAACTTAACGACATAACTTCAATATTAACTTATGAAAACAGGCTTGAACGTTGTAAATGACGTATCAACAATCTAAAATGACGTCAGAGGTCGACTGAAGTCCTTGCTGAGTCGAGTATAATCACGCGAAGCCAAAGGTCATGTGAATCGAGAATCTGTGGTAATCACTTCTTGGTAGTGTTTTGGTCACGATCTGAAGGTCTGGTGTTTGAGTCTCAAGAAAGGCAATTAAAATATACAGATATACTCTAGTTATGCCT
This sequence comes from Athrips mouffetella, assembly GCA_947532105.1. Taxonomy (NCBI): domain Eukaryota; kingdom Metazoa; phylum Arthropoda; class Insecta; order Lepidoptera; family Gelechiidae; genus Athrips; species Athrips mouffetella. The sequence continues at coordinate 16,272,603 of OX383981.1, forward strand.
CTAGTTGTCCCGTGTGGTGCCGGCGAAGAATAGTACCAACCCATCTCTACCCGTGGGTGTCGTAAGAGGCGACTAAGGGTTAATGAACCAGAGGATGGGCAGCAGCATCCTTCTGCGTATCGTGTCATCTTACATTCTGCGGTCATGGTGCCAGCCGTAACGCTAACAAGCGTGGTGACTATGGTACTACATTGTTTCAGCAAAAGTTGGAATTTTGGAGGGAGTTCCCTGTCCTGTAGTGGACGTTTCATGGGATGTCATGTAGACTAGTTATATGTAGAAATAAATCTAAACAAACGACGTGTGGCCGGGCTAACAGTGTTTGTGAGAGAATGAATAGGTCACTGTGTGAGGACGTGGTTTTCTTTGAAGTTCGACTCGCATTTGGCCGGTTTTTCACGTTACGATTTCTAATATACAGGGTGTTAAGTTGATTGCGTGCCATAGCTCAAGGGCGGGATCATTATCAGTAACTGAACAACTTTTCCCAAAGAACATAGGTCGTAATACGAAAATCTATTTTCGACCTCCCATAGAAACTGCATCAGCTGAGAGCGCATTTTCTATGGAAGGTCAAATTTGGTTTTACGTATTTCGGCCTATATTCCTTAATAAAAATTGTTCAGTTACTAATACTGATTTCGCCCCTGAGCTATGGCACGCAATCAAATTTACACCCTTTATATTTTTTTACTGTATATGGGCTTACTCTTGACCTCGATCTAGCCTTGAGGACAGAGATGAGGTCGACGATGGAACGAGCTTGCCCAAAAGAAGTCTATATTCACTCACGATATATTGGAATTGTCAGTCCCTCTTATTATTTTTCCATGGTCATAGGCTGGCAAAACTCTGATATCAGGGTGGGTCATCGTCCTCACTTAAAAAGGAAACGTATACATTATTTTTTTCGTTTATTTCAACGCCAGCTATGTCAAAAGCTTAAGCTGTCAGAAAAAACAAGTTTGTAAAACAATGTTATAGTGCGGTCAGTTAGCTGTTTCACGTAGACACGCCTTACAATTTGTCAATATTTTTTCCAGATTCTTGTTAGGTACATAGCTCTCAATTTTTGATAGGAGCCAATTCTTGAATTTTGAAAAATTTCCATAGATAATTCAAGAATTGGCTCCTATCAAAAATTGAGAGCTATGTACCTAACTAGTACCTGGAAAAAATTTGGTGCAATTTGGTGAATTTGGCGATATAAGACTATAAGGGACCGGGTCAAATATACTCTGGTTTTAGTGTCATAGCTGCAAAATAGATTGGTAAGAGTCGGAAAAAATGAAGCGGAGCGTAATGTCCCGTTCGCAATATGGCCCACGTGGCCAGTACGCCCCGTGAGCAGAACGGCCCGTGAGCAGAACGGCCCGTGAGCAGAACGGCCCGTTAACAATAGTAGATTAGTAGCCAAGGGCTGTAAGGCATCAATTGCAGCCCGAGATATTTAGGCGCACCAGCGCAGCGAGGGCGCCTATAGTTCGAGGGTGCAATTGATGCTTACACCCGAGCTAACTACTCTGCTTTTCATCTCGATTGTGAGGTAAGTAGGTCCTTATTACCACCAACTTGTAGGTGACCAATGAGCGCTCTAGGGTAATAATGTAGCTAGAAAAGCCCTAGGGCGGTACGTAATAAAAAAAACTCTTTCAAAACTCAATTACTTACTTACCGCCCTAGGGCTTTTCTAGCTACATTATTACCCTAGAGCGCTAATTGGTCACCTACAAGCCCCATTTGGGGGTAATAAGGACCTACTTACCGAATATGAGAGATGTGAAATGAGTTTAATTACTAAGTCTATTTTTAGGGTTAAATACAAACGAAAAAAAATAACAGAAATGAGATTTGCTTTAACACCCTTAATGGCCTCTATTTCTAATGAGAGAGCTTATATCGCCCCATTTTGCCCCCTATATGAGGTCTTTTGTCTCTCCCTGTCTGACCAGGATTAGTGATAATGGCGGCCATTTTAGGACGACGAAATTATCTCCTTTTGGTTGAATAGAGGCAGAGATATTGCGATAGAATTTATTTCAGTAATTTTATTGCCAGTTGCACAATTCATCTTCAAATACACATATATTTGTCATCTAAACAAGAAGTGACAACAATAATAACGGAGTTTTAAAATAAAATATTTTTTGTACAACTGCCTTTTGTTATGCTGTTGTGAGGAAGCGAGCAGCCTCGTTGCTCTGCAGGGTGAGGGCTAGTTCCAACTCTATTCTGAATACCATTGCTGTAAGATATGACTCTTTACTCATGTGCCATCTCACTAAATTGTTGATGGCGTATAGAGACCGATTTTATGTAGATGGGTTACTATCATAGGATAAGTACCTTCACTAACAATTCTGGACCGTTGTAATCTGTTTAATAAATGATTATTATTAGTCTGGTTTTCTATTAATTTTGATGTAAATTCCACAACAAGATGTATAAAGTATTAGAGAAGTATCTACATGTTACGTCCAATAGAAATACTGTAAGCCCTTTAGGTTCACCACGTCTTCACTCCGTATGGGACAGTTTTTTGCGGTGATGTTCTATTAAGACCAGGTCGACGAATTCCACGTCTACCAATCCTCTGTAATTTCCTTGATTTCTGATACGACGTGATAAACGCCTTTTCTTTAATCTGATCCATGTTGTAACATCTGAACCTTCAATTCAATTATTTATTGCTTCCATTATGGTACAATAGATCCTTCTTCTATCTCTTCTTCCTTTCCCTCTACTAGGATGGTTTTCAAAAAATCCTCGTACGTAAAAGATATTATCCGGATATGAGTATCTTCCAGTATACAAGAAAAATTATAATATAAAAAAAACAATACTTTATGTAGTAGTAAACAGCGGACTACGAAATAGTCGGGTTGTAAATACCATTCTCGCTCGGGAAAGGGGGTGTTATCAGCTTTTTGCACACCGGCAATAAATCGCTGTTGTCGTGCCGAAATTACTACACCACCCGAGATTTACATTCTAAACCACATCCCACACCGGACTACCAATATGGAACACCGATAGCAGGGCTACCATATTCATAGACATCAACGGGGAGGCTTTTTTGTGGTTTCTTCGTCATAACGCTATTTTGATTATAGCCATGATTTTTTTTGACAAAACTGCTGTGGAATAAATTATTTAGTATTAAATTATGCAGTTCTATTTTCGAATATTTTGTAGATATCTAAAGTAACACTTCAGTTTTAAAGTTATCCATACGGACTCATTCACGCTCCCTACTGAACTCTCTCGGCAAAATGTCAACATTTTTCCGTAGTTTTTAAATTTACATCTGACAACCCTGAACCTTGCTTCAGTGGGAAGTTCGTTAAATTATGCAGTGCATTGCACAAGACAGAATTGTGAATAAACAACCTTTTTGAAATAGAGCTCTTTCTGTCCGAATTTTGCATTCTCTAACCAGCTCATGATTTATTCCTCTTAAAGTTTCGTGCGAAGAGCCTCAACCACAGAATATATAATAGTAAACAAGTTTCCTCAACTAAGACGATATCTTGTATTTGGTTGACAAAAACAGTCATAAAGACTTAGTTTTGCCATTCTCTCCTGTAAACTAAAGCCATGATAGCTGAATTCAAAGACAAATTTGGCATACATTGCTCGTTAAAGTAAGGATATTGCAATTAACATAACCAAGCCTCCCAGCAATGTATGCCAAATTAGTCTTTGAATTCAGCAAGGTGTGATCGTGTCTTAAGATGGCTCATAGACGACTTCTTCCTTAGATTAGGTAGTAGTAGCCCGGACTAACGACTTAACGTGACTTCCGAAGCACGAAATCATCTTACAGTTCGGATAATCAAGTAGTTCATTATTGTCCTAACCAAACTGGGGGGCTCGCGAAGTGATTTTTGTCTGACAGTGTCCGGGAATCGAACCCAGAACCTCCGGATCGAGAGGCGAACGCTCTAACCAATAGACCACAGAGGCAGTCAAATGCAAATGTCAGTGTCATTCACGATGTACGGATTTCGCGCGCCTTCTATGGAGCTTTCAAGGTGTGCTTTCACCCTAGCTCCAAAGAGACTCCCAGTTTAATTTTCCTGCGCGACCTCTGTGGACCGTTCGAGACGTGCTTTCACCTTGGCTCCAAGAGAAACACTCTGCTGCTGTCCAGATCAAATAGGGTCGAAGTGCTCCGAGGTCCATTAAGGAACTCAGCCTCACGTAATAAGATAAGACTAATACTACTAATACTTTAAGAGCCGGTTCCCACGATGTCGGATTCCGATTTTAATCGGGTTTTGGCACCTCTGTTCCCACTATGTCGGATATCTGATTCTGATTTGAACAGCGCGATAGCGATCATGTGCGAGCGTTGATCCGTCGGATCCGACACAAAATCGTTGTCGGACAAGTGTGAATAGCTTCATATAAAATTCTCTGCCACTGGAACCTCCGATTATTAAAAGGAATGCTGATGGATGATGTAATAACGTGGTGTTTGTTGGTTTGTTTCAGAGCTAGAGGGTTGGGTGGGTTGGTGCGGGCGGCCGCGGGCCCGGCACCATGGCGACGGTGGAGGGGCGCCCGGCCCAATATGGGGTCTCGCTCCGGCAGTTGCGCGAGCTCATGGAGACGCGCGGCGCCGAGGGGATGGCCAAGATCAACGCGCTCGGCGGGCCCCAGGAGATCTGCAAAAAGCTCTACACCTCGCCCACAGATGGTGAGTACTTATTTGTTAAATTACAGCAGGGATCCACGCCGACAACACTGAATATTTTTTAGCAAAGGCTCAGAAAACTTCAGGTACGATTGATTACTTCGAGTCTGATCCTGGCAGGGCGGCCCGGTCATAGCAGCCGAAATCCGGACGACTCCCTATGTAAATCGCGGTTGCTCGGTCGTGGCGACGACGCGACCCTAGCGTCTCGTACCTTTGACCGACAGTCTTTTTGTTTGTTTTTGTCGGTATCCTTACAAGCAAATCTTCGAATTTTCCATGCCTATATAGACTAGAGATAGGTATGTAAATTTTTATTTATCAATAGTTTTTGAATTGAATTGACTGCAGTTTTCCGGCCCCGATGGGTCTGTTTGAAATTCGAAATGATTCGAAGTAATGCGATAAACCTGCTCCCGTTTCTGCTATGAATCCTAGCATCATCATGGGCAATATTGCTCGTACGTTCACAGCCTTTCAGGATTTTTTACGCAGCTTTAATTCCTTATGTTCTAAATCCAAATGTAAAACATGATCTGATTTAAAATCTATTTGAACTATAATTACAACCAACAAATTCTAAACCTGGATACCTCTACTACAGATTGAACATTGTAACCGTGATTTTCATAGATCAAAGGGCCAGCGCGTCTGTTTTTACACATTTTACGACAAAAAACAACGGGCTAAATCTATAAAAATCCTTTGTTTATTGACTATCTGTCACGATCGAGATTTATTTGACTAACTTTGCCGAACAATTGCGCACGGGGCTGGTAATCCTGGATGAAAAACTGCCAGCGGATTTACGGGATATGAGATATACCTTTTATTGGTTTGGTTATTTTGTAAATGTGTCACGTTGATCTGCTATCTGCTGAATAGGTACAATGGGATACATTTGAGGTTATGAAAAATTTTGTGTTTTCAGTGACGTGACGCTAGCTTAAGACATAGATAGTATATCTCCCACAAATAAGTGTTTAGAATTATTGAAAATACGAGTATGTCGTATTTTACGTATTTATTTTACAAAGCTGTAAAAAAGAAAATACAAATCAACAGTGATGCGCGTACCACCTATCAACACTTAATAAATCGTAGTTGATGAATTTCATAGAAAATGGGCTATTAATGACAAAAACCCATTAAAATCAATAAAAAATTTGTTCGTATATATGTTTTTCGGCACTTGACCTGTATCCATCACATTACCCCACAGCTTTGCAGATTACTGCCGATGCTAGCTGTCACTGTCGATGTCAATATGACATTGACAGCTATACGCGTTATGTTGGAACAAATAGCAATCCATTATTTACATAGCATCATAACCGATATTAATAACAAGATATGGTGTCTACTCTCAATTTTGCGATACTAATTCGATTACATCAAATTCATAACTTCGTTCACTGACAATAAAGTAAAATATTGGTTGGATGAATTGTCAAATTGGCAGTGATTAGCATCCAATCAATATCCTACTCTATCTTCAAGGGACGAGGTTTTGAATTTGCATGTTTCAAAAAGTATCGTATCGATAGAGTAGACACCCCAGTATCCAATAGAATCAGATACATAAAATCACGCCTCTTTCCCGTCGGGGTAGGCAGAGACCACAGCCCTCCACCTCCTACGATCTTGACATACTTCCCTCGCACCCTCAACTTTGATCAACCCTTACACGATGTAGTCCAGGGAAATTATTATTTGACCTAGAAGTAATTAAGTATGGCTGTTTTTTCTCGGATTCTTGTTAAACGACTAATCTCTCCTATAAATGTATAATTATTAAAATCGTATGACCTCGGGAAAATATATTTTTATTTTTTATTTATACTAAAATGCTAATGCAATCACTCGATTAGCATTGTTAATAGGTAGTTTACCTAAAAATTAAAATGTTTTCCCATTGGAATTGCTGAAATTCGGAGTTTCAGTAAGGTCATAAGTTAACTCGAAATTGCACTTAAAGGATAATATGTAATGGAAGTAAGTTTAATGTTTCACTTCTTAAATATTATTTTAAATACATTTTATACAAAATTAAAATGTCAACTGTAATGATAAAATTTTGAATGATAAGATTTTGAAATGTATTTTTCGTCATCTTCCCTATATTTTTTTTCTTTAATACTATTTTACATATATGTATTTAAACTTAATTTTGTCAATAATAATAAAAACGTCACATTTATATTTACTTCAAATCCACTCATATCATCATCATCATCATATCAGCCGAAAGACGTCCACTGCTGGACATAGGCCTCCCATAAAGAACTCCACTCATATAAAAGTTTCTAAATACCCTGGAGTAGTATATGGAGAACGATGCGCAAAAGATCCCTGTTTCCTCTTATTAGGGTTTAAGTCCCCGTAGTCGCGTTTTTCGACAGTCTCTCACAGGAAGACATTGATTTTTAGCTGGTATCAAACGGCACATTAATAATGTGCCTGTAATTGAGTAGTTTTCCTTTAAACAGCTACCGTTATTAACCAATTGATTATTCCTTCCGTGTCTTCAACACAGTATGAGTAACTATTTATTTATAATGTGGAATGTATGAGTCAATGACTTAGTTCGATGTCCTTCGCATAGTTCTATGGTTCTACAAGTTGTAACCGAAAGATGGGAACCCTGAAGGATGGGAATTTGTCCTTTAAGTGACCATCTTTAAACATCCTTAAGGGACAATAATTGTATTCAGTATTTATTGAATTTATGAGGTGAATGGTATTTTAGTTCGAATCAACATATTATGTCAGTTCTTTGATAAATATTTTAACGCCAAGTCATTAAATTGTCATTCGATTTTCAGCAGGTCGCCTTATAGGTACAGACAGGCTGTGCTAGTAGATATTAGATTTTTTTTTATCGTACACATAAAAAAACAAACAAAATATTGATTAAGAAAAATAGCATGACATATTTCGTTATCAAGTAGGTTACAGTTTGCTGTATGGCTGTTATTGAAACGAGGCTACTTCTGCGAGACTCGCCTCAGTCCTAACGACTACTGGTATGAACTTCATGCTGTTCTCCTGAATATCGGAAGTGCGATTGTAGCTGTATCAGTATGGAGGGGATATACTCGTAGGTAGTAATGACGTCATATGTTTCTGAACCATTTTTCGTGCATGAAAAAGCATACGCTGTTGTTGAAAAATACTGCTCTATTACAATTGAGCTCCTTGCTATATTTTTTTTAAATGTACCTTCCAAGCTTTGGCCTCCAGGTAACCTTCAAGTTCATCCGTCCATTGACTCGTTGTATCTCATTAAAGGAATTTCTAGGTCTGTGTTGTACGTCTAACAAAATACCTTTTTTCGATCTACATGTTGCTAACCTTTGAATAGTTTATGTTTTAGTACTTAATAACGAAGTACGTTCCCAAAATAGCTCAATGTAAGTCTAGAATTGAAATTCTAGAATTGAAACGGCCCACACAGGACTATTTCTGTTTAGTTATGTTTGTAATATTGAATTCGGTGATATTTTAGCACCTACGTATTCCTTAGTTAGGTGTTCAGTTGTTAAATGAGTCAGTCATGTTATTGAGAATTGTAAAATTAAATTATACATATTTGCATATCTACCGGAATTGACTCATCATGTGACTGGTATAAAAAGAACTTTATTATACAAATTAATTAGAGGTTATTGCTCCTCGTTTAGAACAGGCCATCATTATCTTATCGTGTTGGTTGCAAGGTCGATCACCGACCTCACACACCCTGTTGTCAAAGTCGTTTAGCCGCCAATAGCCTCTGACATGTCTCATTAACGACTCATTCAAAAAATCAGGTTGTCTACTCTTAATTTTTGATTTTTTGAAAAATTCAAATTAGAAACTTCGTTCCTCGACGATAGAGAAGGATATTGGTTGGATGTTAATCACTGCCAATGTGACATTTCTTCCAACCAATATTCTACTTTAATGTCATTGAACGAAGTTATGAATTCGACTGTATCGACGTAGTATCATATCGATATATCGAAAATTGAGAGTAGACACCCAGCCCATGGTCTTTAGAGCGGTTGGCTCTTGATCCGGAGGCGGGAACACTTTCAAACAAAAACCGGCCAAGTGCGAGTCGGACTACCTCTAAGGTAATATATATATAAGGTAAAATACCGTCTCAGCTATGGTCGCGCATTCACTCAGAAGTGAATACGCGCGAGTCCGACACGCACTTGATCAATTTTTATTTTTTCTTGTTATTTTATAGCTTATGCACTATTAAACGTACCAATTTTCACGTTTGTAAAGTGTTCCTGTTTTTACGATAGATCTAAAACAAAAATCGAGTAAAAATCGCCTAAATAAGCACGTTTAATTTTTTTTTTAATGTTAGTAATTTTGTTTATAGCGGCAAAAGAAATACATAATCTGGGAGAATTTCAATTGTCTACCTATTACGCTTCATGAGATACACCCCACTGACAGACAGACAGACAGCACCCTTTGGGTACGGAACCCTGAAAATTACTTCGTGAGACGTCCCCAGTTAGGTTAGGAGATTGCAGGATGAATCACCTGATTGTTCTAAATGTAAGATGATTCCGTGTTTCGGAAGTTGACATTGGCCCGGTCTACTGTCTACTGATCATAGTTGTTATTGAGCCATGTCAAGAGGCCGGCACAGAATAAAGTAATAGTACTGTCATACAGAACGTACACTCTCCGCCCCCCTTGCAATCTACCCCGCACCTCTCGCGCATCCGCCCGTTAAATTCTTGTGCTCCTTCTGAGGGTCTTTTGTACTGAATATGCGAGCCTACGCGACCTTCCAATTTCAAATTCGCGTTCGATGTATGCAGTGTCCGGGATGTTCCAGGGTTCGTGTGCTCGGTCATCGATCTTTGATGACTGAAATTGTAAAATCTTAAGCGGGCCAACAGATGGCGCTATATGGTTTCTGAGTCGCGCAATATTTGTTCCAAAAACAGGGTGAAAACGAATTTTCCCAGACATGAGACCTAGCTCCCGAAAAGTTTGTTTTCATCGTAATCTTTAGAGCCGTTTTCGAGAAAGCGGTTCCAGATATTAAGATCAAGTTCTTTATCATACGAGTGCGTCCACTGTTGGCTTTAGCTGCCAAAACGAAGGTCATATTAGAAGGGTAGACGTTAGACTTAATCCGAAAATTTCATAAAGAAACTCTAACTTCTTTAAGAAACCTTCAAGGTCGCAATATTTTATGCAAAAATCTACAACACCATATTATGTATTTCTGTCTCCGAAAAAGCCTCTTAGGCCTCAATGAGCTTCACATTGGCTCGTTGCCCGAAATGTTCCAAAAATTATGCCCAAAGGCATGCAGCAAATCTTACATAAGGAACGGAATTTTTCCGAGCCAAGACATTAACTGAGGAGTTTTATCGCAGAGTTCATGGCCAGAATGAACGAATACTCCATTCCCCACAAGTTCGCCCGTCCTCACGCAAAAGTCACATAACATTGCGTTGTACTGTACAACCCTAATTTGTCTTCCAAAATGGCGTCGTCAAAAAACACATTTCTCCTTTTTCTTTCTCGGCGATAAACTTTTGATACGTCCGTGTCATACCGGCTAAAAATAGTACTAACACATGTCTACTCGTGGATCTGGTAAAAGGCGGCTAAGGCTGTTGTTTAAATTGGAGGTTGGGCAGGTGCGTGCACGCAAAAGTCACGTACCTACTCGTAATCTTGCGTCGTACTGTACAACCCTAATTTGTCTTTCAAAATGGCGTCAAAAAACACATTTCTCGTGAAGCAGCAGTGTTTGCACTGCTGTGTTTCGGTTTGAAGGGCAAGGGAGCCAGGGAAATTACTGGCACATGAGAAATACCATGTTAGTTCTCAGGGTGGGTCACAGCGGCGATATGTGTCGAATGCATACAAGCTACAAATATCGTTTGCATTTTAGAACTGTCCACGCAATCGACATGCAAGCGATGAAACAGGGACCTAACCATCTATGGACTCCGGGTCACGAATAAAATTCGCGGAAAAAGTGGCACTTTTCCTGTAAACCAGCGTTTCTTAACCTTTTTAGTCCACGGACCCCTAGGAATTCAAACACAACTTCAGGGACCCCATAAGTAAAAAAAAAAAAACAATAAAACCGGACCATTCATTTTAAGTTCTACAAATACAACAAAAGTTACGTCAATGTGAAAGTTAGTGCTGATTTTATGCAGCCAAGTTAGTGATATATGGGTTGATGTTACTACTGTTGTATTCTCAAATTGGATTCCACTTATAACCTCTTACATTTATTTATTATGGATTGTTAATTGGGACTGCGGACCCCCAGGGGTCCGCGGACCACAGGTTAAGAAACACTGCTGTAATCAGTCCCGATAATAATAGGTCCATGGCAGGATGCATCTGCAGTTGCAAGAGCAAATGATTTATATCGCTTGGGTGAATAATGTCGCGTACGTGGATGACTCTTACTTATTTCATTAAATAGAGCAACGCGCTTTGCTGTCTTATTAGTATCAAGATATACCACTAAGACAGTGGGTCCTATTAGTGCGGTCAGTTAGCTGTTTCACGTAGACACGAATTACAATTTCACCAAATTTTTTCCAGGTACTAGTTAGGTACATAGCTCTCAATTTTTGATAGGAGCTATTTCTTGTATTTTCAATAAAAATCCATAGAAAATTCAAGAATTGGCTCGTGTACCTGGAAAAAATTGGTGCAATTTGGTGAATTTGGCGATATCAGACTATAAGGGGCCGGACTTTAAAGCCGGTGGTGAACACTTACCATCAGTTGGCCCACCTGCTCGTTTGCTCACTGTAACATAAAAAAATATATCGTGGAATTCTCTTACAACCCTAATTTGTCTTCCAAAATGGCGTCGTCAAAAACACCCATTTACTTTTTCTCTCTCAGCTATAAACGATTGATACGAATATCCATCATTTTGAGATACATATACGACCGGTGGATGTTGGAAATCGTTTTATAAATGAGAAATGAACGGGATTTTAAGATGTGTGGCTTTTTTGAAGGGTTTTTTAAAGCTTCAAAAATGCTTCAGGTTACCTTTTTTATAGGGTATGATATAATTTTTAGTCAACATTTACGTTTTTACGACGCCTTGACGCCTAATTTCTTTGTCGTTGAAATTTGAAAGGGAGATAAGGTGAAGTAAGCTGCTGGAAAGACTAAAAATAAAATAAATAACGATCTAGTTATGTATAAAAAAAAGGGACGGGTTGCACTCCGGGAGTGCTGGCAGAAGTGAAAACTTGCATTTTTGAATATTATGCTTTTTGAATATTATGCTCGCGTACTTCTTTGATGTCACTGAATAAAAACCCGTATTATAATAACAATACGGTTGGTAGTTGACGCTTTTTCGATCAGGCTACGGCGAGGAGGTTTTACTACGCTTTGCCGTAGCGTGGGTTAAAACCTCCTTGGGCTACGGATCTGACGCGAGATCTGACGCGACATCTGATGCGAGTTTAACATTTTTAACCCATCTAAAAAAGTGCCAAGCGCCCCTAAAGAAGTTTTCACTTCAAAAATATAGTTCCCAAAACTCGGATGTACATCTTACAATTTTGCATGCAGTAAGAAGATAAAAATTTAAACCCGATGTAAATTCTTTAAAAACATCAAATTGTTGCATCGAAATTTTAAAAAAAAGCCCTGAACTTTTACAACCGTTATTAAGTAAAGCTGCAACAATTTAATCCACATTTTTTTCCATCCGCCCGTCATTTCTTTGTTTGTACGTGCCGGTCCCATCTCGGGGGATTTACCCGCGTCAGGGTCGCACGAATGCGGTCCCGTTATCCCGGGGCCAGATTGTCGGGAAAAATTCCCGTAGCGTACTGTTTGTGAAGAAAAATGATGGTAGTGAAAGAAAGATCGGAGTGGGCTTACACAACGGTCACTCCCACTTTTTGTCGTGTCGATGACATATCTATTAAAATTTATATGATACTGCCATGGCCGACAAAAAGGTAGTGAAGGACGAACGTGTTATCGAGGGCAGAGGCGAAGTCGAGGCCCGCATGCGTAAGTCCTTCGATACCTGGTTGCGGCCAAGGCTTGTATAGTACTTTTCTCAATAAATGCGCGAAAATTCAAACTAAGTTTAACCCAAACAAACATTATAAATTGTCTACTTACCAATATATTCCTAAATAACACCCAGACACAGAACAAGCACTCGTATTCATTACACAAATATTTGCACTGAGCGGAAATCGAACCCACGGCCCACAGCGTTGAAGCAGTAGAAGGCAGGCTATATACCAACCACACCAAAACTCTCCTTCGTGAATGACCTTGAGACTGAACAGAAAAAAAACGTAGTAACAAACAAGATATGAGAAGTGATGTGGTGAACTGAAGAAAAAAATTATAAAATGACCTTAAGCTTAGAGTGACCTGTATTTGGAGTCTTCACCGCAAAGTTAGATCTGTCCCTATCTATCTATGCGCTAAAAAACCCTTTCGGGAAAGTAAATTCGTCGACCTCATCTCTGTCCTCAGGGCTGGATCGAGGTCAAGAGTAAGCCCATACATAATAAAAAAAAAAATTACTTACTGAAAATAAAAACACTGAACTTATTTGATATTCGACCTGACCTTTTTCAAACTCTATTATATTATCATCCAATCTTCATATATTCCCGTTTTCATTGTAGCTTTAAGACATTTTGATTTTCTCTTGAGAGTTCAGCAGAATCAAGTTTCTCTATTTCGTTACCTTTACAAAGGACAGGGTGGTAAATGTATGGAACCTTATTTTGTATTCAAGAAAAATCGAACCACCATACAAAGTGTAACTGAAAGGTGTGATAATACTAAAGCGTATGAATTTGCCCATAAAACTGAACAACTTTTCTCAAGGAACATATTTCATAGAACAAAATAAATTTTTGACCTCCCATAGAAACTGCATCAGCTGATAGCGCATTTTGTAAGCGAGGTCAAAATATGTTCCTTGGGAAAAGTTGTTCAGTTTCATGGGCAGATTCAAACGCTTCAGTATTATCACACCTTTCCGTTACGCGTTAGATAGAAAAAAGTTTAGGTTTTAGACTGAAAATTGAGCCTGCATGCCAAGTTTGGGGGCTTAAGGAACACCGGGCTCCGGTCTGGAACATCTCAGGTGGTTTTTAGGGTTCCGTACCTCAAAATAAAAAAAAACGGAACCCTTATAGGATCACTTTGTTGTCCGTCTGTCTGTCTGTCTGTCAAGACCCTTTTTCTCACGAATGAGAAGAGGTATCAGGTTGAAATAAACCACACAAGATCTGAAAATTTCAATTTTTTACAACGACTCAATCAAAAGATATGGCTTTTTATATCCTCATCTCCATACATTTATGCACAAAAGCAAAACCTACCAGGTACTTCCCGTTGACCTAAAATTATGAAATTTGGCTAGAAGCTAGGTCTCACAGTACAAATAAAGGGAAAAGTCTAAAACCATTAAATATTTCAATTTTTCTCACGACTAATAGTAACCAATTAAGGTGAGCTCCCGTTTCAAGAACTTTTCTTTAAAAGAGGGGTCAAGTTGGATGGTCGCGGAGTTTTTAAAATCAATGAGAAAAAGCTTTTAGTATGTCATATGGGAGATAGGTACGGAACCCTTAGGGTGCGAGTCCGACTCGCACTTGGCCGGTTTTTTTGTGATCCTTTAACATCCCCTAGACACCTCATTTTAGCCCTGACTATCACGTGACAAAAACTTTCTCTGCTCCCAGTCCAAATAGTTTGTTTTCTAACTGAAAGCTTTTTAAAACCTAATTTCATTATAGCTTTAAAAATTTGAGAGAGAGAGTATTGTTGAACATCAGAAGCGATTGCTTGAACGTTGACATGAAAATGTAATGGCCGAAGACTCCGCCCGTGAATAAATAATTGCGGAAGGTCGTTGCTTCGAAACGTTGTATCGAGCTTCAGGTTAAGGAGTGATCACACCTAGCTGAATTCAAAGACTAATTCGGCATTCATTGCTCGATGAAGTAAGGATATTGCAATTAACATAACCAAGCCTCCCAGCAATGTATGCCGAATTAGTCTTTGAATTCAGCTAGGTGTGATCACTCCTTTAGGGTACATTTAACCTGGCCTTTATTTAGAATAAATAATCCAATAAGCTAACGAATAAATAGTTTCTAGTTACTAACACAATGTACCTATAGACGCTGAAGCATTAAGCCACGATCACACCTAGCTGTATTCAAAGACTAATGCGGCATACATTGCTGGGAGGCTTGGATATGTTAATTGCAATATCCTTACTTAACGAGCAATGTATGCCGAATTAGTCTTTGAATTCAGCTAGGTGTGATCGTGGGTTTACCCTGCCTGCGAATATGAATAAGTTCAACGAACCATTCAGATCGATACTGGAAAGGCTCCTATGAAGTTTGCGTATAAATATTTATACAGTCAACAACACGTTGGCTTGTTCACTGTAGCGCTGTTAATAGGTGCGGTTGAGGTGTATGTTGGTGTGTTTGACTGTGCATAGCAACACGCCCACAGTATAGCTTTGTGGAATGAAGTGGGGGTTAGTTTACTGAAGCTTAGTACTGCAAACTAAGTGGTTGAAATTTAGCCGGTTGCTTTTGGTTTAAATGTCGTTTTAGTATGGCATGAAGAGTTTTTTGTCGAAAGTAAATCAGTTTATAATCTTTTGCTGTAAAATATTATTCGTTGCTAAGTAATTAAAAGCCGCGGTCACACCATCTTGAATTCAGAACGTATTCGGCATACGTTGCTGGTTGTAATAAGGATATTGGAATTAACAAAACCAAGCCTCCCAGCAATGTATGCCGAATTAATCTTTGTATTTAGGAAGGTGTGATTGTGCCTTAAACCTGAATGCGACATTTTTTCTTGAAGTAGTAAATATGCATGTTTTCATATATTTTCGTGCCTATTTTGAATGAATGAATAACTCTTTATTGCACACATCCAGGAATAAAAATTAAAAATTACGGTTTTACAATAAGTGGACAAAAGGCGGTCTTATCACTAAAAGTGATTTCTTCCAGACAACCTTTTGAGGAAATCAGCAGCGACGAAAGACTGTAGTGTAGTGCACCAATATACAGTTACATATATAAATATTTTGAAATAAATATTTAAAAAATGTATACCTACATACGTATGATTAAATACAGTATATATACATATATTCATTAAAAATAAGTATACATAAAATAAGTTATACATAAAATAAAATACATAAACATACAAAATATATCCACATCATATATAAATATCCTATTTTCTGTGTTCTATAATAATATTGAATCAAGTTCCCCTACTAACGATTTCGAATTTATTATTCCTTCTGCCGGCAATAAACAGCACATGTTCCAGCCAATACGGCAAAAGCACATTCCTTACGAATCCATCTTTTATGGCATCAATAATTCTGACGCTATTTATTAATGTTTATTGATTTTTGCTCCCGTCCATTAGTAAATGATTTGTATTCGTTTGTCTGGGATATTTATTTTATTAAATTATTAGCCTTTTTAGTGGTTTTAGTGTCAATTAAATCATTTTGATGAATATGTTTGATTGGGTTAATATTCACTGCGTGCGGAAAGCGGGCACTTTCTGGCTATGAGCAATTAAGTTACAGCTTTGTGGCCTGGCTGAAACCGCATCATACATAATTTTGTATGAAAATTCATGATTTTGAATTTGAAGCAAAACCCCAAGTTTAAGTTTGAGAAAAATTTATTTGTACCAAGGAGGTTGAAGTAGCAGCACTTTATGCTAAGAAGAGATCTTTAAGCGTATCCGTTTCTTGCAGGGGCCTTGATACTAAAATGTATGGATTTTTTATTATTTATATTATACTAATAAATGTTATTACCACGGTTAAAAAACTTACCATTCAGCAAAAAAATACTGCTAAAAATCACGCATAAAATGCCCATTACAGAGCATTTACGCTTCCGTTCTTAGTAACAATGATCAATTTACAAGTAAAAAAAAACCGGTTAAGTGCAAGTCGGTCTCGCGCGCCGAGGGTTCCGATATACCTATAGTATTTTTGGAAGCAATAAAGTCCATTTTCAGGACCGCAAAACTAAATTTGTTTGTAAAGGTTTTTAGCAGATTTCTAAAAAAACTGTGCAACTTAGAAAGATCGTTTTATTTTTGCTGTAAAGTTTACATAAACTGTAATTAATTCCGATTTTTCCTTACACAAACTTCGGAGATTAGGGGGGGAATGGTATTTTTTTTGACATTTTTCATCATAACTTGAAAACTAAGAAACGTAAAAAAATACAAAAATATATTATAAAATACCTTACATATGATACCCCACTCGACCTAGTAGCGACAATTTGAAATTTGCCCCCCCCTATTTTGGCCCCCTTTACATTAATAATCATAATTTTTTTCAAAATTCTTACATGTGCAATTAAGTTGGGCAATTATATTCTATAACCATTCCAAATTTCAAGTCAATAGCATAAGTGGTTGCTGAGATATAGAGGTGTGCCAGACAGACAGACGGAGAGACAGACAAAGTCGCACCATAAGGGTTCCTTTTTTTACCATTTTATTTTCGCATACTCTAAAAATATTATTTTCGCTTTCGCAAATGAAGTTTAGCTACAACATTGGATTCTTAAAGATTTTTTTATTTCTGTAAAACTTAACCGGGTTTTTTGACCGACGTCCCGTGTGGTGCCGGCAAAGAATAGTACCAACCCATACATACCCGTGGGTGTCGTAAGAGGCGACTAAGGGTTAACTGGAGGATGGGCAGCAGCATCCTCCTTTATTTTGTTACATCTTACTTACTGCGGTCACCTACAACCGCGGTCCATGGTGCCAGCCGTAACGCTAACAAGCGAGGTGACTATGGTACTTCCCCTCCACATTTTTCCAGCAAAAGCTAGAATTCTGGAGGGAGCTCCCTGTCCTGTAGTGGACGTTTTCATGGGATGTTATGATGATGATGAGTATAGTCGACTAGGCGACGTAGACGTTTTACACTTGACTACTTCATACAGACTATGTCTATGACGGACTCTACTCTGTGATTTGAACATTGTATGTGTCGTGTTAAATCCAACGTATAAACGAATGAATTGCGAACAAACTTTGAATGTAGAACAAAATTACAGCCAGCCATCTTTCACTCTTATTCAATTAAAATGGACTATAGACAATACCACCTGAATTTGAGCGATCAAAGCAAAAATCCAAATTACAAAATGTAATATCGTTGTTGGCATAGGTCCATGCTTTTTAAAACCGGCTCTGAGCTTTTAAATGAGCTGAACGGTGGATAAAGTGTTTTTAAACTTGTAGAAAAGATGAGTAATTGAACGTTTTGCTCTAGATAAAGATGTTAGGAAAACATTGAGGGTATTTTCTTATTGGATTTGCAGAGTTTTGTTATATTGGTTTAAGAGATGTTCTCGTCTTACAAATTGACCGATTTACTGTTTGTTGAATAGCTACATATTCTTTGTATGATTTTTTTGTCTTTTAGCAGCTTAGCCCATGTAGGGTTTTCCCAGCATTTTTTTGAATGCGAGCGAATATGCGAGCGACGAAACGGGGGGGCCGCCACTAGTTCTTGCTTTTTCCTTCCCACTCCTCCACCTCCCCGCGCATACCTAAAGCGCGGTGCGGTCAGACTATACCTATATTTCATAAAAAAAAACAGTTAACTTAAATCAAATGACTGGTTTCCTTGGTAATCAGCGAACAATCCAAATCTCGCCGAATCACGTTACCCCGTGAATCCAATTAGGCCCCTCCCGAAATCGATTTATCAATCGGCAGGTTATAAACAAAACCCGTCCGGGTATGCTAGGGGGTAATTTATCAAAGCTTGGTAGTGTTTCCAGGGTTCAATTATGTGGATGTACCAAAAGCTCCAATAAAAAACCGAGGGACGAACAAAGTAACAGTAAACTGTTAAATAAATAGATAAAGTACCTATGATAGGTTTAAGGTGACTGTTACTTTGTTAAGTCTGTCTTAAGTGCACTACCGTCGTTCCAAGTTTCACGCTTGTATGTGTTACCATTTTTATAATAAACAAAAAAAAAACCCTTGAAATAAAATAATGAAAAGTGAAAAGACTCCCGTATTTTTCACTTTTCATTATTTTTATTATTTGTTAGGTAACTCCCGCCAGAAATACGAGTATACTTATAAAACTTAAACCAGACGGTTCCTTTATGGGTCGTACGGACAGGCAGACCGGGGAGCCCAAATTATAACGTCTTCATAAATTGTGTATGTAGTGAAACTAAATATAGACATCCTCAAAGTGAAGTTACTGAAGAGTATCGAAACCCTAAATCTGGTTAAACTATACCTCGAAATAACTAGGAGACCGACCCGCATAGTCTCGTTTAAATTAGTTGGGAATTATACTGCAGGGCCATTAGCGTTCGACCTTTCGGCGACAACCCCTTCGTTTGATACCCTCCTGGTACTTGAACTTTGTTTAATAGGCTGTTAATAACGGAAATTTTGGAAGTGTAAGTTGTTTCTATAGTTAATCAATGTCGGTTTTCCAATTCTAACACATTTGTTGTATTCAAAGGTATATTTATTCACGATGTACCCCTTAATTGCTTTCGACCATTAGGCAACAACCCCTTCGTTTTATAATCTCCTGGTAATTGAATTTTGTTTAATAGGCTGTAATAACTTTGGATTTTTTATCAATTTTGCTTTTTCCCATCTTCATGATCATCCCATTCACAGCAGAAAGTTTGGGAGGTATATTTCTGGGGATAGTCATCAATTACACTTATTAGCATTGCGGCTGGCGACTGTGATACTCGTAATTAGGGACTGCATGCAGCATAGTACACAGAAGGACGTTGTCGTCTATTCTCTCATCAACCCTTAGTCGCCTTTTAAAACACTTACAACACCAGAATGTACTATTCTTATTAGCATCAAAAGGGAACTGTATGATAACATTTTGCCCATGAAACTCCGTGATGAAACTGAACAAGTTTTCCTCAGAAAGTAGAATACGTTCCATAGGAAAAGTTCAATTCTTCAAGATAGCTGTACGCGGTTAAACAGGAAGTACCTGGGCGACCGAGCTTCGCTCTGTATAATCTTAACCAAAGGCCACACCCCGGGCACTTCGTACGGTCAACCGCTTGTCGGTAGAAATTTTTCAACTCTATTACCACGCCATAAGGTCCAAAAGTGTTTCTACTGATGTGCGGCCGTGTGTACATCGAGCGCGAAAGAGAATTTTGAAATTGGAAGCGCGTGTAGGCTTGAATATTCAGTACAAAACGCCCTCCGAAGAGTCAGAAGCACCACGAGAATCACGCGGCCTAAGCTGCAAGCCAGACAGAACGGGCGCGGCGCGCTTCGGGTGCGCCCGAGGCGCGCTTTGGGTGCGCCCGAGGCGCACTTCGAGCGCCCCCGTGGTACACTTTTCGGCTGGACGACGCAATCGATGGCAGCGGACTGTGCTGTGCGGCGGCGTGCCGGCGGTGCGCCGGTGGTGCACCGACAGTGCGCCTTAGGCATGCCGTCTCGTCGCCTGTTCAAATCACATGCATACAAAATGTAGGAGAACGACGCGGTGCAAGCCAGACAGAAGAGGTGCGCTGAAGGCGTGCCATGCGGCGCACCTCTTCTGTCTGGCCTGCGCCTAATGCGCGCGGGGGTGTGGGGTGGGTTGCAAGGGGGGGCGGAGTGTGTCCGTTCTGTATGATAGTAATATTACTTTATTCTGTGCCGAAGCCCACCAATAGATGGCGCTTGCTGTAGGGTTTCTGGATATCTTTCGGTGATTATCAGAAGCGAATTCGGTACAGTTTTTTATTTTTCGATAGTTTATCAACTAGTTGGAAAATTTTCAATGTACGTTTCTCGACATAAAAATATTGCCCGTTTAATAGTATAGGAAATACTAGAACATTCCAGACACATGTCGTAATGAACTCTAAGCTCAAACAGACTCACCGCTAAGTGCAATCAAGGTTTGTACGAATGCAATTGCAACACCGACCTTCCACAGACAATGGAGATCAAAATCTCCAGTGTTAATAGCTGAGATCACTTATCAGTTATCATTATGGAAATATATATTATCTCATTTTTAGGGTTCCGTACTCAACAAGGAACCCTTATAGTTTCGTCATGTTCGTTTGTCTGTCGAACTTCTGCTGCTGAAAGCTGAATTTTAGTACGGCTGGGATGTATGTACACTTCATCCACGCCGAGAGTGATGAAATAAAATCTTGAAAAAAAAAAAAAAAATATTGTAGTTAGGTTAGAAAGCTCTTTCAAAAATAATGTGAGTGTGGATTTAGATTCTGAAATGTAAAAAATTATAATGATGAATTTAATAGCATTTTTCGTTAACTTTTAAGACTAGTTTTGCTTTCTCTTTGAGCAAAGTAATGTTTTCATGTTTCTAGTTTTAACATTTAGTTTTGTTTGTTCAACAACAATTTGAGATAATCGATCTCTATTAGTGTTCGTTAACTAATTTGCATGTTTAGCTTCTGTATCTTTGTGTATTCTAAAAGTTATGTTGTATTTATTTATGTTTGTTTATGTTTTATCTGCTTCTTAATAGTTATGACCCGTGTGGTGCCGGCAAAGAACCCGTGTGTGTCGTAAGAGGCGACTAAGGGATTATGAAACACGTTTTAGTAGGGAAGCCACTCTTATTTTTTTTCACTTCTCATGCTCTGAAAGTGCTTTTTTGTGCAGGATATAGGCTGCAAAAAATCGAATATTGTGCACTAGGGCAAAAAGTAATCGCGGTGGTGTACGCCCTGCGCGCGGGCCTGCGGCACGCCCCCCGCGCCGCGCGCGCCAAAACATATTCTTCACTAAAGCAGAACAACTCAGTCTTCAGTTACATTTAGAGAGTACTTTTACGTTTTATTTCCTCGCAATCAAAGTGAAAAGCAGAGTTTATAACTCGTCCACAAAACCATTTTATCCTCGACATTACTATCAGCCCTCGCCTTCGGCTCGGGCTGCTAAAAGTCGGAAGAATGGTTCGTTTTGTGCACTTGTTGTCTACTATTACTAGTCCGTATAGAACCAAAGACAACAAGCACGTAGGAACAAAACCAGTATAAGCTGAACCAGCGCTACGCTACAAACGCCCGGAACCAGAGACCCGCTCAAGGTCTAAGTGTTTCCACCGACGAGCGGCCGCGTGAACCATCCCATTTCTTACGGTCGGCACCGCAAGGGTACCTAAAGCCCTTAATTCAGAAACTAATTCGGCATACATGGCACGTTGAAGAAGGATTTTGGATTAAACAGAACCAAGCCTCGAAGCAATGTATGCCGAATTAGTCTTTAGGAAAGTGTGATTGCTTAACCTATCACAGTGAGTGTGCCTTACCTAACATACCTTATTATTAGTTACGTTCACTAACTTGTGACCAAGACGCACGAGCGGAGCAAGCAAAGCAAGCGTCGCGGCAGCAGCCAGGTACCAAGTTGGATAAAAATTGGGATTTCTTTAGGTTTATATGATAAAATCAAGCAATCATTTTGACTTTTTTCACTTTTTGATTAATAACCCGATTTCAACGTAAACCAACGACATATAGGGTGACTTTTAATTAGTTCATAATAGCAAAAATATGCATATACTCATGATACTGAACAACTTTTCCCAAGGAACCAAATTTAACCTCCCATACAAAATGCGCTATCAGCTGATGCAGTTTCTATGGGAGGTCAAAACTTGATTTTCGTATTTCGACCTATGTTCCTTGGGGAAAGTTGTTCAGTATCATGAGTACATTCATACCTTTTTCTATCACGAACTAAGACTCTACTCGCGCGACAATTGCTTAACTCAAAAATAACTTTAACATCTTAAAAAACCAAAATTTCTTTGTAGTCAAGAATAGCTTTTTACGGTTTTCCTTGTTAGGGGAATTGTGATATTTTAGTCGGACAGAAAAAGTAAGTTTGCCTTCGTAGAGTTTCTTCTTGTAAAGAGTCTTAAGAACTTTATATAACTTTATTAACGTTTGAGGAATTTTTACTTTCGAGCGGACCGAGAAAGGTATTGTATTCGTGAAAAAAAAAGTTTTTCTAATTTTCTCAAAAATGTGTTCTATATCACTTATACATCATAAAAAGCAAGTCTCCCAAAAATGTCCGTCCGTCGGTCGGTCGGTCGGTCTGTCGGTCCGTCGGTCGGTCTGTCCGTCACGCTTTGGCCTAGCGGCTAAACGAATAGTCCGATTGACACCATGTTTCAAATTTAAGATTTTGTTGTAAATTCATCGAAGGATACTGAGTGGTTTCTTGCTGGCTCTCTGTTTGAGGGTAGCTGTCATACAATGGAAATGAAAAATTGCGATTAGCTCAAAAACAGCTTAAACGATCTTGATGAAATTTTGCATGACCAAGAATCTCTATCTTATATATCTTTCGGCAGTATTCATTGTTCTGTGGAAGTTCATATAAGGGGTGTTCCCTCACTACTAAAATTTAAAAATGTGATTTACTCAAAATCGGTTTCAATGAGCTTATTTTAATGTTTCAAATTGGAATTCTAAATTGGTTATGAACCTGACTGCATATTTTATTTATACATTTTTACATAAATCTAATATAGGTAAGTTTGTATTTCCATATTATTTGTATGGAATTACAAACTTAAGTTTGCACTTGGTCCTTATTTACTCTTTACTATCCGCAGCCCTTTGTAATCTAGTAGTTACAGCATTCGGCTCTTGATCCGGAAGTTCTGGGTTCGATTCCCGGTGGGGACACTGTCGAATGATGACTCTCGTATATCGCGAGAAAGTAAGTACGAAACTGTACAACTTTTCCTAAAGAACATAGGTTGAAATATGTAAAAAAAATATATCTCCCATACAAAATACTCAGTTAGCTGATGCAGTTTCTAAAGGAGGTTGATTTTTTTTTCGTATTTCTATCGCCTATGTTCCTTGGGAAAAGTTGTTTAGTATCAACACGGTCTGAGTAACAGGCTAAAATAATGCTTACCATTTTTTTGCACCCGATATTTTTTCCAACCTTGGTACCACTATACACGGGGTACGAATGGGGAATGAACATATCATTAGTTTTACCATTGAAAGAAGGCATTTTTACGGTAAACGGTCGGCTTTATTTCATTAATGCTGTCTCTGATAGTTCTTTGTATAGAACCTTTTGATTATCCTACACTATTAAACGAGCAATATTTGTATATACATTTCTGTATATATTTGTTTAATCGGTTTCTCGAAGACGACTCTAACGATTTCGATTAAATTTACCATAAGTTTCGTTTAAATACCGAAATAAAAGCTCGGTCGCCCAGGTACTTATTATTATGTAAACGGATTTGCTCCCGTTGTCTATAGACGGTGTTAGGGTAAATAACATTATGTAACTTATACAATTCGTTTAGTGATACTTTCTGGTACCTGTGGACAAAAAGCTCCCTCCCATCCTAATACAAGTATTGGTTAAGTCCGTCCTCGTTTTACTCGTAACGAGATGTTGTATAGACAGCTAAAGCTTTTTAGTGCGCAGAAATACAGAATCATATTTAGACAGGCACCTCTGTCAATAACCTATTACTGTACAATAAAATTGTAATCACATTCCAAGGTCTTCTACTGATGATATTATTCGCCATCTAAATGCAATACACGTCATAGATGAGTAAACTTGGATCTATAATTTGTTGAGATGGTTTGGTCATGTAGAGAGGATGAATGAAAGAAGATTGACGAAAGAGATCTACAAGGTGAGAGTGAATGGTGACGTTGGAAGGGGAAGGCCTCGGCGAACGTACCAGGACCAAATTCAGGACGTTCTGAATAAAGGCCAGGTTAAAAGTACCCTAAACCGACGAGCATGTATGACAGGATTGATGAAAGTACAGGAAGCAAGGGAAGTATGTCAAGATCGTAGTAGGTGGAGAACTGTGGTCTCTGTCTACCCCGACGGGAACAAGGCGTGATATTATGTATGTATGTATGAGATTTTTTTATAGAAAGCTAAGCTCTTTAGTGGGCAGAAATACAGAATCATATTTAGACAGGCGCCTCTGCCAATAACCTGTTACTATACAATAAAATTGTAATCACATTCCAAGGTCTACTACTGATGATATCATTCGCCATCTTAATGCAATACACGTCATAGATGAGTAAACTTGTATCTATAATTTGTTCCAAAGCTAAGGAACTAGTCACAGCACTATTAAAAGTTAAATGCTAGAATTTGTTACTCGCCTCGAATAAAGGTCGTCACACACAGCGCCACAGGCCGGTATTTCATTGGGACACCACGGTGGCGCGACTGGTTGCGCCACTGGTGTCCGTAACTAGACACCAGTAAAGACACACCCGGCGGCCACAGTATTAAGGGCTATATTTCAATGGGAGTGGTAGGTGGTAGCGCGACCAGCATCCGAACTGGTTGCGCCGATAAATTGGTTGCGCAACCAAACGGACACCAGGTGAGTAACTCTCTATAGAGCTGTAGTCATTTTTGTTGGTAGCGGCGTCTGGTTGCGCTGCCATGGTGTCCCAGTGAAATACCGGCCTAAGATATATGCTTGTGTTATGTCACATACCGGACACTACGTACACACGGCCGCTGTATTTTTAATTAAGTTTTTGTTATTATTATTCAGTAATATATAGTTTTTAAGTTACATTGGAAGGCCTAAATACTGAGTGCACTTTCGCCAACAAACTGATTATCAGTTTGGCGAATATTTTTAAAGTTTATAAATGTAATGTTTTAATTGATAAAAATAAATTAAAAAAAAAAAAACATCAGTAGAAACAATTTTGGACCTTATGGCGTGGTAATAGAGTTGAAAAAGTTTCTACCGACAAGCGGTTGACCGTACAACGAGCGCGAATTTGAAATTGGAAGGTCGTGTATCGAGAATAAGCCAAGTCAGAGTCCATTTGGCGGCTTGAAAACTGTGACAGCCAGGGTGGCCACTAACCTGACAAAGCCTCATCTATAGTAAGGGTGATGAAGGACAAATTTCTATTTGATTTGCTCATGTCTGCCTCTTTGACTGATGATAAGGAGCATCCTCTAGAAGATACAAAAAATATTGGCAGACATCCACACCCCTGCGTTTTTGAGGAACTAAGTTTTAACTATTTTGAAATTTGACAATGAAACGTACACCTGGCAGACTATGACTATCTGATTAAATACGAGTACAATGTATAAAACCCCAGAAAAATGGTCTGCTACCATAATCTGAAATGTGAATTTTATAAAAATATGAATAATATATAAATACTTAGATATAATAATTAGGTTAAATAATTTGTTTTGTTTTTACTGAATTTGAATTGTTAATTGTAAATGTAATTTAATTTAAATGTTAAGGATTGCTATATAAGATAATTATTAATAGGCTAGCGTCTCTATTGCAACACCCTTACAGGGTGTCACAAGTACTGTTTCTATGTAATGTTTCCATCTTTGTCTACTGTGACATGCAATAAATATATATGAATATGAATAATAGCCCTGCGTAGTAAAGTTACAGCTCTTCAAAATGCAAAAATTCACTACTTCGTCCCGTGATAATGCAGAGCCCTGCATGTCTGCCTCTTCGATTTTCTACATCTTCAGAAGTATTTCAAACAGGAGCCACAAAGGCAGACAAAAGAAACATTATTTAGTATCTTATTTTTTTTTTTTTTTTGTTTAACTCAAAAACGCAGCGACGCACAGAAAAACTTGTAAGGACCAAATCTATTCCTATTGAGCTGATCTATCATCCCTATTAATATGAATCATGAGCAAATCATATACCCAAATTGCAGCCAGCACCCTAACTACTAGGATTGGGTCTGGTTTGCCCTCTGTGTTGCGGAGGTCAGATGACAGTCGCTCTGTGTAAACACCAGTGCCCCCGTCAAATACCCTAGGTTAGGTACTCCGTAAACACCATTTACGGAAAGGCTGGGGCAATGATGATGAAAGTTTTTTTTTTATTGTCAATGGGCTTACTCAATGAGTAGAATCACGAGACATCGGGAGCAAAACCAATGAAAATTTTCGCCGTATAGTAATATAATAATAAAGCCCGCGAAAGTGTAGTATTTCCCCACATAAGGGTAAATAAAAACAATACGAAATAAATAATAATAATAATAATGTTTATTGAAAAATAAAGGTATAATGTTACAATGATGCGTAACCACTATAGTAACTACATACAGATTCACTTCTTGTAACAAAGAAAGAGAGTGGAATTACCAGATCGCTAAACTAGGTGATCCTGTATTTTAGGGATTTAGGTGTTCCTCCGCAAGATGGAAGTTTTAACAGCTAAGAAATAAATAAATGAGACTATCTAAGTGTGTAGTCATGACACTAAACTAATGAATGTACCAATTTAATTATTTTTAAATAGGTAAACTTACCTTTGCACAATATATTAATTTACGATATAATTTTAAGGAGATTTTCGATAAAGTATCTTAATCGTGTGTGACGCCCTTAAGAATGACGTGATTCGTTTCAATATGAGGTCATGAGACAATAGGCTTACTCATGTTGGTATTGGCAAGTTGTCGCATCGCAATTTATGCCTTTAGGTGCACACATAGTACATACTACCGACCGACCACGTACCGGAAGACGAAGCGTTGGCAGGCCCCCCCACAAGGTGGACCGACGATCTGGTAAAGGTCGCGGGAAGCCGCTGGATGCGAGCAGCGTAGGACCGGTCGTCATGGGGATCTTTAGGGGAGGCCTATGTCCAGCAGTGGACGTCTTTCGGCTGATATGATGATGATAGTACATACTTCGTCGCCACTGTGACGTAAGGGCTAACCTCATCCTGTACGAGTACTATCTAGCAATATTTTTTTGTATGTAAAATAAATTTTAAATACTATTTTTGCCTGTTACTTAGACCGTGAAACTGAACTATTTTCCATAGAAACTGCACATTTTAAAAAAAAGAAAAACAAAATTAAAAAGAAACTTCATAATTGTCCTCATGACAACTCATTTTTAGACAACTCGTTTAAAATTACATCATAATTAATACAGTAAAGATAAAAAAGTACTAAGCACAGATAATATAGGTGATAACTTATGATTTATGATTTACGATGTGGGTTTTACTGTAAACCTTATCACCATGAAATCAAATAATCAAGCATAGAACACGGAGTATCTATATTAATTTACATCTCTCATATTCGGTAAGTAGGCCCTTATTACCCCCAAATGGGGCTTGTAGGTGACCAATTAGCGCTCTAGGGTAATAATAATGTAGCTAGAAAAGCCCTTGGGCGGTAAGTAATTGTAACTTCCGCCTTGATGGCCGCCTCTAGCAGCGGGGCGGCGGGCGTTTTAATTACTTACCGCCCTAGGGCTTTTCTAGCTTATACATTATTACCCTATAGCGCTAATTGGGCACCTACAATTTGGTGGTAATAAGGACCTACTTACCTCACAATCGAGATGTAAAGCAGAGTAGTTAGCTCGGGTGTAAACATCAATTGCACCCTCGAACTATAGGCGCCCTCGCTGCGCTCGTGCGCCTAAATATCTCTGGCTGCAATTGACGCCTTACAGCCCTTGGCTACTAATCTAATATTAATAAATTCAACTCACAGCAAGTTTCAAATATCATCGTAACCCCAATTACGCCAGATATGTGATTTGGACCAATTAAAGCGAACCAAACTGTTGTTGAAGCACCAGAGAAAGTTTTTTTGACGTGCATACGTCTATGTTTTCGTTTAGAGGGTCATTTAGTGCAAAGTGGATTGTGGAAGTGCAGAGTGGAATTAGTGGTACTCGTACTACATCGAGCTTTGGATGAGTTAGAGGGTTAGGGGCGCGGGGTTGAGGGGAGAAGAGTTTGTGGTGAGTGGACGTGGGTGGAAGCCTGACGTGTTCTTGACTGTATCAAGGATACAGCCAACTAAGAATTTTTTTCATATTGTTGCCAAAAAGGACGCAGTAAAAACTACCCTATTCTCATTGGGGATAAAATCTCCACTATAGCTGTAACTATGTCTGCGTATACCAAACAGTTACAAGGACAGCTATAAATCCTTACGCTTAATTGGGGAACTGTTGACCATATTATCTCGGAAGTCTGAATTGCTTTGTACAGGACATATTTATTTATTTCTTCCTCTACACACATTTATGTTTATTGAAATACTCACTCATTAGCTCACGCATATTTTTCTCACACCGCAGTAAACTATTATTTCACCCGTGCCACCTCTACACTCACGATGCCTTCACGGGTCAAGAACTACAAAAGCTGAACTTCTCTAAAAACACAACGATAGTGCGTTTTATCTTGTATGTTTACCGCCATCTAGCGTAATAAAAGGAACTTTTTGTATCAAAATAGTTGAGGATTTCACCCCGATCTCACCTAATGGATAGAGTCGAAGATGTAGCTTACCTAGTTGATGCCTGTTCGTTCATTCTGGCTTCAAAAGATCCAGATTATATTGATATTTTACATAACAGATAGAAGCTAAATACTTCTAAAATAAAAGAGAGACATTGCACATAAGGTCATCTGATTCCAAACCAGAGAATAAATTAAGATAAAGTACAAACCAGACAAAGCGTGTACTTTGACTGCTTCAGCTGCCGTTATATACAGTCTAGAAACTAATGCCCAGTTTTTTACCGACATGTCCTTATCGATTTGTGTATTACTTTATCTGTCTGAAAATGTATGTGCACATTCCTTTTGTCGTAAGGAAACAACTCTAAAATAAATTCAGCTGTGTCGGCTGTCTGCGTCGGCTTCGTAGCCCAGTTTTTCGCCTTCGAATCAATTTCCACGATGACGTCATACCTCCATCCCCCTCGCACCCTTCGCTCCCCGCACACACCCGACAGGGATACAGCTATTTCCGCTCCTTACATAGCAATGCCTTTCCATTCTGCTTTGTCTTGTGCCGTGTACTCGAGTTTATGCGTTCCGGTTTTCGTTTGAAGTATTTGTAGTCTTTACTTCTTTATTGGGGCTTGTTACGTTGTGAGGCAAAGCTTCTACGGCTTACATAAATAATATTTAATTATTTAAGTTTGTAACAATGATTAGCAATAAGGCCGCCTGTTGTACTTCCTTCATATCTTTTTCTTTCTGTTTTTGTATCTGTTTCTTGTCCTGTGGTGTGCGATAAAGAATATTTGTATTTCCTTTTATCTTATATTTCCTTTTATATTAATGATAAGGCGACATGAATTTCAAGAGGTTTTTAACGGAAGTTTTACTTAGGTACTTCACTGAACATAAGAGGTCATCGATCGTTGACCAAGCGGCATACCATTGTCCAACACTTTTCGCTTCCCTTAGAGGAACTGGATCATAGCGGTACAAACCTACCTTTATTGCTGTATTGAACTTTATGTTTTCAATTTCTTAGCTGGTTTATTTTGGCTCGGGCAGTTGTCGCGATTGTCGCTTTGATTTAGGCTATGTTTCAACTCTTAAATCTTGTATGTTTAGTTCTCTAAGAGATTTGAAGGCGCCGGTCTAAATTCGGGGACGTTATTGTATAATGGTGTTTTGGCTTTAACGTTTGTAGTATTTTTTTCACTCTCACTTTTAGTTATAAGTTTTAGGAATTAGGAAAGTGCTCAACAACTTTTTTGTTTTGTGGAATCGCACCGAAAGCAAGCACTATTGCATCATAGCTCTAGCCTCATTTTGATTTCACCAACCAATGGTTTCTTACACAAAACGACCCTCAGATGCAGTTGGTCTACTTTCCCGATTAGTCTACTGCCATCTGTGGCCAACCTGGCTGTCAAAGTTTTCAAGCCGCCAAATGGCTTCCGACTTGACGTAATGACTACATCATTGACAGTAGCCGAGACTAACGGCTTAACGTGCCTTCCGAAGCACGGGAACCCATCCAGCTTCTGACCACGGCCAACGTTGCTTAACTTTCGTGATAGGAAAGAAAGAACTACGACTCGGCCTCTTGCGCTATTAACATGTATAATGTGTATATTCCCGCACACGTCCATTAAGCAACACGGGTCGGAAACTTCATGTAAACTATAACACTGACGCAGAAACAAACCAGGCACAGGTATGATTGAGCGGCAGGTATTTCCATACAGAATATTCATATTACACGATAGGGTTGGCGGTTAAGAAATTTTTATGTAATTTTATATTTAATTTTTTATATTTTATTTAATTTTTTAAGTGAAAACTTCTTTAGCGGCGCTTGGCACTTTTTTAGATGGGTAAAAAATGTTCAACTCGCCTCAGATGTCGCGTCAGATCTCGCGTCAGATCCGTAGCCTGATCGTAAAAGCGTCAACTGTCAACCGTATTGTTATTACAATACGGGTTTTTATTCAGTGACATCAAACAACCTTACAAAAAGCATAATATTCAAAAATGCAAGTTTTCACTTCTGCTGGCACTCCAGGAGTGCAACCCGTCCTTTTTTTTAATTTTTTTGACGTGGATGCGTTTATGCTTTCGTTTGGGGTGATTTGTTGTAAAGTTGATATAGGCCCTCTGGCGGCAATAATTGTTACCGCATAGAACTTTGGTTGGGTCCGACAGGGTGAGGGAGAGGAGGTGAGTGGACGTGGGTGGTAGTACCGACCCATCTCTACCCGTGGGTGTCGTAAGAGACGACTAAGGGTGAATCAGAGGATGGGCAGCAGCATCCTTCTGTGTATCGTAACATCTTACATTCTGCGGTCACCAAGAACCGCGGTCTATGGTGTCAGTCGTAACGCTAACAAGCGTGGTGACTAACTGGTGGTAAAAAATTGCGGCTATGGCCGACTTTCTGGGCTATGCTCTTCAAAAATCTCATAGATGGCGCTGTAAGTGCTCGTGGTTCTAAACTCTTTGCTTTTGGAAGAATTAGTTGTAAGAAGTTTTTACTATAATGTTGGACTTCAGTAAATGATCTTGATTGTACTGCTGTATTTCAGTTTGAAGGGTAAGGGAGCAAGTGAAATTACCGGCACATGAGGCATACCATCTTAGTTCTCAGGGTGGGTAACGCGCTTTGCTGTCTTATTAGTGTTTAATTATTTCACTAATAAGACAGTGGGTGTCATGGGCGGTGGTGACCACTTACCATCAGGCCCAACTGCACGTTTGCCAACTTGTGACATAAAAAAAAAATGTCTGCAAACCTCTCAGGTGGTTGCTCTACCTACGAATCTAATCAACTTTCTTCTCCCATACAAAATGCGCTACAAGAGGATGCAGTTTCTAGGACGTTGAAATTTATTGCAGACTCTTAAAGTCTTATTTACAGCTTACATACAGCTCTATCTCTCTACTAACCTTAAAACCATTTGAAAAGACATACGATCGCGAAAAATACTTAAATGAAAACCAATGTTGTCCACATACATACATGGCTGCAATTGAGCATTATTGAAGTTACATATCATCTTATTTATAGCTAAGATACAGATTTCTCTCAACCGCTCTTCAAAACCTTAAACTACCAACCCTAATGCTTTCTAGAAAGACTGACGATCCCGCTAAATGCAAATAACCAATACATTTTCAACATGGCAGCAATACGGCGTTATTGGAGCTGTATATCATCTTATTTACAGCTGTACTACAACTTTCGACCAGGTTAGCGCTTATGAGAAACAATCGTGCTATTTCTAGAGGAATGTTTATAAATCGGGCAGTTTATAAAGAATAGATTTTTGTTAGGAATAACCGAGTTTTTTAATATTTACATTTTGTTTTGAGCATATATTTGAGTTTAGTGATAAAGAGCATTTATTTGAGTCATTTATTTTCATAAGTTCCATTATAAACCAGGAATACTTTCCTACGGGTTTTTCGCCTCAACACAACAACTGCAGGATAAATACCTCCTTTTCCTTCCAAGTCGGTTGTGTGCCAGACTAAAATCGGCATACATTACTCGTTGAAGTAAGGATATTGCAATTAACATAACCAAGCCTCCCAGCAATGTATGCCGAATTAGTCCTTGAATTCAGCTAGGTGTGATCGTGGCTTAAACGTTACTTTACCATTATTTAATCTGAGGCCAGACTTTACTGATTCTGTTGTATCTGTTGTTGTGTATTTTTTTTTATTCATCATAGCATCCCTTGAAACGTCCACTGCAGGACGGGAAACAAGAATCCAGATATCTAGCTTTTGAGCTTTCACCTTTCAGAAAGAAAGTACCATAGTCACCACGCTTCATAACGTTGCGGCTGGCGCCATGGACCGCGAAGAAGTAACATTATTTTTCTTAAAATGTTGTGAGACATATAAAATAAATGGTACAGCAGCACTGCACTTACTTTCTCGCGATATACGAGAGTCATCATTCAACAGTGTCCCCGCCGGGAGTCGAACCCAGAACCTCCGGATCAAGAGCCGACTACTATATTATAAAGGCTGCGGATATTAATGAGTTAATAAATACCAACTGCAAACTTAAGTTTGTAGTTCCATACAAATAATATGAAAATACAAACTTACCTATACCTACCACATTTATGTAAAAATTATTTAATGAAATATGCAGTCAGGTAGGAAACCAATTTAGAATCCAAATTGTAGAACATCAAAATAAGCTCAACGAAACCGATTTTGAGTAAATCACATGTTTAAATTTTAGTAGTAAGGGGACACCCCTTATATGAATTTCTACAGACCAATTGATACTGCCGCAAAATACCTTAAATGAAGATGCTTGGTCATGCAAATTTTCATCAAGATTTTATGAGCTGTTTTTGCGAAAATTACAATTTTTCATTTCCGTTGTATGACAGCTACCCTCAAAATGAGAGCCAGCAGAAAACCACTCAAATCCCTTCGATGGATTTGAATAAAACTCTTAAATTCAAAATATGGTGTCAATCGGACCATTCGTTTAGCCGCTAGGCCAAAGCGTGACGGACAGACCGACCGACGGACCGACCGACCGACGGACCGACCGACCGACGGACGGACATTTTTGGGAGACTTGTTTATATGATGTATAAGTGATATAGAACACATTTTTGAGAAAATTAGAAAAACTATTTTATTCACGAATACAATACCTTTCTCGCTCCGCTCGAAAGTAAAAAGGGACGGGTTGCACTCCGGGAGTGCCGGCAGAAGAAAAAACTTGCATTTTCGAATATTAAGCTTTTTGTAAGGGTCAATCGCGCCATTGCTCGCGTACTTCTTTGATGTCACTGAATAAAAACCCGTATTGTAATAATAATACGGTTGACAGTTGACGCTTTTTTGATCAGGCTACAGATCTGACGCGAGTTTAAATTTTTTTACCTATCTGAAAAAGTGCCAAGCGCCGCTAAAGAAAAAAAAATATTGCGTAGGTATAAACGACGAAACCGAATCTTACTCCACTTTAGCAAAAAACAATCATACTTGAATACGCCTACGCCTACATAAATAATAAAGTACAGACAGGTACGAGTAGATCTGACCTAAACATGGGGGCGGTTCAATCGCCTGTAGCTAATCGATCTATCGCTTTAACTTGCAAACTAGAACCCACCCACACCTGCCATTCAATGTACTCTCACAATTAATACGCTATTTATAAACATTTAAATGACAAACGTATTTATAGACTTGAAGACTTAATTCTGTGTTTGACATCTAGTAGTTGGGAGTTTATGGAAGTTGGGAGTCAAAAGGGGGCCTTATGGCGGCATGTATTTTCGCCCGCATACTCGTATAGCTAGTTAAAAGGTCGAAAGTGCATTCCGACATATGGTCCTTTTTGATTTGGAACTCCACATTTGAAGGTCATCACGAGGCAAAGGAATTAGCGGAAACAAGGAAAGATTGGCAACTACTCCACTGACAAGGGCACGGCTCTTAAGTTCAGAGAGAGAAACCAAATACTAAGTCCTGTTTAGGTCTTTAAATTAAATTGAGAATGTATGATGGTACTAGCTGGTGCCCGCGACTTTGTCTGCGCAGGATTACTTTATAAATTGTAGCCTATGTGTTATTCTGATGTGTAAGCTATAATATTGTAAAGTTTCATTAAAATCCATTCAGTAGTTTTTACGTGAAAGAGTAACAAACATCCATCACATCGCTCGTCATCGCTCCCGGCGGCAACTAGTTCTTGCTCTTTCCTTCCCACTTCCCCACCTCCCCGCGCATACCTAAGGCGAGGTTCAGCGGTTGCGGTCAGACTATAGCAAGAAACCAATTTCTCGAGTAACAAATGCACTATGTGCCGGCGAACCTATAACCGTTTACGATTCAACCATAATGAATTCTGACCAATTAGGCAAAGTGACGTCTGGCTTGTGAGGTTGTTAATGTAATTGTTAGAGCAATTGGTTAAGTGCATTGATGGGTTTTGAAGTATTCTGGGTATTTGAAGTTTTGTATTTGGGTGACCGAAATACTGGGGAAAATATGTATGAACTTTTATTTTATGGAAACAGCTGAACCGATTTTGATGAAACTTTGCATGACCGAGAATCTCTATTCAAGTTATCTTACGGCAATATCCATTGCTCTGCCAAAATTAATGAAAGGGTTGTTCCCATACAATGAAAATGTTGATATGTGTTTTTGAGGTACTTGCGGCAATAAATTTATAGGCAACCCTAGAGCGTTGTATGACCCCATGTATGTATAACCTTCCATATAAACCACATTTTGTTCAAATAACAGATAGGTGCGTAATCTTGTCGTGGGATCTTAGCCTATAACTCTTGACCTCGATCTAGTCTTGAGGACAGAGATGAGGTCGACGATGGGACGAGCTGGCTCAAGAAGAAGCCTATTCACTCGCGACTTTGTGTGAATGTGTGGAATATCAACCAAGTTTTTATTTTGAGGTACGGAACCCTAAAAATGGGTCGCGGTCGCGGGGGTGAGCGCGGCATGTGGGGGAAGGCGAGCGAATCGTTCATTGGCTTTCTGCCTGTCACCTATGCGCAGAAAATAACCGTCATAGACAGACTTGTCCTGCCCGCTTAGCACGCTGCCCGAGAGAAAGTATATCTCGGAGAAATGTCACTTTATTTGAGGAATTATGTCATCTAATCTATCACCTCCAAGCGCTAAGAAATGTCAGTGGAGGAAAATGTTTAGCAAATCCACAAATTACGTTTTTGATATTTTAGACAGAGATAGCTTTATACACTAATACATGTAAACGTCCTTGTCTTTCAAAATGTGTCGCATTGCTCGGATGTCAAAAAAAACAATCTATGGGCCTAGATAAACTGACAACTGCAGCGTGCTAAGCCGGCTGAACGCGCCATAATGAGTCAAGCAAGCAAGTACAAATTACAAGTATAAAATGCACCCAACTGTACACATACATGTGGTAAGAGTATGAGTAATTTCCGTGAACTAGAGATATGATCTAATGAATAGAATATAAAACGGGTGTCAAGAGACCACCCTGATTCACCGTCTCGTACAGTCAACCGCACGTTAGTGGACACATTTGTAACTCTATTACCATGACATAAAGCCCAATTTGTTTCTGTTGACGTACTGTTGGATGTAATTGCAACAGATTCTCGCGTCATTGTTCGGATTACGTCACATGAAACTAATCATGTGACTCAGCTATGGCACGAGTGTTCCGTACCACTAAGGTAAAAATACCATCTTAGTTATGGAAGCGCAGTCACGCAGAAGTGTATTAAAACGCGAGAGTCTGACACGCACTTGGCCAGTTTTTATTATTTGTTTGTTATTTTTATAACTTATGCACTATATAAACATACCAATTTTCCAGCTAAAACAACTTTTTACTCATAGCGCTTATTTATTATTGTTATTTATTTTTATGTAGGTACTTGACTTAACTTTTCAATTAATTTCAATGTACTTGTAAATTTTATATCTATTTAGTTTAATGTTCAATATTATTTATTTGCCGTCATTGAAAGCTGTAATCACCTCTAATTGGTTTACCATTTAGCTACGAGTATAAACCTAGTTTAACTGTGTCTTATATCTCTTTGTTTAATGTGTAATCTGTTGGTGATCATAAATAAATAAAATAAAAAATAAAAAAATAAAAATCGCCCTAAAATCGTCTAAAAAAGACACATTTTTAGTTTTATTACGTTTAGTGTTTGTTTAAATAGCGGCAAAAAAAAATACATACCTAATCTGTGAAAATTTCAACTGTCTACCTATTACGGTTGATGATGATGAGATACAGCCCGCTGACAGACGGACATCGGAGGCATATCAATAGGGTCCCGTTTTTCACACTTTTAATGTCTGTAAACTTTTTAAAAGTTTTTTTTCACTAGCCTATACTGTCCCACTGCTGGGAAAAAACCCCTTCGGTCCTCCAACTGTCGCGGTCCATAGCAAATTCTGGCCAATCGCGACGGTACGAGTCTAAATCGTCACGCAACCTTTTTCGTGATCTACCCCTGCGGTGTTAGCCATTCAGCGGAATCCATTGAGTGACGATTCTCGTCCCCCGTTGCGGATGCATTCGGCTTATTATGTCCAGGCCAGTCCCACTTAAGTATGGCTGTGTTTCGACCCACACGTCTGCTAAATTAATGTTTACATACTTGAAACATCTCTTATTAATTTACAATACCTCAACGAAAAGAATGTACACTTTTGATTCTCTCGTGAAGGTACATAACAATTAAGATTTTAACTTTTTTGCAGCTACCCCCGTGCGGAAAGTAAATTCGTCACGTGTTACCAAGGACAAACAACGCATACTTTGATCTTACGGTATTCAAACTGAAAAATTATACGTGATCGAATGTTTAGAAAACATTTTGTTCGGGACAAATATTGACACGACGCATACTTTGGACACGGCAAACACAAACCAACAAATCCCTGATTTTAGCTCTTCAATCATTAGTCATGTGATTACTAATCCTCACAGATTCATCTTCACAAGATTCTATGTTTCTTACTGGTTTCGCGGAACTTGGAACTTTTGTATAGTCAACCAGACACATAGAAACTGATTCCCGAGACATGTTCCGCGATCAGAAATAGAACGTAGCGCTGCTCGTGACGTTGTCCCGCTCTGTCAAGATCGTTTCATGATATGTTTATCCCTTTCTCGTACACAGTTCATTGTTTCGCTGGGCAGATGGACTGAAATAGGTCGGTATCGTCCTTTACAGACGATTCACGCTATCGAAAACGATGAGGTCAATGTCGGAAAATTGTTTATCACTTTCGTTTTACATTCTTCATAATTTTTTGCATATTTCCTTGTTTCAAAACGGCTGTGTATTAACGTGCCACCAAATTTGAGTAAATTGTTACCAAATATTATCCACCAAAATGAATAAATGTTCACCAAATTTTGTTTACCAAAATGATTAAATGATCACCAAATTTGCTTCTGGCACTTCGCCGGCCGCTGCCGCGGCAAGCTTGCTCCGCTCGCTCGGCTCGTGCGTTGTGGTCGCAAGATAACCTGACACAACCTAACCGATCCCATTTGATCAAATTCAAAAGTATTTTATTTTAGATATTATTTTCAACGTACCTGCGTATTTTCACAGCTATACCATATTTTAAGTTGGGTGTATGGTAGTGCATCTAAACTTGGCATTGGATCGGATTTCAACCCTTTTTTAGGCAAACAATTAGCCGATAGGAACTTGGCCCCCTTTTTAACAGTTATGTTTTTGGTGGGTCCTACACTACCCGTAGCGGCTTACCGCAATCTTGACACATCGTCGGTCTACCCACCCTAAACCTAATGGAATCTAATAGTTTGGGGTCCCGTCGCTAAATCGACTACCTCATCATAAGATACATAAACGAAACTGTTTTGTAGAAAAAAATGAATTCCGTAACCTAAATGAAGTAGTAGAGAGATCTGTAAAAATATCTATTACCGATTTTGGCTGAAAACCTTCCTGGTTGAGGCAAGGCAACCTTAAATATTCATCAATAGAACCTCCAGGGCTATAGTCCGTCCTATACTGGTTTCATTCATATTTCTGATGACATCAAAATCTCTCTCCATAGGCTATATTTAACCAAGCTGTGTGCCAGTAAGGGTGTCATCCGTAGCGTATTATTGTCTGTATAAGTTTTTCATTCACTACATTAAAGTTTGGTTCATTTGTTATGTATGTCATAATTTTTGCCCTAAAATCAGTAA
Organism: Athrips mouffetella; assembly: GCA_947532105.1. Classification (NCBI taxonomy): domain Eukaryota; kingdom Metazoa; phylum Arthropoda; class Insecta; order Lepidoptera; family Gelechiidae; genus Athrips; species Athrips mouffetella. The sequence continues at coordinate 16,311,417 of OX383981.1, forward strand.
TATATTAAGGATCTTTCACACTTCTTCCGGGTAACGGAATTCCAGCCGCTGGAAAAAGTGGCTAAGCTAAGCATCTACTATCACCGCTAAATAGTTTTGTTAATATGTAAGTATCTTATGAGGTAGTTGATTCAGCGGTGGGACCCCAAACTATAAAGGTTACGTTGCAATAACAGAAATGTACCTTATGGCTAATTAGTGCGGGGTAACTATAAACTAATTACAACGCGGCCAAAAATAGAGCAATATCCAAGTATTGTTATATTTTGTAAGCGGCCGATCGACTTGTTTCCAAAACTACGAGTCGTGTTATGTAACAAAGCGTATTGCTTTCGAGCTCATTTAGTGCATTTATTGTAACAGCTGTCTCATTCCTATATATTTCCCTATGATTTTGCAAGACTCCAATAACACCACACGAGCCACTATTAAGAAGCAAATAAATGATAAACAAACATAATTAAATACAACATAAAACAGAAGCAAAGCATGCAAATTAGTTAACGAACACTAATTAAGATCGATTATCTCAAATTGTTGTTAAACAAACAAAACTAAATGTTTAAACTAGAAACATTAAAACATTATTTTGCTCAAAGAGAAAGCTCAAGAATGCAAAACTAGTCTAAAAAGTTATTTATTTATTTTTATGTCCCACGTGGCCAAACGAGCAGGTGGGCCACCTGATGGTAAGTGGTCACCACCGCCCATGACACCCACTGTCTTATTAATGAAATAATTTGACACTAATAAGACAGCCAAGCGCGTTACCCACTCTGAGAACTAAGATGGTATGTCTCATGTGCCGGTGATTTCCCTGGCTCCCTTGCCCTTCAAACCGAAACATAGCAGAAAAGCAAAATGATAAAAGTAAAACTCAGCAATGGCAATAGGGAACATGCATAAATTTTATTAGTCGCATTTATTAACAAAATATGAAAATACCATAGTAGAGATGCCAAAAAATGAAATTAAAATTTAAATCGGCCAAGAAATACGGCTGATATAAGCATTTAAAACTACTAATTAGACAGAGAGATCCGACATGAATAGTGACGTCAAAATTCACTACGGGCGGCCATATATACTCCATATTAAATTTCGTTTTGCTAGAAAGAGACAGAAACAAATCTTCGATGGCTTATATCTTTTTTAATATTATAGTTATTCGAAAAATAGTTTTACAAGTCTGTTTATTACATGAATGAGAATAAATTTATTTAATAAAAAAATTCGTGCATGTTCCCTATTGTAACAGCAAATTATCATTCTCGAAGGCCGTAAAAGGAAAAAAATAACATCTAAATAAGCATAAAACTCATTCTTTGAAGCTCATATTATCTACGAATCTGAGTGTACGACAAAGAGGCCAATGCGGGAAAGTTACGGAGGCATTCACTTCACCCCTCAAGCGGGTAATTGTGGACCCTTTGTAATCCCCCGGGTAATCTCACAAAGGAGATTAGTAGTCGTACTTAATGTTGAAAAATCTAACCTAATCTGGATTCTCGGCGTCCAGACGCGTCTTTTTATTCCTTCAATGGCGTCACATTCCGGTACTGGCATGCAATAAAGAGCAAATTATATGAGGTTTTATTAAAAGTAAAAAATCAATGAAACTGCATTAGGAATAAACTATCTTTTTTTTTTACTATGTATGGGCTTACTCTTGACCTCGATCTAGCCTTGAGGACAGAGATGAGGTCGACGATGGAACGAGCATCTTGATCTGGATCTTGATTAGAATTACAGCATGGGTAGACATGGGTAATTTTAGTAGGTAGGTAAAATTACCCATTCCTCAGAGCGTGTATTTGCGGGTTGATGAAAGTAGTGGAAGCGAGGGAAGTATGTCAAGATCGTAGCAGGTGGAGGACTGTGGTCTCTGCCTACCCCGCCGGGGAAAAGTCATGATGTTGTATATGTATGTAACACTAGCTGGTGCCCGCGACTTCGTCTGCGCAGAATCGTTGCGTTTTCCCGTGGGAATGAAGTGTTTTCCCGCGGTAAAAAGTAGCCTATGTGATATTCCAGGACCTAACCTATATGAGTGCCAAGTTTCATTAAAATCCATTCAGTAGTTTTTACGTGAAAGAGTAACAAACATACATCCATCCATACATACAAACTTTCGCGTTTATAATATTAGTAGGATACTAAAATGATGACTATAGGGGTTCAAAATGACCCAGTATGTACTCCTTCCAACAAATAAACAAAACACAATTCCCTTCACTCTCCATGTTCAAGTTAAGGGCGTGTAAACGTCTCCCGATTCATCCACTCAAGGGCCTACGTCTTATTAATCTCATTAACTCAGCAGGCTTTTATTTCTACGCTGACCACTTAAGCCGTGGTGCGGGATTTGTCCTGCGCACAAGGAAAATTTGTTTAGGCAATTTTCGGACTGAAGATACAAGATTTTAGAATTTTATTTTTTTGGGATTTAAGGATTTTAGCCCATTGACAATTAAAAAAAAAATTGAAGAACGAATAAACCATGTGAGAACTTCTAGACCAGAACCCGGTGTTCAGGAGGCCTTTGTCAGATTTTCAGGCTGGTCTGTTTTAGCCATTGCTCTGGGTTTCTTGTCCCGCCAATGTTTTTTAGTATCATAAAATAATCACTTATCTCCTACTCTATTAGTTTAAGCTACTCTATTATGAGCAATCCATTTTGTTCGCCCCTGAATATCACAATGATATCCGAATTGACAAGCCTGAAAATCTAAAATAACTAGATAATTTCTTTTTGATATCTTATATATTCTGTGATAATATGGTGATGATATACAGGGCGAACAAACTGTGGTAGTACTTCCCCAGAAGGACTTTACACAAATACCTTTATTTTAGTTGTTTTTAGGGTTCCGTACCGCAAAATAAAAAAACGGAACCCTTATAGGATCACTTTTTTGTCCGTCTGTCTGTCTGTCTGTGTCTGTCTGTCAAGACCCTTTATATCACGAACGGGTAAAGGTATCAGGTTGAAATTAATACCATATATTAGGATCCATGAACCACACAAGATCTGAAAATTTCAATTTTTTACAACGACGCAATCAAAAGATATGGCATTTTATGTCCTCATCTCCATACATTTATTCAAAAATGCAAAACCTACAGGGTACTTCCCGTTGACCTAAAATTATGAAATTTGGTAAGAAGCTAGGTCTCACAGTACAAATAATGGGAAAAGTCTGAAATCATTAAATATTACAACTTTTCTCACAACTAATAGTAACCAATTGTGGTGAGCTCCCGTTTCAAGAACATTCAAACAAATTAATATCTTTAAAAGTACTGGATGCAAGGGGGGTGCGGGGTTGTATATTTATTATTTGTCGTAAATATCTCGAAAACTAAGAAAAATAGCAAATAATGTTTTATTTTTATGTAACAATTAAGCAAGCGGGCTTGTGGGCCACCTGATGGTAAATGGTCACCACCACCCATAACGCCCACTGTCTTAGTAGTAGCATAATTTACACTAACAAGACAGCAAAGCGCGTTGCCTACCCTGAGAACTAAGATGGTTAGTCTCAAGTGCCAGTAATTTCCCTGGCTCCTGTTTTATTCGTGGGTGGACCAATTTTTGGCACAGTTGTAGAAGAAAGTGTCCTGAATCCTATACTATTAAACGAGTAATATTTGTATATATTTGTAATCGGTTTCTCGAAAATGGCTCTAACGATTTCGATGAAATTTAGTATATAGGGGTTTTTAAGGGTAAAAAATCGATCTAGCTAGGTCTCATGTCTGGCAAAATTCGTTTTCACCGTCTTTTTAATATTTCGTAGCGCATTTTAGTGCGTTCAAGAAACTTACAGCGCCATCTGTTGTTGAGTAGCATAGCTTGCTCACCCGATGATATTTTAATGTTGAAGCGGCTACTATAGAGCGAAGTTCGGTTGCCTCGGTCGCCCAGGTACTATCTTACTAAAAGTACTGGACACTAGGGGTAGCAAGGACGGTGCGGGGTTGTAATAGTAGATTAGTAGCCAAGGGCTGTAAGGCATCAATTGCAGCCCGAGATATTTAGGCGCACGAGCGCAGCGAGGGCGCCTATAGTTCGAGGGTGCAATAGATGCTTACACCCGAGCCAACTACTCTGCTTTACATCTCGATTGTGAGGTAAGTAGGTCCTTATTACCACCAAATTGTAGGTGACCAATTAGCGCTCTAGGGTAATAATGTAGCTAGAAAAGCCCTAGGGTGGTAAGTAATAAAAAAAAAAACACTTTACTCTTTCAAAACTCAATTACTTACCGCCCTAGGGCTTTTCTGGCTACATTATTACCCTGGAGCGCTAATTGGTCACCTACCAGCCCCATTTGGGGGTAATAAGGACCTACTTACCGAATATGAGAGATGTAAATGTACCTTTTATTATTTGTCGTAAATATCTTGAAAACTAAGAAAAATAGCAAATTGTGTTCTAGTACGAAATAAGCAAAAATGAAAATTATGAACTAACCTTTTCTTTCTGTTTTTTTCAGGTAAGTGATAACACCCATTGCTCCGTTGCTGAACACGGGATAAGTAAACACTTGGTTTTATATTTTTACCCGACTGACTGAATTGACGTCAACAAAGATAATACGGGGGATACATTTTTATTAAATTACTAGCTGTTGCCCGCGACTCCGTCCGCGTGGGGTTCAGAAAAAGTAGCTAATGTCTTTTCCCATGGTTCAAACTATCTTCGTACCAAGTTTTTATCACAATCGGTTTATCGGATTAGTCATAAAAGCGTAACAGACAGACAGACAGTGCAGTTGTCGCCTTTATATTATTAGGTATTCAGAGTACCGATAATACGAATTTTTGTAAGTAAATTAAACACCTCTTGTTTACGTGTGGACTGTTAGGTCATACACTATCCTCGTAAGTGTAAAATCATAGTCGAATTCCACCCGGAGTAACTATGATACGGGTTTTGTTATTTCTTATACAAAACAAAGCCTCAGTCACTTTAGCTTCTGTGGCTACTGAAAAAAGAGCGGTACAAAGTCCAACGTGTCTAGCTTCACATGCTTTTAACTCTACATGTACCTACATACAAAACTGTTGGACTTCACTTCCGTACAATCTTTGTAACTTATCTCTCCCCTTAAAAGACAACTCCTAAAAAACAATGATTCACTTCTCTCTTTATTTTTTGAAGTGTTTCGTTTATAAGTACCTACTTCCTAAGTTTTCAAAACTTTAGAACTTTCATTATTTTTTTTACATTTGTTGCACCGCCATGCCGAAACAGGATTTTTTTTATTATTATTTTTACAATAAAACTAAATCTAGATTTTACTAATCTTTAGCTGTACCCACGACTTTTACACAACTGGACCGGATCAAACAGAATTTTCAACAACGTATTTGGCTTTCTTCCGTACAAAATTATAAGCTTTGTTTGATTTCAGCTCGGTTTCACAGCTTGTAACTTTGAACTCGCCTGTTATTTGTTTGAATGAACCGATTGCAATAAAAAATACCGGCCAAGTGCGAGTCGGACTCGCGCACTGAGGGTTCCGTACCACCAAATAATCATAATTGTATTAGTTGACATTTCAGTAAGTTTTTTGAGTCCGACACGCACTTGAACAAATTTTATTATTTGTTGTTATTTTATAGCTTATGTACTATAAACTTACCAATTTTCAAGTTTGTAAGTGTTCCCGTTTTTAAATAGAACTATACCTTTACCCGTTCGTGAGAAAAAAGTTCAAATATTGCACGAAAGCAACCCAAATACGTTGTTGAAAACCCCGTTTAAGTCGTTCAAGTAGTTTGTGAGGTATTGGTGCGGCCGCTTAAAATTTCGCGAACCTTCTGTCTGAGTGAACCGTTTGCAATGAAATAAAGCTTATATGTTGCACAAAAGAAACTCGACGCGTCATTGAAAACCTTGTTTGACTTTGAACCAGTTCAGTAGGTGAGTTCTTGATTCTGCAGCATGAAACTTTGCGTATGTTCTATCAGAGTGAACCTTTCGCAATGAAACTTATCTTATTTATTGCACAGGAGTAAGCCAAACGCGTTATTGAAAGCCACGTTTGAGTCTGCTCAAAAGTTTTTGAATTATTCGCGCCTTCGCTTGAAACTTTGCGTAACTTCTATCTAAGTGAACCGTTTTCAACTAACCTAAGCTTATATGTTGCACGGAAGTACCTAATCCAAGCACGGTATGCAAATGCCAGTTGGAGTCGGTACAGTAGTTTGTGAGCTATTGGCGCCGCCTATTGAAACTTCGGGCATTTTCTGACTGAGTGAACCGTTTTCAATGAAAGTAAGCTAATACATTGCAAAGAATTAAGCTAAACACGTTATTGAAAACCCCGTTTAAATCCGTTTAGTAGTTTGTGAGTTATTGGTGCCGCCGCTTGAAACTTAGTGTATTTTATGTCTGAGTGAACTGTTTGCAATGAAACTAAGCATACATGTTGCTTGGAGTAAGCCAAATACGTTTCTGAAAACCTCGTTTTAATCAGTTCAGTTGTTTGTGAGATATTGGCGCCTCCGCTGGAAATTTCGCGCACCTGTCTGAGTGAGCCGTTTTCAATGAAAGTAAGCTAATATGTTGCAAAGAAGTAAGCTTGACAGTTTATTGAAAACCCCGTTTGAATCAGTTCAATAGTTTGTGAGTTATTTGCGCCGCCGCATGAAACTTAGCATACCTTCTGTCTGAGTGAACCGTTTGCAATGAAATTAAACTTTTATGTTGCACAAAAGTAAGCCAAACTCGTAATTGAAAACTCAGTTTGAATCGGTTTGTGAGTTATTATCGTACAGGCAATTTGATACTTTACATTAGTGTAGCTTCTGATTGAGTGAACCGATTTGAATGAAACATAGCCTATATGTTGCTCAGAGCTAAGCTGAATCTATCTGCGAAATCCGCGAGAAAATCAGTACAGTAGTTCGGAGTTTATCGAAAACATACAGACAGACAGACAGACAAAAAGTTCAGAAAACATATTTTTGAGTTCTATTAGTCGTTTCTTATCGCCTACACTAATTTTTTTATAAATTTATCAAAAGTACAGACACGCGGTTTCTACTCTTTCATTATATGTATAGATTTACTCTGTAGTGCAAGTTGCTGTGTTCTCGCGGTCCGCACAAAATGAGTCGGAATGCCACAAGAATAACTAAAATTGGAAAAATTTATTATTTTAACCTAAATTAAGATTCATATTTTTCTCTAACATGTTTTAAACACCAATTTTAGCGAAAAATATCATTTTGAGTACCAAAATACTTTAAAAATACTCTATCAAGTAGTCATTCTTACGGAAAAAAACAACCAAATTCTGAAGACCTACCCTAAGAAATAAAATAGAATCGCTTCGTTTCGCCAGAAATTTGACCAGGTCTCTTAAAACTTGTACCGAAACTCAGTAGTACAAACACTGCTGCTTTAAGACAGAAACAGGCAAAAGGCGGCACTTTTCCAGACGGACTTTGTACAGAAGCCCTACGAGCATCATAATTTGCAATAGGAATCACCAAAATAGGAAAATTATCTATTTGGAGCCTAAAATAACTTTCAGGGTTATTTCAGCGAAAAATACACCATTAAGCACCAAATTTTTTTTTTATGTTTTGGGTAGCCTAGAGATATGAAAAGTTTTTAAAACCAGTCACAATCTATGGAACATCCTTCTTGTATTTTAAAATTGATGATCAAAATTTGAATCGGCCCATTAAATTGTTCGAAAATTTTATTTACCATACTTTTAGGGTTCCGTACCTCAAAAGAAAAAAACGGAACCCTTATAGGATCACTTTGTTGTCCGTCTGTCTGTCTGTCTGTCTGTCTGTCTGTCTGTCTGTCTGTCTGTCTGTCAAGACCCCTTATCTCACGAACGGGTAAAGGTATCAGGTTGAAATTAATACCATATATTAGGATCCATGAACCACACAAGATCTGAAAATTTCAATTTTTTACAACGACGCAATCAAAAGATATGGCATTTTATGTCCTCATCTCCATACATTTATTCAAAAATGAAAAACCTACAGGGTACTTCCCGTTGACCTAAAATTATGAAATTTGGCAAGAAGCTAGGTCTCACAGTACAAATAATGAGAAAAGTCTGAAATCATTAAATATTGCAACTTTTCTCACAACTAATGATAACCAATTGTGGTGAGCTCCCGTTTCAAAAACATTCATATAAGAGAGGGGTCAAGTTGGATGGTTGCTGAGGCGATTTTTGTTTTAGTTCTATTTAAAAACGGGAACACTTACAAACTTGAAAATTGGTATGTTTATAGGAGGCTATAAAATAACAACAAATAATAAAATTTGGTCAAGCGCGTGTCGGACTCAAAAAAGCACATTAACTTACTGAAATTTCAACTAATACAATTATGTTTATGTGGTGGTACGGAACCCTCAGTGCGCGAGTCCGACTCGCACTTGGCCGGTTTTTTTTAGTTACAAGTAGGAATGATAGAGGGAGTTTATTATTTAATGTATGAAAGTAACGTTCAAGGCAATCATGACACAAAAAGAAAATTTCAAAAATGTTCTGTAAAAAAAAAGATATGAATTTTTAAATTTACTTCGGCAGAAATTTTTAAAAATTAATTAAATAATTTATAACTCGAAAACTCCAAATAATCGCGGAACATACATGGGGGTGATTTGGATACCCCTTAGCATGAGGCATCGAAATTTTTCTTTTGAACGTCTATATCAATGGGCCACCCCTTTATATTTCTGTTTCTCGAAAACGGCTCTAACGATTTCGATGAAATTTACATTACGGGGGTTTCCGGGGGTGAAAAATTGATCTAGCTAGGTCTCATGTTTAGTAAAATTCGTTTTCCCCGTGTTTTTGAGCAAAATACCGCGTTTTAGACAGAAACCTACAGCGCCATCCGTTGGCGGGTAGCATAGCTTGCTCACACGATGATATTTTAATGTTTAGGCGGTTATTGTAGAGCAAAGCTCGGCCGCCCAGGTACTGCTCGTTAACTAGTGTAGGATTCTTTAAGGATACGCTTTGCTTGTACAAAGTTGGTAGAAAAGGAATATCCTGGCGTGCGAGGAAAGCTGACCATAAACTGGCGGAAGCAACGTTTCCATGTATTATGTATAAAAATCCACTTACTTCGGCTTCGAGATAGCTTCTTTCGGTTAAATGAGTTGGAAATTATGTCTTATGGCATACTGCTTTGGGGCCGAGCAGCTGATATACATTCAATATTCGTTTTACAAAAGAGGGCTATAAGAGCAATTTATTGCCTGAAGACTCGTGATTCCCTGAGAGAACTGTTCAAGGAAATCAACATTATGACAGTGCCATGCCAGTATATCTATGAAAATATAATGTATGCTAGAAGGAACATCCATCAATTACCAAAAATTTGTGACAGGCATAATTTTAATACTAGAAATAAGCATAAAATTGATCAACCATATACTAGATTAACTAAAGTCAATACATCTTTCGTTGGTCTGTGTATACGATACTACAACAAAATACCTGACAATATAGTGCAATTACCTGAGAGAAAGTTTAAAGAATGTGTAAAGCAAACGTTATGTAAAAAAGCTTACTATAGATTGGATGACTATATGAATGACAAAGAGGTATGGTGCTCTGATATTCCAGCGAAACACAAGAAACACATTGTAAAAAGCCGACTCTTAAAGTAGGCCGTGCTGCAGTGGTTTCTTGCCGTTTCTTTTACGCTGCCATAGCACGATCCGAAACGGCGTAGACTCGCTCTATTTGCATTGTATTCTGCATGACATTCAATAAGTATTCTGTAAAGAATCTACATTGAATAAAATTATCTGAATCTGAATCTGAATCTGAAACAATTTAAAGAAAAACAATACTGAGGCGAAAGAAAATTAAGTTGGTGTTTTATTAAAATTTTGTGTGCACATTTTTGTTTTCGCTCACATCTCTGAGGCGGTCCGTTTTGTAACATTTAAGCCCGAGTCACACTGAGGCGGTAGCGGGACCGTTCCGGGGGCGGATTTTTTTCTAAAGTATGATTTCTTAAGCACCCTGTCACATTGACAACCGGTCGCGGCGCGGTATTTTCTTCCCGCAGGTCCGCCCCCGGACCGGCTTCGCAATCATACCGCCTCTGCGTCACTTGGGCTTTAATTCAAGGTAAAAGTGCGGGCAGCAATGGTTTTAAAATTCATTCATAACCTGACTGCCCCATGTGTAAAATTTACATTTATTAAAACAGGTAGAAGAAGGATTTGACTGGTCCTTTGGCGTAGTTGGTATTGAGCCTGCCTTCTCAGACGTGAGTCACGGCTTCGACCCCGCCTAGGGCAAACATTTGTGTGATGAACAAGAGGGATCGATCGTTCTGTACTAAATAACTACCTTAATATATATGTCGCAGGCAAATCGTATAATTCGCCGTTTACAAACGGCGGGCAAACTGTAAACGGTCGGCAAATTATAAAACGGCGCCGGCAGGTTGTAAACGGGTTTAGATCACTGGTGCATTTTAGGTTCGTTAGCCACAGTAAAGGTTGGGTCAGGTTATCTTGCGACCACAACGCACGAGCCGAGCGAGCGAAGCGAGCGTGCCGGGGCAGCGGCCGGCGAGTGCCAGAAACGAATTACGCGCCGTTTTGTGAAATGCCGAATTATTTTTTTTTCGATATTTTGTAGAATGCCAAGGCAAACTGTGATATGACGTTTATACGATGTGTTCCTGAGGGTATGCACTAATTTTAAGAGCACGTTCAGTTATCGAAACTGTACAACTTTCCCTGAGAAACATAGGTTAAAATAGGAAAAAAATAAATGGCCCTCCCATACAAAAAAAAACGTATTATGCATTATTTTAAGACTAAGTTCAGTTAACGAAACTGAGCAACATTTCCTAACAAACATAGGTTGAAATACGAATTTAATTTTATATGGGAGGGCGATTTTTTTTTCTTATTTAATATTTAGGTAACCTAGGTTTCTTAAGGAAAGTTATACAGTATCGTTAACTGAACGAGCTCCTAAAATTAATGCATTTCCTCAGGAACATGGTGTATATTTTTGCGGTGGAATTTTGAAGAGAAAACTTCTTTAGCGGCGCTTGGCACTTTTTTAGAATATGAAACTCGCGTCAAATGTCGCGTCAGATCCGTAGCCTGATCGAAAAAGCGTCAACTGTCAACCGTGTTTTTATTCAGTGACATCAAAGAAGTACGCGAGCAATGGCGCGATTGACCCTTACAAAAAGCATAATATTCAAAAATGCAATTTTCACTTCTGCCGACACTCCCGGAGTGCAACCCGCCCTTTCTTTTTAACTATTACTTGTTTGTAATCAGTCTTCAATTTTAATGCAGAAAGTGCAGTTTCATTAGATTCTTACTATCTTGAGTTTATTTTATAGCCAGCTTTCTTTGCATTTTCAGGATATTACCTCTCTGACAACTTTGTAGAAGTAGAGAAAAGATACTATGTGACACAAAGTTGCATGTTTCTACAAAGAAATGTAAAATGAAAATTATATCCTACTAATTGTATTATAAATGCGAAAGTTTGTAAACATATATGGATGTATGTTTGTAACTCTTTCACGTAAAAACTACTGAATGGATTTTAATGAAACTTGGCATATAGCTTAGGTCTTGGAATAACACATAGGCTACTTTTTACCGGGGTAAAACACTTCATTCCCACGGTAAAACGCATTTAATGCGGGTGAAACCGCAGATTCTGCGCAGACGAAGTCGCGGTCACCAGCTATTAACATCAAGTTGATCAGCGTTACCCCGTGTGGTGCCGGAGGAGAATAGTACCAACCCATCTCTACCCGTGGGTGTCTTAAGAGGCGACTAAGGGATTAAGAACCGGAGGATGGGCAGCAGCGTCTAAGTAACACACTTTTACTCATCTTTCGCGAGTCGAACTCGCACTTGACCGGTTTTTTCGTTTATTGCAACGCTTACCAACATATTTTGCAGCTATGTCAAAGCAATCGGCTAAAGCTGTCAGAAAAAACAAGTTTGTAAAACAATGTTATTCTTTCCGTCAAATAGTCTGGTTTTAATGTCATGGCTGCAAAATATATTGCTAAGTGTTGGAATAAAGAAAAAAACCCGGTCAAGTGCGAGTCGGACTCGCGCGCCGAGGGTTCCGATATACTTTTTGTATTTTTGAAAGCAAAAACGTCCATTTTTAGGACTGCAAAACTAAATTTGTTTGTAAAGGTTATTTGCAGATTTCAAAAGACTGTGAAACTTAGAAAGATCGTTTTATTTTTGCTGTAATATGTACATAAACGTCTTTCGACTGTAATTAATTCAGAATTTTCCATTCACAAACTGCGGAGATAAGTGGGGGAACGGTATTTTTTTTGACATTTTTCATCATAACTTGAAAACTAAGAGTTGTAAAAAAATAGAAAAATATCTTTTAGAATGTACAAGTAAATCCCTTTCATATGATACCCCACTAAACCTAGTAAAGATAATTAGAAATTAAGTAAGACAACTATATTCTAAAACTATTCCAAATTTCAAGTCGATAGCATGAGTGGTTGCTGAAATATAGAGGTGTGACAGACAGACAGACAGACAAAGCGGCACCATAAGGGTTCCTTTTTTTACCATTTTGGCTACGGAACCCTAAAAATAGAGTTTATTCGCCCGTCGGCCCTTTGCCAGTTGCCTTGGTACGTGACCAGCGTAATTTGAACTCTGAAACAGTCACGAAACAGTATAGATTGGTAGTTTAATTTGAGATTAAAAACTGAGATAAAATTCTTGCGACGTTTGACAAATGCCTGAAGTTTCGTTTGAGGTCAAGGTTAAGATATTTTTCTGAGAAGCTCATGATGTTATTAGTTTGAAAAATAAACATGTGTCGAGATCTTCAGTTATTTATTGGTGAAGTTGAGTGCTTTGGTTTAATTTTTATGGTTTGTACCTCAAAAGAATAGGAAAGGGGTGGGATTTTTTAATTTTTGTTTCTGAAGTATACTTCTTCTTCTTCGGGTCAATGCACAAATACCGGATGCTTTCAAATGCTTTCCTCCCAAAACCTTGCCACTTCTACGGCTTTATCCGACGCCTTACGAAGATCCTCGCCAGTGCAGGTGGAGGGGCACAGTGGACAAGAGAGCAAGTGCGCCATGTTTTGTGATGGAGCTCCACAGTCTACTACCATACTGTATATTGCCTCTACCCTTTCAGAAAGCGACTACCGCAATTGTGATGATCAGAAAACAGCCTGAACAAGTACAGTAGTTGGTGCGGCGGAGATAACTTTAGACTAACTTTAACTAAAGATTTTGAGATTTGGATCTTGCACTTCTGTTGTTTAGTGGTTAAAGCGTTTGGCTTTCGATCCGGAGGTTCTGGCTTCGATTCTTAACAGGGTACTACACTGAGAAACGAGAATGTGTCGTGTTCCTCTATAATTCGTTCATTTGGAAAAGTTGTACTCTAGTTAGTTAGTTGTTGTGTCTAGCTACTGATTCTGAGCTATGCAATTTTATGAACAGCCTTTGTTTATCAGTCGATTATTATTTTCTTTTTACCCTCTTTTTCTCACCTCCTTTCGCAAACCTACATTGTAGGGTAAACAGTGCAGTAATTGACACTCCACATTTATTGTCCCATTTATTTCGTCGTGACAGAATTCAAATTGGAAAACAAGGTAATTGTCGCTCGTTCGCTGTTTAGGGGTAAGATAGCATGTTGTCACGGAAATGGGGTCTTTACCCTACTTCTTAGAAAAGGGAATGGTATTCCATAGCATTATAAATACATTATATTTTTTTCTTTGACTTCGTGCGTTCGCATTGTCTTTTTTGGGTTCCGACCAAAGTGATAGAAAAGGGAAAGCCTTAGGCTCGAAATACACTTGTAAGGCAAGGGATAGGCGAGGAGAAGGTACGGTGCCACTTCAAAACTTGTTCTTACAAAATTTATGAAATCGAAGGGTGGTAAATTATACATACGTTGCCGCCTGCTCCTTATGTTTTGAGGGTAAAGGGGCCGAGCTCCTAGTTCCTAACGGCTACTGCGACCTGTGTAGATCTATTGTAGCCATCCGCCTGTTCCTTGCCTTACGCCTTTTCTATGTTTTGTCGCGTCCATGCCGTACTTCCACGCCCGTGCGCACCTTGCCCTTTATGTAAAATTCAGCCCTTATGGTGCGACGTCGTCTGTCTGTCTCGTTTGTAGTCACAATTGTTTATTAACCGAATTCTAAAAAAGGAGGAGTTTCTATGTTCCACTGTATTTTTTAAATCGCATTATTGTACATGTTTTTCAAATTAAAGATCCTAGAAGTTCCGTCAGATTTGTCAACTCGAAAACACTGTAATTTGATCAGCTTCGTATACATAAGCCAGTCTAGTCTTAACAAAACCACTAGACCTGAAACTCGTTTCCATGACGTCTTGTAACGTACAGGTTTAGAGACGTCAATACTCGAATGACGTCATCTTACAGATGAAGATAGAGATGTCAACGTCCAAGTGACGTCGAGATGTGTATTTTGAAAGAAAGCAATACTTTTGCTTCGTATTTGGCATCACCAAGTAGAGTAAATTAAAACTTTAGCTATTCCAATACTAATACTAGAGCCACTGGACCTGAGAGATTTTTTTATGACGTCTTATCTATAACGTTACACGCATGGCACAGTCAAGAGCACATCAAGGTTGACACAATTGGACTTGGAATTTGTACTGTTCTTATTTCAATAGATATACGGGCTAGAGTCGCACTGCAAGTGGCAAGCTTGACCTGTCGTTGAGTGTACAATCAAAAGCAGGTTAATCTTGATACTCGCAGTGCAATTTCTGTATCTACGCTTCGCTGTTGTTTAACTAAGGTGAAAGCCATACAGAAGAGGTTGCGGCGCACAGAGCGGCACACCGCGAGGTGCACCGTATGGCGCGCCGGACGGTTTCTCTACTACTCTTCATACATTTTGTATGCAAATGTGCCCGCTAGCGCCGCTCCACACCACACGCACTTGCATACAAAATGTATGACAAAAGAGCCCGACCGTTTCTAATAGTACGGTGACAGAACAGAACGTCGTCTAGAAAAATTAAAATGGTGGACACTCATACAAAGCTGCCAAACTAGGCGGGTACCAGAGACAGTGATATCCTATACTATTACGAGTAAACGAGCAATATTTGATGTATATATTTGCAATCGATTTTTCGAATAACGATTTCAATGAAATTTACCATACGCGGGAAAAATCGATCTATCTGGGTCTCATGTCTGGGAAAATTATTTTCCCCGTGTCTCTAAGCAATTTTAAAATTCCGCGTTTTAGACAAAAACCTACAGCGCCATCTGTTGGCGGGTAGCATAGGTTGCTCACCCGATGATATTTTAATGTTGAGGCGGCTATTATAGAGTGAAGCTCGGCCGCCCAGGTACTACGTACATAAATAGATAACTAGATAAAGGACAAACACTTTTGTTTATCCCACAACCACAAATGTTTGCCTTGGGCTGGGATCGAACCTGCGACCCACGGCTTGGATAGAAGGCAGGCTCACTACCAACCACGTTTTCTATTTTGATGACGTCACCCTCCAGACACACTCGCAATTAAACTCGCGCCCGCGGCGAAGTGACGTTGAGTATATTTTGGAAGCGACGCGACACAAAAATGTCTGAAACCTATTACTTTTACCTATTTGGAACGTTGCCCGGCATTGCGAACCTGGTTATTTTGTCACGAGGTGACTGTATTTCGCGATCGCTATACAGGGTGTATACTCGTACAACGTGTTAACGGAATAAGCGAAACTGAGAAAATAGTTTGTTCAGAATCGAGAGTAGAATCCATTTCACGGTTTTTTGATAGGGGTATTTTTTTATTATTATTTAAATTTTTACCGCTTCTATTCTAAATATTTCTGTGAATACGCGCGCTGGCGGCGCGTGGTTCATGAGCGGTGAGGAGAGGAAGGAAGTGTGCATGGCGTACGCGGACTAGAACAATGATGAAACTTTAAAACTGACACAATGATGAAACTTTGAAACTTTAAAATGACAATATCTAGATAAAAAAAAATTTTTTTTAGTATTTTTTTACGGGCTTGGATTTATTTTGATAAAAATCAGTTGGGGTGTATGAGGGTTTCGCTTATTCCATTAAAGGAGTGATCACACCTAGCTGAATTCAAAGACTAATTTGGCATACATTGCTGGGAGGCTTGGTTATGTTAATTGCAGTGTTCTTACTTCAACGAGCAATGTATGCCGAATTAGTCTTTGAATTCAGCTAGGTGTGATCACTCCTTAACACGTTGTATAGAGTACTGCCAAGGGATGAAAGAGAGGGCGGGGGTAAATACTTACGGAGAACTGAAAAACCTCATACAAGACAGACAGATGGAGAAAGCTACACCGATAAGAGCATGTACTGAATGAATGAATACTGGGTGTAAGGAGAACTCCCGAAAACTGAAACTATAGATTCAGACAATGAAACTGAACAACTTTCCCCAAGAAACATAGGTCGAAATACCATAGATCTGCGCGCTTTGCTGTCTTATTAGTGTCAAATTGTTTCACAAATAAGACGGTGGGTGTCATGGGCGGTGGTGACCACTTACCACCAGGTGGGCCACCTGCTCGTTTGCGCAATTGTAACATAAAAAAATATACGCGTGAATTTTTATTCGTTTCAAACCCGAAGCCCAGTGATTCTACTCATGAAAACAAGCAACTTTACCCAAGAAAAATTTTTTTACTCGAAAAAAAAATTTCACCTGCCCATACAAAAGAGTCGATCACGTGACCACTTTACTATGGGGAGACGTTTTTCTTAGGGAAAGTTGCTTGTTTTCACGAGTAAAATCACCATTTCAGAAGAATGAAAATTCACGCTGTTTAATTTTCGCCATTTTTGTTTTATGTGACAAGTGAGCAAACGAGCAAGTGGGCCACCTGATGGAAAATGGTTACCACCGCCCATAAAGCCCGCTGTCTTATTAGTGGCATAACTTGACACTAATAAGACAGCAAAGCACGTTGCCCACCTTGAGAACTAAGATGGTGTGTCTCGTGTGCCGGTAATTTCGCAGGCTCCCTTACCTTTCAAACCGAAACATAGCAGTGTAAACACTGCTATTTCACGACAGAAATAGGCGAGGGGGTGGTACTTACCCAGACCATACTTGGTTGATATTCCACACATTCGCACAAAGCGCTATGAAACATCTTTTATATAATGCGCACGGCTAAGGAGTTGAATTCTCTGCCTGCTTTCATCAACCCTTTCATACACGCTCTTACACCCTGTGTTATTGCTCCGTTTACTGGATTCAAGGGTACATTTTTTTTCGTCGATGTTGACATTTTTAATTCGATTAGGTATCAACTACAACTTGGCTCACTCGTTTCATATAACAAAGCACTGTTTTGTATGCATTATAAGATTTCAAAATTTTTGCAAAATGTATGTTGGGTTAAAAGAATGTGAAATGAGAGCTGGTCTGCCAATAAACTGCTACGCAGTTTGGCAGAATGTAAAAATTGTAAAATAATAATTATTTTTATTGAATAAATGATTACATACATACATACAGAGGAAGTTGATATCGCATTCTTCATAATCATCATGGAGAAATGGAGGAGTTTTAGAGCCCATAAGACATCACATTTTGACAGGTGTACCATAGTCAACACGCTTGTTAGCGTTACGGCTGGCACCATGGACCGCGGTTGTAGGTGACCGCATTGTGAAGGTATATTCAAAGATTTCGGACCTCCTTGCTTCGCTCGTAATAGATACCTTGCTAATTAATTTTACTATGGGATGACATCTGCCAACATGTCCCAAATTTTTATGTCAAATCATCAATGATCACTAGGAAATATTCAAAATGACCCGTCAAATCCATAGAACGACGCCTTCACTACCTTGTGACACATTATTTCTTTAATCCTCCTTCTAATTACAATTATTTTTCTGTGGGTATATTAGAGCACATCGCAGGAATATGATGAAATTAAGGACTTGATCAAATCCGTAAGTAATTTTATCAAATCCCGTGAGAAGACAAAATTACCTGTTCTATATTATTTCTAACCTAAATAAACCGAATCTTAAAAACACAGAAATTTTTTATTTCGTTAGGTTTAACCAAATATAATCTAACGTAACCTAATCTAAAAGAGTTTAAGTTTTTGATCTAGATAGCTCAGGGATATGATTAAATCCAGGGATTTTATCAAATCAGTTTAGGGATTAGACTAAGTCCCTAATTTTATCATATCCATGCGATCACACGTGTCCGCTGATAGCCTTTAGTTAACGCCTCATACCAAACCCACGAGAAAAGATAGGGTGATTTTGTAACATGTCCTGTAAGCAGACAGACCTGTATTTTGTATTTATCAGAGTACCTGATCGACCGAGCTTCGCTCTATAATAGCCGCCTAAACATTAAAATATTATCAAGTTAGCAAGCTATGCTACGCGCCAACAGATGGCGCTGTAGGTTTCTGTCTAAAAAGCGATATAAAAAAAATACTTGAAAACGGGGAAAAGGAATTTTCCCAAACATGAGACCTAGCTAAATCGATTTTTTGCCACCGAAAACCCCTGTATGTTAATTTTCATCGAAATCAATATATACAAATTCCTCGTTTAATAGTATAGTATAGGAAAAAACTGGATCCTTCCCGTATAGTTTCCTCCAGTGTACGTTTATTGAGTAATTAACTGCTTTCAATCCCACTCGAAGCAACCGTCGTCTGTTCAAGAAATGCACTTACGCCGCCTCAAGCTAACTCGGCTGACTGCTTTAACTAAGTTAGAAGTTCTAACTGTCAAGTATGTTCTATTCGCTTAGATGCTAGATTTTAGCAGACGGCACTGATAGGCGTAGGGACATTGATCGAATTAAAGAAAATGTATATATCTGAAATTAATATAAAAAAAACCGGCCAAGTGCTAGTCGGACTCGCGCACTGAGGGTTCCGTACAAACCTGTACGTATATAAGTAAAAGTATTTTTATTGCTAAAAAACTTTATTATGTGATGTAAGTAACTAAAATTTATATTTGAGATGATTGAATGAGAGGTAAATTGCAGTTTACGATTTATGACGAATTAAAAAAAACTACTTACTAGATCTCGGTCAAACCAATTTTCTTTTTTTTAGTTTTATCATTCTCTTTAGAAGTTAGAGGGGACAAACATTTTCCCACTTTGGAAGTGTCTCTCGCGCAAACTATTCAGTTAAGAAAAAAATGATTTTAGAAACCTCAATATCATTTTTGAAGAGCTATCCATAGATAACCCACACGTATAGGTTTGATGAAAAAAAAATTTTGGGATTCAGTTCTAAGTATGGGGAACCCTAAAATTTAATGTATTTTTTTTAATTTTGTGTGAAAATCTTTATGCGGTTCACAGAATACATCTACTTACCAAGTTTCAACAGTATAGCAGCTCTTATAGTTTCGGAAAAAAGTGGCTGTGACATACGGACTGACAGACAGACAGACATGACGCATCTATAAGGGTTCCGTTTTTGTCCATTTGGCTATGGAACTCTCGCCGTTCCGTACCCAGCCACCGTATCATATTCTTCTAGCTTTTGCGATCTTTCTACATATGTTCTGGGGGGCAAGGAGCACTTAAAAAAAAAGGTTTACTATCTTTCTTGGACTAGTATTGACAACATTGATTTCTGGATTCTGTGATGTCCAAAAGCCCGTAAAACCTCTGTCATAAAAATGGTTCCGTTTGAGTTCTGAAAAAATTTTACTTTAACTTTTTTCCTGTCTATATCGGTACGGCATGTGAACACAAAGGATTTCGATTACTTAAAAAATATGTCAAATAACAAAACCAACAAGATAATCCCTCTTAAAACAGCTGAATTAAGGCAACATACCTTTCTTTGAGAAAGGCTTACAAGGGGGTTTACTGGATACGTTATATTTGGCATGGGCAAACATGAGAGGAGGCTTTAGCGAAATCTTCTCAAAAAATAATGAAGAGAAGAAGGTATTTGCTTTCGGAATACAGGCTGTAAAATAACCGGCCAAGTGCGGTTCGGACTCACGTACATAGGGTTCCGTACCACTAAGGTAAAAATACCGTCTTAGTTATAGAGGTGCAGTCACGCAGAATTGTTTTAAATGCGCGCGAGTCCGACACGCACTTGATATGTTTTTATTTTTTGTTGTTATACAATAGCTTATACCAATGCACTATAAACATACCAATTTACACGCTTGTATGTGCTCCCGATTTTCCGTTAGCTCTGAAACAAAAATCGTTTGAAAAAGACGTTTTTAACAGGGAAGCCCCCTTAATTTATATATATTTTTTTGTTATAGCAGCAACAGAAATACATAATCTGTGAAAATTTCAACTGTCTACCTATTACGGTTCATGAGATACAGCCCGCTGACAGACAGACAGACATCGGAGGCATATTAATAGGGTCCCGTTTTCACTCTTTGGGTTAACATTGTGGTTGTGCAATCTATACTGTAGTACTTTCGGTGCATTAGCTGTATCTTTATTAATCAGCGAAAAATTTAACTTAAAATAGCAGTTTACACTTGTTTTTCAACAGCATTCTATGTCCCGCATAAAAATGCAAGTCATTTGAATTTAGTATGGAAAGGTGATCTGTGACGGCCAGCTTAGCCCCGAACGCAACTAGATGGAGCCACTGCTGCAAATATAAGGTTTTATTTTTTAATGCAATAAGTACCAACTATATATGTGCAAAAAGTTGATTCGCGTAAATTTCATCGTGCAACTTCAACGCCTAACAACAATTTCGATACGAAAAATATCTCTATATGTCCACTAAAGTCAATTACTCTCGTCAGTCCGTGTTTACATGAGTACGATCACTCACACATGCACACAAAGCACAACCGTACAGTTTTGACCGCACGCCCACAATCGTCATATTGAACCAAAAATTGCTAACAAAAATAGTACTTTTAGTACATTTAACTAAAAATAGTAGTATTCGTTCGTTTTTCTACAGAATTTTATGTCCCGCATAAGAATGCAAGTCATTTGAATTTAGTATGGAATCCGGATCGCCTTAAGGAAAATCCTCACTAAACGTAGACCTACTCTGCGTACCCGCTATCACCATGACCTAATTCTAAGTAAGTGGCGTCAGGCATTGGACAGTCTCAAGCTGGCGTGTCACTCGGCTGAAAGCGGATTACCGTGCATTTACCCCAGATTTGTACGCGCCACGAAGCCTACTCAACGTGGCCGGGTTGCTAGGATGTTGCGTATAAAATACGCTTCTTTAAGAGTTTAAAACATTTCTTTGGAAACGGTACAAAAAATAACCGACCAAGTGCGAGGAGTCTTGGCCTCCGAAACGAGAATACGCCACTGGTCCCGGTCTTGTGCGGTCTCATGCACTATAAACATACAAATTTTCACGCTTGAAAGTGTTCAAGCTAAAACAAAAATCGAGCAAAAATTGCCTAAAAAACACGTTTTCAGAAGGGGCGCCAATTTTTTTTTGTTTTTGGTATTTGTTGTTATAGCGGCAACAGAAATACATAATCAATGGAAATTTTAACTGTATACCTGTTACGGTTCATGAGATACATCCCGCTGACAGACAGACATTGGAGGCCTATTGTTAGGGTCCCGTTTTTCCCTCCTTGCGTACGGAATCCTAAAAATATAGCCTAATACAATATTTTATGAATTGGCTATAACGCATCCAAAGAAAGGCGCAAACTCAGCATTATCGTTGATTTGAACTTCTCTTTAATCAACAAAGTCACAACAGAAATCTTCTATTTAGAATGAAATTAGTTATAACCATGACGTCAGAATTTTCGGCCATCTTTTATGAACTTCCTTAAAAACAATGCGAGCTTAAATTTCAGGCTTTGGTATCGTTTCAGTACTCAAGTAATAAATCACAACATAAAGGTGACAGCTCATTAATCTAAGCAACAGCTGAACCCATTTTTACTAAAATTGCGCCTAAGTACCAGCTTTCAAAAATAAACACAGCTTCCATTAATAAAACCTTCAGCTCTTTTTCTTTGGGTAACGACTGTAATTACATGGTCCTAGTATGTTTATTTATGTCACAAGTGAGCAAACGAGCAGTTTGGTCAAGTGGTCACCACCGCCTTAGCACCCACTGTCTTATTAGTGGCAGAATTTGACACTTATAAGACGGCAAAGCGCCGTTGCCCATGAAGTATGACGGTATCTCTCATGTGCCATTGATTCCTGCCACCTCCAATCTACTATTTTTTACGATAGCCCTTTGGTAACAAATACGCTTCAAACTTCGAATGTCCCGTGTGGTGCCAGCAAAGAATAGTACTAACCCATACATACCCGTGGGTGTCGTAAGAGGCGACTAAGGGTTATAAACTGGAGGATGGGCCGCAGACCGCGGTCCATGGTGCCAGCCGTAACGATAACAAGCGAGGTGACTATGGTACTTCCCCTCTATATTTTTCCAGCAAAAGCTAGAATTCTGGAGGAAGCTCCCTGTCCTGTAGTGGACGTTTCATGGGATGTTATGATGATGACGCTTCAAAGATTTTGCACCTACCCGAGTAGGTAAACAAAACACTTTGCGAAAAGAGACAATCGTAAGTATACAATTCTGTTTATTTTCACCAAATCCATTTCTGTATTTCATCCACGAGAAAATTGCTATTTTCTGTATTTCCTCAGAATCTATTTTAGAATAGTTTCTCGTACGGTAGAAAATTCTACATATTAGCCGATCCGTACCTATTCCTAGCTCAAAGAGACCAACAGATACTAAAGTGGAGTTCCATTTATATTTAGCCTAAGTTTCCGCAATAGAAATACACTGGTAAATGTACTTTATGTCAATGGGATAAGGTGTTACATGGTATCCTTGCAAGTGTAGATTACACTTGGGCACAGGGGAGGCTATTTCTAATATAAACTCTGAAAGTCAGGTTGGCCTCTATCCTGGCAAAAAGTATCTAATTTCCTGAGACCTAGCTAGGTTCGGCGCCTGATTACTATTTCAATTATCATAATTAAATCCTATACTATTAAACGAATATATTTTGTAACCGGTTTCTCGAAAACGGCTCTAACGATTTCGATGAAATAGGTCTTATGTCTGGGAAAATTCGTTTTCTCCGTGTTTTAAGCATTTTTTTAAAATACCGCGTTTTTGACAGACACCTACACTGAAAAAAAAACTTGTTAACATTCATTAAAAAAAATATCATGGCAATCATGCAACTTGTTTATATACGAGCACATAAAGTTAAATGATGGCGGCAATAAATGTATCTTGATTAAAAGTCAGAACAACTTGTCTCAGTAGATTCAAAGAAGTAATTGTTAACTTTAATCAAGTCTAATAATTACTATGATAAATGCAGGTTTGTACACGGTAGTAAGAGATGATGATATGAAACAAGTGATTTGTTGATGTAATATTGTAACATGTTGGGTTTTATAAAACAAATGATAACTTATAACAAGTAACTTGAATGATTTAAGTATTTAACATTGTTAAAATAAATTTAATTTATTTAATGTGATCAAGTGATCTTATTTGAATTGACAAAGGATATGTTACATCCAAACATTGTACTTATTTGCTTTATGCAGGTGCTTTATAGGAAATTTATGGCAGATTTATGGGAGATGCAGGCAAAATTTTGGCGGCTCTGAGGGATGCAGCTATAGGAAAAAAAGAAAATGTTGAATAGCTTTCTCTTTCTTTCCTATATCTACATCCCTCAGAGGCGCCAATATTTTGCCTTTGTCTAGGTAAATCAGCCATTGGGATCTGATAAGAATGAGATTGCCAATTTCTTCATCTTCATTTCCCATGCTCACTGTACCTTCAACAGAAAATGCACAAAGTTTCAGTTAGATATTTAATAGCAGTAAAAAATACAAAGTATTAAAAATCTGTAGTTTGAATGTAAGTTACAAAAGCTTTGCGGCTTTCAGCTTTCGTTGACGTCCACATTTTTCTTCTTATTTCTTTTGAATGATGAAAGAGCAGCGTTTCATTGGGAACTTGAAGATGCAGTCTGAGCAGGCAATCATATCACGTTGATCAGCTCATTATTTTCGGTAAAATCTGAAATTATAAACATATTTTATAGGAACAACTCACATTTATAATACTTATAAGTACGGATAGATGAAGGTTGCAATTGTATCACTGAAATGTTATAATGTCAAATAAAACATATATTGAAATGTGAGTTTACATTGCATTAGTGAGTGATTTCCGACTCGATCATTGACACCAATTTTGTCTACCGCTGTTTATTTATATAAATTTCGTTATTTTGTGAGTCATCACAACAACCAATGATCCTATAGTAGAAACTTTGATAACAACACGATCGTCCACTGCTGGACAGAGTTCCCACAGGATCTTGAATATCGCGAATACCTATTTATTTGCTTTTCTGTAATATGCGTCGGTCGGTAACAAAGGTTAGGTACTTACGTTTAAAAATAGGTCTCAGCTATGAAAATCCATGAAGCCACGCTGCAAGAAGATGGACCTTCTTCTTCTTTATCAATCCAGGAAATAAAATTGTTTAGAACTGTGACATTGTTAACACTGTTATTTTAAACCATTCTTAATTTTCACACGCGTCCACACAAACGGACGCAATGAACACGACTGAACACGTTCGTTTAGGCCGCGACGCGGGCGTTTGGTTTCATCGATCAATTTACCTTTATCGAATAATAAAGTGCGTGTTCGTTTTGAACAAGTTAACTTGATAGAAATTCAATCATTTTAGCTTGTTTGTGACAAGAAACTATCATTTGTTATTTCTTACATGTTCTTGAATGATATGATCATATTTTTTTTAATCAAGCAAAATTTCAACTTGATTAGCCATGATTTTTTTGAGTGTACGCGCCATCTGTTGGTGGGTAGCATACCTTGCTCACCCGATGTTATTTTAATGTGTAGGCGACTATTATCTTGCGAAGCTCGGTCGATCAGGTACTAATTTTTAATTAAATCAAAATTAAAAAATAAATAAATTTTCAGCCGGGTGGTGCCGGCAAAGAATAGTACCAACCCATCTCTACCCGTGGGTGTCGTAAGAGGCGACTAAGGGATTATGAACCGGAGGATGGGCTGCAGCGTCCTTCTGTGTATCGTACCATCTTTCATACTGCGGTCACCAACAACAGTGGTCGCCAGCTGCAACGCTTACAAGCGTGGTGACTATCGTAATCCCTGCCGACGTACCACGCGGTTTTGCTGGTGTTGGTTTAGAATGTGCCTCAAACGCTTGATAACCACTTCTTCTTCTTGAATTTAAGAGCCTGCTGCTCTTGTCGATTGAGTGATTTCCAGTCATACCGCTTTACTGCCTTTTAGCTTTTGGTTTACTTCCTGACTTCGTCTTTGCCTTTTATTTGGTCGCAGTAGCTTCGCCTTTGTCTCTTACCATTAGTTTTTCCTTCCATAATGTTTGTCAGGAAATTTTCATGCCGTAGGTATCAGCCAAGTCCTGATAGTTGATGAGTAGAGGAAGCGAGGGAAGTACATCAAGATCGTAGCAGGTGGAGGGCTGTGGTCTCTGCCAACGGGAAACAGGCGTGATCTTTATGTTTACATATCGTCGCTCAAGTAAGAACAACGCGTAAATCGATTTCTAGCTGTTTTTTAGTTTGAGTGCCATTCGATAGAGCATCTGAAAAACTACTGAATGGCGGCGTTGAAACTAACAAAACCGCCAAAAATCGACTTACGCGGTGTTCTTACTTAAGCTATGATATGTGCTATCATCTACCCTCTTTGATTCCCTAATTGTCTACTTAAAACCTCGATAACGTAGCAGGGTTATTCACATATTTCAATGCGCTATGCTATAGCTGAAACACCAAAGCTCAAACTTCCAGTAGTAACGTGAAATGGCGAGTTTTTAAAAAAACTCCCTAATGGCACATCTTCGCATCTAGACTATTAATCTTGTACGTACAGCCAGCGTCGTAAATCGTTCCAGAGTCAGCCTGGGCTAAGGGAGCATCTACACTGACGGTAGAAAATTTTACGTAACAGAAGGTCTCGCGGAGCGAAGCGAGCTGTGTTTTTAAGAGAAGCTGAAGAATGTTTTAAATGACTTTGGTTTTATAAAGAGGTTGTTTTCATTTTAACATGCAAAGTTGAAGCCATTGTGTGTAATATGATTGTTGTATTATTTATATTGATGTTTTAAACTTATATTCAATGGACAAATATCTATATTTATTTTCTGAAAACAGAAAGCAGAACACACACAAAAATAAGTTTGCAAACTTGCAAGATAAAATCTGGCCAAGTGCGAGTCGGACTCGCGCCCTAAGGGTTCCCTACCAATCCATCATATCAAATTCTTCACTTTTGCCCTTTTATTTTAAAAACTCCGCGTCCACTTTAACCTGATCTCTCTTTTATATACTTGTACTTGAAACGGCAGCACACCTTAAGGCTAGGCATTCCTACTTAACCCTAAAATTGAGTAACTTTGTAACCACTTTTAGATACTAAAATTGGCAGATTTTTTGACGAAAATAAAATCTAGTAATCTACAAGATATGACAAGTGATGTAGTCGGCCTCAAAAATTGATTTATTGAATATAACTAAAAAAAAAATCCAAAATAACCCCTAGTTTTTCCACTTGTAACCACTTTACTACTGCAATTCTTATCAGAAATATACGAAATCTTTAACCTTATTTACAAAACCACGTTTATTGATGTGGTCGGCTTATTTTATTTAATTTTTTTTAAAATGTATCTAATTCCTTAAAAACCGACTAAATTCCCACCCTTACCCAGCCCATACCCCGCCCTCGTCTATGAAGTCAGAGCGGGGCGAGTCGTCATGCTAAGACGGACCTGTGCTGCGTTGCGTAGTGCGAGCTGTGCGAGCAAGCAAAATTAAACCCTGTTCACCCTGAGTTACGTACCTCTAATTTAACTACACTTTCGCGAGTTCAGCGGGGAGAGAGTATAAGCTCCGCCCACATGGCAAGGTCATTGGCGTAGGTAGTAGCCTTAATTGATTACTATTACTTGTGAGAAAAGTTGTATTGTTTAATAATTCGATTTTTGTTTTGCTTGTACTATGAGACCTACCTAGCTTCTTGCCTAATTTTATTATTCTTATTCTAGGTCAACGGAATGGCCTTTAGGTTTTGTTTATAAATGTATGGAGATGGAGATATAAATGGTCGTATCTTTTGATTGAGTTGTCTTAGAATCTTGAAATTTTCACAGCTTGAAGGGTCTATAGACCTTAATACAGCGCGTTCAGAACAAGACCATGACGGTTATTTTCCGCGCATGGGTGACAGGCGGAGAGCCAATGAACGATTCGCCCCTTGGGGGGAGCCGCCCTCACCCCGCGACAAACTTTTTTACTTCTGCGCATTAACGGTCACGGACAAAGTTATTTTGTACGCAGTATATTTGATATTAATTTCAACTCGAGACCTATACCAGTACGTTAGAAAAAGGGTCTTGACAGAGACAGACGGATAACAAATTGAACCTATAAGGGCTCTGTTTTTTTTTCGTATTTGTGCTACGGAACCCTAAAAATCAGGAATATTTACTTTTTCCGGGTTTTTAAGAAGAGCTCTGTGGTCTAGGTACTTGATATTAATAAGATTTTTTCGTAAATTTGTAACATTTTATAACTGCAATGTAGAAGCTCTTTAAGGCTTTCTAAATGAATGAGCTAACATTTTATTTTTGTTCTTTTGCAGGTAAGTGCACATTCATCCATTGCTTCGATACTTAATAAGGAGTACAGGATAAGTTGGATTTATTGCTGTAAAGTAAGTCATTATAATTTTTATAATATGTCGCAGGAAAATTGTCAGAGCAGTTAAATTATAATGTAATTAGGTAAATTATAATTAAATAAATAAATATATTGTCAGTATTCTTACAATTTAACTAGGTGGAGCCTATTTTTGTAATTTCGCGGGCTATTGGGTTGGTTTGGTATATAATTTACCGTTTACAATTTAGCTGATTAGATCAGAGTGAGTAATTTGTATGGACAGGTAAATATTTTTTTACTTCCCAAAAATTTTTGCAATATCCTAACCAAACTGAGGAGCACAAAGGGGTTTTTGTGTCCCCATCGGTATTCGAATCCAGAACCTCCGTGTCAAGAGCCGAGTCTGCCAACCATTAGATGATGGAAGCTGTTATTAGATCATGGAAGCTGTTTGTTGTGTGTTTCTACTTGCTGCCATGCGTACAAGTCCTAAGTGTTTACACAACTACCTAAATACAAAGACTTATTCGGAATACATTGCTGGGAGACTTGGTTTTGTTAATTCCAATATTCTTATTACAACCAGCAATGAATGCCGAATTACGGTCTGAATTCAGGAAGGTGGCTTAACCTTACGTCTTCTTCACAGTACTACGTGCCTTGACATAAATACTTTATCAATAACCATATCTACCGTATACTCCATGTAGAATCTAAATCTATGACAAATAAGAAATTAAATTATTTGTTGACATTATCACTATTTTATCAGGCCTGATATTAGTTTTTATCTTTTGGTTAGATTATGATGTTTCAATGACAGTCCTGATTTTGAAAGGTAGGTTTAATTCTTGGCCTTGTAGCTTCCGTATTATTCAAACCATATCAGCTGACTTACTTCGTAAGACACAGTTTTATTTATTTTATTATAAATATAAACTTATTACTCCGGTCCCTTATAGTCTTATATCGCCAAATTCACCAAATTGCACCAAAATTTTTCCAGGTACTAGTTAGGTACATAGCTCTCAATTTTTTATAGGAGCCAATGATTGATTTTTTTATGGATTTTTTTTGAAATTGGCTCCTATCAAAAATTGAGAGCTAGGTACCTAACTAGTAACTGGAAAAAATTTGGTGAAATTGTAAGGCGTGTCTACGTGAAACAGCTAACTGACCGCACTATATTTATTGGCACAGAACTCGTAACAAATTGTGTTTTTAGTCAATTGAAGAGCGATATGCATTCCTGTAGCCATACCCCGGGCACTAAATACATCGAGCGCAAATTTCAAATTGGAAGGTCGCGTAGGCTCGCATATTCAGTACAAAAGACTCTCAGAAGGACCGCGAGAATCTCGCGGGCGGGTGCGCGCGGGGGTGCGGGGTGGATTGCGGGCGGGGGGCGGAGAGTGTCCGTTCTGTATGATAGCTGTTACTGTATTCTGTGCTTTAGCTATAATTTCCGGATCTTCTGTAAAACTTGATACCCATTAAGATCTCACTTGTTTCATTTGCGAAGCCGTTGCATCGAACTTGACCCTCTTTCATATTCATATTACATACATACATAACATAAATAACATCACGCTTCTTTCCCGTCGGGGTGGGCAGAGACCTCAGTCCTCCACCTGCTACGATCCTTCGCATTTATGTCGTTGATGGGATTTTACTACTACGTTTATCAGACGCGTATTGCGTAACTGACATGTCCACTCGTAGAATTCAATGTCCGTCAATTCGCCATAATTGTCCGTTTCCTGTCTGTTTTGTGCGTGTAGTGTCAATTGTCCTAACTACACGAGTTTGTAGTTTTTCGCGCGTAAAATTATGCCCAGGTTTAGTTGTCATTGCAGTACACAAGAGTATGTTCTTCAGAAATTTTACCACCTGGACACAATCTGCAGTGGTCAACCTGGAAGTCGCTAAACCGTCAGCGAACTCAGGTTGGCCGCTGTAGATAAAACATGGCGAGGTGGGGCTTCGCAGACCAGTTGCTATAGCACTGTGACTGTGGAGCTCCATCTCAGAACATGGCGCACTTGCTCCCTTGTCCACTGTGCCCCTCCACCTGCACTGGCGAGGATCTGCGCGAGGCGTCGGATAAAGCCGTAGAAGTGGCAAGGTTTTGGGAGGAAATTATTCGATCCGGTATTTGTACATTGACACGAAGAAAATGTAGAAGATTACGAAGTAGTACAGAAAGAGTTCAAGAAAAAGAAGACTATTGAAAATTATAGAAAATAGAAGAGACAAGATGATCGGCTACCTTATACGGCATGATGAATGTATAAAAAAACATTATGGAAGGAAAATTAGAAGGAAAGAGAGGAAGAGGTAGACCAAGAATAAGATTCACAGACCAAGTAAAAGAGAAGGCCAGCGTCATGTCGTATGAGGGGGTGAAGAGGAAGGCTGAGAACAGAGAGGCGTGGAGATCAATTCATGTTTAAGAAGTTGCTACACCGAAAAGAGTCCTTCTCTAAAATTGGATGATGATGATAAGCATTATAGCTGACTGAAGAAGACTGTAACCATTAACCGCCGAGAGCGGACGGCGTCGAGGCTCCAGAGTAGAGACCAGTGGAGGGAAAGGAGGGAGCAGTGGAACAACCATGGCTAATAAGAGATAAGAATTGAGGTAGTGTGAGAGCAGGACGGAGCGATGCGTAAGATATTGGAGCGATAGAGACAGCGTATCTCGCCGTGCTCTTGCATGCATAGCTCTGTTCTAAAAAAAAAATAGTTTATTATTCACAAAAATTTAACAAATTCCTGCTATTCTAAAGGCACTATCACACCTTCGACTTCGAGTGCAATTACCTGAGAGAAAGTTTAAAGAATGTGTAAAGCAAACATTATGTAAAAAAGCTTACTATAGATTAGATGACTATATCAATGACAAGGAGGTATGGTGCTCTGATATTCCAGCGAAACACAAGAAACACATTGTAAAAAGCCGACTTTTAAAGTAGGCTGTGCTGCAGTGGTTTCTCGCCGTTTCTTTTACGCTGCCATAACACGATCCGAAACGGCGTAGACTCGCTCTATTTGCATTGTATTTTGCATGACATTCAATAAGTATTCTGTAAAGAATCTACTTTGAATAAAATTATCTGAATCTGACTAATTCGGCATACATTTTTTTTTATTTATTCATCATAATTACATTAAGTGCTTAAAGATTGAAGTCTCGCCAAACTACAGTAGTTTGATGGCGAGTGGAATGCTCTAATTTACAAATCATGCACCTATTTGAATTAAAAAGATAACAATTATAATTTATAAATTAACTCTAACAAAATACATACAATAAATAATTAAGGTATTAATTTTTATTTATTTATTTATTTATTACAGCCTTGTTTTCCAAGCTTTTTCTTTACTTATTTACATATTTTCTATAGTTCTATATTTATGTATCTTTATTGCTTGGTTCGTCTTCTGACGAAGGCCTCCTCCAGAGCCCGCCACTCCTGTCTGTCCCTAGCAACTCTCCGCCACAATGGCCCTGCTACTTCCTTTATTTCATCTTCCCATCGTTTGCTTTGTCTGCCCACTTTCCTCTTCCCATCCCTAGGATACCAGTCCGTTACAGCTCCTGTCCATCTCTTGTCTTTCAACCGAATAACATGTCCAGCCCATCTCCATTTTTGTTCTCTTATCGTCCTTGTTACATCTCGTACTCCTGTTCTTTTTCTAATTGTTGTTAGTTTTACCTTGTCCTGTCTTTTTACTTTAAGTATACTTCTTTCCATGCCGTGTTGGCAGACCTTAAGTTTTTGGAGATGTTTTCTAGTTAGGGCCCATGTTTGGCATCCATATGTCATACATGGTAATATGCATATGTTTAAAACTTTGCTTTTGATTGCTATGGGCATATTGTCATCTTTCATAATTTCTTTTAGTGACCAATATCGACTCCAAGCACTGCTTACTCTTTTGTCTATTTCTTTGGTGGTCAGGTCCCTGGCTGAAATGATCTGGCCCAGATAAACATACTCTTCTACATATTCTATTTTCCTTCCCTCAATTTCTATGTTTTCTTTAGCAAAGAAATAACAAAGATAACAAAGGTATTAATAGTACTACCTTAATTATTTATTGTACAGATATCTATATATTATCTGCTGTTATACTATATACTAATATATATAAGTTCATGTCTGCCTATCTGCACTATCACTTTCTAAGAGGGTTAATTTTAATTTATTTTTCAGGATTATTTTAGTTAGTTTGGTTTCGTCTCGAAGCCATGATATACTATTAAAAATTGTAGGTATCACAAACTTATGTAGCCTTCTCCCATAATAATTTTTAACTGCTGGTAGCAAAATCTTCCTCTCCCTGACCCTTCTCGTGTTATATCTGTTAGTCATAATCAACGCTACGAAAACCAAATGTTTACACCTATACTCGCCTTACAACAAGGTAGCGAAAAATACAGACTACTCTAAACTCTGTATATCTGGTCACTCTTATGAATGTCTCCACAATTCTAAAGTAATGTGTAAATGTACAAAATTAGAATTCGTGACTAAGTATTAATATCTTGGATTGTTAGTAGACCGCAACTTCAGCTTTAGGATACACATAGAAGAGCTATGTCAGAAGCTAAGGATTATATTAGGCAAATTCTATAACTTGAGGGCAGTTGCAGACCAAAAAACGCTGACTGTTGTATATTACGCTTTGGCTGATTCCCTCATAAATTATGGCTTATCTGTTTATGGTTGACTGTTAGTCATTGCTGGGAGGCTTGGTTTTGTTAATTCCAATATCCTTATTACAACCAGCAATGTATGCCGAATTAGTTTCTGAATCATTATAACAACTTACATATATCTTTACGTGGATTTCTGGCGGATCTCCCTGTTGTTAGTTACATTAAACACAAGACACGGAAATGATAAGAATAAGTCTTTTGTTATATTTATTTAAATATTAAAAATTCTGCCACCTCCCATATCTACTAAGCTACTTGCTGTAAAAACTGGCTTTTCGTGTTATATTATCTAATATAGTAATGAAAAAGTAATTTGACATTAATAAGATAGCAAATCGCGTTGCCGACCATGAGAACTAAGATAGTATGTCTCTTGTTTCTTTTTAATTTTCGAGTGATAGGCTTCTTCTAGGCAATCTCGTTCCATCGTCGAACTCATCTCTGTCTTCACGGCTAGATCAGGGTCAAGAGTAAGCCTATAGACAGTACAAAAAAGAAATACTGGCTGCCTTGCTCTTTTAACCAAAACACAGTAATACAAACACTTCTGCTTTACAGCGTAAGGGTGGTTTTCCACCAAAGCTTGCGAAGTAGCTAAGATGCGGGCTAGAAAACTCTAACCAATATGAATGCTTCATTTGACAGCGCATGTGACAAGCCAGGTAAATGGAGAAATCCCAATAGTTGGGATTTTTCCAGCTCACACTTTAGCCCATACATATTGCTCGCCAACGACCACACAGCCCGATAGACACCTCATGTAAGGCGAACCCTTTCTGGCAACTCGTTAGACAAATACGTCTTACTTCAGTACCGACCACGTCCTGGTCCCGAGAACATCTCTTGCATTTGTGAACAAATAAATACAAGTTTTATTTATAACAGACAGGAAAAATGGCTCCTTGTACTATGAGGTGGTGTGGAAATTTTTGCCGTTCCCCCGACCCGACTACCACAATGCGTTGACACAATTATTTGTTTATAGAAACTAAGACATTAGGCGTCTATCGGGCGTTGTGGTCGTTGTTGCTCGCACTCCTGAGTTGTCGCTCACTTCATACAGCGTGTTACGGAAAAGTGTGATAATACTAAAGGGTATGAATCTGCCCATGAAACTGAACAACTTTTCCCAAGGAACATAGGCCGAAATACGAAAAACCAAATTTGACCTTCCATACAAAATGAGTCCCATGTGGGGCCGGCAAAGAATAGTACCAACCCATCCGTACCCTATTTGACCTTCCATACAAAATGCGTCCCATGTGGGGCCGGCAAAGAATAGTACCAACCCATCCGTACCCTATTTGACCTTCGATACAAAATGCGTCCCATTTGGGGCCGGCAAAGAATAGTACCAATCCATCCGTACCCTATTTGACCTTCCATACAAAATGCATCCCATGTGGGGCCGGCAAAGAATAGTACCAACCCATCCGTACCCTATTTGACCTTCCATACAAAATGCGTCCCATGTGGGGCCGGCAAAGAATAGTACCAACCCATCCGTACCCTATTTGACCTTCCATACAAAATGCGTCCCATGTGGGGCCGGCAAAGAATAGTACCAACCCATCCGTACCCTATTTGACCTTCCATACAAAATGCGTCCCATGTGGGGCCGGCAAAGAATAGTACCAACCCATCCGTACCCTATTTGACCTTCCATACAAAATGCGTCCCATGTGGGGCCGGCAAAGAATAGTACCAACCCATCCGTACCCTAGTTGACCTTCCATACAAAATGCGTCCCATGTGGGGCCGGTAAAGAATAGTACCTACCCATCCGTACCCTATTTGACCTTCCATACAAAATGCGTCCCATGTGGGGCTGGCAAAGAATAGTACCAACCCATCCGTACCCTATTTGACCTTCCATACAAAATGCGTCCCATGTGGGGCCGGCAAAGAATAGTACCAACCCATCCGTACCCTATTTGACCT
Organism: Athrips mouffetella; assembly: GCA_947532105.1. Lineage (NCBI taxonomy): Eukaryota > Metazoa > Arthropoda > Insecta > Lepidoptera > Gelechiidae > Athrips > Athrips mouffetella. The sequence goes on from OX383981.1 coordinate 16,345,843, forward strand.
TACATACAAAATGCGTCCCATGTGGGGCCGGCAAAGAATAGTACCAACCCATCCGTACCCGTGGGTGTAGTAAGAGGCGACTAAGGGTTAATGAAACAGAGGATGGTCTTCCGTGTATCGTATCATCTTACATTCTGCGCTCACCAACAACCGCGGTCTATGGTGCCAGCCGTGACGCTAACAAGCTTGGTGACTATGGTACTTCCCCTCCACACTGTTTCAGCAAAAGCTGGAGTTTTGGAGGGAGTTCCCTGTCCTGTAGTGGACGTTTCATGGGATGTTATGATGATGATACAAAATGCGCTATTAGCTGATGCGGTTTCTACGGGAGGTCAAAATTGATTTTGTTCTATTACCTATGTTTCTTGGGAAAAGTTGTTCAGTTTTATGGGTAGATTCACACCCTTTAGTATTATCCCACGTTTCCGTTAAACGCTGTATAAAATTCGAGATATCTTACTCATATAGCGACTACTCGCAAGTTAAGAGCAGCCAAATCAAAGGTTAAAATAATATCATCATTCTCGTTTCCTACAAAAATATGAAGGGATGTATTCAAAGGGAAAGTAGGGGCCTTTATCCTGCACCATTTGAATAGCTTTTAACTTTGGCAAGGGTATTTCGTAGTCTTTACTTTGTGTGTATTCAGAAAATACAAAGTTAGTTTTTCATCTAGCTAGTTATTTTTAGGGTTCTGTACCTAAAGGGTGAAAACCGGGACCCTATCAATATGCCTCCAATGTCTGTCTGTCTATCTCATGAACCGTAATATGTAGACAGTTGAAAATTTCACAGAATATGTATTTATGTTGCCGCTAAAGGCGACTAAGGGACTTAAAGTGGAGGATGTGCAGCAGCGTCCTTCAGCGTATCGTACTACCATCTTATACTATACTGCGGTCATCAACCACCGCGGTCTATTTGTGCCAGCCGCTACACTAACACTATTGGGTCCCGCCAATGAACACTCTCTCATCACCATGGGTTGGCTGGAAGATATCTCTTTTAGAGATAAGCCCGCCTTTGTTAATGTCCTTTTGTATGTAACTTTCTGTCTGTAAAATTGTGCAATAAAAAATATATATAACAAGCATAGCAAAATAGTAAATTGCCGGTCCATTTGTCGCCCACGCACAGCCCGATGAAACGATCCGTGCAGTAGGGCTTGATAATCGGTTGTTATAAACCGGTTTTCACTAAGTCGTTTTTTTAAAGTCTTTAACCATTATACCAGTTATAAGACATCTACCGTTGGACAAAAGCATCTCCCAATGATCTCCATGAAGATTGAAGCCGGTCCTGCGGCTTTCCGCGTCCTTGACTTGATTGTCAGTCACACAATACGCGCACCGGTTCGCAACGACTTTTAGGCAAAAGCATATCCCAATGATCTCCATGAAGATTGAAGATCGGTCCTGCGGCTTTCTGCGTCCTCGACTAGATCGTCAGTCACACAATACGCGCACCGGTTCGCAGCGACTGTTGGACAAAAGCACGTCCCAAAGATCTCCATGAAGTTTAAAAATCGTTCCTGCGGCTTTCCGTGTCCTTGACTATAATAGATGTCAGTCACACAATATGCCCACCGGTTCGTGTTTGACAGTCTAGAAACTTTGCACCCCATCGGCCATCGTTTCTGCAAGCGAGTACCCCTTCAACTGTCACTTGAGTTTGGCCTTGGTTTAAAAAATAAATAAATGTTAATTAAAATATTCGGGGACACTGTACACAAGGTCATCTGATCCCAAACTAGACAAAGCCCGTACTATGGGTGTCATAAATAACCGGTATTTTACCGGTTTCGTGGCCACCCTCCAGTCCCATCCCGTGGAAATTCCAAACAAGATGTTCTCTGAAAATATAACGCTCGAAAGCATAGAGTTCTTTTTGTTTGGATAAGTTAATCCTCAATACATTGTTACTTGTGAAATAAAAGCATTATTTATTAGTTATTACGTTCTTGGATAAAGATGTTAACCCCGAAAACTGTCGTGTGTGAAATCTGAATAGACATATAACATCTTATTAAAAAAGTCAACTGCTGGAAAGGGAACTCCCTCCAGAATTTCGTAGCAAAAAATGAGTGGTATGTATCTTAGTGGAAGTACCTTATTCACCACGCTTGTTAGCTTTGCAACTGGAATCATGAACCGTGGTTGTTGTTGAAAGTTGGTACGTTTACGTACAAGGACGCTGTTGTTCATATTCCAGTTCAAAATCCTTTTGCCGCCTTTCACGAAAGGAGGGTCGATTTGACTTAGTGCTATTCCATACAATAACAGAAGCGTGAGCCTCCTTCCCGTCGGGATAGGCAGAGACCACAGTCCTCCACCTACTACGATCTGACATACTTCTCTCGCTTCCTTTACTCTCATCAACCCGCACATACACTCTCGTCAATCCGCACATACACTCTCGTCGCTTTAGGTGACTTTTGACCTGGCCTTTATACAGGGCTAGTTTTGGACCCCTGGCCCAATTGTAGTATGTTGCTCAGAACATGTATTGGGGCCGAAAAACCCCACTATTGCCGGCACAAGATTTGTATGGGACGACCACAAAAATTTTCTCGTTTTTCGACACATGGTCCTTTGGGAATGTAGTTTAGATACGAGTAACATACTACAATTTGGCCAGGGGTCCAAAAATAACCCTATATAGAACAATTAGAACGTCCTGAATAACTGTGCTAACTTAAGGCGATCCGTTTTCCATACTAAATTCAAATGACTCACAGTCTTATGCGGGACATAAAATGCTGTTGAAAAACTGTATACTGTTATTTGTATGTATATTAGTGTATACTGCTATTTTTACTTAAATTTTTCGCTGATTAATACAAAGATACAGCGAATGCACCTGAGAGTATACTGCTATTTTTAGCACCATAATCAGCTAAAAATAGCAGTATACTCTCATTTTTCAACTGCATTTTATGTCCAGCATAAGAATGCGAGTCACTTAAATCGCCTTAATATAGGTATAAAAACATCTTCATTCCAAAAATCTCCCTTCGCAGACATAAGGAAGGGCTTGTTCGGATCTCGTTCCGGTCGAATTGCCATTTCGACTCGCTTTGTATAACCAAGGCCGCCAGGTCACGGACGCTTCCTACTAAGTTGGTTATACGTTTGGGTGGTAAAAGATAGATAGTTGCTTATTTGTTTCATTTATATCACAGGGTTCTCTTAGCACAGGGTTTTCCTAGTTTGAGCTCCTGTCTCCCACATAATACAAGTTCTTTACAGTACTGTAAGTTGATATATTTGTAAGAAACTTTTTGTGGAGAAAATAAAACAAATTTATTATTTATTTATAACTCTTACACGTGTTGTTAGCTCTGCTACTGGAACCATGAACCGTGGTGGTTGATGTTAAAAGTTGGTACGTTTACTATGAAAATATTTTAAAATTTCCTCGAATCCACGTCGTCTTATCGAATCGATACAGGGTGTCTACTCACAATTTTCGATGTATCAATACGGTACTACTTCGATACATTTGAATTCACAACTTTGTTCACTGATAATAGAATAGAACTAGCTGTTGCCCGCGACTTCATCCGCGAGGGATTCTATCTATTGATCATCCATCCATCTTCCCTTCCGTCTATCTGTCGTCCGTCCGTCCGTCTGTCCAACCGTTCGTCAAACCATCCCTGTCCCTGCCCCTCTCCCCCTCCCTCTCCTCCTCCCTTTTCCTCTCCCTGTCCCTCCCCCACTCCCTCTCCCTACCCCTATTCCTATCCCTTCCGATAACCCTACCCCTAACGCCATCTTAACCGCTATCCCTATCTTCATATAAACATAGAAACGACACCCATATTGATTTTTAGACATTTCAACCCTATCGCACCCCAATTTCACGTCCACCACGTTGGATTTCAAAGTTGTTGTAGTTTTCGTAATCAGCGACCCGATAAACCATACAAATGACACCCATATTGATTTTTCTTCAGACATTTCGTTTTTTCGTGTGTGTGTGCCAAGTTTCGTTACAATCCATTCAGTAGCTTTGACGTGAAAGAGTAACAAACATCCATCCATCCATCCATACTTACAAACTTTCGCGTTTATAATATTAGTAGGATATTGGTTGGATGAATTGTCAAATTGGCAGTGATTAGCGTCCAAACAATATCCTACTCTATCGTCAAGGAACGAAGTTTAGAATTTGCATGTTTCGAATAGTATCGCATCGATATATCGGAAGTTGAGAGTAGACCCCCGGATTGCGTTTAATTTTCGGAAGCTTATCCACCATCGCCTATAGCACCTCCATCCTTAGGCCGGATTAACTCGACGGCAAATTTTAGGCGCCTTTGGGGATGCAGCTATACGAAAGAAAGAGAAAGCTATTACTATTTCTGTCTTTATTATAGCTGCATCTCTCAGAGGCGCCTTAATTTTGCCCCGTGTAAATCAGCCATTATGTGTGTCATTCTTTGACGACACCAAATAGACACAAAGGCGCGTCTTTCAACCTGAGAAAGAAGAAGAACCGTCCCGCGTGTCGGTAGTTTCACTGTATCCCTTACCAACCAACTGGAGACGCATTTTTGAAGCGTTCGAACTTCGATTCGCATTCGAATTGGCAAGATTCGTATACGAATCCGTAAAATCTCAATTTTTGAATATTCATACCTGTGAATTCTGCAACGAGTGGTCCGACCCACTCGTTTTGCACTTCTACCGCTCGAAAGTATATATAATCTGTGATGAGAACGACATTGACGTTTCCTTCACATATGACATTATACTGACATATCAACTTTTTAATTTGCGTTCCATTCCACCGCAATTCATTACCGGTTTTTAAAGTCAATGAGTAATTGCTTTCCGGTTTTTATTTTTTCTGCGTGAAAAGTAAATTGTTCAAAGATTTGAATTTAATGGCAACACTGCTTTCGAATGATTCAAAAATGCGTAAAATCGAGAGCATTAGAAATTGAATTCGCACACGATTTGTGTGTTTAGTTCGTATGCGAACTAAAGATTCACTTCGAACGCTTCAAAAATGCGTCTCCTGAACCGAAACAAAGCAGTGCTTGCAGAAATATGCACGGGAATGGTACACACTACACGGCCGCACGTTGGTGGAAACACTGACCTTGAGCGGGTCTCTGGTCTTGGGCGTTTGTGGCTAAGCGTTGGTTCAGCTTATACTGGTTTTGTTTCCAAGTGCTTGCTGCCGTACTTACTTTCCCAGACGGACTTTGCACAAAAACACTGCCATATTATAATTACGAGTTCCACTAATACCATACTACTTGCACTTAATACCTCGTTATATTTTGATCACATTCACACCTCTCAGTTACACGATTCATTTAATCGAGTTCATTTTATAGTGAAACTTTATACTACGGTGTCCACGTACCGATAAAATGATATTTAAGCCATGATCACACCTTCACCAATTCATAAACTAATTCGGCATACATTGCTGGTTGTAATAAGGATATTAAAATTAACAAAACCAAGCCTCCCAGCAATGTATGCCGAATTAGTCTTTGTATTTAGTAAGGTGTGATTGTGTCTTTACTCGTAGTTAACCAACTAAACGTAACTAACCAGTTACGTCTCGCTATAAATAATATAAACAGTACATACATACATTATGGTATCTGCCCACGTCAGATTTTTGTAGGTCCAATTTTTTTACCGACTTTTTGTAGGACGTGTGCGTTTCGCTATTGCAATAAGTACGTTCCATGTCTCCTACAATCGATAACCGCTATCGTACATGGGCGGGCGCCGCCTTTAAAATCACGCCTCTTTCCCTTCCGTGGTAGGCAAAGACCACAGCCCTCCACCTGTTACGATCTTGACATACTTCCCTCGCTTCCTCTTCTCTCATCAACCCTTTCATTCAAGCTCGTCGGTTTAGGTTACTTTTGACCAGGTCATTACGCAGTACGAATAACAATTACTAGTCTAGGCAACGAAGCGGATAGTTGTATGAAGACCCCCGCATTAAATTATTCCATACAATAATTACAAAAAATGTGTGACAATTTTTTTTTGAATTTTTTTTTGATATTTTGAATTTACATTTAATTCATGATTCTTTATCATCCTGTCAAATAAAATCTGCCTAGAGAATTATGTTGGGGTCAACTGCTTCGTTGCCTACACTACACTATACCGCGTTTTTTGTGCTTCAGAAGGCACCGTACTCCTTTCCGGCTGCTATCTAAGTGATTATTAAGTTATTTGATATGTCAGAGTCCATAACTATTTAAGTAACAACGACCGGAATTGTGTGGTTGGTATGACTATAGTGATACTACCTGCAAAGTCTAAGGTCTCGGGTTCGAATGCTGGTAATAAAAAACAGTTTGGGATGTGGTCTCTGTCTACTCCTACGGGTAAGAGGTGTCATGCATTAAGTCAAATTGACCCGTCGGTGTCGTAGAAGGCGACAAAAGGAATTTGGATCGGAATATGGGCAACAGCGTCCTTGTAAGTAAACGTACCAACTTTAAAAAACAACAACCACGGTTCATGGTTCCAGTTGCCAAGCTAACAAGCGTGGTGACTATGGTCCTTCCCCTACGATACATCCCACTCTTTGTTAGGGTTCCGTAGTCAACAAGGAACCATTATAGTTTCGTCATGTCCGTCTGTCTGTCTGTCCGCGGCTTAGCTCAGAGACCCTTTGTACAAGAAAGCTGATGGATTTTGTTCACGCCGAAAAAGTGATAAAATAAAATCTAAGAAAAATTTTTTTTTTGGTACAAGTAAAGTGGGGGTGAAATCATTTTTTCTTGTTCACCCCATTGTGTGGGGTGGATAGGTCTTTAAAAAATAATGTGAGTTTGCGAAGATCATTTTTCGATTTAGGGATCCGTTAGCGAAATATTCAGCTTAAAAGCGCAATTTTTTGTTGGAGTCGAGTGTCCCTGCCAGCTAAACGGTAGTTAATGGAAATGTGAAAAAATTCATAGTAGTAGTATATATGAGAAAATTAAAAGGAAAACTATCTATCTACAAGGCGAGATTGAATGGAAACGTTGGAAGGGGAAGGCCTCGGCGAACGTACCAAGACCAAATTCAGGACGGTTTGAATAAAGGCCAGGTTAAAAGTACCCTAAACCGACGAGCATGTATGAAAGGATTGATGAAAGTTCAGGAAGCAAGGGAAGTATCTCAAGATCGTAGCAGGTGGAGAACTGTGGTCTCTGCCTACCCCGACGGGAACAAGGCGTGCTAATATGTATGTATGAAAACTATCACAGCTAAGTAGGCTTCATAGGTTAATGAGCTATAGCTGAAAAACTGGAACTAATGTAAATAGCAGTAGCAATGAGGCGTGACGACCTCTACTTATGTTATGAAATACTTAGTCAACACCTGCTTTGCGATAAAAATCGTAAAAACTACGGAACCCTATATTGCGCGTGCCCGACACGCACTTGGCTGGTTTTTTTATATGAAATTCTGGAGGGAGTTCCCTTTCCAGCAGTTGACTTTTTTTAATATGATTTTATGTTATGAATTTATGATGAGAATATTTATTGGCTTTTGATCCTATATATTTATGTATAAGTGTTATTGATAATGATATCGATTGACTATACTTATAGACTATTTTATTTTATAATAGGACCGACTGCAGGTACACACGGCCGCACATCGGTAGAAACACTTTTGGACCTTATGGCGTGGTAATACAGTTGAAAAAGTTTCTAGCGACAAGCGGTTGACCGTACCCACGTCAAAACAAATCGTTCTCTATAAAGTATTCAAAGCTGAACCAAGCTAAAAATACACCGTGAGAGCGACCAGCAAAATAACAGCTTTAATATGTTAATGTCGCGGGTAAATTGTATAGTTCGCCGTTTTACATAATGTTGGGCATTTTACAAAATCCCGAGAAAATGTTAATGTATAACCTAAACCACCCCAAACTAATTGCACTAACCATTTATTTTTGAAACTCTTACTCCTCTTACTCTCTCTCTAACTGCTTTTAAATCTATTGCTGATAGTTTCTTTCTCTGTCTTTAATATCAAGTGTACGTACACACGACCGCACATCAGTAGAAACACTTTTGGACCTTAAGGCGTGGTAATAAAGTTGAAAAAGTTTCTACCGACAAGCGGTTGACCGTACATACATCATGACAAAAAGCCTAATTTCGACTGAAAAGTCTTGACATTTTATGCTATAATAGCGCCAACATGGTGCGACGTACGTCTCTTGGTTAGGGACCTTAAATGCGTAAAAATCAAAAATACTGAGTCTGTTGTGTGTATATTTAAAGCCGCAATCACACCTTCCTTAATTCAGAGTCTGATTCGGCATACATTGCTCATTGAGGTAAGGATTGAAATTAACAGAACAAATTTTCTTGGCAATGTATGCCCAATTAGTCTTTGAATTGTGGAAGGCGTGATCGGGGCTTAATTCTGCTGTGTGCTGTACTGGCCGCTCAGTTAAGCCACGATCACACCTAGCTGAATTCAAAGACTAATTCGGCATACATTGCTCGTTGAAGTAAGGATATTTCAATTAACATAACCAAGCCTCCCAGCAATGAATGCCGAATTAGTCTTTGAATTCAGCTAGGTGTGATCGTGGATTTAAATGACCGAGGTATGGAAAAGAAAAGGGACACCCCGCGTACCTTAATTTATTAGGTTGACTACTTCCTGACATTTTCTAACTCCGAAAGGAATCCTAACAGCCCAACAGTTACCAAAAAATCCTGACGTGTCCGGAAAATTGGTAGCGTTATTTGTGATTAATGCATAGGCGAAACTATAGCCTAGCTTCCTTCTATCTGTCCATTAGATTAGTTCAACAAACATAGACTCATCAAAATTTGTTCATATCAACAACACCAATCCAATTCTCATGTCAGTCATACGCAATCTATTTTTACTGCATTTTTAATGTACGTGAGCGGGTTCGATACGTCGTGTAGGGTTGGCGATTGGTTTAATTACTTTTGCAGAAGAAACTTTCAATAATAGTGTTTTATCATCACATCTCATAAAGAGCGGATTTATAGCGTGTAACTGAAAGGTGTGATAATACCAACAACAACTTTTCCCAAAGAACATAGGTCATAGAACAATTTTTGACCTCCCATAGAAACTGCATCAGCTGACAGCGTATTTTATATGGGTAGTCAAATTTGATTTTTCGTATTTCGACCGTTGTTCCTTGCACCAGTGCACTAGGTTAAGACACAGACTCCTTAAAAACCATTGGTAAATACGGAATAAGGCTAGAGTAACGATCATACTAAAACTAGACAGGAAGTTTCCCCTAGAATTTTACGGCCATAACAACGTGTCAAACAAAATTGAAGGACTTGAAAAGAAAACGTAGTTACTTATTTATTCAATAAGCAATGAGGCATAATTTCGCATAAATTACAATATTTTTTCTATAAACTTCTCATTTTCCGAAAACTCTACGGAAAACTGCTATGGGAGTCCCATCGGCCGTCACTTCACTACTGTGGGTAGGAAGGACCACAGTAGCCTAGTTGGTGAGGTGTTTTCGGTACAAACGAAAAAGACGTAAATTCGAGTCCCCAGCCTTTCTTTGGTTATAACTTTTTGGATCTCATGATTTATACCCAATAGCGATATTAATTACTTGCTTGCATTTTGCATGCATCATGCATAAAAAAAAAAACAAATCTGTGTCGAATACATAACACGACATACGCACGATAGCGACCTAGCGATTACTTGCTTGATCTTGCATGCATTCTGCCTTTGACCTATTAAATCATGACTTTTTTCTGGAAGAAAAATTGTGAAGCCTTTCTTGCCAACCCTATAATATTAATATCGGTTACGATAGCTCTACTCGCGTTTTACGATAATCGTACTATTCCCCCGCTTCCGTACAGTTTTACTGCGTTTTTTTAGGGTTCCTTACCCAAAGGGTGAAACACGGGACCCTATTAATATGCCTCCGATGTCTGTCTGTCAGCGGGCTGTATCTCGTGAACCGAAATAGGTAGACAGTTGAAATTTTCACAGACTATGTATTTCTGTTGCCGCTATAACAACAAATGACAAATTAAAAGAAAAATTTTAATTAAGGGGGTTTTCGCTACTAAAAACGTGTTTTAAGGCGATTTTTGCTCGATTTTATTTTAGCTCTATCATAAAAACAAGAACACTTACAAGCGTGAAAATTGGTATGTTTATGGTGCATAAGCTATGGAATAACAACAAATCATAAAAACTGGTCAAGTCCGTATCGGAATCGCTCTCATTTAATACATTTCTGCGGCTGCGCGTCCATAACTAAAATGATATTTTTGTCTTATGCTACGGAACCCTTGGTGCGCGAGTCCGTCTCGCACTTGGCCGGTTTTTATTTACAACAACGCTGATTGTCGACGAAATGGGGTTCTTCTTCTTCTTTCGTGTCGGCAAGAACACGGGCTAAATCTTACTTGCCCAGAAAACGGCTACCGTGGTAGCCCTCTGGTTATACGTAAAACGAAATGGGGTTATATGCGGTTTACGGCATTTATGGTGTGGAGGTGAAGATCCCTAAGTTGTAATGGAAAATTACAACCTACCCAGATAGCTTCAATGGTGTAGTGGTTAGAGCGTTCGTCTCTCGATCCGGAGGTTCTCGGTTCGATTTCCGGAGGGCAAACAAACGCATGTAGGTGAAAATCTTGATGTTATAGTTTATAGAATTAATAATTGAGATGAGTAAAGTATTAAACTATTTTTTTATTTTAATAAAACTCACAACCACCTAAAGGCTATAAATACAATCAACCTCTTACTGGTATACCTGCTAATATTTTCGACACTAGTCGTATAAAGTGACATTCTTGGAGTTCCCCAGCTATATTTGAAACTTTGTTGAAGAAAGGAAATATCTCAGATTTTTGCTCAGAAATATATATGTTACGGTTAAAGTGATTAATCGGTGATTATTAATAATAACCAAAATGGTGGAAGTGATTAATTTACTATTATTACATAACCTAAACTGACATAACCTAACGTAACCGAACCTCATATAATAAATTTCACAGACTAATCACATTTACCAAATCTTGGTTATTATTAATAATAACCGGTAATTATTATTAATCACCGATTAATCACTATAACCGTAACATATATAGGTATAAGTTGTTTGTCCCGCAGTATACTTGGTCGTAAATATTTCTGGTACCTGGCCTTTCACCTTTATTTTCAAATCTCACCAAATCCTCGCTAGGTTAAGCAGCTGATGTAACACACAGTTTTAAGGAAACAACTTCCCGAAAGTCCCTACCTCGTCTGGAGCTAGGGAAAACAATATGGCGGTAACTTCGCTCATTAATTCCGAAGTTGGGGGACACCTGAATAATGGAATAAATAAAATAGTATTCGCACGCTTCGGCATTTCGTTGTTTTTATGCGATTATTCTGACGGGGGATTATCTCTTTTGTTCTTGCTTTACATTAATGGACAAAGCTCAATGGGTGCCCGCACACGGTCAATCTTGATCGCGATCTGGTAGAGATGCATCTATAAGAAAGAAAGAGAAAGATGTAGGGCCATAGACTAGATGTATACGAGTCTTGACTGTGTGTTTTGTAAAAACTGAACCCTTAGGGTGCGACTTCCTCTGTCTGTTTGTCTTTCTGCCTGTCACACCGCCACACCTGTTTATCTCAACAACCACTCACGCTATCGATTTGAAATTTGGAATGGTTACAGAATATGATTGCCCAACTATATTGAAAACGAGAAAACTAAATTATAGTCTATAGAGGTTTATGTAAATATTACAGCAAAAATAAAACGATCTCTCTTAATAGCACATTATTTTTAGAAATCGGAAAAAGCCTTTACATACTAACTTAGTTTTGCGGTCCTAAAAATACACTTTATTGCTTCTAAAAATATTAAAGGTACCTATACCGGAACCCTCGGAACACTCGCACTTAACCGGTTTACTTAACTAACTTGTGAGGAAACAATTTTTTTTATTCTGACGAGTATAACCCAATTTTCACTCGAAAACTGTGTAACACTGACTCAAGAACGGATTATTTTGAAAATTCGTCCCGTGACGTGTATTTAATGTTTATACGTCAAAAACACATTGTACTTGATACGTGTCCCAGCAAATTGCTTTTCGATCCCCCTCCAAATCTCTCGTTTATTTTACGACAACGCGTCTTGAAGCGATTTTAAATTGCCCCATATTGTACTTATAGGGGGTTTTTATGTTACTTGTGTCACATAATAAAGTAATGGTACTATCATTCAACGGTCAATGTACCCCGCACCCCCGCGCTCACCCGCCCGCGAGATTCTTGTGGTCCTTCTGAGGATCTTTTGTACTGAATATCCCTACGCGACCTTCCTATTCAAAGTCGCGCTTGATGTATGTATAGTGTCAGAGATGCGCTTGTTTGTAAGAACTCCATGAGTTCATTCCGCCATCACCCTTCTACCATCGGGAATCCAGACGCACCGCAGGATATCACCGATACTTGGTTGATATTCGACACACTCTTTCACAAATCTTCCAAAAATCTTTTATATTGCCCACGGCTAAGGAGTGGAATTCTCTGCCTGCGTCTGTGATCCTGAGTTCTTATAATCTGAATCTATTTAAGACGCGAGCTTCTTTTGGGCAAGCTCGTTCCATCGTCGACCTCATCTTTGTTCTCAGGGCTAGATCGACGTCAAAAGGTTCAGAACACTAACAGCTATATATGACTACATAATACTTAAAATAGTATAAACAAAGCCATTTACAGGTATCCGCAGTTAAATACAATGTTTGTTGAAGACATAAGCTAGAATAGAAATAACAAGTAGATAAAAGTAAGAAGGTTACTCTCTAAGACTATCACAATAATAAAACATCAGACAAAACTATCAACCAACTTGCGTGCCTGGTTGGGTCCTAGAGAACAACCCATAGACAGAAAAAGAACATAACCTTTATTTGCTCTTTGTCCATGGTGCCAGCCGCAGCGCTAACAATCGTGGTAACTATCGTACTTCTCATCAAAATTGTACTACGCGTATTTGTTCGAGCAGCTCCTGCAGTGGACGTTTCATGGGCTGTGTTTTTTTTATTTTTAATGGGCTTACTCTTGAGGACAGAGATGAGGTCGACGATGGAACGAGCTTACCCAGAAAAAGCCGATTTACTCGCGACTTGAATAGATTCGGGTCATATGAACTCGGGAACATAGACGTAGGCAGAGGCATTCCACTCTTTGGCTGTTATGATGGTGATGAACCTTTATGACACCATCACTGTCTTAAAGTACCCTCACTTGCTTTAACACACCACTGAACAGATTGGGTTGAAATTTGGTACACAGATATTATAACGTAGGCATCCGCTAAGAACGGATTTTTGAATATTCAACCCTAAAGTAGTGAAACGAGGGTTAAAATTTGTATGGAGAAAACATCAGTTTCGGTAATAAAACCGATTACCACTCGAAATCGCGGGCACAAGCTCTAGTTCGTCCATAGTAAGAAGCGGGCACAAGCTATACTCAGTACAGTGCAGTGAGTCATCGCTTTCCGCCGCTGGTAGAGAAACCCCGTAACCAATGAGGTCGCTTAAAATTATAAAGTCAAATGCACAATGACTAACTGAGGGCAAACCTTCGAAAGGAGCGGTTGTTTTCTATTACGTAATTTTTTTTTTTTGCATTATAAGTCCATTGTGAATACACCTTTACACTGCATTAGCATTAATGACTTACTGCATTCTTAACGCTTACGAACTATAGTTGTCTTTTATTTGAAAATCAAATATTCTTGTACTTGAAAATTAAATATTCTTGAACCAAGTGAAATACAGCAGTTATTTATTATAGTATGTATGTATAAAACCAGCTGTACCAAAATGAAAAGCCGGCCTTGTCTGAAAGGTGATTGATCGTTTGAAAATTACAATGTAAAGAAGGCCTAAACCGTTTCCCCGGCATGCGGCACCGATTTTCATGTTTTCCTTTCTTTATATACGTTTATCGTGTTTTTTTTAATACTATGTATGGGCTTACTCTTGACCTCGATCCAGCCTTGAGGACAGAGATGAGGTCGACGATGGAACGACCTTGCCCAGAAGAAGCCTATTCACTCGCAACTTAAATAGATTCGGGTTATAAGACTTCGGGAACACAGACGCAGGCAGAGAATTCCATTCCTTAGCTGTGCGCATTATAAAGGATGTTGTAAAGCGCTTTGTGCGGATGTGTGGAATATCAACCAAATATGGGTGATATCTTGCGGTGCGTCTGGATTCCCGATGGTAGAAGGGGGGTGGCGGAATAAGCTCATGGAGCTCTTTTGTAGCTATTTATAAAGGTTTGAAATTAGTATCCCGAATATTAATTGTCTTTCGCACGATGTAAAAAAACTTGAGCTCTAAATAAAAAAAATAAAAAAAATAAAAATTCATCTTTTTTTTAATGACAATTATCGGTTACAATATTCATCATCATCATAATCCTACTAATATTATAAAAGCGAAAGTTTGTAAGGATGTTTGTTACTCTTTCACGTAAAAACTACTCAATGTATTTTAATAAAACTTGGCACACATATAGGTTAGGTCCTGGAATAACACATAGGCTATTTTTTACCGCGGGAAAACGCATTTAATGCGGGTGAGACCGCAGATTCTGCGCAGACGAAGTCGCGGGCACCAGCTAGTATCCTATAACAACTACTGCGTAAAGGGAAAAGTGGGAATTTGATATATAATTTACATACGTTATTATTTGTAATTGACGTTGTGGTCAGAACCCGGATGGGTGACCGCTAGTGGCACAAGAACGAGCGTTTCCGTGCTTCGGAAGGCATGTTTGCTGGTGAAAACCAAGTTTCACAGTCTGGCCCACCATCGCAAAGTTGCATGTCTGTCGGTCTTCTACAGATTGTACTTCGGAGAGTGTGCTCTAGAGCTCCACGAGCTTATTCCACCATCTCCCTTCTACCGTCGGGAGTCCAGACGCACCGCATTCGCACAAAGCGCTTTGAAACATCTTTTATAATGCGCACGGCTAAGGAGTGGAGTTCTCTGCCTGCGTCTGTGTTCCCGAGTTCTTATAACCCGAATCTTTATAAGTCGCGAGGGAATAGGCTTCTTCTGGCAAGCTCGTTCCATCGTCGACCTCATCTCTGTCTTCAAGACTAGATCGAGGTCAAGAGTAAGCCCATTTTCAATAAAAAAAAATGTTGCTTCGGAAGGCACGTTAAGCGATTGGTCCCGGCTACTGTCAATGATAGTAGTCGTTAAGCCAAGTCAGAGGCCATTTGAAGGCTTGAAAACTCTGACAGCTAGGTTGGCCACTAACCTGGCAAAGCCTAATCTAGGATTGGGTCTAGTTTGCCGTCTGTGTTTCGGAGGTCAGATGGCAGTCGCTCTGTGTAAAAACCAGTGCTTTTGTCAAATCCCCTAGATTAAAGTAGCGCCAACGTAAGAAGTCCGTTTTGACGTTTCCTTATCACCAACACACAGGGTTAATTTTTCTTTGTAGGTCGTAATTTTTCATACGTTTGACAGCTGTCATAATGCACCTATTACGGTGGCCTTACTTTAGGTAGCTGACTCCGTAAAAAACCATTGACAAAACGGAGTACAGTTTTCGGTATACCATCGCATCATTTAACACTCCTTACTCTGCATATCCCTCAACAACTTTATAGACGCATTTCCATTTGATGTTAAAAAACGCTGTTGGCGCTACAACGGGGAAGATCAGACCACTCCAAACAAGTTTACGATCATACATATTCATGAAAGTCGACAGGGTGGCGACAGAGGGTTTAAACTAAAAGGGAACGCGAGGAAGTAAGGCCCGAATTACAGATAAAGGGCATACGGCGAACGCGAGGTGTAGGCAAGGCACAGGCACGGCACGGACGCGACATTACGTAAAATTACAAAGAAAAGTCGTAAGGCGCAGGCGGCGAAGCGCCTTGCCTGCACCGCGTCGCTTGTATATAATTTACTACACGTCAGTTTCATACATTTTTTATAATAAGGTCTGGTTGTGTTATATTTTTTTTAAAGATAATATTTTCATCTCAATCATGCTTAAAAAATATAGTAATTCTGATTTTTAATTACTAAAAAAAATACAAAAATGTTAGTTCTGAAAATTTAGTTTACCTAAAATTCGCCATACAAAACGGCAATATCATAGAAGACCCAATAAACAAGTTTTGAAGTGACACGATGCCCTCTTGTCGCCTGTCCCTCGCTCTCGCCTTATGCCTTATTTAAGTGTAATTCAGGCTATGTAGTCAGTCAGTGCACTTTGACTTATTGGGTTTTTACGTGCTTAACACAATGATTCTATTAGAGCATTTCTGTTATACAACCCAACACAGGAATAATGTGATATTCTAAGATTGGCCCTAAATATTTTTCCCGTGAAAATAAGAATAATTCGTTGAAATTGATGTACTCGTATGAACGCTATACAAAACTTAGCATAACAAGTTAAGTAAAGAATACCTCTACCAGGAAAACCGGTTCTAATGTACAAATTAACAACTTCGGTGCGAAGCATATTAAAAACCGTCCATAAGTTAGTCTCTGCGAAAGTTCCAAGAACAAAATCTGAACTTTATAAAATTTTGAACTTTTAACCCTAAACAGACGAGCGTGTATGGTGGATGAGAATAAAAGTTGCGAGGGAAGTATGTCAAGATCGTAGCAGGGTCTTTGCTGTAAGGTACGGGAAAAAGGTGTGATGTTTATGAATGTACGAGTATGTAAGTCGTGTCTGACTTGAAATACTATTAGATGTTTCGTCCAGTATATTCCATTCCCTTTGCGGTGGTAGTGGGAAGGCCCAGAATATTTTTTATTTAGTCGAATCAACGATGTGGTGCTATTCCCGTCTTTTCCCCTTTACCATAGAATAAAGTAATAGTACTATCATACAGAAGGGACACTCTCCGCCCCCCGCCCGCAATCTACCCCGCACTCGTGGTCCTCCTAAGGGTCTTTTGTACTGAATATACGGGCCTACCAGACCTTACAATTTCAAATTTGCGCTCGTTGTATTTAGTGTCCGGGAAGCGCCTCTAATTTGCCTCAAAGAAACAATAGGGAACATGCATACATTTTTTTAGTCGTATTTATTAACGTAATATGAAAATACCGTAGTAGAGATGACAAAAAGTGATATTAAAATTTAGATCGGGTAGTAAATACGGCCGTTATAAGCATTTAAAACTACTAACCACGCGCCGAGAAGACAGAGAGATCCGACATGAATATTGACGTCACAATGCACTACGGCCATATAAACTCCACATTATATTTCGTTTTGCTAGAAAGAGACAGAAACAAATCTTCGATGGCTTATATCTTTTTTGATATAATAGTTATTCGAAAAATAGTTTTACTGTTTATTCCATGAATGAGAATATTTTTTTTAAATAAAATTCGTGCATGTTCCCTACGCCATTATTCAAATAAAAAATTTGTAATATGGCTTCTGTCAACAAAGACAATATTCGTTCGTCTATTTAAAGACAACAATTCCTAACTTGAGCATTCTTGTTTCCAGGTCTAAGCGGTACAGCAGCAGACCTTCAACACAGACGCGAGGTGTTCGGGTCGAACCTCATCCCGCCGAAACCCCCAAAGACTTTCCTCACGTTGGTATGGGAGGCGCTACAGGACGTGACGCTGATCATCCTAGAAGTGGCTGCCATCGTCTCCCTCGGGCTCAGTTTCTACAAACCGCCCGATGACCCCACAGATGCAGGTAGGTTAAAGGCTTTAACTCACTGCGCCCGATCCACAGGCCCGATCCGTTCCGCCGATACGACCAAACGATGCGATCTGACGCATGCGTTCTCTGTAACCATGGCCGCCTGTGTATGCCTACCCACTGCCCGCGTGCGATATACCACCGCACGGGCAGTAGGAAGGCATACACTTGCTGATAATTTTCCAGTGAGTGTACACACTTCTGGAACAGACAATCTCTCGTGCGGAGACATTGGAGATTTTGTCAATTGCTGTGGATTCCGAAAATATCGTCCGTCTGACCGCAATCGCTGCTGTACCATTGTATAGGTAGTGGCGGGGAGGTGGAGGGGGGGAAGGAAAGAGCAAGAACTAGTTGCCGCCGGGAGCGATGATTAGCTATGGCCCCCCGTCTCGCCGTGGGTTGCGGTCAGACTATAACTGATGTATCTTAGACTATCCTGGTATGAAAGGAGACGGAGGTTTGAAATGGATTTCAAAATTCTCAACCTCCTTTCTTGTCATGGCAATGTGAGGAAAAAAACATATAGGGACGATACTATGAGAGGACGCGGTTAAGTCCATTGGTTTTCAATGAACTTAGCCGCTTTCTTAATCTTTAGCGTTACTAACTGCAGTTGGACTTCAATTTGTGAATAGTCATCCATGCTTCTATATCGATTTTAAGATTCAACAAATCTTAATATTTTGAAAAAAAAATGCTTAATGATTTGCGTATTGCGTACAATTGCGTGGACATGTCGAAATTTCAGCGGTTGGTTTACCAACTTCTTCAAAATCTCACTTATTAGACAGGTTTCTTCAATTTTTTTTTTACCTAAGATGGCTATTTCAGAATTGAAGACGTGTCCACGTTAGAAATCTTGATAAAATGTGATTATTAATTCGTGTATTTTCTCTCTTTTCAATTACGATTATGGAATATAGACGATCCGGGTAAGATACAAGACGTAATTTGCTAGTTAGTGATATACTGTGAGTTGAATGGTCATTGAAGTTAATGTCAAGTTAAATCTCGTGCTGCCCTTTTCTACATAGAAAGAGACGGCAAAAGATTTTAAGGGGGATTAAATTTAATGAGATTTTTATGGAAATCGTTCAAGAATAATCTTGATCGATTCCAAATTGCAACCAAATTGATTCAGTGTTTTTTATTTGTAGAAGTATGTTTATGTCCCCTCTTCCGATGTCCGTTTTCTTTACACCATGGTGTGCTGAAAAAAAAAAAGTGGTGACATTTTTTTGTTTTCATGAATTGTACCTATACTCGTATTTCAGTTACTGCCTTAGTGGCTAAGTAGTCTGGTCTTGTGCTTCAGTTTAATAATAGCTGACCAAAATTATCGACCTCTCTTTTTATCAAGTTCTCTTATTGTCAATTGGTTTACTCTTGACCTCGATCTAGTCTTGAGGATAGAGATGGGACGAGCTTGCCCAGAAGAAGCCTATTCACTCGCGACTTGAATAGAATATATTTCGAATGATAAAGTCAAAAATATGTTTCTTATTCAACAAAATATGTTTCTCAAATAAAGGTATTGGCTTTTATGTTCCGAATAATATTCTTGATTTGGCCGAAGGTCCAAAGAGCTGCTAAAATATCTTAAGACCTGGTTATAATGGTGTCACAATTTAGGACCTTGGGCTATTATCCAAAGTAACAAATTAATGTCACTTCTTTTGAAAATAGTGACCATGGTACCACGGCATGTCATATAGTAGTGTACATTTGAATACAAACCGTAGATTGCACTCTCTGTCCTTGTCTGTCTTCCCCATATCCGTATATCTGTCTGCTTCTCTCATGTCTGCAATAGTGTGTGCTATGTGGTTTCCAGGCTCATGTCTACATAAATAAAGCTAAATAAAAATACTGTTAATATAAATCTGTTAAAAAGCGACCTATGTAGGCTGGTGCTCAATGAAAAGATGAGTCTAAAAAAACAGGGTTGCCTGGGCGCAACCTGGCACGTTATGTACAGTCAACAAAAAACTATTTTTTTTTTCCTTATCGTGTACCAAGTAGTACATAGTCTATACAAAGGTACTAATTAAGAAGTACAAAACCAACGGATTGCCTCGCCAAACCCTGGTACTTAGTGAGTTGAAATAATCTAAAAAAAATACATTGCATCTCGCTAAACTTTAGACAAGGCAACCCTGGTTATTTTGGTACATATTATATTGATTAGTACTTTTGCAGGTACTTTGTTCTTACTTGATACACGAATTGGTAAAAAAAATAAAATCAACAGTTTTTTGTTGAGTGTATGAAACGTGCCAGGTTGCGCCCAGGCAAACCTCTTTTTTTAGACTCACCTTTCCATTGTGCACCAGTCTAGATAGGTCGCTTTTTGGTGGGCGATGAGGTAGGGTTGTCAACTGCCCGCTCTCCATCTATATCTTCTGTTTTAAATTAATAACAAAAAAATCATAACCTAAGTCCGTTCAAAGTCAGGGACCCGCCTAGGGTAGTCTTTCAGTAGAATTTTCCCAGCTCACAACTTAGCTCCCTCGCACAGCACTGGTGATCCACCCTTAAGGTCATGGTGTTTCCACCGACGTGCAGCCGTGTGTACTTGGAATATCTTTGGCTACTTGCCCTGCTGTAGCCATTGGTCATCCGTAACAACAAACAACAAAACAAACATTACAAACATCATATCCTATACTATTAAACTAGCAATATTTGTATATATATTGTAATCGGTTTCTGAAAAACGGCTTTAACGATTTCGATGAAATTTACCATACAGGGGTTTTCGGGGGCGAAGAATCGATCTAGCCAGGGTGTCTACTCTCAAAGTCCGATATATCGAAACGATACTACTCGAAACATGCAAATGCAAATCTTCGTCCCTTGACAATAGAGTAGAATATTGGTTGGATGCAGTTTGAAAATTCATCCAACCAATATTCTACTGTATTGTCACGGGACGATGTTTTGCATTTGCATGTTTCGAGTAGTATCGTTTCGATATATCGGACTTTGAGAGTAGACACCCAGGCCTCATATTGTCTAGGAAAGTTCGTTTTCCCCGTGTTTTCAAGCATTTTTATAAAATACCGCGTCTTAGACAGAAACCTACAGCGCCATCTGTTGGCGGATAGCATAACTAGCTCACTCGATGATATTTTAATGTTGAGGCGGCTATTATAGAGCGAAGCTCGGTCGCCCAGGTACTAGTTTATAATGTAAGATGCATAGCTATCTACATTTTAGCTGTGGTGTAAGTGGATTGATGACGATTATTCAAATTAGATATATTCAATGAGCCGAAACAAGATTAATAGCTTCACACACTGGTATTTACATGGAGCTTCGATAAACTTGTTTAGATTCAGATTATTTATTCAATGTAGATTCTTTACAGAATACTTATAGAATGTCATGCAGAATACAATTCAAATAGAGCGAGTCTACGCCGTTTCGGATCGTGCTATGGCAGCGTAAAAGAAACGGCAAGAAACCACTGCAGCACGGCCTACTTTAAGAGTCGGCTTTTTACAATGTTTTTCTTGTGTTTCGCTGGAATATCAGAGCACCATACCTCTTTGTCATTCATATAGTCATCTAATCTATAGTAAGCATAGTGCAAAAACCTTTTATGAACTCTTACGGGGTTGAATGCTACAATTTTTATTTTACAACTTTCGGAAATTCAACAAAACATCGACTATACAAAATTCGCTAAGCTAAATAAATAAAAATGATTTGTTTTATATTTTTAACTGAAAATTTAGACTATTTTAGGAAACTAATTTGTTTTTTTCCGCCTAAAATACTATTATTAATTTTATATTAATTTTTTAAGTTTTAAAGTTGATGACGTCATTTCACAGTAGACGATGAAACGATTGCCATACCAAAACGAAATCGCGGGTTGGTAGGAAAAATCTTTAGCCAAGTTATGCTTGGTTTTATGTAGAAAACCTTTTTACAGCTAAATCGTCAAAATTTTTCGGGTGCTTTTGGTTCTGTGATTTAGCTACTAATTTCTAAAATTATATTTGATCTAATTGTGTTGTTTATGGTCAAGCAGGTTATGAACTTCTTCATTGGTCATCAACCTTTTTGGTAATATTTTTTACACATTACTGGTATCCCCGTCTTTGACTTATTTTTATGTCATGCTAAATGTTGTTTAAAATCACGCATTTTTCTGCAAAAACAGTGAAATATTGTTGCGTAAATGGCTGCAAAATTGATAGCTATGCTATTTGCGGAATATTCTTTTATGGGTATGCATTATTCCTTTGATTTTTCTATGAAAAAGCCGAATTGTTTTACGTATGAAGTAGGGTGGCTATAATATACGATGTTTGAACATACAGGAAAACAAAAGGTACAACCACATCAGTACTGTGAGATGTGAATCTGCGGAAACTGCCCATAAAACTGAACAACTTGTCCCAAAGAACATTATGATAGACTAGTCTCAAACTCCCAACTAACATTATGGACGACACGCGGGGAGCCAATGAACAATTTGCACGTCTGCCCTGCGCTCCCTCGCGATATTTCGAGCCACATTTACGGTCAGCATCGGAGTTTAGTGCCGTGATTATTGAGAGGTATTATGTGAAGTTTTTTTACCTTGGGTTGGAATTTATTTAAAAGAGTTTCATTTTTCGATTTTGGTATGCCTCTTACGGCCAGTTGCATAAAGCGACATTAAAGTTAAATTTCCTTTAATTTTTATGCTGTCACTTTCTTTATCATCGAAACAGAAAGTGACAGCAATAGTGTACCGAATGGCACAGTACGATCGAAGCAGGAGGACAGGAGCAATAAATAAAAACGCCTTCGTACACGGAATACAAAACTTCGTCGTGTAGTAGTAGTGAAGCAAACCACCTCGCTGAGAGAGATGTATTCTTGCTCATATTCAAGTGGATGGTAGTTATTTTTAGAAGGTATTGTTTTGGAATTTGGGAGAAATTTTGTTTTGTTTTATTCATTGATAGACCGACCTATTTTCTCGA
The DNA here is from genome assembly GCA_947532105.1 of Athrips mouffetella. NCBI lineage: Eukaryota > Metazoa > Arthropoda > Insecta > Lepidoptera > Gelechiidae > Athrips > Athrips mouffetella. The sequence goes on from OX383981.1 coordinate 16,368,584, forward strand.
TTCATCCGTAACTTCATTTAAAAAGTAGGGGGCTCGCGACTAGGCCGAAATGCAGTTGGTTGATGTTGAGTTTTTACAAGAATACCAACAAAGACCTTTATCGGCCTGTTGTTCACGGACGGACAGAAGGGACGCACGCACGTATAGATGGACAGAAAGACAGCTGATGTACGAGTGGTGTTCAGTACGTAATGAGAATGAACAACATATTGGTTTTAAGTCTTTTGATGTTTGAAAGTATTGATAGTTTATTTCAGTAAACCTACCAAAGACTTGGGCCATAATATTAAGAAACGTATAAATGAGGTAAAGTTTAAGAGCCAGTTCATATTTTTGAACCTATTCCTATTCCGTGTGAGTAAAAAAATGTAAAGTCGGAACTAAATCTATGAATTAAGAAATAAAACCTTTTATTTATTCGATAATTTTGTTACAAGTCGTACCTTTAATAAAATTTGTTTATCAATAAACAATAAGTCATAAAATACAAGTCAAATATTATTTATTGCTTTGCTTCTGATGATGACGCATCGTAGTCGGACTTTTCTGGAAAGGAAGAAGAAAAATGAAAAAAGGTTTATTTTGGAAACAAACAAAAAGAATGCTGCTGCTGAAAAAACTCCGATCCAATAGTTGAATATCACCGAGTGATAAAATATAATTTTTGAGACATCAAAAATTAATGTACCCTAATAATCTGTTAAAATATGAACCATTATACATGAAAAGTAATAATCCATCCCTTCTTTATATTTAACGAATGTCAATCCCATCAAACCGCACTTTTGTAAAGATAAAATTTTAATTTTGAATATTTCGGATGATGTACTTTGTACTCATGACATGCTTGAATAATATTCATGACATGCAAATAATATCATGCTTGAATAATACTCCCATGTTATACATAACATCAAATGAAACGTCCACTACAGGACAAGCTCCCTTCAGAACTACTTGGAAGGGGATTTACCATAGCTACCATGCTTTTAAGCGTTGTGGCTGGCGACCGCTGTTGTTGGTGACCGCAGTACGTAAGATGAGACGATACATACAGGGGGACGCTGCTGCCCATCCTTCATTTAATAAGCCCTTAGTCACCTCTTACGACACCCACGGGTACAGATGGGTTAGTACTATTCTTTGCCGGCACCACACGGACTTGACTTGATTTACCTCTATGATTCTACGATTGAGCCACGAGCCAAACCAAAGATGGATCCTCAGCGTTGCAAGGGTTTCAATGCACGGGACGCAAAATACTTTTTATTGCCGAGCGAAACACAACTTTTCAGTTAGAGACGAAAGTATAAAATCTTGCCAAATAAAATATTGAAAATGAAGCTGCTCTTCCAGAGGGCTTCAATAATAATACAACCCCAAGCCTAAATAAAACAGTTTGGTCACCCTACTTTGTGACAGAGATGCATTACCGACTGTTGGCGTTTAACAGAAAGAGCACAGAGAATAAAAGTTTTCTTATCTATTGGTTTTTTTTGTTGTGGAATGACGTCACTCAGTGGTCAAATGAATGTTACAACTGCCGCAGCATTTTTTAATATATTACCGCAATCAAATTATTTTTCTATTCGAAAATAACAAAATATGGTATGATATAAAAATATCTCGAAATGGTTTTTGTATTTCAGTGTCTTATATCATATTTAGCTTGGCCAATTACTAGTCAATACAAATCGACTGTCCATACTGAATGATCGATCAAATTAATTTGTATGAAGTGTTATATTTTTTGCGAATTTCAAGAAGTCGTCTAAAAAAAGTTGCATTTAGCTCCAAGAGTAAGCCCTCTTATATACAATAACGTATTAAAGCTCTGTATTCAAGAACATTTCTTATAAATACACTAAAATAAACCAAATTCGTTAAACATAGGAAAATATACCTATAGATATACCTAAGAGTATTAAATTCAATACTTTAGCAGTCGAGTCTTCGCTCCGATATAGGTAGTTACATCTAATATTTCACTCACTCATACCTAAACCCGTATTAGAGGAAAGAGACAGCGATATCACCCATTAGGTTATATATGGACGTTCATTGAATATAAGTTGTATTAGTTAATACATTCGAGGCAGGTGTTCACGATCCGGTTATGTATGTAGACGATTGTTTGATTTCTGATTAAAGTTTCATGAATCATGTTTCGGTCGTTTGTCCTAAAAGGCCGGTAGCGTACAAGTAGCACCAGTGGTGTTGCAGGTGTCTATAGGCGGCAGGACACCATCAAGTGCACTGTCTGCTCGTTTGACAGCTATAACATAAAAAATATTCGTAGGTATATTCAATTTTTTAAAATCTTTTTGTAACTAGTGGGCCGCTGTTCGATTTAGTTGCGTTGATTTCGAATCTTTTTGTAATATTGATCTTTTTTTACTGGCCTATACTGACCCACTGCTGGGCAAAGGCGTCCCCCATACATTTCCATTGCTCCTTATTTATTGCGACTGTCGGCCACTCTAAATTAATATTAAAATAATATTAAATCTTTATTGGCACATATAAACAAAATTAACGGCAGTATGCGTACTGATCCCCACACTAGGATTCCCTATGTTGTAGGATAACAGTCTCTTCCTGTAGGATATATTATTATTACATTTATACTTGTTTATCATATATTTGCTTTTAAAACATTACCTAAATTAAAGAGAAAGTAGATTAACAGACAGATACTCGTGTGCGTGTGTGTGCATTGGGATAATTTCGAAAATTTTTAATTAAATGAGTACCAAATTAAATGAGTTCACTAAAATTAAATGAGTATCAAATTAGTTGATATTTTATGCTCTGAATGTTGGAGCGCGGGAGAAAAATAAGATGGTGTACTTATAGTTGATTGTTCCTTCTAGACCAAAGAATCTTCTGGTTCGTTTTATTAATTCGTAGTTGTAGAATCACTCTTTGTAGGAATTACCCGCAATGCACCTTACTTAGCAATAAATAATTCATGAAGTATTTTTTAAGTTATATTTTTATATACAAGGTGTAAGGGACGGTGTACCGAAAAATGAACGGGCGAATTTTTTTTACCTCTCCATACAAATCGCTCACTCTGATGGAACAGTTTGTATGGGAAGGTCGAAATTTTATTTCATCTTAAAATGTTCCTTTGGGAAAGTTGTTCAGTTTCGTTGACTGAGCACGCCCTTTCAGTTTTCTGTACACCATCCTAACACCCTGTATACTAGGTTTTCCCTTTTAGTCTAGGCAACGTAGCGGATCGTTGTATGAAGACTATGAAGACCCCCGCATTAAATCCTCAGTCGATGAAACTTTGCTGGTGTATTACATTACATGAGACAAACCTTCTATAAAAACAATCCAAAAAAAAAATCGGTACTTTTAATTTTTCCATACAAAAATTACAAAAAATTTTTTGTATTTTTTTTTTTTTGGGTATTTTGAATTTACATATATTTCATGATTCCTTATCATCCTGTCAAATAAAATCTGCCTGAGAAATTTATGTTGGGGTCAACTGCTTCGTTGCCTACACTATTTAATCAACGAGGTGTTCGGTATTTGGAGAACAACAACTTTTGTTCTACGACGTTTTGGAGTACTCAAAATCCCATAAGACTTTCCGGCCAGCTAACCATCAGGTATATGGAGATTTTTAAAAAGTCGTAAAACAAAAACTATTGGATTCCTACAGAAAAGGTTTTTCACGAATGTGCTGTCTCTCATATTTTGAATCTTATTACAAAGGTATTAAAGTATAAATTGTATTTTCCAGCACATTTGGACGAAGAGGAAGGGCATTACCAATGGATCGAGGGTCTGGCGATCTTAATATCCGTCATAGTAGTCGTCATAGTGACAGCGTTCAACGATTATACGAAAGAACGGCAATTCAGGTGGGTCTTTCACTCATACTTCAAACAATAAAACACCTCACACCCCACTCTACTGTCGAAATGTACCTTGCTTAATTAGAATGACATCTGCCGGCTTAGCACGCTACAGCTGTCAGTTTATCTAGGCCCATAGATTGAAGAACGAGTGTTGCCAATTTACTGACTTTAAGCATGGTCACATTTTTTTGACAACTGTTCAGTGCATCACATTTTGAAAGACAAGGATGGCTACATGTATTCGTGTATAAGGTTATCTCGGCCTAAAATATCAAACGAGCGAAGCAGCGTAAGCCCGAGTTGTTGTTGACCATTGCCAGAAGGAAAGTGGCCTTCTTTGGGCACTTGCAAAGAGGCTCCGCATTTCAATTCCTGCGGACAATTCTTGAAGGCAAGATACCGGGTAGAAGGCCACCAAGAAGGCCGAGACGGAAATGGTACGATGACATAAGGGACTGGACCGGATTACACTACCACGAGTTGAAGAGGGTGACGGAACGCCGCGACGAATACCGATTGCTGACCTCCAAACTTCATTTCGAAGATGGCACCCCATGATGATGATGAAAATATCAAAAACGTTATTTGTGGGTTTGCTAAACATTTTTTTCCACAGACATTTCTTCGCGTTTAGAGTTGATAGATTAGATGACATTATTCCTCAAATAAAGTGACATTTCTCCGAGATATATTTTCTCTGGGGCAGCGTGCTAAGCCCACAGGTCTCTGTAGACCATAGATACTTTCCTGATAATTTGAAAGCGCCATCTACTTTCAATGATATTTTTCTGGTATGAGATTTGTCCATGGTAAACCTTATTTATTAATTATTTATATTATCTTTGCAGAGGACTTCAAAATCGTATAGAAGGCGAGCACAAATTTGCTGTAATCCGATCAGGCGAAGTGAAACAAGTACCTATAAGCGAGATAGTCGTCGGTGACATCTGTCAAATCAAGTATGGAGACTTGCTACCGGCCGACGGAGTGCTACTGCAGAGCAATGACCTCAAGGTGAGTCCTGAAACGCGGTATTGAGATGTTTCCTAGAAAGGATATGAAGGCACGGGCGAAGTGATACAAGTACCTATAAGCGAGATAGTCGTCGGTGACATCTGTCAAATCAAGTACGGAGACTTGCTACTGGCCGACGGAGTGCTACTGCAGAGCAATGACCTCAAGGTGAGTCCTGAAACGCGGTATTGAGGTGTTTTCTAGAAAGGACATATAAAGGCATTTTAAAGATTTTTTGGATCGCAAAGCTCGTTTATTTGTAAAGGTGTTTTGCTGATTTCTAAAAAACTGTTCTTTTTAGAAATATTGTTTATTTATCCTGTAATGTTTATATAAACTTCTATCGACTGTAATTAATTCAGATTTTACCTTTCGCTAACTTCGGAGACAAGACAACTGTATTTTTTTTGTTATTTTTTCATCATAACCTGAAAATTAAGTCGTAAAAAAATTATAAAAATCTGTTGCGGAATTTACAAGTAAAGCCCTTTCACATGATACACCACTCGACTTGAAAATTTTGCCCCCCTATTAGGGCCCCATTTACAATAATAATAATAGCATGATCAAAGTAACTTACCTGTAAGTGAACTTCGATCATTATTATACGCCGTTAACGCCTCGTCTGGAGATTAACCCTGTAGTTTATAATATCCTCGTATCACTGAACACGCGTTTAAAGAATTATTAAAAAAAAAAACGAAAAAGAACGTTTTACCCCTACCTGGCAACCCCATCTAGAAATGTCATTATGTTCAAAGAAATTATTTTCATTATTGAGCTGGGAGGGAAAATTTATATGAAAATATGGGTAGGGAGTCCAGACGAGGCGTTAACGGCGTATAATAATGATCGAAGTTCACTTACAGGTAAGTTACTTTGATCATGCTATTATACTTGTTAACGCCTCGTCTGGAGATTAACCCTGTAGATGTTAAAAGATAGGAGAAATAATGAAAATAAAGGAATAATATTTGGAAACAAGAAATTTTATTTTCAATTCCAAACTCCCTATTAGGTACATAAACTATATTTATAGTTAAAATTAGTTTTGTATCCTCAAAAATTAATAATCAATTATTATTTAAAATGCAGTCACCAAAATTCTGATTGTCAACTAAAGGCAAATTATAGAACTTTGCGAAGTTCTGTGATTTATGAGACCAACCTGCTGTTGACTTAATCATATTTATGTTAAGACCCTTTCTGTTTGCGGCAGATGTCGCGGCATGGCGCGTGCTATGTGCCGTAAACACTGTGGTATCTATTCCAGCTTCCAGTAGAATATCTTTTATCCATCTACTAAGAGTATGAGTGGACGCTGGAGAATGTGGTTTCTTGGTGATAACAAAGAGGTTTTTATGATTTTGTCTTAGTGATTTAGTCACTTGTAAGTAATTACAGAGTGTTATTGCTGGGCATATGCTCTCTTTTTCATAGTATTTTAATACTAAAAGAGGTTGTAAGGAATTAATTTTTGATGTTTTGATCAACTGAGGTACTTTAATTTTTATGCAATCATTATTTATGGAAATATTATCAATTGTTATTTTTGAAAAGGTTTGTAATCTCTGTGCTGTTGTTAAGGCAAGTAATATCAAAAGTTTTTTGGATAACATATCTAAGTTAAGATGTTCATTGGGATAAAAGTTACTAACAAAGTCTAATACTAAACTGGGGTCCCAGGTTTCATTATATTTTGGTTTGTTTGGTCTTAGTTTAAAAATACCCTTGAAAAATCTGTTAATATCTTTGTTAACACTTAATTCAGCGTCCAATAAGAGGGATAGAGCTGACCTCATGCTGTTAAGGGTACCATACATAGCTCCTTTATGAAATTTGTCAGTTAGAAATTCTAAGATGAATGGAATAGATATAAATGTGGGGTCAGCTTTGTGAATTTTACAGAAATTCCACCATTGAATGTAGCAAGAATTATACTGTTGTACTCTAAAGAGTATCCTTTTTACACACTCTAAAGAGTATCCTTTTTTCAAATAGATTTTGCTGATAACTTCCCTGCAATTAGTGTAAGGCTCTGGTGTAGGGGATGAACTGGTCTGAAAGGAGATGAAAGAAGTTTTATGTTAGGTTTTAAATAAACAAGTTTTGAAATCAACATGGATTTGAATAAAGGGTACCATGCTTGTGAAGGCCAATCTGGTACAACTAGAATGCCCTCAGCATTATCTTGTTGTATTTTTCTCAAGCAAGGTAATATCATACTGAATGGAGGGAATGCATAAAAATTGAGTCCAGTCCAGGAATTAGTAAAAGCATCAACAGAATAACAGTCTGGTTCATTTTTCCATGATATAAACATTTCACATTTTCTGTTTACACGTGTTGCAAACAAATCAATATCGGGTGTACCTAAGCTTGATATTATTTTATTAAATGCATAGGAGGCTAACTCCCATTCAGTTTCAGAGTTGCATATTCTTGACTGAAAATCAGCTTCTACATTTTCTTTTGAGGGTATGTATGAAGCAAAAATGTACAAATTTCTTTCTTCACAGAATTGCCAAATCTTTCTAGCCAGATGGTTGAGATAAGGAAATTGGATGCTGCCCATTCGGTTGACATAGGATATTGCTGTAGTATTGTCAGATCGAATAAGAATATTACAATTTTTTTTATTTTTTGTGAAACATTTTAAAGCAAAATAAATAGCTAACAATTCTAAGTAGTTGATATGAAACTTTTGTTCTTCTTTTGACCAGAACCCATGTAATTTTTGCTCTTTACATACGATACCCCAACCAGTTAAGGAACTATCACAGAAAATTTCTAATTTGTATTTTTCTCGTTTCACAGGAGCTGAGGCAGTAGGTAACTTTCTTTTCCACCATTTAATTTCATCTAAAATTTCCTTAGAAATTATCATTTTTGCTTCATAATTATCACTAGACTTTAAGAGAGCTAAATATTTGCTCCTTTCCAAAGTCTTTGTGTAGAGCCAACCATAAGGCACTGCAGGGCAAATTGAGACAAGAGAACCAAGAAGAGAAGCAAATTCTCTAATTTTACATTTACATTTCTGGGACACAGAATTTAACTTTTTTAGAGTCTTTTCCTTTTTATCTGTTGGCACACTGATGGTATATGACTCACTATTCAAAACAAAACCTAAAAATTTGCATTTTTTGTCCGGTTCAAGTTGACTTTTATCATTATTGATGATAAAACCTAAAGACTGGAGGAATTCAATAGCAGTATTAAGATTTTGTTTACATTCAATTTTTGAGGATGCTATAAATAAAAAATCATCCAAATAGTTCACTAATGTGATACCTTGTGATCTTAGGTGAGTGACCACTTGTCTCATTATTTTGTTAAAAACATATGGTGCAGTCGAAAGTCCAAATGGTAATACATTAAACTGATAATGTTTGTCATTAAACATAAATCTCAAATACTTTTGGGAATCGTTTCCTATTTTAAGTAAAAAATATGCATCTTTTAAGTCAATAGATGCCATATAACAATCTTTTTCAATTAAATTTAGTGTCGTTCTTATATCCTCCAACTTAAAATGAGTAACTGGGACAAACTTATTAAATTCCTTGAGATTTAGAATGAATCTAAGGGAACCATTTGGTTTGGGCACAGTAAAGATTTTTGAATAAAATTGATTTTCAGAGGGCAGGCATTGGCCGATTGCTCCTATTTTGATTAGGTCTATGATACATTTTGAAATGTTTTTACTTTCAGCTGAAGAAAAAGTATTATTTTTTGGTATCTTATTTTGTGACACTTCTCTAAGAAGAGGGATAGTATATCCATTTTGGATCCAATCTAAAACAATGGTATTTTGAGTAAAAAACCAGTTTTGGAAAAAATCTGAAAGACGTCCAGCAAAACTTGCCTCTACTCTGGACGACGACGGTAGGTGCGGTTTTGGTGTTGATGTTTTTGCTTTTCCCTTGTCATAGAGCGCAGGTACTGACGCTGTTGTTGTTTTTTCAGAGGTGCAGATTTCGTTGTTGGTGTTCCATCTGGACGCTGTGCTCTCTTCCTCAACTCGTTGTGCCCGCCCTGCTTCTTGTTGGCGGACGGGCCCCAATTGTTTAAAGGCTGAAGACTTGGGCGTAATTCCTTTGTTGATTTCTCAATATTTTTATTTTCTTTTATAAGTTCACTCACATTTTTTCCGAATAATGATTCTGAGATTTCAGTCTTCTCTAAACATTCTTTTAGATTTTTGTTAAGACCTGGCAGAATAACCGACCGTCTCGTTTTTGATTCCAAATTATGTACATCACACAGAAGACGAATGTAGTTCGACAGGTGTTCTGCAGACTCAGTATCGTTATTTTCTAGCATTTTGTTTAGTATTTTACTTAGTCCACAAATTGCAGAGCCAATTTGGTTTTGTTTTTCGCATAGGTGCTTGTCTCTAGTTATAGCATGTGTTGACAAGGATGCTTTAATTTCCGTATTTAGTATGGGAGCTGTAGTACAGAGTCCCTTAATCGACTCAATGTCTTTGATAAGCTTTTGTTTTGTATCATTATCTAGGCCCTTAGCAAGGATATTTTTCCATATTTTTATAATATCAGCATTTAAATCAAAACTTTGGTCTTTAGCAATAACATGACCAATTTTTGTCAAAAATTCCTCAGAAATTGGATTATTTTTTGGCTCTTGAGGAGGTACTTCTTCATTGTCAGATTCTGAGTCACTGATTATGCGATTTTTACGCTTTTTGGGTGTTTCAGACTCTTCTGGAAAAAAAAAAAGGGTAAATTTTTATGTGTATCACATGTATTCGCTCGTAATACCGTATGATAACTACTCAGTATCGCTTAATAATGTTATCGATGAGATCATTATACGAAAATCAGTAAGGAACATAGTACAGGCGCTCGTCCTATCGCTGAAGTTCATAATAACCAAGTATAGGCACTCGTCCTATCGCTTAGGTTATGTTTGAAATAACTCGTATATTCGCCCGTAATATCGCGAGTTTGTTTTTTACTTCAGAAAAAGATGCTTTCTATGTTTCATATAGGCGCTCGTCCTATCGTAAAACAAATGAAAGCCGACGAATAACAAAAAAGAAATTTTTCGCACACACGTGTAAGGCAATCTTACCTTCCGACGATGAAAAGAGAAGTTCTAAAAGTTTCCTCTTTAACTTGCTTTTTTCTTTCGCCATGGTTCACTATATTTTGATGAAAAACTGTAGAAATAACACTATATTTATATTTTTTCTCGAAGAGAAAAAAGCGGAGAAACGCGCGCTATTGACACGAAACGTCATAATGACATTTCTAGATGGGGTTGCCAGGTAGGGGTAAAACGTTCTTTTTCGTTTTTTTTTTTAATAATTCTTTAAACGCGTGTTCAGTGATACGAGGATATTATAAACTACAGGGTTAATCTCCAGACGAGGCGTTAACAAGTATAATAATGTTTTTATAATAATATTTTTTTTGTTTGTAATAAAGTTAGGAAATCATATTCTAAAAGTATTCCAAATTTCAAGTCGATAGCATAAGTGGTTGCTGAGATAAATAGGTGTGACATACAGACAGACGCTTCAAAGGGTTCTGTTTTTACTATTTTGGTTTGGAACCCTAAAAAGGGATGTAGCCTTTAAGCCACTTTAAAAAGACAAAAGGAACCTCCTGTATATGCCAAATGTACGCATTGTTATCAGTTCCATATTAGTAGCGAGCAGGTAGAAACAAATTACAAATACATTTATATCAGCTGCAGCTTATCACATTGGTTGTGTGCGTCATCAGATAACGATAGTCCGGTCGGTAACCTGAATAATTGGGTCCCATCTTGCATTTTATTATAAAGGGTTGAAATTTGGTATACTTGTTCCTTAGACCCTCTCCTTTGATATAAAAATTGCTGCCTTTATGATATCACGATACGCACAACCTTTCTCATATTAAAACGTGACTACTCGACGTTTGGTGCCGGCAAAGAATAGTACCAACCCATCTCTACCCGCGGGTGTCGTAAGATGCTACTAAGGGTTAAGGAACCAAAAGATGGGCACCAGCATCCTTGTGTGTATCGTATCATCTTACATTCTGCGGTCACCAACAACCGCGGTCCATGGTGCCAGCCGAAGTTTCATTCTGAAAGTTGTTCAGTTTGGTTGACTGATTTTGCCCTTTCAGTTCTGTAAAGCTATCTATTACACCCCGTACCTTTGACCCTCCGGACTGTTAGTAAAGGAAGCCACCTGCCAACCAATGTGATAATAGTTATCTAACGTGTATCAGGTTATTGGGTTAGTACTTGTACTATCTATCAATGCTGTTTGTATTAAATTTTTGTTGCGTAACTTTTGAGACTACTTCGTTCAATGGGTTCCAATATTGACATAAGTTGGCAAGAATGGCTGTTACGCCTTATAACGGCCGATTGCAATATATTTTTGAAAAGTGATGTGCGGTTTTTTAGTTTTGCAGCAACAAGAGAACTTAGGAAACCTTTGAAGCAGAAAATCGCAAAATTTCACAACCAACCTATAACCTCTAATAATTCGTGCAAGTTTTTCTATTAGGAATCTACTAATAGTGCGGCCGATTAGCTGTTTCACGTAGACACGCCTTACAATTTTACCAATTTTTTTCCATATGAAAATTCAAGAATTGGCTCCTATCAAAAATTGAGAGCTATGTACTTACCCAGTACCTGGAAGAAATTTGGTGAAATTGTAAGGCGTGTCTACGTAAAGGCGATATAAGACGTTAAGCGACTGGACTATAACCTAACCCTTTATAAAAAATACTATTTTTAGGTAACAAGGAACTCTTGAAAGTAAAGTGGGCCAAGACAGTTTTATCGATTAAAGCGATCTATATCTACAAAACAATCTTTGTCTATAAAATCTGATAAAATAATAGCAGTAGGCACAGTAGGTTCAGGTAGTGTACCAATATATAAATTTACAAACGCACTACAAAGGTGAAAATTGATTAATTTTTAAATTTAATTTTCAAATTTATTTTCAAGTTTATTTTCAAGTTTATTTTCAAATTTATTATTTTTTAATTTAATTTTCAATAAAAAAAATATTATAAAGATTTTATTCAGAAAAATACATACACAAGTCCTTACACAATTAATACTCGTATTCGAAAAAACTGCATGACAGTTGGTTGGCGGTATTTCAGGACTCTTAATTTAGTAAACAAAAACAAAGCTGCAAATTCTAAATATTTAAATAGTAGGTAAGTAATCCTAAATTTAGTGTTACGTTGTGAAATTTAAAATATAAAGAATTAGATTTTTACAATTTGCTAATTAATGTCATCTGCTAGTCTTTTCTTAAAAACAGTTTTACTTAACCTAGGATCTATCTCAAAATTGATATTATTAAAAGTTTTTGGTAAAAAATACACCTGCTGTTCCTTTTGCTTTTTTTAATTTTTCTTTCTTAGCACATCCTGTACTTAACGGAACACTCAAGTCAAGGTGCGTACGTCAACCAACCGTCAATAAAGTCGAGATTGCAGATAAAAATAAATATCATAATACTTATCTTATAAATAAATAACGAACATGCAAACAGTGACAGATAACTATGAAGCAACTTGATAAGTGAAACACGTGTAATACACTTACGAAAAAAGTTATCGATACTTTTGAAAAATATTAGGCCGAAATGTTCGCTATGCAGTATGTTTTAAGGGGATTCCTGCAGTCAACTAGCGCCCCCGTCAGTTAAAAAAATATTACTCGCTAAACACAAAATTTATCGAAAATCCGGAAAGACAGATTGAAGTTAAGGTACTCGCACCCTAGTTTATTTAGAACCTATCAGTAATGAAAAATGTAGTTGACTGTAGGTACAGATACAAAAAGTGCCAAAAACGGCCACTTTTAGCAGTTTTTGTATCTGTAACCACAGCAAACTTTATTTTACAGAGTAATTAGACTAATTAGGTTCTACATAAACAATGGTACCTTTACTTCAATCTGTTTTCCGGATTTTCGATAAGTTTTATATTTAACGAGTAATAATTTTATAACTGATGGGGGCGCTAGTGGACCGCAGGTAGCCCCTTAATAGGGACATTTATATAGGTCCTATAGAAATGGAGAACATAATTATTTAATTATATAATTATTACTTAGACCACGAAACTGAACTTTTCCCAATAAAAATAGGTCGAAATTAAAAAAACCAATTTTTGATCTCCCATACACAATGCGCTATCAGCTGATGCAGTTTCTATGGGAGGTCAACAATTTATTTTCGTATTTCGACCTATGTTCCTTGGGGAATGTTGTCTAGTTTCATGGTCTGACTAACATACTAAAATTATGTTCACTATTTCATTAGGACCTATATAAACTAGCTGTTTCCAGCACTTTGTACACGTTGAATTCAGAAAAAGTTATAGCCCTTTTAAGTTTGTTGCCGTCACTTTATTTTTTGATGACAGAAAATTATCGCAAATTATTTAAAGGAGATTTAACTTCTTTATGCACCTGGCAGATAGTATCTTAAATTAGAGGAAGACATAAATAGATCCGCAACAGTGCCCTGATTTTATTGTTGAGAAGTGTAATTACATGAATTATTTTTGTCTATAATATCTCGAAACGCCTTGATTTAAAAAAATATAAACCAATTTTTTATTTAGATAAGATTCAAGCGTAAGTGCTCACGTTATGCGGTATTTTTATCTTTTAAAGATAAAAATGATTACTTCATAAAACTAAATAGGTACCACATTTTTGAAGCTAATATTTGATTTTGGTTTATGACAAGGAAAAACTTGGTTAAGATGTGTAATTCCAGTATGTAGGTCATTGAGAAAGAACCCGCAATAAAAAAGACGGTCAAGTGCGAGTCGGACTCGCGTGCCGTTTGTTGGTCTAGAAGTCTTTTATTTTTAAAGTAAGAGGTACACAAATTTGAGGTTAAGCTCTCCGTAAAAAATAAAAAACTACTTGTCTACGCGTTTTTAGAAATTCATCCATTAAGGGTTTGAAATGAAGGATGAAAGTTTGTATGAAATTCTTCGGTTTTTATACTTATGATAAAAGTATGAAAGTAGTATCATTCTATGCAAAATGAAAAGCCCTACAACCTTTATAAAGACCAGTTTTTAATATTGTAAGTCCTTTACGAGATACATACATACATACAAAACATCACGCCTCTTTCCCGTTGGGGTAGGCAGAGACCACAGTCCTCCACCTGCTACGATCTTGACATACTTCCCTTGCTTCCTGTACTTTCATTAATCCTTTCATACATGCTCGTCGGTTTAGGGTACTTTTAACCTGGCCTTTATTCAGAACGTCCTGAATTTGGTCCTGGTACGTTCGCCTAGGCCTTCTCCTTCCAACGTACGAGATCTCACTTACGAGATATAGAAGTAAAACCCTTTTTTGGGGTACATTTTTACCCCCTACCACTTATGTACTTATGTACAGTAGCATCAACTCAAACTCTACTTGCTGCATACCATGGCTATGTCAGTTCCTCTCTCAAGTACGGTATTCTAATATGGGGAAATAGTACAGATTTTAAAAGAGCGTTCATTGCACAAAAAAAGTGTATAAGGGCAATGTGTGGTGTACCACCTGATGAACCTTGTAGACCCCTCTTCACTAAACTTGGAATCATGACGCTTCCATCGATGTATATTTTAGAGGTAGCTGTCTTTGTACATACTCATAAAGACTTATTTATTACTGCAGGGGAGACTCAGGCAAGGAATCTTAGACACTGTAATAGACTTGTATACGAAACCATCCCGAATACGGCAGTGTATTATAAAAAATGTCATGCTATTTGTGTCAGGGTCTACAAAAACTTCCCTCTGAATTCAAAAACCTGCCTTTCAAGCAATTTCGCCTCCACTTGAAACAGTGGCTAAAGGAAAAAAAAATTCTATTAATGAATTATTAGAGGATAATTATTTTAATCAAAGTTAAAAGTTAGTTATTATGATTAGTTTACATTATGTCATTTTAAGTTGGTACTTTCGTAGTTTTAAGAAATATTTGTATACCAGACTATGGTAAAACATGTCATGGACAAAAAATATGTACTCACCACCTTACTTATACCATGTTTTGTACAAATAAATCATTTCATTTCATATGCATAACTCCTACGGGAAGGAAAACCTAGCATGGTAATATTGGGTAACAATGGAAGCTATTACAACAATAATAGTAGATTGTATCACAAGGTTGTAAAATAATATTTTTAAGGCGAGGGCGCTATTTTGAATGCAGAGCGAAGGGAAGGATTCTTGAGTAGAATCCCGAGCATTGCGAGGGATTCTAGAGTAGAATTCTGAACGTAGCGAGGGATTCAATAGGTCGCCCAAGGTAAAAATATTTTTGCAGCCGCGTAATACACTCTACTTTTCATCTCCCTCTATGAGAAAAGAATAAGAGGCTCATTGAGACACACATTCGTCATTAATTTTAAATATAAAATACCATTACAATATTATTACTTGATGAAACAATACTAAAAATCATTTTAAGTATTATTTGTAACAACTGAAAATGTTATTGACATTTTTGTATCAATTAGGAATAAAACCTCTTTGGTGGGTAGTCTTGTTTACATTTAGAGAATGTTTCTTTTTTTAAATTCATAATAATTTTAATAGTACAACCGGCCAGTATCATTTTTCATACAATATTTTGGTTCGACCTCTATGGTTGACCTAAAATATCCCTATGGTGGACCTATATTCAAATTCTAATTTTAAATCCCATTTTTACCCGCTACGAAAGTCTCTTGGAGAAAACAGCTATTTTGTTCGCCTTTATTGACGAACCGTTCAGCGATTTTCGAATAGATGAGATGAAAAACCTTTTGTAGCACTTATTTCCGAATTGAAAATTAACCCCTATAAACTATTACATAAAAGATAAATTTATTGTTAGTTGATTAATTTAAATATTTTCATGAAACGAACGTTTATTTATCATAGTATCGAACACAGTTTATTTTTTCATGAAAGTTATAGACATAAAAACTCCTTGCTCCGGAGCTGAAAAAAAAACTAAAATAAAACACTAATGCGGTAATATAATGGAAAAATCACGCGTTTTTAATAAGCTGGACTATGAACCTTAGTACAGTGCAAATAGAGCTGTTTTATGAGCAAATGTGTTGAAAAAACTGTAATATCTGCGGTTCCCATTACAAAATTATTTATTTAGAACCTATCAACTCTGTAAAATTAAGTTCACTCAACTGCTAAAAGTGGCCGTTTTTCGCACTTTTTGTATCTCTAACTGTCTCTCTCTAATCTGTTTTTCCAGATTTTCGATAAGTTTTGTATTTAGTGAGTAATATTTTTTTTACTGATGGGAGCGCTGGTGGACAGTAGGTAGCATCTTAAGGTGATCTGTGACGGCCAGCTTAGCCCCGAACGCAACTAGATGGAGCCACTGCTGCAAATATAAGGTTTTATTTTTTTAATGCAATAAGTTCCAACTATATATGTGCAAAAAGTTGATTCGCGTAAATTTCATCGTACAACTTCAACGCCTAACAACAATTTCGATAAGAAAAATATCTCCATATGTCCACTAAAGTCAATTACTCTCGTCAGTCCGTGTTTACATTAGACCGCACGCCCACAATCGTAATATTGAACCAAAAATTGCTAACAAAAATAGTACTTTCAGTACATTAACTGTATTTTTGTATTAATTAGCGAAAAATGTAACTAAAAATAGCAGTATTCGTTCGTTTTTCAACAGAATTTTATGTCCCGCGTAAGAATGCAAGTCATTTGAATTTTTGTATGGAAAACGGATCACCTTAAATCAAACAAGTATTAGCTATAAAACAAAAAAGTTTAGTAGTTTTTGCGTGTTTCTCGAACAAATAAACAAACAAACAGACAAAAAGTCCAAAAATCTGTGATTTGGATTCAAGGGCATCAAAATAGCATAACGTGATATTTATTTTTATTAATATTTTTAATGTACAGACAAAATCAATTTACAATTTTATCCTATAAAATATTATATGCTATTAAACGAGCAATATTGGTATATTTGTAATCAGTTAAAAATTTATCATACGGGTGTTTTTGGGGGCGAAAAATCGATCTTTAAAATCGTGTTCCACGTGTTTTTAACCTTTTTGAAAATACCGCGTTTTAGACAAAAGCCTACAAAAAGCCTGCGCCATCTCTTGGCGGGTAGCATAGCTTGCTCACCCTATGATATTTAAATGTTGTGGCGGCTATTATAGTAGAGCGAAGCTCGGTCGCCCAGGTTCTAATAGTAAAAGAGATAATAATAACTTTTTTTTGGTTGTGTTTCAGATCGACGAGTCTTCGCTTACGGGCGAGTCGGACCATGTTAAAAAGGGTGAATCATTTGATCCCATGGTGCTATCTGGCACTCACGTTATGGAAGGTACGTCAGTTTATCATTCAACTGGTGATAAAATAAATGATATGAATAAAGTATACTATGACTGATTGTTGATGAAAAATTGCAGGTTCGGGCAAGATGCTGGTGACGGCGGTGGGAGTGAACTCTCAAGCCGGCATCATCTTCACGCTGCTCGGAGCCGCCGTCGAGAGCCAGGACAAGGAGATCAAGCAGATGAAGAAAGGTCAGTGCTCGAGTAGTTAGTGATGATGAAGTTCATGTGTAGAATCCATTTCACGTGTCAATGCCAACGCTTACCAACACATAAAGAGAAATACAGCAGCAAAAAAACAAACCACCACGAACCAGACCATGGACGAATAATAACAAGACTAACAATCCTCGTACGGTCAACCGCTTGTCGGTAGAAACTTTTTCAACTCTATTACCACGCCATAAGGTCCAAAAGTGTTTCTACTGATGTGCGGCCGTGTGTACTAGAAAATGTAACCTGGAAAGGCAATAAACTCATGGAAACTAGATGGCGCTTTCAAATAATCTGGAAATTAATTATGGTCTACCGAGTATCCGCCAAAAAATCATTCAAAATTTCAACATAGTTTTAATGTAAAGAAACGTTAACACTAAAATTCGGTTTATTTTTTTAGTAGAATACTTGATAAAACATAATTACTTCCCGGACTATTTATTAGCGCCATCTTGTTTTATACTTTTTCGGGTTACGATTTCTAAAAGGGGATGGTCAGTCTTTCGTATTGTTCGTCCATGACCAGACGAACCAGAATATATTTGACGGAAAAGATAACATTGTTTTACAAACTTGTTTTTTCTGACAGCTTTAGCTGATTACTATTGATGATGGAGCACAATAGCCGTGATATAGCTGCAAAATGTTTTGGTAAGCTTTGGCATTGACTTGTGAAACAGATTATAAAATCCATTATTTCCAACCCTTATCAATCTATTTTGTAGCCATGACATTAAAACCTGAGTTTATTTGACGGAAAGAATAAGTTTATTTTACAAAGTTGTTTTTTTCTGACAGTTTTAGCTGATTGCTTTTGACATAGCCGCAAAATGTGTTGGCAAGCATTGGAATATACTAAAAAAAATGGACCATAGTTAAGATATCTGTTTCCAACAAGCAGAGTGCCCACGCGGAGAGATAAATGCGTTCCAAACAATGTGATAAGCTTTTTAAGCTTATTTCAGAACGTCTCTTCTAAATAAGTGTGATGTAAATAAATGTGGTCGTCCAAATCAAAAGAGTTGCCTTATGGCGACATGCACTTTTAACTCACTGTATTGACCGTAGGGCGCCCGCCCACGACCGACTTTTTGTCGTGCGCACTCTACTTGTGGTGTACATGGAATTTCTGTGTGTGTAGATAGAGAGGAAAAGGCAGCGATGTAAAGGTTTTTTTTTCGTTTTTCCACTTTATTTGTAGTCATCACGCATATCGTTTAACATACATCTAGGCATAAATGTTTACATTTTGAATACCTACGAAAGACGTTATTTACGAAGTAGATATCGAAAAAATACACAACCACAGGCAGGTTTCGAACCTGTGTCTTCGCTCGCTACCGAAATCTCTACTTTGTTCATCATCATGTGGTGTGGGTTCCATGGTCAATGACCGACCTCACAAACCCTCGTGTTAGAGTTGTTGAGCCACCAAAGGCCCTGATATGGCTCATTAACGACTACATCCGTAGATAGTAGTCGCGACCAACGGCTTAACGTGCCTTCCGAAGCACGGAATCATCTAACTTTTCGGACAATCAGGTGATTCATCCTGCAATGTCCTAACCAAACTGGGGAGGTCGCACAAAGGGATTTTGTTTGACAGTGTCCCCACCGGGAATCGAACCCAGAACCTCCGGATCGAGAGCCGAGCCCGAGTTACTGTTACTTTGTTGAGATACCCAAACACAGATTTAGTTTCCTAAACGCCTTATACTTGAGTGTCTTAAGTTATTTGTGGTGGTTTACTCGTACATCGCTGACTTTTTCCTAGTGATTAGTTTTGTAGATGGGTGAAGGCTGTTGTTTTTGATACTCAAAACCTGAATTAAATACATAAAAAATATTCACATTTCAATTGAATCCAGTGTAGTGTTGTTTATAAATTTCATTCTAATTACTTAAGTAATTACCATTTGTACATTTTGTGCACTTTAACTAAAAAATGCATTCTAAACATCAAGTCCATTTTTTCAAACGAATTCTGTAACTATATAAACGTAGTTACTGTTAAGGCTTATCCACAACTTGCACTTGACTTTTCTTTAAAAATAAAAAAAATCCCAAAGAAAAAGATATACTCGAAAGAAATGTTTCGACTTCCCATACAAAATTAATTACCAAGTGACTACTTTAGAAGGGAGAGTCATAATTCTTTTTTGAGTGTTTTCTTTTTTCTTTGAGAATGTTGCATATTTTCGTTAATATAATCACTATGGAGCAAAACCAATGAAAATAGGGAATATGCATAATTCTTTTTTAATTAAAAAATGTATCCTCATTCATGTAATAAACAGTTTAGTAAAACTATTTTTCGAATAACTATGAAATTAAAAAAGATATAAGCCATCGAAGATTTGTTTCTGTCTCTTTCTAGCAAAACGAAATTTAATACGAAGTTAATATGGCCGTAGTGGCATGTGACGTCACATGCCATGTCGGATCTCTCTGTCTAATCGGCGCGTAATTAAAAGTTTTAAATGCTTATATCAGCCGTATTTCTTAGCCGATTTAAATTTTAATTTCAATTTTTGTCATCTCTACTACAGTTTTTCATATTTTGTTAATAAATGCAACTAAAAAAAATTATGCATATTTTCTATTGTTATTATAAAAAATATTATTACAGCGGAAGATTGAGAATTTTATTGAAAGACAAAAGCCCTAAAAATGGACTACATATACAATGCAGGTCAGATCAGATATTCAAGTATCAAAAACATCAGCTCCTATATCCCATAATAATTAGTTTTATAGTCGAAATAGTGTAGCCTGATTTGAATGATAGCAGTTTTAGAGCAGGACGGTGCGATGCGTAAGATATTGGAGCGACAGAGACACGTATCGTTCCGGCCTGCTCCCACGCATACCTCAGTCCTGCTGTCATTCTTCAAGCTACAATATTTCTACTGTGGTAGTTAAATACATTGCTCATATAGACAATCATATACTTACAGCTGCTATTAAGGTCATTATTTGGCTTAAAAACTGACATAATGTGGTATCTTCTAGTACCAATATCTTCAATAGATGGCGGTAGTTTAGAAATGATTTTTATTTTTTTTACTTATCATAATAAGCTAATAAGCAATAGGTAATTAATAAGATTTTACATCTCTCATATTCGGTAAGTAGGTCCTTATTACCCCCAAATGGGGCTTGTAGGTGACCAATTAGCGCTCTAGAGTAATAATGTAGCTAGAAAAGCCCTAGGGCGGTAAGTAATTGAATTTTGAAAGAGTGAAGTGTTTTTTTTTTATTACTTACCGCCCTAGGGCTTTTCTAGCTACATTATTACCCTAGAGCGCTAATTGGTCACCTACAATTTGGTGGTAATAAGGACCTACTTACCTCACAATCGAGATGTAAAGCAGAGTAGTTAGCTCGGGTGTAATAATCAATTGCACCCTCGAACTATAGGCGCCCTCGCTGCGCTCGTGCGCCTAAATATCTCGGGTTGCAATTGATGCCTTACAGCCCTTGGCTACTAATCTACTATTATGAGCTAAAATTGCTTTCCAACAAGCAGTCAATATGCTTTTCATTTAGTAAAATCTTTTGAATATTCAACGAGCTAAGGTATGATTCTACAGGCTGTAAGTGACAATGAAACCAATTTAACAAACTTCACAAATTCTTTCCAAATCAGGTGCACGTAAACAGTTTGTGTTAATATTAGGTCCTAATGAAATAGTGAACATAATTTTAGTATGTTACTCAGACCATGAAACTGAACAACTTTCCCCAAGGAACATAGCTCGAAATACGAAAAAACAAATTTGACCCCCCATACAAAATGCGCTATCAGCTGCAGTTTCTATGGGAGGTCAAAAATGGTTTTTCATATTTCGACCAATGCTCCATTCGGAAAGTTGTTCAGTTTAAGTAACTTGCCAAAATTATGTTCACTATTTCACTAGGAATTTATTCCACAAACAGTAAATTTACTTGTTTTATTGATAAAATTTAAATAGCTAAATAATAAAAGCTTAGTTTATCAAATTTTATGAGCAAAGTATTTGACGTTAAGAGCTCCAGATCAAATAAATAAACGAATCGCTAATCGAAGATAACGTAATATAAAATGATCAAATAATTTTAACCCAAAATTTTAATTGTTTAAAATTATTTAATTAAAAATAATAGCGATTTTTAAATTTTCTGTTGTGTTCTGGAGCTTTCAAAATAGAATTAATAGTTGCATACGACATCGTAGCGTTCCACATTGTTATATGACCTTGATCGTACAAGTCATTGATTTATTTTTAAGTAGATTAGTACCCTACCCCTGCCCTGTAAAGGGAATTAAGAAAAAGTTCCTCTGAGGAAATTGGTAAAAAAAACGCAATGAACTGTTGCTGAATTTAACATTTTAAAATCAAAGTACACTTCTGGCCAAAAAAAGTTATGCAGTAAATAAATAACTAAACGTAAGATAATTAAATACCAAATCTCTAAATTTAAATGTTTTTTTACCAATTTCATCATGAATTAGATTAGATTATTTTTTATTAGATTAGATTAGATTAGATTATTAGATTAGATTAAGATTATTTTATTTATTGACGGTATTATACGGCTAAGTTTGATTTTCCTAAAAGGTTATGGTGAACACTCTCGGTGGACGTTGTTTGTTATTTGTTCATGTTATAATGTTATGTGTTTTTGACTAATAGCCTGTTTTTTTATATTATTATTGTGGGAGCTTGGATGTATTTCTTCACAGGATTATTTCGGAAAATTTGGAAATTTATATCGAGCAAAATTTTTCTTTATTCAGAGGGTAAAAAAATTAAGCACTATTTTAGCCTGATACAACTTACTCTAAGAAACGTAGGTCAAAATATTTTTTTTAAATATTTTCCGTACAAAACTCGCTATCAGCTGGTACAGTTTCTATGGGATTCTGAAATCTATTTGTCGTATTTCGATATTTGTCGTATTTCGACCTATGTTCCTCAGAAAAAGTTGTTTATTTATATTCATGGTTTAAGTGACGTGTTTAAATAGTTTAAAGAAGAAATATAATAATTACGAATACCAACTTTAAAATAATTAACACAAAAGTGAATAATCATCTCTGAAAAGTTATGATTTATGTCACTTTGACATAAGTGTCGGAAGTATTTCGCTGCCAAATTATAAAATAACTAAGCTTATTTGTAATATCGATTTAACCCTGTATGTATACTCCATCGTAGAATAATATATGTCTCTAGCTAGCATCTACCCTCAATAAGAAAATAATCTCTATGTGTATATGATTTAAAAAACATGTTTAAAAGGTGCCCTAAAAGCATATCTGTCTGTAAATGCAATTTTTAGATGCTATGTTCATACATTTGCGGCAAAACGTTATAATTTAGTGTTCGTGTCTTCAGTGTAAATATACAAAAATAAAAATAAAAGTCAATAGAGTAATTGAGTCCATATATTTTATTATGATGTCTAAATAACAAGCATCAAAGCAAAAAACTTTTTATCAAAAGTTTAGTTTTTTTACCGTTTTATATTTCTAAAGCATTTTTTCTTTTCATGTGCTTAGTTGCAAAAAATATTGTTATTATTTAGAAGCTTCTTTGGGCAAGCTGTTTCCATCGTCGACCTCATCTCTGTCCTCAGGGCTAGATCGAGGTCAAGAGTAAGCCCACTGACAATTAAATTCTACTTTGTAGAATGAAAAAAGTAATAAAAGCTAGTTGTTTTTTTGCTTAAGTATACGGAGGCACACCAATAAGTAAAATCATAATTTTTATAAGTCGCAAATGTTTGAACAAACCCTTATCCCTTAGATTTAGCATCATCAGACATAGTTTTAACCCATTCAATGACATCCAACTTTTTTTTTGTCCACGCCCCGCCGCACGCCCCTCCAACGTCGATGAAAAAACCCAAAAAAAACATACACATTCCAAAAATGCATCGTGTAAATGTCGTTGCATGATGTGATAAAAAAAATGTTGTTGACGGTGTATGCTTGATTCGACTGGACTTGAAATTTGAAAAATAGAGGCTAAAAAGCAGCGAAAGAGTCTTAGCCAGCAAGGTCGAAAGAGTATTGGTGGTAAGTATTCCTTTGCTACCTCCCCGCTTTTTTTGACACCCTAGTACACTAAGGGCCAGATTTTTTACACCATTTTTTTTTTTTTTGTATTTTTGGGATATAAATTAGACTAATAGCCAGTTGCACAAACCTTTTTTTAAAGTTAAAGTTTTTTTGATTCTTTTGCTGTCACTTTCTTTGTCAACAAAACAGAAAGTGACAGCGACAGATTTAAAAGGGCTTTAACTTTAAAAACGCTTTGTGCAACTTGTGGTAAGGACCCCGCAAAATTATATCAATGCGGTAATTTTTTTTTAATGGCTAACGAAAATGTTAACAAAGTATTTTAAAAAAAGCTTATTTATATCCTAAAAAGGAATTAAAAATACCAGCTTTTAAAGGCTTTCTAGCTTGCCAAACGCTATTGATAAGCAACTTAACTTTGCTCTAAACATAATGTTTTGTCGAAAGAAAAAAGTACCTAAGTAAATCTGTCCTCAAGTGTATCTGTCGAACGAACGGTGATGAATTTATTTATGTTTTATTTATCCACATTTATTATTGAAAATTGTGTGTGTTTAGACATACCATCTTAGTTCACAAAGTGAGCAACGCGCTTTGCTGTCTTATTGGTGTCAAAATATGCCATTAATAAGACAACGGGTGCTATGGGCGGTGGTGACCACTTACCATCAGGTGGTTCACCTACTCGTTTGCTCACTTATAACATAAAAAAAAATGTTATATAAATATTCTGTTCATTGTTCGTTGGACCATATACAGTGTGTCCTGAAATTACCCACGCAGTAGATTACACAGTAAATAACATTATAAAACAAGTAGAATCTAAATCAGTAAGGAATTCCTATTTTTGACTAATTTTGAAACACTTTCATGAGCCATTTTCCGTCCGTTGCAAGAAGCCTTATTTAAATTAGTCCTGCTTAAAATTTATTGCTGACTCTCTGCATAAACGAATAATAATAGTACTGACAATTCTCATACTAGAAAACGTAACCCAAAGCATAAAACTCATTGAAACTAGATGGCTTTTTCAAATAATGATCATGACATCCCATGAAACGTCCACTACAGGACAGGGAACTCCCTCCAAAATACGAACAATGTGGAGGGGAAGTACCATAGTCACCACGCTTGATAGCGTTACGGCTGGCACCATGGACCGCGGTTGTTGGTGACCGCAGAATGTAAGATGACACGATACACAGAAGGATGCTGCTGCCCTTCCTCTGGTTCATTAATCCTTAGTCGCCTCTTACGATACCCACGAGTAGAAACGGGTTGGTACTATTCTTTGCCGGCACACGGACCAAAAATTTCAACATAGTTTCAATATAAAGAAACGCTAAAATTGAAATTTGGTATGTTTTTAGCAGAGTACTCGTTATATCGTAATAACTTCTCAGGCTATTTATTAGCGCCATCTAGTTTTGTACTTTTCCTGTTTACGATTTCTATAAGAAGATGGCCAGTCCTTATTATTTGTCCATGCTCTCTGTCAACCAATCAGCAAAGATTAATTTTAATGACACATTAACAATAGTAAGGCCTTGATGCAACTGACAGTTAGTACACTAGATTTTAGAAATTCCTGTAGAAAATTCACAATTTGTAGTATTTTAAGTCCTTATCTGTAAATAAATACGTTTGTAGTTATGTACAGCGCGTTCAGTCTATGACGGTTATTTTCTGCGCATGGGTGACAGGCGGAGAGCCAATGAACGACTCGCTCGCCTCCTCCCCACCTGACGCGCTCACCCTCGCGACTCATTTTTTGACTTCTGCGCATTAACGGTCACAGACAGAGTTATTTTGAACGCAGTATAGCTACATATATAATCTACAGGACAATCAACCAATTGAAACGATTTCTTCACAGATATGGACTCAAATATATTTTTATTAATTTTATGAGTTACAAATTGTTTTCAGTGAAAATAATCTTAAAGAAAGCTTCTTTTAGTTTGAATAAAATAAGAACTAAATAATTTTCAAAAACACGAGCAGCTGTCTACTTTTTGCACCTTTTTACTAAATACTTGTAATTTTGTCCTCAAATGTAATTTGTGTGCGGATTGCAAAAAATTGTGATATGGAGATATTGTGGAACTTGCCGTATAAGTAATACACTTGGTAAAGGAACCAACCATGGGTACTATCAGCCTCTTGTCGATTTATGTTCTACTGGTACTCTCAATTTTATTTTAAATATAGGTAGGCAGTCGTCACCCAAGTAAAAAGTCACCACTGTAGTATTTTTACAAAATAATTTTATAATCAGAGTGTAAAAACTCCTTGGTTTTATACTTTTTTTACTTACCGCACTAGTTCGGTAAGTAACTACTTACGAGAAATGTTTACGTCCTTGTAAGTACGTTTTTCGAGCAAATGTATTAAAAATACATTTTTTTTTGGTTTTTAGAGGTTCTAAAGTGACAAAGACCTTCCCTCGATTTTGCAGAAAGTAACGGTATTGCTTGAATGCTATTCAATATTTTATAACTTTAAAGAATATGCTTTATCAAGGAAACTACTATAAAACAACTAGTTCCCGATTGCAGAAAGCTTCTTTCGTTTAAACCTTCTTTAAATCTGTTGATGACAAATAAAGTGTCGGCAGTAGATAAAATGGATATATAACTGAAGAAAAGCTTAATGAAACTGTAGTGGCCGTATTTTATGAAAATGGTAACATTACTTTAATTGAAATAGACGCCGTATTTGTCTTACGTTAGACTCCTTGGTCTTGTTGTACAAAAAATAAGGCCCTAATAAAATAGTGAACATAATTTTATGATGTTACTCAGACCATGAAACTGACTTACTTTTCCCAAGGAGCTCATGCCGAAAGACTGCGTCAACTGAGAGCGCGTTTTGTATGGGAAGTAATTTTTTTTTTCTGTTTCGAGTTTTATCTTGGCAAAAGTTACATGCTAAAATTATGTTCACTATTTCGTTAGGACCCTATATTGTCTGGTTTGGTTGATCAAGATCTAGTCGCTACTTCAATATCTCTATACCACAACTTCCAATCCGCACGTGAACCGTTCACCCGGCATTAACCGTCGCGCGGCTCGCAGGCGACGAGGAGATAACGCTGCCGGCGTCCGGGAACAGCCACGGAGCCAACAACGTGCGTCCCGACGACAACCACGTGCCCGCACCGGCCGCGCCGCCAGCAGAGACCAGCCACAAGAAGGAGAAGTCCGTGCTGCAAGCCAAGCTCACCAAACTAGCCATACAGGTCGGTACACTCGCTTAGATGACTCACTGTCATGACTCAACGTAACTCGCCACAACTCAACTTTACTCGACATGACTCACTGTCATGATTCAACATAACTCGCCATAACTCAACTTTACTCGACATGACTCACTACGACTCAGGTTTCTCGACATGATGAATCATGTCGAGAAAAACTCGTTGAAACGTCGCTCGACATAACTCATAACAACTCAATTTTTCTCGACTTGATTCAACGTCACTCGATATAACTCATTACGACAAAAAAATTCTCGACATGATTCAACGCCACTTGACATAATTCAACATCACTTGACATAACTCATTACGACTCAATTTTTCTCGACATGATTCAACGTCACTAGACATAACTTATTACAACTAAATTTTTCTCGACATTATTCAACATCACTTGACATAACTCATTTCGACTCATTTTTTCTCGACATTTTTCAACATCACTCGACATAACTCATTACGACTCAATTTTTCTCGACATTTTTTAACATCACTCGACATAACTCATTACGACTCAATTTTTCTCGACATTATACAACGTCACTAGACATAACTTATTACAACTCAATTTTTCTCGACATTATTCAACATCACTTGACATAACTCATTTCGACTCAATTTTTCTCGACATGAATACACGCCACTCGACATAACTCAGTACGACTTAGTTTTACTCAATACAATGAAGTTTTACTAGAGACGTCCCAATTTAGCTCACAAAACTAAGAAAGAAAGAAAGAAGAAAGAAAAATAATTTAATAATTTTAAACTAGCTATATAGCTAGCGATAACTTAACACGGTTCAATTTTACTCGAATTTACTCGGCAAATTATTT
The DNA here is from genome assembly GCA_947532105.1 of Athrips mouffetella. Classification (NCBI taxonomy): domain Eukaryota; kingdom Metazoa; phylum Arthropoda; class Insecta; order Lepidoptera; family Gelechiidae; genus Athrips; species Athrips mouffetella. The sequence continues at coordinate 16,396,251 of OX383981.1, forward strand.
TTCTAGACGTAACTCAACCTCAACACTACTTAATACAAACTTACATTACTCGCTAAGACTGCGACAAGAACCGTCACCCAAAAATAGACCCGAAAATAGTAGGCCCAAAATACTAGTCGCAACCTAAATTAATAAATAAAAATACTCAAAGCTACCCAAAATAAATCGACACTCCTTAAAATTACACCACCCAAAAATATTCCACACGCCCCAAAAATATTTGTACTGACTTAACATCACCAAATTTTAAAACAACTAGATGATCACTAATTCCCTTTTCCCCCAGATCGGTTACGCGGGCTCAACGATAGCTGTCCTAACTGTCATCATCTTAGTCATCAACTTCTGCGTACACACGTTCGTGATCGAAGGCAAGCCGTGGCAGGCGAAATACGTCAACAATCTGGTCAAGCATCTCATCATCGGTGTCACAGTGTTGGTCGTGGCCGTGCCTGAGGGGTTGCCGTTGGCTGTCACACTGTCGCTGGCTTACTCTGTCAAGGTACGGTAGAAAGAGAAAAAGAAGGTTTGATATTTCTTGCAGCTTAGGGACATTGAGCATTGTTCATTAATGTAAAAATGTGAAGTATTGCTGGAGTAGTTCGTGTTGGTGCAAAACAATTTTTATCTTTGATCAATTTATCGCGAGATTACCATATAACTAGTGAGGAAGTCAATTATTTCACAAATTTATAAAAATTAACACATAACTTGTGGTGCCTTCAGTTCTTAATTCTATTTACAAAAATTGTACTGAATACATTTACTTATATATAACTGAATAAGATAAATAGGTATTGAAGTTTTAACAAATAACTCATCATTTAAACTATAGACAGGGTCTTACTACAAAAAAGTTAGACATCTTTTGAACACTTGATAAAAAAAATCGCACAAAACAACTAGGCTATGTCAGTTGATGCGCAGAAGTCAAGTCATAAGAAAATAAGTAATTTTTGACTTCTGCGCATCAATGACATAGCCAGAGTTATTTTGTACGATTTTTTTAATCAAGTGTTCAACAGATGTCTAACTTTTTTGTAGTAAGACGGTAAGTTTATATGATTATCACCAAACGAGGCTACAAGGTTCACGCGTGACTCTTGCCGTAGATTGTCTGAACATTTTCTATTTCTGTTCTTTTTCTTGAATCTTTGCATAATGCGCCAGTCTAACCGTAATTTTTAAATAATCTGTCGTTGACCTATAGTTTATTCAATGATCCTACTATCTGACCAAATATATTATTATTAAATTCAGTTAATCTAATTGTTCGTGATGATCAACCTGTTTCGGCTGCAAGTCAACGACCAAATACAATATTTAACAAATTCTTCCCAATTCTTCCAGAAAATGATGAAAGACAACAACTTGGTCCGTCACTTGGACGCGTGCGAGACTATGGGCAACGCGACAGCCATCTGCTCCGACAAGACTGGAACTCTCACCACCAACAGAATGACCGTCGTTCAATCTTACATCTGCGAGAAGCTTTGCAAGGTCACGCCGAACTTCCGCGACATTCCTCCCGAGGTCGGTCAGACCTTAGTCGAGGGCATCTCTGTAAACAGCGCTTTCACTTCCCGGATCATGGTGAGCATTCAAAAACTAGATAGCATCACTAAGAGTACATACATCAAGTTCAAGTTGTTATCATGAGTGATATACGTTAAAGAAGATCGGTTCCAAGATTTGCCTTGTGAAACCAACCCATATTAGTCAAAGCTTCTTCTAGGTAATCGTATCTGATACAGAATAGACTAAAGGTCCTAAGATAGAGGAATATCATCAACCAGATGAAACTCATTCCAGGTTTCTTACTTAATGCCTTTCTGTCAGTTGCATAAAGCGTTTTTATAGTTAAAGCTACTTTAAATCTATTGCAAAATAATTTTTATTTCGTTGCGAAGGAAAGTGACAGTATTAGATTTGAAGAAGTTTAAAAAAATTAAAGGGCTGTTTGTGAATAAATAGATAAAAATACCTCAGAATTTGGAATTTTTTATTTAAAAAATTGTGAAATCCCCTGCTATTCACTGTGCTACATTTGTGCTTTTTAAAAAAATTTAACATCTGTCTGTCGTTAGGCCTTCCGTGACTTAAATATGTCTTAAATACGTAATAAATATTAGGGGATATTTCACCCAAGGTCATCTGATTTCAAACTAGGCAAAGCCTGTAGTATCGATATCAGAGATTGATATACGTACAAAAATAGATAAATTACCCCCAGACCCAGAAGTAACACTTGTGTTTATTACAAGTGTTATTTCACTCATGGCGTAGAAGGCAGACTCAGAGTGAATAGGCTTTTTCTGGGTAAGCTCCATTTATTCCATTTCGTCGACCTCATTTCTGTCCTCAGGGCTAGATCGCGGTCAAGAGTATAAGCTCATAGACAGTAAATATAATCTACGGCCTGTTTACGTGTTTCAAAATGTATTGGTATTCCTTAGCACCCTCCCAACGAGCCGAACGGGCCCCCCATGCAAGTGGGCAACAAGACGGAGTGCGCGCTGCTCGGGTTCGTGCTCGGGCTCGGGCAGAGCTACGAGGCGGTGCGCGAGCGCCACACGGAGGAGTCTCTAACTAAAGTGTACACGTTCAACTCCGTGCGCAAGAGCATGTCCACCATCGTCCCGCACAACGGCGGCTACCGGCTCTACACCAAGGGGGCTTCCGAGATTGTCTTGAAGAAGTAAGTCTGCTATTTCTATACTCTCTTGTATATGTCTTTCCTAGCAGACAGTGACAACATCCTTGAACCTGCTACGATCTTTACCTGATTCTCCCTATCTTACTTTCTATTACATCGTTTATTAGAAGAATTAATTAAATACTACTTTGAACAAGGAAAAAAAGAATAGGCTCCATTATGCTACCCTGCACAAAAGCAAAAGAAAAAGCCCTGAAATGTCAAGCCAAAAAAAGCGTCAATACAATACCTACAGACATACTCGTATATTAAAGAGGTCTCAATAGGCTAGACAATAGTTAGAACAGCTCTGTATGAGCGACACACAGATTGAATCTGAGCATGTCCGTTGACCTTTAGATTTACATTAAAATACAATCTCCTAACATATTCTGTAAAACGGACTGATTTATGACAGCGTTCAAGTCACATGACATGAAAAATAGCGAAAAGTAAACATTACAAAGAAATTTAAATAAATATAATATAAAACACATAAATGAGAGCCAAAATGGATGTAAACTGCAAGTATTAAATAAATAAATACCACATTAGTCCTGATACACAAAAAACTAGAAATCCTAACGTGAGACCTTTAGATACACTTATATTTCTCTCCTTTTTTTTGTTACCTATATTTTAGAAGCGACTTACTGAATTCTTTTAAACATTTTCTAAATAATGGGACGATATAGATTGAAATGACGTTCAGAAGGATTTGTAAAGGTGAATTGACGTGTAAATGTATTCCACCAGATGCGCCTTCATCTACGGTCACGGCGGGCGGCTGGAGAAGTTCACTCGAGACATGCAGGACCGGCTGGTGCGGCAGGTCATTGAACCCATGGCCTGCGACGGCTTGAGGACCATCTCTGTGGCGTACAGGGACTTCGTTCCCGGCAAGGCTGAAATCAACCAGGTAACATCTACCCCCTAACATGTATCTACTAGCTTTCCGCCTGCGGTTTCACTCGCATTAATTGCGTTTTCCCGCGGGAATGAAGTGTTTTCCCGCGGTAAAAAGTAGCCTATGTGCTATTCCAGGACCTAACTTATATGTGTGCCAAGTTTCATTAAAATCCATTCAGTAGTTTTTGCGTGAAAGAGTAACAAACATCCATCCATCCATACCTACAAACTTTCGCGTTTATAATATTAACTAGGATGTAATATGACTTTTTAAAAGTAAAATGACTTGTTAAAAGTTTTTATTTCTAAGTCCGCCTCGGCTGCACCTCAGGCCTCAAATGACACCCTCGTTGGGAATCGGTGCCTTTCTCTTCTCGATGACCAATGTACAACTCCTCTTCAAATCAATAATTAATTAAATTGTATGTCTATTCCAGGTGCACATAGACCAAGAACCAAACTGGGATGATGAAGACAATATCGTGAATAACCTGACCTGCCTCTGCGTCGTCGGTATTGAGGACCCTGTCAGACCTGAGGTCAGTTAGTTCTCGTGTTTACATTGTCAGGTCAGCGGAAAGCCTGACCAACAGCCAGTTAAAAGTTAAAGCTCCATTAAATCTATTGCTGTCACTTTCTTTCTTAACAAAACAGAAAGAGTCAACAATAGACTTAAAGGAGGTTTAACTTTGAAGACGCTTTGTGGAGGCGGTAACCCCCTCAAAAGCCGTCAAGCCGTCAAATGGTTTCTGACATGGCTTCCGGTAGTAGCCGAAGATTAGATTACACCACGGTCACATAGATACTTTAGGTGTATTTTCTTTTTAGGGTTCTAATACCAAAATGGTAAAAAAAGGAACCCTTATGGTGCGACTTTGTCTGTCTGTCACAGCTGTATATCCCGGCAACCACTCATGCTATCGAATTGACTATTTTTAGAATATGGAATATTTTTAGAATATGGTTGCCCAACTTAATTGCACATAAAAGAATAAAAAAAAAATGATTATTAAAGTAAAGGGGGCCCAAATAGGGGGGCCAAATTTCAAATTGTCGCTACTAGATCAAGTGGGGTAGCATATGAAAGGGCTTTACCTAGACATTCTAAATATATTTTTGTATTTTTTTACGACTCAGTTTTCAATTTATTATGAAAAATGTAAAAAAAAACACCATTCCTCCCCCTTATCTCCGAAGTTTGAGAAAGGAAAAATTTGAATTAATTACGATACATGTTTATGTAAATATTACAGCAAAAATAAAAAAACGATCTAAGTTGCAGTTTTTAGAAAAATACAAAAAACATTTACTAAAAAATTTAGTTTTGCTGTCCTAAAAATGGACTTTATTTCTTCCGAAAATACTAAAGGTATATAGGAACCCTTGGCGCGCGAGTCCGACTCGCACTTGACCGGTTTTTTAGCATTTTGTTATTCTTATAATATAAATATCACCATGATTCTTTTTAATTTAAATTATTTTCTTTTGACATATTACCAAATGTATTTTTACTGTAACTTTGATTTTATATTTTTGGATATTTTTGTCGGTATTGTTATGACATAATTGAAAAAAGATTTTATTTTAACACTTCCTGTCACAATTTTCGACTTAAATTCTATCTGCAATGATGGAATAGTTGAGCTAGTACAGCAAATGCTTACTAGGTGGCAGCACAAACGCAACGTTAGATAGAGGTCGTAAATTTCACAACATCAGGCAGGACCACGGTAGCCTAGTTGGTTAAGGCGTCTCTGGTACTGATGGAAAAGACGCAGGTTCGAATCTTGTCTGTGGATGTGATATTTTGCGATTTTCTTCTTCGTAGAGTTATGACACTTTGTTTTTTGCCTGTTTTCATTAGCTAAAAAGATTCTTCTTCTTCGTGTTAGTGTACAAATACCAGATAAAACACTTTCCTACCAAAACCTTGGCACTTCTACGGCTTTATCGGACGCCTCGCGCGTATCGACAGTGCAGGTGGAGGGGCACAGTGGACAAGAGAGCAAGTGCGCCATGTTCTGAGATGAAGCTCCACAGTCATAGTGCTTTAGCAACTGGTCTGCGAAGCCCCACCTCGCCATGTTTTCTCTGCAGCGGCCAATTTGAGTTCGCAGAGGGTTTAGCGACTTCCAGGTTGACCACTGCAGATTGTGTCCAGGTGGTAGAATTCCTGAAGAACATACTCTTGCGTACTGCAATGACAACTAAACCTGGGCATAATTTTACGCGCGAAAAACTACAAACTCGTGTAGTTAGGACAATTGACACTACACGCACAAAACAGACAGGAAACGGACAATTATGGCGAATTGACGGACATTGAATTCTACGAGTGGACATGTCAGTTACGCAATAAGCGTCTGGTAAACGTAGTAGTAAAATCCCATCAACGACATAAATGCGACCACTGCAGATGTCCAAGCTTGAAATTAATCCTATACTATTAAACGAGCAATATTTTGATGAAATTTAGTATCCGGGGATTTTTGGGGACGAAAAATCGATCTAGCTAGGTCTCATGTCTGAGAGAAATCGTTTTGCCCGTGTTTTTAAGCATTTAAAAAACAATACCGCGTTTTAGACATAAACCTACAGCGCCATCTGTTGGCGAGTAGCATAGCTTGCTCACCCGATGATATTTTAATGTTGAGGCGGCTATTATAGAGCGAAGCTCGGTCGACCAGGTACTGATATATAAATTTAATAATTGAACCAGGTGCCAGAGGCGATCAGAAAGTGCCAGAAAGCGGGTATCACAGTCCGCATGGTGACGGGAGACAACGTGAACACGGCGCGCTCCATCGCCGTCAAGTGCGGCATCCTCAAACCCACGGACGACTTCCTGGTACTCGAGGGCAAGGAGTTCAATACCAGGATCCGAGACGCCAACGGAGAGGTAAATAAACGGTTCTTTTTTTAAATATATGTTACTGTTTTTCCTCTGACATGGTGGTCAGGAAATAAACGGATTGTCATCAGCTAGACAGGTAGAGCCTTTCAGAATTTCATAACTTAAATGCGTAATAAAGATCTGGTGACAGAAGATAACTAGTAAAGTGACAGGAGACCTTAAGCAATCCTGACTGTTATTCCAATACTGACCATTAATGTGCAGGACTTAAAAAAACTTGTCGCGAGGCTGAGCGCGGCTGGTGTGGGGAGGCGAACGAATCGTTCATTTGCTGTCCGCCTGTCACCCATTGCTCTGTGGAACTTAACACAAATATGTACACTTAATGAGGACATTTCTTGATTTTTTACATTCTGTATTTAATTCTCATTATGTAATAATAATAATTTATGGGACAAATTCGACGATGAAATGAGATTACCCGAACGAAGTTTATTCACTCGCAACTTGAACAAATTCAAAATTTATATCTATGATTTTATTTTTCCCCCCAGGTCCAGCAACACCTTCTAGACAAGGTGTGGCCGAAGCTGCGCGTACTAGCACGTTCGTCGCCCACGGACAAGTACACGCTCGTCAAGGGAATGATCGAGAGCAAAGCCTTCGACACGCGCGAGGTTGTGGCGGTGACCGGGGACGGGACCAACGACGGGCCGGCGCTCAAGAAGGCAGACGTCGGGTTTGCCATGGTCAGTACAGTTTCAACATAAAAATAGTGACAGGCAAAGTTTCTACATAAAAATAAGGATAGGCACATTTTCAACATAAAAATATTGACAGGCACAGTCTCAACATAAAAATAGTGACAAACACAGTTTCAACATAAAAATAGTGACAGGCACAGTTTCCACAAAAAATAAGGACGGGCACAGTTTCAACATAAAAATAGTGTCGGGCACAGTTTCAACATAAAACTTGTGACAGGCACAGTTTCAACATAAAAACAAGAATCAACTTGCTTCTCATGTTAGTAAAACTTATAAGGGTCAATGTATACGCTTCTATAATAAATAAGGTACCCACCCACATTGAAAGTTTACCGTTAGATAAATTCAAAACTGCTATTGAGAAAAAATTGTATAAGAAAGGTTATAATAAAATACGAGATTACCTGGAAGAGAAATATCCATGCGATTAAGCTGGGATTCTAACAGGTTTATGTTTAGTGTATCAACCTTGTACATTCAGACATATTTAAAACAGCGTATGGATTATTATTGTCGATTCTTTTTTCCCACCATGGCGCCACTTTGTTAGTGAAGCGATAGATTACGCTGACGTCATTAAGAGATTTTAATATCCAACAATGATTGAATTTCAGTTTGAGTTTGAAACACTACTTGTAACGATTTACAACCATTAAATCAGAGACTCAATACATCAATAAGAAACTATGCTATTAACACATAAACTCAGATTACATCAGAAACTTGATTATTCAATCAAAGACTCGGAGATTCAATTTTATTTATCATTTAGAGACCCAATCTAATTAGACACTAATCGATTTAACCATACACTCTACGATTAATAATTATACAAGATCAGTATGTGACCAACCAACGACGGACCTGCGCTCAAGACTTACTACACGTACAAAACATTTAATGGTTCAAAATCAATCCAAGACTCGACAATTCGATGTGAGACTCCAGGATTCAATCAAAATCTCAAAGATGCCATCAAAGACTCAACGTTTTAGTTAAAAAGTTAATGATTCTATTTATATTAATATTAATTCTTTGCAAAGTCACAAGTTGATGTGTTACATAAATATAGAAAATTACAAGTGATGCCCTGCAAGGGCACGGCAAATAAGAGAGGTTCAACTAGATGCCACAATTACTTAAAAATAAAGACATTCAAATTTTGTAAGTTAGTATTAGAGATATGACTTTCTTTTTTCCCTACATGGCGCCACTTTGTTAGTGAAGCGATGTAGTTTAGATATTATAAAGTGGCAAAAGAATATCCTAACATAAATAAACGATAATTAGACTTTGAGAGACACAACAATTCAATTTGAGTCTTTTATCAGAGTTTCAACGATTCAATAAGAGACACCCGATTCTTCCTCACCCACGAAACTAAAGTGTCGTCTCATAATTAGACTTTGAGAGACACAACAATTCAATTAGAGTCTTCTATCAGAGTTTCAACGATTCAATAAGAGACACCCGATTCTTCCTCACCCACGAAAATAAAGTGTCGTCTCATAATTAGACTTTGAGAGACACAACAATTCAATTAGAGTCTTCTATCAGAGTTTCAACGATTCAATTAGAGACACCTGATTCTTCCTCACCCACGAAACTAAAGTGTCGTCTCATAATTAGACTTTGAGAGACACAACAATTCAATTAGAGTCTTCTATCAGAGTTTCAACGATTCAATTAGAGACACCCGATTCTTCCTCACCCACGAAACTAAAGTGTCGTCTCATAATTAGACTTTGAGAGACACAACAATGCAATTAGAGTCTTCTATCAGAGTTTCAAAGATTCAATTAGAGACACCTGATTCTTCCTCACCCACGAAACTAAAGTGTCGTCTCATAATTAGACTTTGAGAGACACAACAATTCAATTAGAGTCTTCTATCAGAGTTTCAACGATTCAATTAGAGACACCCGATTCTTGCTCACCCACGAAACTAAAGTGTCGTCTCATAATTAGACTTTGAGAGACACAACAATGCAATTAGAGTCTTCTATCAGAGTTTCGACGATTCAATAAGAGACACCCGATTCTTCCTCACCCACGAAACTAAAGTGTCGTCTCATAATTAGACTTTGAGAGACAATTCAATTAGAGTCTTCTATCAGAGTTTCAACGATTCAATAAGAGACACCCGATTCTTCCTCACCCACGAAACTAAACTGTCGTTTCTCCGCAGGGTATCGCGGGTACGGACGTGGCGAAAGAAGCGTCCGACATTATCCTGACGGACGACAACTTCTCATCGATCGTGAAGGCTGTGATGTGGGGTCGCAACGTGTACGACTCTATCGCCAAGTTTCTGCAGTTCCAGCTGACTGTCAACGTGGTCGCCGTTATCGTGGCCTTCATCGGTGCCTGCGCCATACAGGACAGCCCGCTCAAGGTAGGTGTTTTTCATCATCATCATAACATCACAGCAAACGTCCACTACAGGACAGGGAACTCCCTCCAGAATCCCAGCTTTTGTTGGAACAGTGTGGAGGGGAAGTACCATAGTCACCACGCTTGTCAGTGTTACGGCTAGCACTATGGTACGCGGTTGTTAGTGACCGCAGTAAGTAAGATGGTACGATACACAGGAGGACGCTGCCATCCTCTAGTTCACAACCCTTAGTCGCCTCTTACGACACCCACGGGTATGTAAGGGTTGGTACTATTCTTTGCCGGCACCAAACGGTAAAGGTGTTTTTATCTACAGGAGTCATTTACACACGACTGTGAAGTATAATTCTAAATGTTCAGTCTATACTCAGTCCATCTTAAGATATAAAATATAAATTTGTAAGAAGATTGTTAGTTTGTTAAATTTATACTTTATTTTTGTTGTAGCCTAGCATAAAACAGTACCTAGTTAAAGTAGGGAGTAAAACTCTGCCAACAAACTATTATATGTATAGTTTGGTGGATCTCATTGTAAAACATGTATCTACAACAATAAACATTTGTACTATGGCTGCAGGCGGTGCAAATGCTGTGGGTGAACCTGATCATGGACACGCTGGCCTCCCTGGCGCTGGCCACCGAGATGCCGACGCCCGACCTGCTGCAGCGCAAGCCGTACGGCCGCACCAAGCCGCTCATCTCGCGCACCATGATGAAGAACATCCTCGGACAGGCCATCTACCAGCTCTTCATCATCTTCTCATTACTCTTTGTCGGTCAGTAATCTCTTATCTTTAGTGCCTTTATTGCCCTTGTCTCTATTCCCTGTGATATATAGCACGTCAGTTGCAACATGGTAAAGAACATTTTCGGACAAGCCATCTACCAGCTCTTCATCATCTTCTCATTACTCTTTGTCGGTCAGTGTGTCTTCATTGTCGCTGTCTCTATTTCCTGTAATATATAGCACATCAACTGCAACATGGTAAAGAACATTTTCGGACAGGCCATCTACCAGCTCTTCATCATCTTCTCATTACTCTTTGTCGGTCAGTGATCTCTTATCTTTAGTGTCCTTATTGCCCTTGTCTCTATTCCCTGTGAAATATAGCACATCAGTTGCAACATGGTAAAGAACATTTTCGGACAGACCATCTACCAGCTCATCATATCTTCTCATTACTCATTGTCGGTGAGTACTCTCTTATCTTTATTGTCTTTATTGCCCTTCTCTCTATTCCTTGTGGTGTATAGCTCATCAGCCACACCATAATGAAGAACATCTTCGGGCAGGCCATCTACAAGCTCTTCATCATCTTCCCTTTACTCTTTTGTCGGTCAGTGCATCTATATTATGTTTCATGTTTTTAGTATCTTTGTTTTAGTTGTATTTTTTTCTGTAGTATGTAGCTAAATAGCGGCACCATGTTGAAAAATATCCTCGGACAGGCTATCTAGCAGGTCTTCGTCATCTTCTCCTTGGTGTTTGTCAGTCAGTACTCAGTACTCTCTTTTTTTAACGTGAGTATAGTGAAATTTCCCTTGGCATGCATGTAAACGAAGAAAATAGAAGGTCTTGAAATTGTGCCCTGTGGAACTCCCGCCTTAAAATATGTTTTTCTAATTTTTTTTATCGTCATTAACTGTAAAGACGTGATATCTAATTAATTATTAATCTTTTTTTACTGTTGTAATAAGATATAACAATTTCATTAAAAGGATTGCTTAAATTCATGGTTAAGATGGTCAAATGCTTTTCACAAATCTAATTTTATCTGTCACTGTTCTTTCAGGCCTTACTTTAGAATGATTTTTAGATTTTTTATAAAATATTATTTCCGCTTTCTACTGTCTGATATTAATACTGAGTTGTGTAAAAATGTTTTAAATGGTGATATTGACATAATTTCATTTTCCTAGGTGACCGCATCCTCAACATCCCAAGTGGTCGCGGGCAAGTTCTCGGCACGGAACCAACTCAACACTTCACCATCATCTTCAATACCTTCGTCATGATGACTCTATTTAACGAGATCAACGCTCGCAAGATCCACGGACAAAGAAACGTATTCTCCGGGCTATTTACCAACCCCATCTTCTACTCTATATGGATCGGCACCGCGCTTTCGCAGGTAAAATAAATAGACAACATTTTTGAAATCAAAAGCCCCAGTACTGAAATTATCCTCGGATAAAGGAACGTATTTTCCGGACTATTTACCTACCCCTATGGATCTTCTACTCTATATGGATCGGCACCACGCTTTCGCTGGTAAACTGAACAACTTCTGACGAAACTGAACAATGCATCTTTATCATTATTATATTTTACATGTACTTCGCAATGTTTTTCTTCAATAACATCAGCCCGCGCAAGATCCAGGGACAAAGAAACGTATTCTCGGGGCTATTTACTAACCCCGGCTTTACGTGCCTTCCGAAGCAGAAAAACGCTCTATATTGATGTGCTTACCGGTCACCCATCCAGGTGCTGATCACGGCCAAAGTTGTTTGACTTTCATGATCGGAAAGTAAGAGCAACTATCACTCAGTTACGAGCGCTACTTATTTTTTTTCTGTTTATAATTTAATAAGGTTCCCAATAATTTCTGAAATTCTGAGTCGAATATTTTCCGGTTTGGTGCCAGTAAAGAATAGTACCAATCTATATCCGTGGGTGTCTCAAAAGGCGACTAAGGGATTATGAACCAGATGATGGACAGCAGCTTCCTCTTGAGTGTCGTTCCATCTTACATACTGCGGTCGCCAACAACCGCAGTCCATGGTGCCAGCCGCAATGCTAATAAGTGTGACTATGGGAATAGGACTTCCTTTCCAAATTTTTAACATACACTCATTACAACTGTTCATTACACAAATGCCTGCGCTGAGCGGGTATCGAACCCGCGGTCCACGGTGTACCACACCAACGGGCCAGTCGAATGTTTTTTTTTTTATATTGTCCAACATGCGATCGGTCCTCAGACTATAAGCAGTTAATTGAGATGTTGTGATGGCGTCCCGTGTGGTGCCGGCAAAGAATAGTACCAACTCATAGATACCCGTGGGTGTCGTAAGAGGCGACTAAGGGTCAACTGGAGGATGGGTAGCAGCATCCTCCTTTGTATCTTACATCTTACTTACTGCGGTCACCTACAATCACGGTCCATGGTGCCAGCCGTGACGCTAACGAGCGAGGTGACTATGGTACTTCCCCTCCACATTTTTCCAGCAAAAGCTAGAAATCTGGATATAGCTCCCTGTCCTGTAGTGGACGTTTCATGGGATGTTATGATGATGGCGTTTCAGGCGGGCCCTTCCAGTTTCAGGCTGTCTTCATGTGAAGTCAGTTAGCCGAATAATGATGAATAAATTGTGATTTTTTTTGTGTACCATTTTGCAGGTGGTAATAATCCAGTTCGGCGGCATGGCGTTCAGCACGGCGGGGCTCTCGATAGACCAGTGGCTGTGGTGCCTGTTCTTCGGCGCCGGGACCCTCGTGTGGGGACAGCTGGTCACCAGCGTACCCACTAGCAAGATACCCAAGACCCTGTCGTGAGTTTTGCGTCATTTGAATGTGATGAACCAATCATGACAACGCAACTTGGATAAAAACATACATACATACATAACATCACGCCTCTTTCCCGTTGGGGTAGGCAGAGACCACAGTCCTCCACCTGCTACGATCTTGACATACTTCCCTTGCTTCCTGTACTTTCATCAATCCTTTCATACATGCACGTCGGTTTAGGGTACTTTTAACCTGGCCTTTTCAGATTATTGTGGATAATCCTTTATGGATAAAAACACAGATTATAATTAAAATGGAATTACAAATACAACAAAAAGAAAATGAACTTAGGGGTTACTTGAACTAGACCATTAAAATGGTCTTCCTTTCTGTTTGACGTGACATTCCGTCCGCTCGCAGATGGGGTCGAGGCCAACCGGACCAAGAGACGACCCAGCCGTCGGCGGATTATGACTCCGACCTGGACAAGAAGCCCCGCGCGGGCCAGATCCTCTGGATCCGGGGCCTCACCAGGCTGCAGACGCAGGTACGTGCCACACTCACTCCTCCATGGCGGGCTGGGGTGCCGCCTGCGGCCGGGATACATGGCTCGTACACGGTCATGCGTTCAGTCAGATGGAAAAGGAGTATTATTGTAGTCTTTTATTTTATTCAATTTAGATTCATTACAGAATACTTATTGAATATCATTCATAACATGCAGAATACAAAGCAAATAGAGCTAGTCTACTACCGTGTTCGATCGTACTATGGCCGCGCTAAAGAAACGTCAAGAAACCACTGCAGCATTGCCTACTTCGAGAGTTGGCTTTGTACAATGTTTTACTTATGTTTCGCTGGAATATGAGGGCACCGTACCTCTTTGTTGTCATTGATGTAGTCATCTTATCTATAATAATAAGCTTTTTTACATAACGTTTGCTTTACACGGGTATTGCCCTAGCTATATTTCGTTTTAATCGATGACTTGTGAATTAAGTAATCATCATTGCCATAGCCTTATTTATTTAATAATATAGTAGTGCCCAGATAACATTTTTTTAAATATATCATTAAGATATATCTGCTAAATTGTGGTAGACAAAACTTTATTATTATAATACATTATTTTTGTTGTATGCGAAATAATAGTAATTAGTATTGTCTCATGCTAAATAGTAACAACATGTAACAAAAAGGTATAACGTTAAAGTTTTTATCATATTTAAATAAATATATTAAAAATGATTTTAACCAAATTTTCTCCTTTTTTGTCTCACGAGACCATCAGACCGTGTATGAATAAAGCTCAATCTAATGTGCTATATTTGTTTTGTGTACGATGAGTTGGGGTCCAAATTATACACGGTTTTTGATTTTTTAATTTTATATAAACTTTGGTTTAAATATAACGGGAACTACAATTGAAAATTTATGTTTTGGACATTATAACAAAAAGTGTAATATAAAAAATATATATATAAATTATACAGACATTTGACGAAACATTTTATCTAACTTTGATCCCATTTTGTATATTATCTAAAAGGTGTAATATACAAGAATGTATTAATTAAAAGTATACAGACATTTGACTAAAAATTTGTTCTAACTTTGATCCCATTTTGTATATTATCTAAAAGGTGTAATATACAAGAATGTATTAATTAAAAGTATACAGACATTTGACGAAACATTTTGTTCTAACTTTGATCCCATTTTGTTTATTATCTAAAAGGTGTAATATACAAGAATGTATTAATTAAAAGTATACAGACATTTGACGAAACATTTTATCTAACTTTGATCCCATTTTGTATATTATCTAAAAGGTGTAATATACAAGAATGTATTAATTAAAAGTATACAGACATTTGACGAAACATTTTATCTAACTTTGATCTCATTTTGTATATTATCTAAAAGGTGTAATATACAAGAATGTATTAATTAAAAGTATACAGACATTTGACGAAACATTTTATCTAACTTTGATCCCATTTAGTATATTAGCTAAAAGGTGTAATATACAAGAATGTATTAATTAAAAGTATACAGACATTTGACTAAACATTTGTTCTAACTTTGATCCCATTAAAAAGTAATATCATTTTGTAGTAGTTTATATATTTGTTAACTCACTATATTTCCAGTACCTATCATTTGTGATTAAACATTAAACAAAATATATAATAAAAACACTGATTTCATATCTTGACCACTTTACGTTTTTATTAGTTTAATTATTTTTACAAAAGGACCTCAGCTTACTCGTCCAGTGCTTTATTTTAAAAACTTATTTCAACATTAGTTTTATTTATCGATGCGTTGAAATAAGGTTATAAAAAATAGGGTATTCTTGTCATGGGAACTTTTATGTTGGGTTGTGGGGTTGGATTCTTTTGATGGATGACAAAAGTTTTGAGGACTTCGGGTACACTATAAAAAACTATCTCGATTTAATTCAAATCTGATGTACACACTTTCCTAAATTATACTTTTGCAGAAGTTTATTTAAACTGGCATCAGATTTGAATTTATTTAATTGTAAATAATAGTTACTTATTTTATTGAACAATGAAAGCAAAGGGTTTCGTACTTTTTGTGTTTGTAGAGATTAGAACATAGTTTTGCCTGATAATATTCTATTAAATTTTTTATTAGCTATTGACCTTATGAGGCTTGCTTTTTGATAATTTTATTATCAATTGGTTTCAAAAAGTGAAATTAGCTACACACATTTAAATCTTTCATGTATGAAACTTACAAGACATGATGTTGTATTATTATATATTTTTTTTGCCTTTAACAATTTTTTTTAAATTGGTGATATAATTATATGAGGAGACTTCATAGAATATGTTAATGAAATTGCTTTTCGAGCTTTTTCGAATTGTTTCATATAATTTTTCTGCAGATTACATTTATATTTTGAGGTGCGAAATCCTAAAAATCTATAGAGTACAGCAATAACTATTATTTACAATTACTAAATGCTAACGGCCTTATGTAAATAAGTTTATTAAAAGACATATAAAGAGGCTTAAGCTTTTAATATGAAAATGATATTTATTTCTTTTTAATTATTTTGCATACGGCCGTCAGCTATGGTATATCATAAATTGAATCTCTTAAAGACGGATGTTAAGACACGACTGATAAAAATATATAATTAAAATGTGATTTCCATTCATGATATACCTATATTAATAATTTTGATATTGCATCCTTTGTTTTCTACTCCGAAAAATAATATTTTAAAAAATCTTAAAATATAATTACTGTAATGAAAAAAGAATGCAGTAACAAATAGAGATATTGGTACAAATTTATATATTGGTTTAAAAAATATAAAATTTTATGGCATAAATAAAGGAGTGGCAGAAATCTATTTGTTCGTGTTCATATACGAAGAGGGATAAGTTTTGAGTTTACAGCTAAAATATATATACTTAAATAAATATATACAGCAAAACCAACAGGTCAACACTGCGGATACTTTGGGCATCCTGACGCTAAGTTACCGATATTATTGTCCATTTATATATACTTTTACTATTTTTCATACAAACCGAATAATACCACCATTTTCAATATACTATGCATCCATATAGAATATTATCGCCATAGAGCAATAGAACTTCCGCTATTTTCTTGTGTACACATTTTTAATTTGATACAGTAAGCCGGAATCACAGTACGAATTGTATGAAAAGTCAATATTAACGACACAAATAATTTTTGATAATTAATTCAAACTTTCCAAGTTTATTTATTGTTTTGTTTGTTTCTCTTTTGTTTTTTTAATTTTCCTTTCGTATTTTCTTTTCATTCTCCTATACTTCTGTTCTTTTCAATATTTTGTTTTATACCTACACAGAGAAACACTTTACAACATACTAATTGTAGAAACGCTATTTTATTTTGGCCCATAATTAACGTAGAATAAAAACTTGTTCGGTCACTAATTTTGTGAAAACAATATATCCTACATATATATTATCTATATATATTATATTCTATTACCCTTCAATTTTCTTTTTATCGAAATTGGCAACCGAACAAAGCTGTTCTAGAGTTTTCTTTTCCAAAAAACTTTTAATCATTAATTTTCCATCGCCTGGTTTCATGACATCTACTTCATATCTATTAGTTTCCAATTAAACTATTTTCTTCATTGGCCTGTTATTTCTACCCAAAGATGTTTCTCTTTTTGTCTATGTCTATAGTCATGAAACCGGGAGTGAATAGTTAGTGTGAACATCGCGAAGGCCTGCATGTTTCGCAGTACAAAAAATACAGTCTGACGCTTCGGATAATTTCAAAAGATTTTTGTTTTTAACTTGATTGATTTGACTGTACCCCACCTCGTACCTATTGGCAT
Source organism: Athrips mouffetella (assembly GCA_947532105.1). NCBI lineage: Eukaryota > Metazoa > Arthropoda > Insecta > Lepidoptera > Gelechiidae > Athrips > Athrips mouffetella. The sequence continues at coordinate 16,413,768 of OX383981.1, forward strand.
GCTCTATGTAGGCTGTGACAATGTTACTTATCCCTCGAAACCTCAAACAGTTAATATGACTTCCCTCATAGAAGTGTATAATATGTAAACTGATATTCACTAAACATCAGCCACATCGCGGTATGAATATGACTATCTCTTTCTGTCTATCTGTCTTTTATTTACTCTAAGTCATACTGACTGTTTGATTTTTACTATTTTTTGTTTTACTTTTTGTCTGTTTTTATTTTTAAAGATAGTGTTTTTATTTTGCTTGTGAAACGCCACCCGATACATCCTCGGTAACGATCCAAGCAACCCAAGCTCTTTGGTTTTGACGCCGCACACGAACCTTGCAAGGCCGAACGGCGTAAGACTAACCCGCGAACCGATATAAAAAGCAGTAACTTGTTCATTTGTTTAATATACTTTCCCACTGTTTTTATCAGTTTGTTTTTAATACTCTGTTCAGTTACTGCTGTTACGGATTGATTTATTTGAGTGTGGAGTGGATTTTCTAAAATATAAAGATTTAGACAATGAGAGCATGCCGAGTGCTCCTACTAACACTACCGTCTATGAGCGGACCTTATTTCCTTTGCTGTTGTGTTGTTGTCAGTGTTTTATATTTTGTTTTGTTTTATTTTTGTTTTGTTTTTGTGAATGTTGATCCTTTTAGACTGTGTCTGGGTGTGTTCAGGTGGGTGAAAAGCGTCAAACTGGGTTGTAGATTGTGGTCATCAGTAGTTTGTGCCTTGGCCTTGCCGTTGGAAGCCTCTGTGTTTTGTTTGCCTTTATTAGGCTTGATGTAGTGTCCATAACGTTATGTAAATATAAAATAAATAGTTGGTACTTCTAGGCGAAGCCACCATGGCGGTAAGTATTGATGTAGTGAATTAACCAATTGATTTACTTGGAAATGATTTAACCAAAAAGTTGTGATATTGTGAAGCTTAATTTAACAACGTTTCCGGAATACAGTTGTGCAAATATCAAATTTTACTTTTTTTTATAACTAATAATTAAAGTATTTTTTGTATGTAGTTACTTCTATATTATTAGTATTATTCCTATTATTTATATACAATTATATACAATATAACAACGTGTAACTTTAATAAGTAATAAAACAAAACCTCTCGGGTGATAGTTTCACCTATTTAACTGAACAACTTTTGTTGTACAACCTTTGGAAATTAAAATAAAAGAAATTGGTTCTCTAATCAAATTGATCGAATCAGATTTTCTTATTGTATGGATAATTTCTTTTATTTTAAGTTTCCAAAAGCTATAGAACAAAAGTTGTCTATTTACATGGGTGGAACTGCCTCCTTCGAGGTTTTCCTTATTAGACTTACACATTGTATACATAGATAAAAGAAACGTATATTACATACATTTGTGTATATTAGTATGCATATACTCTATAACCATATTTGCACAACTGTATATATCAGAAAGTACTAATAAACCGTTAGTGTTGGATATCCTTGGCTCCCGTTAGATGTTTAACTGTAACCAAGTAACTTGGCATGGTAGATTGCTCTCTAGTATAAGTATCTACTGTTAATGTCACATGTATCTATAAATAAAGATGCGAGCCACCACCATATGGACGAATATGGAATTTGATAAATATAAACGTAATAAATAAATAAATATGTAAAATAAATAAAAATTAAAGCCATGTTGTACTGTGGCAATAAATACGTCGTGAGTAGTAGTGCCCTCGTCCCTTCCTTAGGTCTTCCCTGCGTTGTGTAGGCGTAGATTAGTCGACGATTCTTCAGGGTAGCAGTCTCGAGCGATCCCATTATCTCATTTCTATATTTTTTTGGTTTCTTTTTTTTTGTTTGAGTTTGATTCGCACTCTTCTCGAGTCATATTCGTATCACGGAACACCGGGAATTCCCCGCATACACTCATCAAACGACACGAAACACATTATGTTCATTTCTGAATTTTGTGTTTATCTTTTTAACGAAAAGGGTTTGTTATTGAGTGTTGGCCTGCTTTTGGCTCGGGCAGATGTGGGATACGGGTCGTTAATTTTCAAACAATATTCATTGAAAAGCAGACACCTTTAACTTTAAAAAATACAAATTTGTAAATGTCTATTGTTGTTTTTACAAACAACATTTTTTTCTTTTAAAGTAAATAAGAAATAAAATAAATATATATTTGTTATTCATTTCCTTGACTATATGACATTGTCACGTAATTTTTATTTTTAATTTTTATTCTGAGTGAACACACACTACCTTCTTAATAATACCTGAAAACCGACTGTGACTAACTTCGAGATAAATGTACTGTTCCAAAAAAGTACATCAAAGATACCCTACCCATGTCCCACATCTGACAAGCCCACTGTTAAGCTAGGCGTTAACGTAGGACGGTGTCGAATGGGCCGCCGAGCCGCGCGTACTGGGCGTCGGTCACACGGGCACTGTTGGTGTTGGCCCCACGATTGGCGGCGTTGGCCCCACGATTGGCGGAGTTGAGCGATGTTGTTGGCAGCGGCCAGTGCTGGAGACCGAGGTGTAGTGGCGGCCGCGGCGGGTGCCGTCGCGATTGCTACGTCGGACGCTCACGGTACAACACCACTAGCGGTTAGCGTCTAGTCTAGCCGGATGTAGTGACGGGAAGATAGCGATGTCGCTGACACTCACATTTACGCCCATTTTTTTTTCAAAGTTATATAATTTAAAATAACGGATATTACATATAGACCTTTATTTTTACTAAAAGTACGGGTCCAAATGCGGTGAAGAATTTTTTATATCTGTTATTGAAACTTTAATATGTCTATAGTATAAAGTATTCTAATCAAAAACCACACGGACAGAAATTCAAAAATTCAAAATGTTTATTTGCTAGAATACAGTATGAAAAAAAGGTCTTAAAATTAAATTTGTACAATGTATTCAGCCTGCATGCAGGTATGCAAATGTGAATAAGTCCACCAAATATAACCAAGCATTTAAGAATAAAATATAACAATAAAATGGAGTATCCGAAGAGAGCCGAGACTTGACCTGTACCGTGAAGTTCTTCCTATGGCTTTTGACCATATCTAAAGTATTTATAAATAGAACGTGATTACGCTAATTATAAGACAAAAATGGCGGGTTTTCACAGAATTTTATATGGTAAAATATAACTTATTAAACTGGTGAGAAAATTATTAAACCAGGAAATATATTTTTATGGCGCAATTATACGCTAAATTACTATTAATAAAAATCATATATGGTATGTAAAATTACAATACACAAAAATGTATGTAAATACATTCTGAGGTAAATTTGTTTAAACTAGTGTATATTTTGATTTTAAAATACAAAAGGCGTATCAAATGATAGTTTGAAAAATGTGCAGTGTCGGCGTATCATAGCTACGTCCCACTAGTTCTTCCTCGTCTGTATGCATTCCCACGTCTCCGGCTAGCCCCATGGCACCGTCTCAGCCCTAAGCACCCTTCTCGACTTTTCGATGTTTGACACCCTACTCCTACTTCCCCATCGCTTTGTGATAGGGTTACCAGACAAAAAATCCGTAAAATTCCCAGGTATTTTTGAAAAATTCTACATAATTTGTTTTAAATCTTTAATTCCGTGAGGCATATTAATCAGATTTTTTTCTATTATGGTAGTTCCGGACGCCTGAAAATGATTTCAGAAAGAGAGAATTTCAGACATGGTAACCCTACTTTGTGAATTCATATCCCCGAAGGCCCCCCCCTCTCATAGTCGCTCGCACATTTTTCTCTTAGTGTTTTTGTTTAGAGAGCATGGCTCCCTCACTGGTCATTTTGTGTCGTCATTCTTTCGTCACTTAGTCGACGTCAAGAACATTTTCATTTACTTCAATCGGATCATTGTGGATATTGCGCCTTCAATATAAAAATTTTTCTTTTCATATTGTTTTACACATTTTTGTGTAAAACGTTTTATTTGGTGGTGGAGTATCGTCAATAGATTACTAGAAAAATAGATCGTTATATTAAAATGTAAGAATTTGGAATTTTAAGACAGTTTTGTTGCTTTAAAACTGATTTTACTGAAAAATATTAAAACCTTAAAACAGTTTTACATTTTTCAGACAGGCTTCAATACCAAATCACCCACTCTGCAAAAACTTATTTGTTTTAAATTACAGTGTACAATATTTTGAACGTGCAATCTCCATTATATAGCCAAAATCTTCTTGATCGACGTAGTCACTCGCACAGGTCCTTCGATAGTTGCATGATAGTCACACGTAGTTTCTCTTCTTGAACAGGTAGCGTATAACTCTGAATACAGTCAAAATGTCTTTATAACAGAGAACATCCACACCACACTCTTTTAATACAGGGTGTAAAAGAGATACGGGCGATGATTCATGGAAATATTATGTATTTTTTATTTTTATTATGTATAAGGATAGTTTCATCACTGAACGCGCAATAAGGTTTTAATCTATATTAATAAAAACGTTCATTTATGTGTTGTTTTAAACAATCATTATTGCGAATTTATTTCAGATAATAAAAATCTTTCTAGTTACTGAAAGACGATGTTAGTAAAATTTTAATTCGCATAAAATAATTAAATAATTGAAAAAATAAACTCGGCTATTTTATTGCTGTAAGAAAACTTATTTGACAATATAAGTCCGTATATAAGTCATTAAGAAGCTAATGGCTCTCGCATCCATTGCGTCATTATCGTGCATAAATTTAAAAAATGACAGTAACTCGGGAAGTTAATTGTTTTGGGTGTAAGGTAACTTATATGACAAATTAATTTAATTTAAAGTTCGTAGAAAGATGGCAATTCTTTCTATTATTTATTTTACTATTCAATACATTAAAAAAACACAAACTGTTACATTGTTTATTGTATCGGGTGTAAATGAAAATATTTAACACTAATATGTCATACGTATATTAAGTCCATAGGAAAAAAGCCAAATTTGATTTCGCATCCTATACTTATATTCAGCCATTAATAAGTATATTCAATTATTTTCAATACATATATAATTATTATGACGGCCTTTTGTGGCTAAAAGAGTAAAAATCTTATTGTGTGTCCAGTAGTTATCCTACTGCTATTAAATTAAATTAAGTATATTGAGATAGTATATCGCCCGTATATCGTTTACGAAGTTTTTTATATCGGTGGGTCTAGGTGCGCTCGTGTGCGTGTGCGGTGTAGGAGAGGTTGAGGTTGACGGAGGCACCGCAGTGCCCCAGTGCCGAGGGTGTGTGGGAAGGCGGTGTCGGTCTCGGTGGGAGCGGCAGTGCAGGGTTGTTGGTTGGTGGTTGCAGCTGCGCGTGGTGCGAGCGTTCAAGTCGACGCTGGAGGACCTGGAGGAGCGCCTGTCTGCGCACTCGGCGGCCGGCCTGCGCTCGCGGCTGCGCGCGCCGCCGCAAGACATCGCCTACATAGACGCGGACGATGTGCCCCCCGCGCACCCCGCGCACCCCGCGCACCCCGCGCCCCGCACCGAAACCACCATATTCTGAAACCGACCGCAACCGCACAGACACACCTCACAGAGACGCACCATACCCCGTTATGTTTATTTCGTTTTGCGGCGCGCCCGCACGCCAAACCGAACGTACTTAACGGTTGATCCGCGTCGCGTCCGCAACCGTATATGTTATGCTTTAATAACGACTAATCTATTTCGAGTCTTAATTTAGTACAGTAAGGATTTTAATATTTAATAAGTGTTGAAGATTTTTTAGAGAGTAGATACAGTCGATAGCAATAAAATTTTACTACTAAAGAAGATGGCGATCCGTTAGGCTCCTATACCGAATCGTGCCTGTTTAGCGCCCCGGCGTTGCCTGTATATTTTCAATCATGTTTATACCCTGTTTATATTGTCATGTTTAATTAATAGACGTTTTATTGAGCCGGCGCGCATATCGTAGTTCGGGGACCTTTTTATACGTAGAGTATTTTGTATACATGTCTTTCTGCCATTCAAAATACTAAACACTGCTGTGAGACGAAATTATTTGTACATAAGTTGAAAAATTCTTAAACGTCTATGTGTATATCTGAAGCAGTGATATTTTGCGTAGTTATTAATAAAAAATACTAGACAATCTCCATTTTCTAAAATTGTAACTTTTAAATCTTTAGATTTGAAATTTTAATGAAAAAGCTTTTTAAAATTTTCATCTTTCACTAGCTTATTGTATAATTAATTAGTGTGTTGGTGACTTAAGTCCGGGACCCGCTCGGCAGCTAGCGTGTTTTGTTTCATAGTAAATTTTGGGACCACTTGACCCTTTGTGTAAATTAAAAACTGGGAATCAGAGAGATCAATCAGCGATATAATCGGATATAGTATTATGTATATTCTAATCAAAGTTTATAATTATCTTCCTTTTAAAATCATGTTTAATACTTACTTTACCAACTTTTAAAATATACGGCGACCTGAAGTTTAATATGAATGAGACACTAAGAATAAAGCTCTACATAAAAATGTATACCTCAAAATTTCCGATTGTTACGAAAATTGACCTTCATTTAATGAATAAATTTTCGAGCAAATTCCATAGCATTTTTTTCGCTACCCGTAAGAGATATGGTGGGGGCCGCCCAGTTTTAGAGAAATCGCTTTTTTCAGATGTTGACGGTAAGTGTAGGTCTGAGTCGCGTAACGCGTAGGGAGGCGTGTGTAAGTATCGTAGGATGTACAATGTAGGCACGATAGGAGTACGTTTTGTTTAGAGCATGGAACGTGGTTATGCACGTTGGCTGCCCCTCGTCGTCGGTGTTACACGCTTTGACTTAATGAACTGACTTTGCAATAATAAACGCAATTATAGTGCATTCACTGACGTGGATAGAATGGGACAAGATTATTTTAACGTTTTCCCTTATGAGTTTTTTTTTTACCAAGCTTTGTAACAAGTCTTATATTAAAGCATTTTTTAATTCAACATTGATCTGCAAATTATGCAGAAAGAATTGAATCAATTAGTCGTTCTACATCTTTCTTACTATGTGATTAAATTCATTGGTGGATTAAAGTACCTTTAACATCATAAGTGGATTATGATATGCTCAATTTAAACTATTACGCGTCCCTTCTATTCGCAGCGGTGCAAGCACCTTTTTCTGAACAAAATGTTTAAACAATCAATAATGATAGTGTTAATTGGTTCAATAAGTCATAAGTAGAGTTGACGATCGCTTCACAAGGTGGGATCGTCGTGAGGTTGCCATTTTGTGGACATCACGCTTCAAAATGGCGGCCGAAACGTTTTTAGATTTTAAGTACTGAGTAGAAAATAATGTATATTATTTTGGTACAAATGTTGTTTCTTATTTTGTAATTTGTTTTTTGCTTCGCATTTAAAGTGTGATCATGCTTATTTTACAGTGTGTGCATGTATACCGATGTCTGTGAGTATGCACAATTTGTATTTTATTTTCGTTTATTTTTTAATAGATGTTTGGTGTAGTGTTTCTGATAATATATATTTATTGTAATGACTTAATCTAGTTTGTACTAGATATTTTCAGAGCTTTTGAGTTTAGGAACCGAATTTATATTAACAACAAATGTGTTCAACATGTTTGACTAAACGTAGTTATTTTTCTTATTGTTATCACAGCTCACCAAACTTCTAATGTTTAGTATTTAAGCAGGAACTAAAAAAAAGTTAAAATATATAAACTCCACTTTTACACCAAAACTAGAAAACTAAGAAAAAGTAGTAATAATCATTTTAAATAATATTAAAAACGGCTTTTTTCACTTATATTTTTTAGCACTAATTCGGTTGTGTATGTACTTATTTTACGTTGGTTTCGTAAACTTTTAATTTATTTTTGAGTTGTATCGATTACCATTACGTTATGATTAAACATACATACTTAACCGGCATTATAAAGGACCAGTTTAATAATTAAAAACTCGATTTTAATAAAAGTATTTATTTCGATGATGGTAATTTCATTTGTAACCTCAAATCAGCCACAAACAACAAACGAAGATGAAAATACTTCGCGAAGTAGCTCACATACTGGATTTTTCAAACTTTCTGCGTAGTAGTAGCTTCCGACACGATATTTTTATTCCTGTATTTTATTTTTATATATCTAGTACTTGCTATTGGATGCCCTCGCCCCAATCCAGCTAGTGTGAATGCCCCCTAATCCTAGAAGTTAGGCACTGACAAGCTTTCTAAAAATCTTACCTTTTTCTAATAGTTAAATTTCTTCACCTGTTGTAGTGGTGTTCTAAATCCAAATTTTTATCCTTTTCCTGTTGTATCCGTATATATACCGTCTGTTTGGTTTTGGAACACCAGCGCCCCAAATCCCACTTTTGTTTTCTGGGTTGGCCACGTTAGTCGCGTTTGCGTTTAGTCAGTTAGCACTTCCGCCCTACTTCTGCGAGATTTTATAAGAACTTTATATATTTACTGGAAATTGCTATATTTGCTTACGTATCTTACATTAAAAAAGTAGAATATTTCAGTAAGTTAAGTAACAGCTTTTTCAATTGTACATACAAAATATTTTTCTCGGTATTTATGTAAAGTTCTTTCTGGTCTCATACAGTGCGTCAGGGCTTGCTGGTCAGACTGACGCGTCCGTTGTTTTCCAGCAAAAGGCGGACATAATGGCGGGCCGCAGGATATTTGTCAATAATTATTTGGCCGAACACCGGAGGATCAGCGTGCAATCTGGTGGCAGCTCCATTCCTGCGTTAAGCCCCGTATCGCATCAGAGCGATGAATAAAGCCCCCAAAATATATAATACAATTTTCAAAAATATTTATGGATCCCAAACCAGAACATTTCAAAAAGTTGTTAAACTTTACGGGCAAAAATCAAATTTATTGATTTAGTTTTTTTAAAATAGTAATTATATAAAATAATAATTATAACAGAGCAATGTATAATGCCCCCATATTTGTAAAACTTTTCATAATAATACCTTTATAGACTTGAAAAATAAAAGGAATAGGTATCATTAATTAAAAATTAGGAAATACTTATAAATCCATTGACTAAGTACCAAAACAAATTAATTAATAAATAAAAAAACGAATCATATTTAAAATAAAAAATATAATTATACATAGCAATAAAAAAATGACCTTTTCAACAGTATAAATTTTTTTTCATAAAGAAGGCAAATTTGTGTACTTAATCATACTTAAATTTATAAAATAAAAAATAAACATCATAAACGACTTGAAACAGGCATTAGGATGTCTATTTATAGGTAAGCGATGTTGCAGGCACAAAACTATTATTATAATCAAGTTACTGCCATACAAAAATATATAATATATGAAATATTTAATAAAAAGTAATAATCGTTTAAAATACTAGTCGTGGATTTTTGCTAAACTTTTCAAAGTAATGAACGAGTTTTTAAAGTTTCTCTAAAATGTAAATGCCGTAGATAGTTTAAGAATTGTAATGTTTACTAAGAATAATAAGAAAACATTAGTGAAACTCGCAAAATATATTAGATTATATGTAACTATGGTGCACCAGTATTAAGATAAAATGGAAATAATATGTTTATATACCGCATACAAATAGTCTTCTATTTTTTTTTATAAACATATATAACTGAAGTTTAGTTTTCTGTAAATAAATCTGTCATGATCTCTTAATTTTAACTTTGTAGAAAATACTAATGTTATGTGTTGTACTAAAAGTAAAAATTTAATTATAACGGAAACATTCATGTGCCATTTTTATAATATGAAAAAAAAAAAGACACAATTTGTGCTATTCAAGTGCTTTTATAAACGTTTAAAAATGTGATGATATTTAAATTTGCTTGCTCTTTTTTTTAAGAATGCGTCTAGATGTTTTTATTCGTATAAACGGTGTTTTAATGTTAGAGTTTATTTCTGAATGTTTTTTGACTCTAGTAGGCTCGTTGTGTAAGACTGTAGATTGTGTAGTCCACCCTGTTTTAATCACGAAGACATACACAATGATTCTGCTATTGATTATTTGTTATTTTATTTGATTTTTAGATATTGTAGCGCAGTTGAATGCTAAACGTGATGCGACATTAAATACTGTGGGTCCTATGACGTCGTATTCTTAGATTTAATACGGAACTTTACCGGCGAAATTTACTTGAAACTATCTATTTTCTCTTTCATATGTTAAAGATTTTGAAAATCCTTCAAAAACTGGTGCCTTATATAATAGACTCCTCATGAAGCGATTTTCATTATCATTAATGTATGACACTACGATTTTCTTCTCTTAACTCTTACACTACACACATCTGTCTACTACTCTGGTCTTCCAAACCTTTCTTATATTTAGTAATTTACACCTTTTTGTTATAATTTTCATCCAAAAATTAGTATATTAGAACCTCAAGCAAATTTAACTATCTATCATTTTGTTTGTGGTATAGTGATGTTAAGTTTATTTATATATGAGTATTAGTATACAGCGTTTATATTTAAATAATAATATGTAGATACAGATCTTAAACTTCGTTTAATGCACTTCGTGTAGTGATCTCAAAATCATTGCCTGCTACATGAATGTTAAGATTTAGAAATTAACTAAATATAAAATATACTGTAATAAATATGGATGATTTCGCGTCTTGGTGTACACCAAAAATATAATTTACAAAATTTATATTTAAATTTTAGGACCTAAACTTTTCTAAATTTTAAATAATTACGCTTATAGTGGTTTCGTACACGGCGAATAGTGAGAATCACTCTAAAATTTAATAACAATAGTAAAAGCATGATTTCCTGCTGTCTACCTACTCGATAACTGGTATATTTATTAATTCGTTACTTCTAACGCTTCTTGTCTCTTATTAAACTTTAGTAATAAAGTATCTATACTCCAAAGTAACTTTGATTTCACCCAACTGCCACGGAGAGCTGCAATCATAAGGTAACTGGCCGTGGATGTGTGTCGATGTTGGTACAGATGTTGGCCCAGTGTGGCCGGACTTCGGTCATGGATGTCGTACGGTCTAGATCGATGTTAGAACTCGCTTAGCTTCCACGCTACTGTAGATTACGACACTAGCATGTACTATAGTCATTTCACTGCATACATGCTGTAAATGGTATTTCAATAATGTACCAAATAGTTGGTATCTGTATATTCCACTATGTATGTATGCACTGACTTGAAAGTTGAAATAATTTAGATATACTTTAAAATGCTAAGCTTTAACTTCTAGTGCCACGCTCAATGTAAATAGAACACTAATGGATAAGGGGACTAAATTAAAAATCACCTAGAATTCTTCGAAAATTATACTCTTATAAGTCATATTTTATTTGCTAAATCACAATGTATTAGAGCTTTTGTCTTAGTTGTTAGTTGTATTTAGATGAAGGTAGAGAAACTATCTGGTATGTGAGCAACTCCATTGAATATAGTACGTTGAACATAATATGTGTGCTTCTAGATATAGTTCGCATGGAAACTTATAAACACAGAAACACACACACGAGTGCGAACTCAACCACACAAGAAACTGATCGCACAAAAAAGAAATTCATAATATATTTATTTAGATGTTTCCACGGAACACTACGATGATACATGTTTGATGTTATTTAATCAATGTGTTTAATGTAGGTATTATTTTGGTGTGATTAAGTTTATTTTTTTATTTTGTGTATATAAAACGTTACGGAGCCCTGGATGAAAAATATATACAAGGAAGAAAGTGATGTATTTTAGTGCACACCCCCCATGAATGTGCTTTTTAAGGTACTAGGATGAATCCTGCGTCACGTTTCGTTCCTCTACTATATTTTATTTAAAATCTTTCTCTACTTGTTTATTGCTTCGCGAGGCACAGCTTCGGACAATCCCTGAGAATTTCCGTACTTTCTGATATATTACACTTTTATTTGTGAAAATATTTTCACTTGCTAATGTATTCAATGCCATCTACATTTCATATAAATTAAAACAATGTTATAATACTTGTTTAGCAAGTTGCTAAAGTTTAAAGTAACTTTGAAAGAATGATGCTTTAATTTTATATCAATGCACAAATCATTATAATGGTACTTAGAAAAATTATCTGACTAGATGTACCAAAGAGTCACAGAAAAGGGTGCAAAGACGTTATGGACATCCCTTACAAATCCATCCGGCGCGGGTTTTATTTAAGATGCCCAAGCAGTTTTCTTGATATTTAATCCATGATTCTTTGGGAAAGATGGATTATTTTTTTAGTACAAACTATTATCTGTGCAGTAGCCAAATACTAAATAGGCATATTAAATTAGTGAAGAATGGCATTGGATCATCGCTGCAGTCTATTTTATGTATAGATCCTGTCTGTAGCTGCCGACAGCGGCCCTTCTTCGTGTCGTGATTCTTTACTTCATACCCTCGTTTTAATTTTTTTCCATGAAACCCAATTGCACACGGAAGGTCATAGGTGGAGAATTGCAAGAGCGCTTGATTCCGGTGCCGTACAGCAAGACCTCCACTGACCAAGCTGTAAGATTACACACGAGCCTGCTCACTCACGTCTTCGTTTATGTTTCGTTTGTTTTTTATTCGTTCGATACTGTACTGTCTACCTTACAACTTTTATCTTTTGGCGGGGGTGGAGTGGGCAATATTGGGGCTACAGCGTTTGTTCTTGTCCTTATTTCAATTATCATTTGATTATATTCAAGTTTTGAGTCTTCAGTAACGTGACCGGGTGATGAACTATCACACAATAAAATTCAACGTCACTGATTATCTTTTCAAAAGTGTCTTCACATTCGTTTAATATCAAGATTTATTATTTACTTTTTAACAATTTGTCAGGGTGAATTTGAATTTTTAAAGTCTCAAAAGTGATACTTTGTCACTCGGTGATATTAGAGAATTGGCTCCTTGGATTTGAGTTATAAGCTTTACTGTTCCTAAATTTCGCTACAGCTCTTCTCTGCTATCTCTTACCCCGTCTATCTTCGCTCTTTGTCTTGTTCCCATGCGCTGACCATTTAGTTTCACTACTCTATATAAGAACTCAACTCTGTATATATTTTATATGTTTCTGTATATATCGTATATTACGTCCCTATTTGTTTTTAGATATAAGGTTTTAAGCAGGTTTTCAGGAGGATGGAAATAGATCGGTCAGTGTTACCTGCATGCTTTGATCACGGCATGAATCCTGTGCATGTGCTATTTTTGTCATATTATATATTCAAGCTTTTTAAATATATTGTAAGGTGTTACAGTTCCTCTAGTTCCGGCAAGAAGAAAATTGTTTCGGAAATAATTTAATGTCTAAGTAAATATGCAAAATATACTTAAAATTTACAACGAGTTTAGTTAGCTGTTTTCTTTTTTCTGTGTTAAATGTTAGCCTGAGGGTAGATAGATAGAATGGATAAATAAATCTAAAACAAATTAACGTCATTCAAACTGTAGTTAAGTATGTCCCATCCTAATTAACAAATTTTTGTGAACGACAAAAAATAATTGGTCTTGAGTATTTTAGTGGGTATAATGATATTTAAATCTATCTATAATTTTTATCGTAGAAAAATGTCTACAGAGATGTTTAATTGGTTGAAATAAATTATTAGTTAGTTTGCGAATTTAGATCACGTTTAGAACCATATCAGCTATATTCGACGCCTATATGTAATTAGTGTAGCTTTTCAGTTTATTTGGCATCATATTATCATGGCATCATAGTGTACGTTTATATTTTGCATCACATTCGCACAAATAAAAAATCGTGGGGTCAAAGAATCATAAAATGCCAGGGTCTCGTCTAGCTTTCAAAATTCATAAAACAGGTCATTATTTTTAATAATACAGCTTTTAGTGAATTTTCCTTCTGTAAAATGTAATAGTTAAGACTAGTGCTTAATTTGGTCCTCATGAAATAGGAGTGATTAGTGCAAAAACGAAAGGTAAAAAATTAATTACATATTTATTTGTAACCGGCTGATTGACACATATGTATACAATAATATACACTATTGTATATTGTATTATAATAATGTATACCAGTGTATATTTCAGTTTATACAAGTGATTGGTGTAAAGTAATGTATATTTTATTTACCTCAAAATTCAGCCGTTTTCAAATATATAAAAAAAAAACATTTCTCATTACAAAACCGCTTGCTTACAAAAATTCGGATTAATCTCGCTTCAAAAATTGTTCAAATTACGATAATAGATGTCGCTTACAGCGTAGAATGTGTTTATGCAGGCCGGACAACCTACTGCGCAAATAAAATTTTTGGGCAGTTGCAAAAAGGCTTCTTAAAGTTAATGTCATGTTAAGTTTTGAACTGTTCTTTTCTATCGTGTTGATCTAATGCTAATCTATTACACGTAAATAAAGTATCAATATCTCTAATGGAGAACTTACTTTAGTGAGCCTTTCTGCAACTGTGCTTTAGTCTTATTGATGGAGAAAGAAAGAGACTGCACTATACAAATTAGGGTTTATAGTGCTGTCTCGCTTTGATAACTGATTGGCTAAATGTAGGTCGGTATTTGAACAGTTTAATAAGACTGCAAACACTTATTAGGAAGTCTTTGTTGGATGTGGTTAAGTATTTTTAAGATTCAACTTTTGGTAAAAAACTTACAACAAAAATTGGCAAGTTAACAGAGACTTTACTCAGATTTTAGATTTTACCACAAAATATTTTTTTATATCACATTTCTGAGTTTTAACATTCCCATTTTGATTTATCAAGCATTTAAAACTATATTAAGGCCATGTCAGAACCCTTATGTAACTGACAATAGGCCATTCATTGGAGAAGCATTATGGCTACCCAATAACTAAATTACTAAGAATATTAGAAGTTGGATCAAAATATATATTTTACACATCCAGGACGGGAGTTTCTTAATTCAAGGCTTGTTTTCCAACAACAGCTTAAGGACAGACATTCTTAAAGTCCTTTTTATTTGAAAACTAACACATTATTACTCAAATTTTGATACAGTGTGTTATCACTTAACACTGTTTCGAATAACAAGTACTTTTTGCATGTCTAACCCAGAAATCACTATACAAAATGGAAGAAGTGTGTCCCCTAAATCACGTTTAAAATTTTGCATATTCTTTCTGTGGTTAAACAAGTGAGAGGTTGGTAAGTCCCTGTTCACACGATTGGCACAAATCGACAAAATGTCTGTATTCAGAGAAGGATCTTATGTGTGCCCCTCCTACACTGCATGGCATGGCTTTCGAGCCGCGCGAAATATAATGACCAAATCTACCAGCTTATAACTTAAAATTTTACCAATTTGTTAGAAAATGTTTGCTTTCTACAATTTTGGTAGGACACACGTTGTTTGTTGGTAGATGGCGATGATTTTAACAGATTTCATTATGTATAAGGCTCACAGTTTCACACATAAATATTCCTGCATGGTTGTTGAATAATTTCATGTATTTCGATACTCTTACACAAATAACTGTGTAGCTTTTGATTATTTAAAATTTGAATAAATCATACTAATAAATCTGGCAACAAAATAATTTTTATTGTATTTAAAGTATCAGTCAAACACACATTCCAGTTATGAAGTCTGTTAAAATTCTAATGTGGCGAATATACCATACAAATGATAAATCAACAGCTGTATTGGAGTTTTCAATTTACTTCGCTTTCGCCTTTACAATGGCTCGGTGTGCTTTCATTTATGTTCATTTTGGTGTTTATTTCCACTCCCTTTGGTACCACTGGCTGCACTTGTCACCTTTCAACGCCAGAGGGAGCTGTATCATTTATTGTATTTGAGGCGCTCTGATGAAATGTAGGTTTAGGTACCTAAATCATTCTATATGCATTTATTTGTATATTGTTCTTATTTAAATTGTAAATACATAAATGTGGCGTCACATTTTTTCTTACAAGTGTTTTTTGTATTTCTGTTTTGGTAGTAATAATGTAATATAACTTTTTGTAATTGTAATTTTTCAAATACTTTTCTAAAATTAATGTCCAATCCCTTTTCATTATGCTGAGTTTTGAGCCGCAATCGTGTATACTACCTGCATTTTACATGAATCTGGAAAACGAAAATACAGGATTTTCACATATTTATAAAACCAACAAGCAACTTTTAGAAAACTTCTTGAATTTACGAAAAAATGCTTAACTAAAATGTGGTTGCATTATTAGCTCCTAGATTCCTTAAAAAAGTTTTATTTGAATTTGTTACAAAACTGATATTGGACATTAAAATTTAACTTAATGTAAAGGGAATATTTACAATTCAGAGCGCCTTAAATGCATGTAAATTGTGCGGAGGCTCGTGATTAACTTGAGTTCCGTGGGTGTGTGGCAGATTCGCGTGGTGAACGCATTCCGCCAGGGGCTGGACTCGCGCGGCTCGCTGGCGGACGCGGCGCTGGCGGAGGCGCTGCGCAAGCAGACGGCGCTGTCGAAGCGGTTCTCGCACTCCAGCAGTATCGACTACGCCGACGCGGGGCGCGAGACGCTGGCGCCGCACGACCTGGACGTGGAGCGACTCAGCTCGCACTCGCACACGGAGACGGCCGTCTAACACACCGCCCACACGCAACCCGACGGTCCACCTCGCCGCATGCAATAATTTAGCGTAATATCAGTATTACCAGCGACTGTGACCGCAATCGGACGCTCCGCAACCGTTTCGCTGCCATCGTTCTTAATTATATTAATCTAGCTAAAACGATTGTGTATAAAATCATATTTTTTAAACGAGGATCCGTTTGTTTCGAGTATGAGGGACTAACATGACATGTGTTGCGCGAAGTAAGGCGTGATCCTGGTCACCGCCACCAAAGTGTAACGAGCATAAGTTATATTGTTAACTAGTGTGTTTAATTATTCGATTGTTTTGAAAATATTTTATTATACGCGCGCGACGGACCGCGCGCGTCTGTTGAACAAATAAAAATATTGTCTAATTATTAATTTTAGATTTAAGCGCAAGAACGAGCGAATGGACGTGTGTTTTTTGAAAATAAACAAAATTTTCGCATACCATCGTGTCACTCTTACACGGAATGAAATGTTTTGTATTTATTGCTTTTGTCAAAGACACGGGGGTGTTGGGTGTGCGCGCGCCGCACTCATCCTTTTGTATAAAGTTGTTTCATTTGTAGCGCGCGCCATGTCGCACGCGGCGAGCGACGGTAGCCGGCCGAGCGTGCGCAGAGTACGCGCGATGTACGCGCAAGTACGCACAGTGTACGTGCAGTACACGCGCGATGCACGCGGCTCGGGAGCGTTGCGCGTCGCGTGCTCGCAGTGATATTACCCGGCCCGCGCGCACCCTGTGACACCCCCCTTGGACTAAATTATTGAACTATTAGTTAAGGTGTTTGTTATAAATTTCAATTACTTTCTTTTTGTTTTACAACCTTTCCCCTAAATCTAAGTATACATTTAAGTCATATCTCGAAGCGTAGACGCATTCAACTAAAAGTTTCTATACAAGAACTGTACGCTGTATTCTTGTGTAAAAACCGACGTAGTCCACTTTAAACATCTTCAAAATGTTTAAAATAGAAAATAAACATTAAAATTGTATAGCTGAAGGTATTTATTTGTAATGCTAGTCTCTTATGAAAACAAAATACTAATTATTCAATTATTATAATGTACTTATTGATTATTGATAAATACTTCAAGTTTATTAAACAAAAATATAGTCTACGGTGTAACGAATTGATTTTGGAATTTTTTCTCTATGAGCAATAGGAGGGGGGTACGCGGTCGAGCCGCCGCGGTCGGAACGCTGCGGTCGCGCCGCGTACCCGCCGGCACAGACATAGGCGACGTAGAATCGCAGCAGTGGCATTTTCAAGTTATAACGTAAGACATGTCTTAGGATGTTCGCGATCGCACGAGCGCTCGCCGCCCACTTGTTTTATTATTATATAATAAGATCCAAACGACTTAGTGAATCGGCAATGTTCAATTTTGTATAGAACGTTTCATAGTAGCGTATTGAGAGTTGTTATTTTTTGTGAGATTCGTTCGTAGCGCGTTTCGTTCTTCACGGCCCGTTTCAACCACGGACGGGATCATAAGTGGCGCTACAACTATTAAAACAATCTTGTAAGTAATTAAGTATTAGCTTCGAATCAATAAAGCCTTTTAAAAAAAACTTAGTTAAAAACAAGAACTATTGAAACTACACATGTTTAAATAAAAGTTAGTTATGATTTCAGTGAATAGTGAGGTCATGTTTTGTGTATGTATTATATTGCTATTTGGTTGATATTCGTTATACCACGAGTTTCCCAATGAAAGACATAAATTAGGAGTGCGGTTGTGGGTCGGGACAATGGTTGGCGAGCGCCGCCCATCACTGCCGAACTGGTCCGAACATTGCCGAAATTGGCCGAACATTGCCGAACATGTCCCGACCACAACCGCAGCATTGTTTTGACACGACAGTCTGCCACTAACCATTTTAGGTAATAAGTCCCATTGTTGTATTTTTCGTCTCACAATAAATGAAAATCTATTTTATTGTTTTTAATACCGTCGTTTTATTTAATATTCGGACCTAGAACTGAACAGAAAGCGAAACAGACTGATGACCTTCTGTTAGGTATTCAAGGTGTACGAGCGGTTTTCCAGTTACGCGCATGCATGCTGCCCGCGCATTTTATTATATATCACACTTGCTACAATGCGCATGGCATGACATAAAAATTGCGGGCGGCACGTATGCGTTAGATACGCACGCGGATGCAAAATATAAAGTTGTATCAATAAGTCTGAAGAATTTGAATCTGCCCATGGTAGTCAAGAGCACATCAAGATTGACACATTGGACTTTCTTATTTCAATAGACGTACGGGTTAGAGTCGCACTGAGAGTGTCAAGCTTGACATGTCGTTGACTGTACATGGTATGCTTTTAAGTACAGTCAAAAGCACATCAAGCTTCACTTGTTGCAAGTCTGGCACATAGATCGTCTGAAATAAAAACAATATAAAATCCAGTGTGTTAAGTTTGACATGCTCTTGACTGTACATAGGTACCTTTAAGACATACAGTACAGGTAAGTACGCGACGGGTCAGGCAGGAGTGCGGGCGAAATGTAATGCGCGCCATACATTCCGCCTGCATTACCGAGTGAATCTCGAGATTTCAAAAAAACCTTGATTAACTTAAAAATAATAAGTTCGAAAACTAAAACCCGACTACTGAAAAATCTTGGGCTAAAAAGTATCTTATTCGGAAGAACAGTTAAATGAGTATACCTATACTAAAAATAAATCTTAACCGTTATAATAAACATTAAAACAATTCTTTGACAGAGCGCTTATATAGAGGCTTATAAATATAGGAAGGAGGAATATAATATTACGCCTAAGATTATGAAATAAATAAAATCAAATCAACAAATAGGGTTTTAAAAGCAAGAAAGAAAAAAAAAAGACGATAACTAGGTACTACTAAATTGATTGGTATGAAACAAGAAAATATTGTAATCTGACATTTTTGTATCTAATAAATATTCATAATGGTGTTCAGATAATAGTCGTCGTAACGATTATGTCACTTTGCCGTAGAGCAAATGATCGCTTTTTTAGGGTAGTTGGCATATGACCACGGCTATTACGTCTTAATATCATTATGAATATTTACAATATCATTTCACAATATTTCCTTGTTCCATACTTTTGAGACGAAAGATTTTTCATTAGTCGGGTTTTATCTTTACTTAAATTATTTTCGGGTTATAATTACGTAATAGAACTAACAACATACCTACATATTTTTGAAGTGATACCCAGACAACACATCATTAAAAATATTTCATTTTTTACTCATGACAATGTCCTCTAGAGGGCGCCACATTCAATTTCATGTAACGTCTTATATCCTTTACCTTTTGTATAGTTAAGTAAGAAGATAAGTATTTTAGTAGTTATGAGGGAACAGATGAACATACATACTTACCGATCAAAATCATAACCCTCCTTTTTGCCGTAGTCGGAGAAAAATACAATTTCATAATCCTACTAATATTATAAACGCGAAAGTTTGTAGTCATGCATGTATGTAGGATGCGGGCACCAGCTAGTAATAAAATAAAAACATACTACAAACTACATACAGGGTGTTAATTTAATTGCGTGCCATAGCTTAGGGGGTGTTTCAGTAACGATAAAGGAACACAAAAAAAAGAAAATCCTACTTATTTTTTTTATCATCAGTAATTTTTTTTATCATTTATGAGGTTTTACATTTTGACGGTCCTAAGCCCGTTAAAGTATGAAGGGAAAATTGGAGTCACACACAAAAAAAGAAAGAATTTCTTGATACTGGCGCGCTGGGTCGGTGACAGCGCGGCGCCCCGACCGGGTCATTGCCCTCCGCTTTAGTTTAGTTTCAATGGAGTTTAAAAATTTTTAAGGAAGATTTTTTTTTTGGTGTTCCTTTATCGTTACTGAAAATACCCCCTAAGCTATGGCACGCAATTAAATTAACACCCTGTATATACGTAACGTACGTTATGTATTGATATATACTTAAATGGGACTAGTGCGTGTGGTACCGGCAACCCCTTTGTACCTGTGGGTGTCGTAAGAGGCGACTAAGGCCTTATGAACCGGAGGATGGCAGCAGCATCTTTCTGTGTATCGTACTATCTTACATACTGCGGTCACCAACAACAGAGGTCGCCAGCCGAAGCGCTTAACAAGCGTGGTGACTGGTAAATCCCCTCTTAAGTACCAAGAGTTCTGGAGAGAGTTTTCTGTCCTGTAGTGGACGTTTTATGGGATCTTATGATGATATCTTTAATAATTAATATAAATTGAGTTACTTCGAGATTTCCAGTTTTTAAATATTGCAAATCATGCAAATCGACCGGTTATATTCATGAATCGGACCCTTGCCTTGATCCCCTGAGTGAAATAAAAGGTCACTTTTACATCTAATTATAGAATTTATTCACATGTCAATAGTATAAAAATAATGATCACACCATTTACACCTATCATCATAAATTACTGGTGCTGAGCTGATAATGATGAAGAAGAATCTACGGGAAGGTGATGAGACCGGCTGGAGGCTCTGGTGGGATGAAGTTCGGTATCGTTGATGCTGGATCTGTAAAAAAAATAACGGTTTAAAAGTGAGTCGGACTCGCGCGCCAAGGGTTCCGATATACCTATAGTATTTTTAGAAGCAGTAAAGTCCATTTCTATGACCGATGATCGACCTATGTTCCTTGGGAAAAGTTGTACAGTTACTGATACTGATCCCGCCCCTGAGCTATGGGCATGCAATCAAATTAACATCCTGGGACTCAATTCTTGAAAATCACCGGGTGATAAAATATCAATTTTGAGACTTTAATAGTTCTCATTTGCCCTGATAAACAGTTGAAAGGTAAATCAGGAGACATGAAAATTAACAATCAAAGACTGCTTTATATTTGACTTATAGTGATATTTTATCACCCGGTGATATTCAAGAATTGTTCCCCTGTAGAGTAGCTTATGGTGATACAAAACATTTGCCTTACAAGAAAGTCTGGGGCTTGAGCTAAAAAAAAAAAAAGTCCTCCATCTACTGAGCCATCTCGTTTTCAAAGGATTAAAACTTGAAAAACCAAGGATTAAATTTTGTCAGCTCCCGTACCGTTTTTTTTGGAGGCAGCTTGGGTTTACAAGATTTTTCCAAATTAAAATAAACCCTAATTTTATAAAATGTAAATGATTTATATACAGGGTGTAAGGGACAGGTTGGCAAATACAGAAAGCGCATGATCAGTCAACGTAACTGAACAACTTTCAGTAAATTTTTGGTACTAAGTCGAATGAGGTATCATATGAACGGGCTTTACGTGTACATTCTAAAATATATTTTTGTATTTTTTTACGACTCTTAGTTTTCAAGTTGTGATGAAAAATGTCAAAAAAAATACCATTCCCCCCCCCCCTTATCTCCGAAGTTTGTGAAAGGAAAATCAGAATTAATTACAGAAGTTTATGTATATATTACAGCAAAAATAAAACGATCTTTCTAAGTTGCACAGTTTTTTAGAAATTGCAAAAAACCTTTACAAACAAATTTAGTTTTGCGGTCCTAAAAATGGACTTTATTGCTTCCAAAAATACTATAGGTATATCGGAACCCTCGGCGCGCGAGTCCGACTCGCACTTGCCCGGTTTATCACCCTTTTGGGTGAGGAACCCTAAAAAAAAACAGATCTTGCGGAGTGCTGCAACCAGTGGCTATTCAAAAGGACTCAGCATTCTCATACAAAATTTGATAGCCGAGCAACATTGCTGATATGGCTACATCTAGGCTGGTGTGTTGTTCACTGCACATTTAGAGAGTTTATTATCTGTAAGCCACTGGTCAAACAGGTTTTTAAAAATATTTGTTGAGGGAGCGTCTACAATGTCCTGTGGTCGACCGAAAACATGAATAATAGGGAAATGCAAATTTAAAGTAAGCAACACTATGGTAATTGGACTATAACTTCTTGATACTTTTTGTACTTGTGGTAGGGTAACGGGACCGCGTGACCGGCAGCACGACCTTTGATTTTGCAACACGGCTGCATTGTTGAGTACCTACTATTCCGCAAGCCCGCAACCGTGTGTGGGCGCTGTATTGAAAATTCATGCCGCCGGTTGCACGGTTTCGTGGCCAGAATCTTAGCCTCCGACTAAAATAAGAGAAGTGTAATAATTTATTGCTTTGTTATACAGCGTGATTTTTCATTCACCAGAAAAAAATTAAGGGATGATTCTGCCCATGAAACTGAACAACTTTTCCCAAGGAACATAGGTCGAAATACGAAAAACCAAATTGGACCTGCCATACAAAATGCGCTATCAGCTGATGCAGTTTCTATGGGAGGTCAAAAATTGATTTTCGTATTTCGACCTATGTTCCTTGGGGAAAGTTGTTCAGTTTCATGGGCAGAATCATCCCTTATTTTTTTTCTGGTGAATAAAAAATCACGCTGTATAACTCCTAATCCAAATGCTCTACCAGATTTACGGTTGTCATTGGTAAAGATGATGCAGAATAACCCATTATTATTAACTTTGGTTTTAGTTAATGAGCCGTAGGTTATAAAATAAATTAAAATTTTGAAACCCTTGCCTATCTTTTTAGCCAGCGCACTATCACCCTTTGACGATCTTGGTTGAATTTCCCATTTATGAATAATTAACTATAAATTATAGCCATTTTAAGATTGACAACTGTCAACCGAAATAAAGATCTCGATGAGATCTATCATTTGTCTTAGCATACGAGTAGTTTAAAGTCAACAGTTTGCAAGTTATAGCGATTTTAATTTTGATAACTTTAAAACGAAAAAAAGACCAAGACCAGATTTATCATTTGTCCTGACATACGAGTAGTCTAGCAACAGTAGCTCAGAGCTATAGCGTTTTCAAGTTTGACAAGTGTCACCGAAATAAATATCTCGGCGAGATCTATAATTTTTCCTAACATATAAATAGTTCGAGGACAGTAGTTACAGAGTTATACCGGTTTTCAGTTTGACAGCTGTACACTGAAATAAAAATCTCGACGAGATCTATTATTTGTCCGGACTATGTGCGTAGTTTTCAAAATCTCTGGTCCGTACGTACATATAGTCTAGGACCAGTAGTTACAGAGATAAAGCGGTTTTAAGTTTAACTAAATGCCAACCGAAATAAAGATCTTGAGACCTTTATTTTTTTAAACAAAAATACTAGCATTAACAGTGTCCATGATTCCAATAAAATTTCAAAGTTATCGAGGGTTCCGTACAAACCTGTAGGTATTTATCGTATTTTTATTGCTAAAAATTTTTATTATGTGATCTAACTTAAAATTTAAGGTTTTCGGGATTTTCCTTTGTTATGTGTGGTATAAAACGTAGCTTCATGCCAAATTTCAAGATTCTAGGTCGACTGGAATTATCCTTTAGGTTTTGATTCCCTTGCGAGTAGGTGCGAGTTTCAAAATATGCGGCTTAAATTGCTGTTTCTTTTGATTAGGTTGACATAGAAATTTGAGTTTGTTACAGCTAAAAGGTATTATAGACTAGAGTATTTGATATGAATTTTAATTTAGTACCTTTACGCGTTCATGAGGAAAAGGGTAGTAAGTTTAAAATTATTAAAAATATTTTGATTATATGATTTAACTAAAATGTATGCTTTACGCAATTTTTTCGTTATCTGTGCTTTAAGATGTTGCTTCGTACTAAATTTCAAGATTATGTGTTTACGGGAAGTACCCTGTAGGATTTGATTCCCTTGCGAGTGTCGAAAACTCGAAAATTTGCGGCATAAACATCTGTATCTTTTGATCGCGTTGGCTTAGAAGTTTGATTTTTTTACAGCTCTTAGGGACAGCAGTAGACTTGAGTATTTGATATGAATTTCAGTTTGATACCTCCACGCGTTCCTGAGAAAAAGGGTCGTGACAGGCAGACGGACAATAAAGTGATCCTATAAGGGTTCTGTTTTTTCCTTTTGAGGTATGAAACCATAAAAAGTGATCAGGCGCGAAATCCCGCAAGAGTACATGAACCGCGGCGTTTGACACGGATGACGAACTTAATTATTCTGAGCGCAGCGCGTCAGACAGACGACACCGGGGCCCGGGCGGATTATAACCGCACCGGACAATACGCGTCATGTTACGCTTACTATAGAAACTAGTTCTGACCGCGTGGCGGAAGACGCAAGCGGTAAAGAGCCGCACCGAAAGCGGACGCAGGGCTACAACGGTACAACCGCACGCGGAGCAGACCCTCATAAGTATCAAAACTAGTCAGCCCTACTTAATCCGTGGCGCTTTAAAATCTAAAATTGTGTTTTATTTATAACTGTTTCGCAATGAGATTTCATAAAAGAACTAGAGACACATTCGCGCTCAAAAAGTGTCCGAGGCTCATCTCCTCACCGCGTGGCTGCGTGAGGAGATGCGCATTAGTCGTGTTTTGACCGCGGCATGAAAACAACGTCTCGCGATGCCAACGTGTGTTGTGAAAAACTATGCAAATAAAACCAGAACTCGCAGAAAAAAGATGGTGTATCATATTTTATGTTATGATATCAATAAATCTATTACTTAACAGTCAATATTTGAATTTTATTAGCAATTTTCATTTTATTACAAACAAACTAATTCCCTCGCGTCGCTGAGGCCATGCCGAAGCTCCTTCTCTTTCACAAGGTTATAATTACTTAAGAGTAAAAGAGACAAACATATTCCGTCTAAACCTGCTTCAATTAAGAAGCAGGCTATGAAGCATCTTCCACACAAAACATAAAAGACGTGGAGACTCTTAAGCGCTAAAATTATTTTAATTTGACTTTATTAAAATTCGGTTTTAATACATAGAAAAATAAATGGTACAGCAGCACTGCACTTACTTTCTCGCAATACGCAAGGAAAAACTATCAACCGCAAACTTAAATTTGTAATGAGATACACATAGTATGGAAATACAAACCTTTATTTATGTTTTTCCAAAAAAATGTTCGAATGAAATATACAGATCAATTTAGAATTCAAATTGTCAAACATTAAAACAAACAAACCTCAAACGATTTCGAGTAAGTCACATGTTTAACTTTTGGTAGTACTGGAACATCCTTTATATGAATTTTCACAAATCAATAGATACTACCGTAGGATACTTGCATGGAATTTTTTTTAATTTCCCAACATGTTCCTTATGGAGAACTGTTCAGTTTAGTCTACTGAGCAAGCCCTTTCAGGTTTTGGTACACCCTGTGTACTAAATTTTATTCAAAAAAATCATAAAGAATATCCAGTCAGGTAGACAACCAGAAAATTGTAATAAACTCAATGGAACCAATTTTGGGTAAACCACATATTTACGATTTAGTGGTACGGGAACTCCCCTTATATGAAATTACACAGATCAATTGATACTAGCGCAAGATATCTTACATGGAGATGTTTGGTCCTGCAAAGTTTCATCAAGATTCTATAAGGCGTTTTTGAGAAAATTTCGATTTTTCATTTTCGTTGTATGACAGCTACCCTCAAAATGAGAGCCAGCAAGAAACCACTTAGAACTCTTCAATGGATTTACATAAAACTCTTAAATTCAAAATATGGTGTCAATCGGACCATTCGTTTAGCCGCTAGGCCAAAGCGTGACGCTATGCATTAAAACTGACCGACCGACCGACCGATCGACGGACGGACATTTTTGGGAGACTTGTTTTTATAAGTGATATAGAACACATTTTTGAGAAAAATAGAAAAATTTTTTTTTTAAGAATACAATACCTTTCTCGCTCCGCTCGAAAGTAAAAAGATACCGCACAAAATTAAAAACAAAAGTAAACGACAGCTTCATAATAAACTAACATTGTTTCAGAGCAATGAAAATTTTTTTTTTATTTATGTTGAATAAAGGATGAAAAATATTTTTAGCATTTTATGTGAAAGCGCGACTCCGATCATTTCCTATGTTCTAATGCGAGAAATGCCAATCTTCGAATTTCAAATACGGAACTAGAGTTCAAACATACGAACTTCGGAAGGACATAACGATCATTACGTACAAATGACATTGCACCTTATAGCAACGATGCTAAGTCCTAATTTTGTATCATGTGTTTTTAGTTATCTATATAACTTGATGTATAAGTATGTATATTACCGCTAGGACATTTTTTGAAGAAAAGTCTTTAGCTACTGTGAGTCTAGTTGTTTATCGTTGGTCTAAGCTGTTTCGTCACGAATTTAACGATAGACATTATAAAAGAAAAATCCTGCTCCCAATCGTTCAAGTTTTTCTGACATTCTTACTAAATATTTTAGTGTTTTCAAGTAAACAAAGAAAAATCTCAGTATTGTTGACACGACTCTTACTTTGGCTAGACATGTGTCAGCTCAACATTGCCATATGAAAATCTTCTTTTTATTTTTTATTCATGAGATTTTGGTCTACCTATAAGCAGTTCCAAGTGTACATAACTCTAATACAAGACTTGAGGAAGTTTAATACTACAACTTGATTTTCACTTGCCACAAACACGGTTCACTACTATAAACTGCAATAAATTCGAGTAGCATATCGCGGTATCGTGCGGTATTTTGCGACATATTGAACAGCGCTCACCTTGTCTGTACGAAGATCTCGATTCAACTGAAACTCCTATACAGGGTGTTAATTTAATTGCATGCCATAGCTCTGGGGCGGGATCAGTATCAGTAACTGAACAACTTTTCCCAAATAACATAGGTCGAAATACGAAAAACCAAAGGAAAATGCCCAGGTGACTATGGGACTTAGTATCGCTCAAAAATCGGTATAAACCTTGTTGTGTCACAATGCTTTATGGTTTAATTTAAAGTTAGCTCTACGGACTTCATAAAATAATTAGGCATTTGATTGTAGTTCTCCGGGTTTCACAGTAATTGGCCCAGGTATTTAGTCTTAAACTCCAATTCTTGAATTAGAGATTTCATACCCCGCGTTCCAAATTGCGCTAATAGTGTACTTTAGAGCACTGTGAACGCGCTTAGGGCGTCTGCCACATGAAGCGTATAAGCTGGCGTTCTTGTTTATATGAACATCGCAACGTGACGCGTATAATACATCGCGACTCTACACGCGGCAGAGAGCCTTAAATGAGTACACATCAGGCGACCTAAATAGCTGTTTTCTCCAAGAGACTTTCGTAGCGGGTAAACACGGGATTTAAAATTCGAACATGAATTTAGGTCCACCATAGGAACCATACAATATTTTAGGTCAACCATAGCGGTCGGACAAAAATATTGTATGAAAAATTATACAGGCCGGTTGTATTTTTAATATTATTATGAATTTAAAAAAGAGAAATAATGTAAACAAGACTACCAACCAAAGAGGTTCTGTTCCTAATTGATACAAAGTGGAGGACGACCGTCGGCGACTGCCGACAACAGTCGCGCGCTATTCTCGACAACCGCCGGGGACAATCATCGGCGTTTGTTGTCTCACCTTGTAGCTGGTTTGTAAGTTTCTTTACTGCTTGTTATACTGTTATCAACTCTGGCGGTACTTGACGTGCACTTGACTGTACATAAAGGCGCGGCGTTCGAACGCGGCGGCGCGAAGTTTACAATTTGGGACGCGAGGTGATCCGAGGTGACTTTGTCACTGACATTACTGCTGACAATTGTAGTGTTGCCAGGCAAGTCTTACCTGAAATGTATAAAAATGTCCCCCTTTTGTGGGTACGATAACCTTGTGAATGAGAAAAGAGCTGATAACTTCGCAAATGGGTACTCATTTAAATGGTAACCGCCGCAGCAGGAGCCTGGTGGTGTGCCTAACCTATCAACTGTTGATACCCTTCTACAGGAATGAGTATTAAAGATATTTTTTTTTTGTACAAAAAACGTACCTTCTGTTTACGGTTCAGGTACGTTTGACGTGGCAGGCAACTCTGAAAAGGCGCATCGGAAATACGAAAATCATAAAAAAAATATAATATATTTTTATATTTTTACCCGGACAAGTGGATAATTCCTATTAATATATAAAGTTATCTTTAACATAAACAAGAATTACTGATGTCATAGACTTGTGACACAACTTCGATTTGAACAATTTTGAATAATTTTGCGATACCACTCATGGGCATTCTCCTTTGACCATTCATTCAAAATGCGATATCAGCTGATGCAGTTTCTATGGGAGGTCAAAAATTTAATTTCGTATTTCGACCTATGTTCCTTGGGAAAAGTTGTTCAGTTACTAATAGTGATCTCGCCCCTGAGCTATGGCACGCAATTAAATTAACACCCTCTGTATTATATTACTCTTTGAACTGAACTGCCTACCTATCTATCTGATTTGCAATCGGCATGATTCGTCAAATGCTTATTGAACGGACTATAGGATAGGAATTTAGGTGTATATTATACCACAACCTTTGATCGGAAGTGGTTTCCAAAAATTAATCAAGCAATTGAACAGGTAGTATACTTCAGACACGCTACAAACATTCAAACCAATCGAACGTCGTAAAACCAGGAAGACACAACGCTGACGCGTTTTAAAAATATCTACCGCTAGCGCCATCTGTTGAAATAGCTACAAAACATTTAGTAGCTTAAAGAAAAGATAGCAGGTTAAAAATGTTTATGTTACTAAATTTGTGTGCGGTAAAATAGGCTAGTTGTCAAGGAGTTAAGCGTATCCATTTGCAAAGGTACTTTTCCGATTGAAAGATAAATAAGTTGGTACATACATTATACCTAATCCATTTTAGCTTGATTCTTATATTAGGTCTTTACCTATGAAATTTCCGTTTTGTATGGCGAATTTTAGGTAAACTCCATTTTCAGTACTTTTTGCATTTTTCTTAGGAATTATAAATCCAATTTTATTTATTTTTTTAAGCATTATTGGGAAGAAGCAGAAGCTTAAATTTAATTTCGAAAAATATTATCTGTAAAAAAATATAACAAATCTAATGATGAAATCGGACGACATTTAAGACTAACAATTTTCGAACTATTAATTTTATATATCAAACTAAAAATAAAAACTTCCAAATATAAGACAAATGAAAAAAAATTCATTAGAATTATAGGAATTATGAACTCATTAATCTGTAAGAAAATTTCGGCAATTTCATAGGTAAAGACTTATTATATATATATTGTTTATTGTGCACAAGTTACCTAAAATTGTAACATTAAATTTGTTTACAAAGGTGAGCTTATCTCTATAAGAGATCTCTTCCAGCCAACCTAGCTGGTGTGAAAGAATGACATGGAAACGGGCACAGGAATGTGCATTTAGAAGTGTGTAAAGAGAATAAAAATACAAATTATTCTTTTGACACATGTAAAAATTATAGTTTAGTGTCACGAATATACACTGAGAGGCTCAGAAGACGAGAGCTGGGCAGACACGGACTTTGTCCGCCAGTGTGTGTGTGAATAAAATTCAAACATTATTTTTCAAAATTGCACTACGTGTTAAACTAAATAACAATCAATCAGAACAGCCTTTTCGATTAAATAACTCTTTGAACTGAACAACTATTCAAGCTGTTTTCCTTCCAAACCAAAGATTTTTGAAAATGCGCGATTAGAAGCGGAGCGTTTTTCTTATTTCAATGACTTTAGTAATATCGAAAATAATTACAGAACTGGCCACACTAGCGGATTGTCAGAACAAAAGTCGTCGCTGTGCCTGTTAGTCTCATTTATTTATTTCTTAGCTGTTAACACTTCCATCTTGCGGAGGAACATAAATCCCTCAAATACAGGATTACCTAGTTTAGAGATCTAGAAATTCCACTTATTGTATGTTAAATGAAGAAAATTGATATGTAATAAAAAATTAAAACAATAAAAATACTATAGTGACATACTCGTAGTATTTTTATTGTTTTAATTTTTTATTGTTACCACTATAATATAGTTTGTATGAGGTTCTACAATGTAAAACGTATCCTGCTGCTGATCGATTAGGGTTATCAAACAACCCGTTTATTTTTTTCAAAAATCAAGAAATCTTCAAAAAGTGTAATGTCCTAAACTTTATTTGCGAAAGTGAAAATATATCTTTTTTACCTGTTTACTGATCAAAAAGAAAGGAAGCGAAAATAATCCGTAACAGGCATTTTATGAGTGTTTTTAATCGATTTTTTGCCCCAGAATACCCCTGTATGTAAATTTTCATCTAAATCGTTAGAGTCGTTTTCGAGAAACCGATTACAAATTTAAATACAAATATACAAATATTACTCGTTTAATTGTTGTAAAATGTTGAAAAAAAAAACCCGCTGCGGTACTTGCACTAGAAAGACCTGTTATACTTTGCTCCGCGATTTTAATTCGTAATTTATTCAAAATTTATCAGTTGTGTGTTCAAAGTACTAGATTTCTTAAGCCTAGATTGCGAGCTATTGTTTAGTGAAAACCGTTTTTTAATACCTATCCGCGTTGAGAAGATATAGACGAATTTATTTATAAAATATTTAAAACGTCCGTTGCTCCTGACCTACCTCAACTCGCGCGGCGCTCGCTGCGGTGAATCATCGCTCCACTGGACCGGCTCGCTGCGTTGATTCTGCTGCGATTTACCTACCTACGATACGCTTTGATTTCCGACTCCCGCGCCTGTGATTACAATGCCTTTCCTATGTGATGGATGTGGTAAGAATATTCAGTCCACCTTTTTCATGAAATGTGCTACATGCAGCAAGTCGTTCGACATTGACTGTCTTGGGTTATCTGAAGAACACTTTAAGAAGCTATCCGATTATCAGTTAAAAAACTGGACCTGCCCTAACTGCAAATGCGCTATGCCGAAGGTTGGCGACGTTAGCTCACCAATTCGCACCTTAAACAGCACATTCACTGGTGAAAATAATGTAAATATGATACGCGGGAGTGGTGGGAAAAATTCTACAAGCCAGCCAACAGCTTCTAAAGAAACACCGGAACATCAAAAAGCCTACATCACACTAGTAGAGGAAATCCGTCTCATGAGGAAAGACATCAAGGGTGAACTAGCCTACCTCAAGGAAGAATTGGCCAACGTTTCAAAAACACTCGCGCTAAAAACGGCTGATTATGATAAACTGCTTGAGAAGAAGGACTTTGAAATTGCTGCTTTAAAATCTTCATTAGCCGATCTCCAGTCCTCTATTGGATGGCAGGAACAATATAACCTTCGAAACGAACTGGAGGTGGTAGGAGTTCCTGAAAAGCCAAATGAAAATCTCAAGCATCTCATACTGGTCACTTCAACCAAACTCGGAGTGACGCTTCAGGAAGACGACATCGACGACGTACACAGAGTAGGGAAAAAACCCTTGGAAACCGACATACCCGCTGGTTCTATACAAAGACCTATTGTTGTTAGACTTCTGCGTAAAATAAAACGCGACGAATTGGTGTCGGCTTCAGCTAAAAGGAAAAACCTTTCCTCAGAAGATATTGTTCCTGGATCTTCCTCGAAGGTACTTCTGAATGAACGTCTCACCTCGCAAAAACGAAAGTTATTTCGAGATGCACGAAAGCGAGCGCTGTTGCATAACTTTAAACACTGCTGGGTGCGAAACGGCAACATATTCGTCAGAAAGTTCTCGAACACAAGAGAAAATAAATGCCCGTTCGTATCCATCCGCTCCGACGAGGATATCAACAATCTCATTGGTCCTGACCGCCATCCTGATGACCAGAATGCTAGTTAGCTTCTCGTTTACATTACTCAATGTTATTGTATGCATGCTCTTCTCTTTGTATATTATGTTAAAAATCATCTACTCTCGTACTGTCAAATTTGTGAAAGTCATACATGTAACCCGCTTCTTGTTTAACGCAAACCGATTCCACTCAACTCAAATTTTTAACTTTTCTCAGCACTCTCATGACAATCGTGGCAAAATCCATTATGATTTATTCAAACTTTTTTTCAAACATTTTCTATGGCCTCAGTTGACTTAATTGATAATTTGGATAATGATTTTAATGCAAATTGCCACGAAGCAAGTTTGGCTGAAGAATGTAAAGTGTACTTAACAAAATATGGGCTGAAAATTCTTACATATAATATTAGAAGCTTATCACGTAATTTCGATGGTTTTCTAGTTATTTTAAAGAGACTCGATATTGATTTTGATATCATGGTTTTAACTGAATGCTGGTTGAGTGAAGGCGCAATCGTAAGACAAATAGATGGTTTTCAATCCTATTCGTCCACAAAGGTTTTTAACAAAGCTAGTGGAGTTGTAATTTACGCAAAAAAATCCTTATCTGTCACGGTTTCTGAACCCAATTTATTGGATGCAAATTGCTTGCTTCTTCATGTTCCAAAGGTTGTCACATTATTGGGAATTTATCGTTCCCCATCAATCATTAACACAGACAATTTCTTATCGTCTCTGGAGCTGACTATTCAAAGTATGCCGAAAAGTCCTAGCCATGTGTTAATTGGTGACATAAATATACATTTAGAGGACCCAGAATCATCGTCCGAATACCTATGCTTAATGGCACAATATGGGTTTAGAGTAGCTGTTGATAAGCCTACACGTGGTAAAGCATGTCTAGACCACATTTTCTGCAAATCAAAGGCCAACATGGAAGCAGCTACTTGTGCATCTTCTGATACCGATCACAAGCTAGCAATGATAGGAATAAGCTGCAAGCATGGAAAACGTCCCGCTGAAAGGATTATCCGGATAAAATACGACACTGAAGCTATATTAAAAGAACTTGTATCAACAAATTGGTCCTCAGTCTATAATAAAACTTGTCCATCTGACGCTGCATCAACTTTCGAGAACCACTTGTCGTCAATTTTTAACAGGCACAAGAAATGTATAAAAGTAAGCCGGGCAAAACACGCTTTGAACCCCTGGATGACTCCTGGTCTAATTAGATGTTCTAAACACAGAGACAAACTACATCTTGAAGCAAGAAAAAACCCAAATGACCCTGTCAAGCAAAAGATCTACACGCGATACCGCAATTTCTATTTCGAACTCATAAGGAAACTGAGAATCAATTATGACAGAGCTGAACTGGATACAAACAAAGCAGACTCGAGGGAACTATGGAAATCTATCAAACGAATGACTCATACGCAAGCTACCAAGAATAGTTCGCAGGAACTGTGTCAGATCAAAGCGACAGAAATGGACTCACTTTCCTATTGTAATGATTTTTTCAGCTCAGTCGGCCAGCGTTTAGCTAACAATATTTTGTCCTCAAACAGTGATTCACAGGAGTCTTTAGCAGCGAAAGTTAACATGGACGCCAGTCCTTACTCTTTTTTCATGCATCCGACCACTGCCGAAGAAGTTGAACGTCTAATTCTGGAACTGGATTGTAATAGCGCCCCGGGGTTAGATGGAATATCCAATAGCCTTATTAAAGCAATAAAGAACCACATTGTCGGGCCACTAACTCATATATTCAACCTGAGTCTGTCCACTGGTACCTTTCCGGATATATGGAAGACAGCGATTGTAATCCCAGTGCACAAAGGTGGTAGCAAGGACTCCCCGAACAACTTTCGCCCGATCTCCTTGCTCTGTACTTTCTCCAAAATGCTTGAGAGGATTGTCAATAATCAGCTAGTCAACTTTTTGGAAAAATTTAAAATTTTGTCCTCTAGGCAGTTTGGCTTTCGGCGGGGCAAGTCAACAGAACAGGCTGTCAATCTTCTAACAGAAATAGTCTCCTCCCATCTAGACAAGGGGCACAAATGCCTTGGCGTTTTCCTTGATCTAGCCAAGGCATTTGACACTGTCTCTTTGCCAATTTTGCTGCGTAAATTAGAGTGTATTGGCATAAGAGGTCCCTGTCTTGATTGGTTTACAAGTTATCTAGTGGGTCGCAAACAGTGCACAAGGGTTGGCACAACGGTTAGTGAACCGAAGTGTGTTTCGTTTGGCGTTCCTCAGGGTAGCATCCTGGGACCTACCTTGTTCCTTGTTTATCTAAATGACCTCTCTTCAGTTTTTATGGAAAAAGCAGATATCATTAACTATGCTGATGATACAGTTATATTGTTCCACGAAATGACTTGGGATAAGGTATTTTCAGTTGCTGAAACTGGTCTTTCTCGTACTGCGAAATGGCTCGCTAATAACTTGCTGACTTTGAACACTGGCAAAACTAACTATTTATGTTTTCATAAAACTGCGGCATCTGCTCCTCCTCCCAATGCCGCGCTCTTTATTCATACCTGCAATCAAGTAACTACCTTGGCGATGAAACCATGCTCCTGCCAAAAAATTGTTAAAACTGAATCAGTCAAATACTTGGGTGTAGTGATCGACGACAAACTAAAATTTGAAGGCCATATTAATGCTACATCTGCTAGGGTTAGGAAAATTATTTACGTAATGAAATTATTGCGTGATGTAGCGGATTTGGCATTGCTTAGGTCAGTGTACACCGCGCTGTGTCAATCATTGCTGTTGTACTGCATCTTGGCGTGGGGTGGTGCGGCCACTACGTACCTTATTAGGATAGAGAGGGCACAGCGCGCTGTTCTCAAGACTATGCTGAGAAAACCAGTACGATACTCAACGTCTCTGGTCTTTCAGGATGTCCAAGTGCTAAGTGTCAGGAGATTATACATTTTAAGGTCAGTTACTACAACCCACAAGGAGGTAGTTAATTCAGAAATTTACCCTGATCTATGCAGAAAACGCGTGTTTTCTCTTCCTTTGCCTTCAGTTAACACCACATTTGCAAAACGTTTCAGCATTTATAGAAAGCCCTTTATCTACACGAAAATCAATAATATCTTTAAAATTCACTCAAAATCAACCCGGGAAGTCAAAATAATTGTTCAAAGGGGGTTACAGGATTGGAGCTACGAGAGATCGGAAAACTTTTTTAGGTCTATATTTTCAGATTAGGCATTTAAGTTAGTTACTGATTATGTTTTTTATTTTCAATCAAGGTTATTATTAGTCAAGTATAAGCGGCAATTATATGAACTTGTAATGTTATTTTAAATAAAATCACCACAAGTCAGGCCTAGCCTAGTGTGGGATTTTAGATAACCCGCTACTGGCTGCAGGGAATGTATTCCTACTAGTTTAGAATTATTAGAATTATTTTTAAATTGTAAACTGCCTGCTTTGTTTTGGAATAAATATTTTATTTTTATTATATTATTATGTTGTGAGATTCTATTAATTAATTAACTCTCAGTGTCCGGAAGAGGTAAAACTAAACTTAAAGTTCAAATTTTTATGGCTATGAAAACAAAACTAAAAGCGATCGGGATCTTCCGATTTCATTAAAGTTCTATAGTCGATACTCTTTCTAACGGTATATAACATGCTTTTAAGAAATATAATAACATCTCAAATTCGCTAAATTGCATCGAGTCATGTAACATTCAAAATTCGGATTAAAATCTTTTTTTTGAGACGTGCAACACGGAGTAGACTTATCAGTGACAAACGATTTATCTATCAGTGTCTATAACGATCTATCAATGACTATAACAATCTATCGGTGACTGAAACGATCTATCGCTGACTAAAACTATTTATCAGTGACTAAAACGCTCTATCAGTGACTAAAACGATTTATCAGTGACTAAAATGAGCTATAAGTGGCTAAAGCGATTTTTTTGTCTAAAACAATTTTATTATACCTAAAACGATCTTTTAGCGACTAAACCAACTTCTCAGTGACTAAAACCGTTTTAGATAATCTACAACTGTCTACAAGCAGAAAATTTAATTAAAAGAAGTTTTTCTACTTACTGAACTTATGGGCGTGTTGCGTCATCATAGGCGGTAACACAGGCTGGTTGTAGGGGGCGCTGTGGGGCGGGGGCCGCAGCAGGTGGAGGGGCGGGGCGGGGCGCGGCGGGGGCGGCGGCGAGCCGGGGGGCGGCGGGGGCGGGGGCAGCGCGTCCCACAGCGGCACGTGGTCGGCGTGCGCGGCGGGGCACGGCCACGCGCAGCCCACGCGACGGGCGCGCTTGCGCTGGGGGCAAACAACAACTTCACTAGACCACCCGCGTACACTATATTGAGAGAACAATTCACAGAAAGTCATCTAATCCCAAACTGGGCAAAGCCTGTACTGTCCGTACGTAAGTCACTATAGTAGTACCGCCTAAATGAGTCCTCGCCCGCGGGGTACAAGAATGAGAATGCCCTGCCGCCCGCACCTCTTTCGTTCCCCCTTCGTCATCTTACCCCCGCGCCCCTGTGCCCCGCGGGCGAGGACTCATTTAGACAGTTTATCTATAGACTGCAGTCGGACATTTCCAGGAGACTGGAACTCAAGAAGATGTGAGGCTTTTCTACATACAAACAATGAGGGATGTATTCTGCTAGGCAAAATCTGATGTGATCCTGGTCACTGGCACCAAAGTGTAACAAGCTATATTAGAATTGAAATAATGTTAGCTTGATTTTAATGCCAGCAGGAAAGAGATATGCGTAAGAGCAGGACAGAGCGATACATGTCTCTGTCGCTCCAATATCTTTTTACATAACTCCGTGTCATTTTAATCAAGCTACATTATTTGGACAATGTTTTTTCTTACCTTTTTGGGTGGAGGTTGTTCAGTATCGGAGTCCTGTCCTGGCTTATAGCCGTCCGCGAAGCTCACTCGTTTACTGCCGCGGCCACTCAGTGATTTACTGTAAGTTCAAATTAAGTACATGTTTTTTCATGTCACTAATAGGCCATCTCAGAGTAAGAAATACACTAACAATAGAATAAATAAAAATACAGTAGAACGGAATCTCCCGCTCCGTAAGGACTCAAGGTCACAAGGTCAAAAAGCGTTTTTAGAAGGGGAGCCCCCCTTAGTTAGTTATAATTTTTTAATTTTTACTATATGTGTTATAGCGACAAGAGAAATACATACAGACGGACATGGGAGATATAAATAAATAAAATTAGTTTACTGTACAGACAAAAACACAATACATTGTTTAGCATAAATTGACAATTGTACAAGTGATACAGAAATGATGGGAAAAAACAAGATCCCTAAACTAGGTAGAACCTGTGTGTCGGGGACTTTTATCTTCCTCCGCAAACGAGGTTAAGTAGGTACATATTAATAGGGTCCCGTTTTTTATCATTTGGGTATGGAACCCTAAAAAGTAAGCTGGAGACATGGAAAAGACCTTTCGGGAAGGAGAACCATTTGGGGAAAGGACATATTGGAAAAGGATCATTTTGGGAAAAGGACATCTTGGGAAAGGATCACTTTGGGAAAAGGACATCTTGGGAAAGGATCATTTTGGTTAAAGGACATTTTGGAAAAAAGTCATTTTGGGAAAAGGACATTTTGGGAAAAGTACATTTTGAGAAAGAGTCATTTAGGGAAGAGGACATTTTGGGAAAGGGTCATTTTGTGAGAAAGGGACATTATGGGAAAGGGACGTTTTAATCTGGAGACATTATTGGAGCGTCGCGGCTGGCTTTCATAGGCTGGTATGGTTACCGCAGTACGATGGAATGCTTCTTAATCCTAGCTTAACATAGTTTAAGCCACTAGAAGTTAAACTAATGTTGTGTGTGTATACTTACGTAATTAAAATTCCTTTATCAGGTGTTTCTTTATCTGCATTTTCATCTTTCGCCACTTCTTTTAGAGCTGAAAAAGATAAACGAAAAAAGTGTCATTATTATTTTATACAAACAATATCGATAAAAATACTGGGACCTTTTGGGAGCATTTAAAATATTTTTTGGATTAGTTCCACTATTATGAATTACAAGCCCGTTGGCGTGGTTGGTACCGCGCCTGCCTTTCACGCCATGTGTGATAAACACAAGTCTTTGTTCTGTGTCTGAATGTTATTTATCTATTTATGTATGTATATCAGTCTCTGATACCTTTTTTTTTTATTTTGCTTTTTTCTAATTTGGGATCAGATGACCTTGTGTGAAATGTCTCCCAATATTTCTTTTTTATATTTATACTCTTGTTTATACACTGGATGTACAACTGTCAAG
Source organism: Athrips mouffetella (assembly GCA_947532105.1). Lineage (NCBI taxonomy): Eukaryota > Metazoa > Arthropoda > Insecta > Lepidoptera > Gelechiidae > Athrips > Athrips mouffetella. Next base: position 16,452,217 of record OX383981.1, read on the forward strand.
TTCCATTTGGACGCCATTTTGGCGCTGTACGCTATGCTATCGGTGTAACGAAATAGCGTCCATGGAATTAAAACCACAGAATATATGGGTCATTTTCATTTTGAATTTTCGCGTGAGCCATAGTGAAAACAGACATTTTAAAACTGAATATCACTATTACAACTAGTTTTATGGGTGGATTAGTAAGTGTATAAGACCGGCAAGCACTTTTCATGCCTTTAAATAGTAAATAGAAAAAAATATACATGACTGAAACCCCAAAATGTCACAGTTCGTGGCTGTGCCTTTTCCAGTTTTCATTATTATTTTACTTTCAATAGTCTTATTTTTGCTGGTAGTCCTGTAGTGATATGTTCCCCACATTTGTACTTAACGGGGCTTACGGATACAGTATACGAATCATTTTTGGTTTTGGAGTCGTAGCATTACGGATACTCTTGTTCCTTTTATTTTTTGGTCACAGATGTGGTCCAAACCATTTTGCACACTAGCTCGGTAACTTTTGAATTTCAAGCCCTGGCAACGCTTGTGAAAAAAAAAATGAACATCGGTCATTTGCTTTTTTTTAACGGCGGAACACAAACGAGTACTGATCCAAGGTAATAACATTTTTGTTTTGAATTCTGTAAAACGTCAAGCATAACTCGTATTAGATGTGGCCTTCGTCATTTATCAGGTGGCTAAGCGATCTTTACGATTTTTACAGTCTGATAAGATTTTGGTGTGAAAACGCCGTCAAATCAATTGCACATTATTAGTGTTGTTTTTAGGTTAGTTTTTGATGACCACGATGCAAATATGTCACAGGTGTGGATTCATAAAGTTTCACAGACGTGGCTTTTTTCATAGTTTTGTACCCACGTGTGTGACGAGATAGCCAAGAAAAGTGATAATGACATTTATAAAAATGATTTCAATTTCAATTTATTTGCTTCCACAATGTTGTTCTTAAGGTCTAATAAAGTTAATCCAGTACAATGTGGACCCTGCTATTAGGGCACCGCAATTCAACAAAGGAGAGAGGAGGACTATACATTATATATTGAAATAATCTGTAATTTTATAACTCATCTTCTAAATATTCATTTATACTATAGTAACTTTTTTTTAATAAAAATTCTTTTAAACGTTTATTGAAAGTTTTACGAGGGCCAAACCGAAAAGATCGGGAATAGAATACTCAGGAATAAATTAGATTAAAACCTTTTTGGTGTATGACATTATTTCAAACACAATTCCATTTTTGAATTTTAAAAAAAGTAAAAAAGAAAAGAGTAGTAGCCATTTGAATTTGACAAGTCAGTGGGGAAAATGGAGCTTACGCGGGAACATTTCCGTGCCATAATTTTTCACAACTTTCGTCGAGGTTTATCTCAAGAACAATGTCTCGCCGAGCTTGTTTCTGTTTATGAACTTGAAGCACCCAGTAAAACGACTATATATCGTTGGTATTCTGAGTTTCGTCGTGGACGTTCCTCTCTCACGACAGTTCCTTCTACTGGTCGACCAAAAACAGCGGTAACACAAGATAACATCGATGCTGTGCGCCAATTAATAAAAGAAGATAGACATGTGACATACGAGCATATTCGGGCTTCTCTCAGCATTGGTATGACAGCGATTCAAACTATTTTACATGATGAACTGGGTGTCAAGAAGTTAGTTTCCCGCTGGGTGCCCCATCGTTTGACCGAGGAACAAAAGTCGGCTCGTGTTAATTGGTGTCGGTCTACTCTGCAACGGTTCAATAGAGGGAGCTCAAATGCAGTTTACAATATCGTCTCTGGTGATGAATCGTGGATTTATTCATATGAGCCCGAAAGAAAACATCAATCGGCTGTTTGGGTCTTCGAAGGCGAGGTCAAGCCAACAAAAGATGTCCGCTCTCGTAGCGTGTCGAAAAAAATGGTCGCTTCGTTTGTATCGAAAACTGGTCATGTGGCTACGATTCCTTTACAAGAACGCAGAACGGTTACTGCTGATTGGTACACAATAGTTTGTTTGCCGGAAGTCATAAGAGAACTTCGTAAAATTAATCCGAATCGTCGCATCATTCTTCACCAGGATAATGCGAGCTCACATACCGCTCGCAAAACGATCGCGTTTTTAAATCAGGAAAACGTGGAGTTAATGGACCATCCACCGTATAGCCCTGACTTGAGCCCCAATGATTATTTTACATTCCCAAGAATTAAAGATATGCTACGTGGTCAACGATTTCAAGGCCCAGAAGAGGCAGTCGAAGCTTACAAATCGGCCGTTTCGACTATATCCACTTCAGACTGGAATTACTGTTATAATAATTGGTTTGATAGAATGCAAAAGTGCATCGATTGTCACGGAGAATACTTCGAAAAACAATGAAAGTAAATATTGTTGTATTATTTTTGTACTATTTTCTATTCCCGATCATTTCGGTGTGGCCCTCGTAATGCATGTTTCCTCTTGTAAATACTTCGGTAATTTGTTGTAAATTCGTATTGACATTACAAATGGACTACTTGAATGTAAATTTAACTGTGATGTTGGTAATATTAATTTATTTTTGTGTCGGAGTGAGTAACAAAGTATATCTTCTCTTTTGTGGTAGTAGTCTGGGTGATTTCGAACAAATTTACACAATTCCAGTATGTAGATGCACGGTAGGGTAAGAATGTTTAATTTTTGAAAATACGGCTTATAACTTTCTGTTTGTTTTATGTTTGTTATGATTCTAATGAGTTTCTTTTGTAAAATAAAGAGTGAAGGAGCGTCAGTACTGTTTCCCCACATAATTATGGCATATGAAAACCATGCGTAAGCATATGCGTAGTAAACGACAAGAGCAGTCTCCAAATCCGTTGTTTTCTTAACTTCGCGAAGTGCGTAAGTAAACTTAGAGATTCTGTTTGCTAATTTTTGAATATGGGATTTCCAATTGATATGTGTATCTATATTTACGCCTAATAGTGAGAATTCTTTTACAGTTTGCATGTGAACATTTTTGTACGTGAAACTTAAGTCTAGTGATGTTTTTTGACGCGGGTGAAAGGTCATGATTTTAGTTTTTGAAAAATTTATTTCAAGGTTGTGTTTCGTCATCCAATCTGAAACTACATTAAGTATAGAAGTGAGCTTTATTTGAAGGTTTGTGTTATTTTGACAAGAAGTTAATAATGAAATGTCATCTGCAAACAATACGCAGTGTTCGGATATGATTTTGGGCAGATCATTTACGTATATCAAAAATAAGAGACACCCCAGAACACTACCTTGAGGGATTGATTAATTTAGTGTTAGACTTTCGGATCGGACAATTTCTATTTCTTTTGTTTGTTCGTCGTAGTGTTCAATTTCTACTTGTTGTTTTCTGTCTTTTAAATATGATTTAAACCATTTATGTGTATTACCGCGTATTCCTACTCCATATAATTTGTTTAGTAGGATGTCATATTGTACTTTGTCGTAGGCTTTAGTCATGTCCAAGAGTATTCCAATGGCATAAGTTTTACTATTGAGGATATTTAGAACTTCTTGAATGTATTTATAAACTGCTAACGTTGTTGAGCGCTTCTTGCGAAATCCATTTTGACTTTCGTCGAAAATTTTGTACTTTTCACAGAAAGTATAAACTCTGTTAAACATAGATTTTTCGTAGATTTTTGAGATTGTTGGTAAAAGGGAAATTGGGCGGTAGTTACTAGGGTCTGATTTATAATTTTTCTTGTACACAGGTTTAATAATTGCATGTTTAAATTTTTCTGGAAATTCGCCTTCTTCAAATGATTGATTTATTAATATAGTTAATGGTAAAGCTAATTCGTCTGCACATTGTCTTAATAAGGTTGGAGGGAGTTCGTCGATTCCATGGCTGTACTTATTTTTTAAATTCTTAATTATATTATGTATTTCTTGGTAATCTACAGGGGTCAAAAACATGGTATTTTCAGTAGGACAAAGTACTGGGTAACCTCTCACTATGGTGCCGTCGGAAGAACGCTCTCTCTCCTTACCGATAGATGCAAAATAACTATTGAAAGTATTTGCAATTTGTCTGGGATTCGTTATGGGGTTATCATTGACTTTTATTTTTATATTATGTTTTTCTTTATTACGTTTTTTATTACGTTTTTTAATATGCTTGGTCATTATACATGTGTTTTAAGTAGTTGTGATACTTACATTTCTAAGGACAAATCACAGGTGTGATCCAAGTGTCACAATTGTCACAAACGTGGTCGTGTAATACCTGAATTTCTATACTTATGTGACAGACGTGCTTGATATGTCACAGTCGTGGCCAGGTCTTTTTTTTTCAATATCAATTTACAAAAATCTAAAGGTCATTAAGCTCGGTCAGATATATTGCCTAACTTCTGGGAAGGTTTTCTATCGAAATCAGTTGAAAAATCACAAGTCTGTGAGATAACAAGCAAAAACACAACTTTTGAAAATGACCCATATCATATTGTCATCCACGATACGTCAACTTGACTTCACTGTGCACTAAATGGGGACGTTTCTAATTGGCACGCAAAATTTGCTGTTATTTGTATAGAAACTCCAATCTAGATGACAATTTCGGATTGTTAAGTGATGCTTTTAAAAACGATTTGTAATGATTTTAGGTGCTTTAGAAAATGTTTTAAAACGTTTCATGTTTTTGGGATGTTTTAGCGATTCCATGAGGTTGTTTTGCCACCAATTATGGGAATTACAGAATAATAAGAGGTATTGAAGTATGATTAACGAAATAATTTGTCACAATTTAAGGATGTGTGATGTAAAGTCATAACAAATTACATAATTCTATTATCTTTGTAAATGAAGGCGAAGGCAATGAAGGCGTCGTTCTATTAATTAAACATCACACATGTCCGCACTTCACTGCATTCACCCAGCCTCACAATAAAATTGTTTTAATTCATTCGTTCCATTTCATTCACATAATATTTGTTGGAGATCCATTCCCTATAACACAGGTTACTTTTGTACTTAGTATAGGGAATGTACTTCATAAAATTACGTTATAATTTAGACTCACTAAAAATGAAAAATGTTCTAGTAATGTGAGAGCGAGAGTGTGCGCAGGAGCACAGGTCCTGGCAGAATAACAGCATCGCAGTCCCACTGCGGTCAATGCTGAGCCAGGAAACCTTTTCGCTACCACAGTACACCACAAAAAAAAACTAAAGACTAATGTAATATTTTGTTATTATACCTGGTAATTGTAGTACCTAGTTTTAGAATTAATAACTTGTAATTAATATGTAATGTACTGTGTAAGTGAATAAATGATTTTAATTTATTATTTTATTTTAATTTATAATTTGGTAGGGTTATTTTGAATATTTCAATATCGATGATGTAACATTGCATGCAAAGGAGAGGTGACATGCTGGCGGATGTCATCCCATAGTAAAACCAGTTATAGTCGAAATAATATAGGTTGATTAGAATGACAGGTGGAAAAACTATGCGTGAGAGCAGGTGGGATCGATACTTGTCTCTGTCGCTCCAATGTGTAGCACATCGCTGCGTCCTGCTCTAACACTTCTGTCATTCTAATCAAGCTACATTATTTTTTTTATTTATTGTATTTAGAAACACAAACAGTCATAATATAGGGTGACTTTTAATTAGTTCTTGATAGAATAAGGTATGAATGTACTCATGATACTGAACAACTTTCCCCAAGGAACATAGGTCGAAATACGAAAATCAAGTATTGACCTCCCATAGAAACTGCATCAGCTGATAGCGCATTTTGTATGGGAGGTCAAATTTGGTTTTTCGTAATTCGACCTATGTTCCTTGGGAAAAAGTTGTTCAGTATCATGAGTACATGCGTATCTTTTGCTATCAAGAACTAATTAAAAGTCACCCTATATAAACATGATTTGTGAAAAATATATAGTATAAAGACCTGGAGGTTCATAAAAATATAAAAAGAAAACATTTACAATTTTATTATTATATTTCATTATTTCAACTATAGCACGCTTCTTTTCCGAGCGAAGCAAGGAGGTCCAAAATCTTTGAGAGTCACCTGTTTGCTGGAGTACGCTGTTGATTCTAGCGTCCAGCGAGGGCGTCTTCATCTGTGCGGGGGGGCGCAAGGGGGCGGCGGGGGGCGCGCCAGGGGGGTCTGCAGGGGGTGCGGGGGGCGCGAAGCAGTCCCCGTACTGCAGCCGGTCCATGGCGCCGTATGTGTCCATGTACGCTTCGTCGTAGCTGCAATACAGATCGCGTCGGTTTGCAAGATAATTTGTAGACTTTGTAGGTTCTGTATCTTAAACAATTCATTACAATCTCGTAAGGAACCTTGAAACTTGACCTAAAATAGAGTTAAGTCATTAAGTTATTATAAAAAATATCAAATCTTTACGAACACATATAACTCAGACATTCTTTTTATTTTCGTAAAATATCGATACTCGTGCGGCAGAATGGAATTAAGTCGTAACCTACGAGTACCATAGAGTTTACTGAGACGGGTGATAGTTTATATTATTGAGTGAATCAATATTTTACGAAAATTAAAAATAATGCTAATTGCGTTATTTGTGTAATAAAAATATTGATATTTTTAGGGTTCCGATACCAAAATGGTAAAAAAAGGAACCCTTATGGTGCCGCTCTGTCTGTCCGTCTGTCTGTCACACCTCTATATCTCAGCAACCACTTACGCTATCGAGCTGAAATTTGGAATAGTTTTAGAATATAGTTGCCCAACTTAATTGCACATGAAAATTTTTTGAAAAAAGTATGATTATTAATGTAAAGGGGGCCAAAATAGGGGGGGCCAAATTTCAAATTGTCGCTACTAGGTCGAGTGGGGTATCATATGAAAGGGCTTTACTTGTACATTTTAAAATATATTTTTGTATTTTTTTAAGTTTCTTAGTTTTCAAGTTATGATGAAAAATGTCAAAAAAAATACCATTCCCCCCCCCTTATCTCCGAAGTTTGAGTAAGGGAAAATCTGAATTAATTACAGTTGACAGAGGTTTATGTAAACTTTACAGCAAAAATAAAACGATCTTTCTAAGTTGCACAGTTTTTCAGAAATCTGCAAAAAACCTTTACAAACAAATTTAGTTTTGCGGTCCTGAAAATGGACTTTATTGCTTCCAAAAATACTATAGGTATATCGGAACCCTCGGCGCGCGAGTCCGACTCGCACTTGACCGGTTTTTTTATATTAACTAAATGACTCTTGCCCGTGTGGTGCGAGAAAAAAAAGTACGAAACAATCTCAATCCAAAAAAAAGCTCTACAGCTCTGGGATAAGGGGAATAGCGTATAAATGGCTGACTTCCTACCTCACTAACCGCCGTCAGTATGTAGAGGTTGAAAGTATCAATTTCACCTCGAGAAGAATAGAGAGCGTTCGATCAGAAATAGTAAACACTCAATTCCTCAAGGAACAGTTCTTGGATGTTTGCTGTTTTTGATCTATATCAACGAACTGCCCCAAATCCTTAATGAACATTGTACACTGTTTGCCGACGATTTATCTACACTTTTCTCTGGCATAAATACACATGAAATAAAAAACAAAATAAATTTAACGTTGAATTCAATTCAGAATTGGCTGACTGCTCACAACTTGGAATTAAACTTCATGAAATCCAAAATTGTAGAATTTAGACCATTTCAAAAACAACCTCTGAACCTCAAATATAGTTTTAACGATAATAAATTAATTTCAGACAATAGTGCTTCATTACTAGGAGTAAAAATCGATACACACCTTAACTGGAAGCCCCATATTAATCAACTAATTAAAAACCTTTCGTCATCAATGTATGCCTTAATTCAAATTAAAAAAACAACAGACTTCCAAACCACTATGTCTGTATACTACGCATTCATACATTCCAGACTCACATATGGAATTATACTGTGGGGCAACAGCCCAATAATAAATGATATATTTATACTCCAAAAAAAATGTATTCGAATTCTGTCAAATATAAAACAAATTGACTCATGTAAGCCATATTTCATAAAGTATAACATCTTAACTGTAACATCAATTTATATTTTTGAATGCTGTAAATTTTTCCGTAAAAATAAACAACTTTATTCCCCAAAAAAAGAGGTAAAAAGGCATAACAGGAACTTGAACCAGCTTAAACTACCTTCCACAACTCTAAGCTTATATAGGTCAGGCCCCCATTCAATGACGATCCAGATTTATAATAGTATACCAAACTACATAAAAAATGAAGAACAAATATCAATATTCACAAGCCTCCTTAAAAAATATTTAATCCATAAGGCGTACTATAACATTAATGAAATGTTCAATGATAAAAATAAAGATTCGATATAAATAAACTATTAAATGAGAATAAAAAAAAAAAATTGTTTAATTTAATATTAATATAGAAATTGTTAGATTGTTTTAGTTTAGGGATAATGTGTTATGTATGATTTGCTTTTAATGATGTAAATATATAATTGATTTGAATTGTCTTAAATTAGTTTAATTTTAATTTGTAATAAGAAATTTTATTAACTGCCTCTCACTATTGCGGTGCCCCAACGGGGTATCACATGCTGTACATTATAACTTTAAGATCTTTTTATAACCATGTGATAAGCAATAAAGATGATTATGATTATGAATCCGTAGGTGACGTAAGAGGCCACTAAGGACTTATCAACCGGAGGATGGGCAGCAGATTTTTTCTGTGTATCGTACCATCTTACATACTGCGGTCACCAAAAACAGCGGTCGCAAGCCGCAACGCTTACAAGCGTGGTGACTATGGTAAGTCCCCTCCTAAGTACCACGAATTTTTTCTGAAGTTCTGGAGGGAGTTCCCTGTCCTACAGTGGACGTCCTATGTGATCTCACGAATAGCTTTATTCTGGTGTTATTCTTATTAACTCTACGAATAAATAATAAGTCAGGAACTCTAACTCAGAACAAATTCCGCACAAAAAGTGGCCCTACGTGAAACCAAAAGGACGTATATTCAAAATACGAATCAAGAGTAGAACTCCAAACATTATTAATAGATTGCCGAAGTCACTGCGAGACTGTGATAAGCTTAGTATGTTTAAGGTACAGCTACATGACATTTTGGTGGACAAATGCTATGATAATACTTTGTTTTAAATAATTATAGTAATAATAATTTTTTAAGTACTTGACATATAAATTATTTGGAGACATATATTTTACATGACATAACTTTAATCTTTTAGTAATTTTTGTATGCCTTAATGGCGGGACATAGCTGGAACTATTTAAAATTTTATTGTAACACCTCAATGACCTATGATCCACAAAATAAAATTTCATTTCATTTCAAGAGCAGGGATTGGTTCGCGCGCGTGCTGCAATGTCAGATAGTGGTAGTTGAGTAGTTGAGTAGTTGAGTAATTGACGCGGTGACACGACTTCTTATAATACAAGACTTTCGTTAGGTCATTTTTTGAGCGCAGTTACATTTCCTTATTCGTAGATTAAACTACATTATTTCACAATAAATAGGAAAGCCGGTACCACAGGGCAAGAGGTTAAGCGAAACGAGAAAGTAAACATTTCTAATAGCTAGCGTGGCTTGTTTTTTAATTTCACATCATATTAATCAAATCATATCAATTTTACAAAATCATACAAAACAAGCATCGCAAAAAACTTAATTGGGTTTGTCTAAATGCTTGCTTAATGTATAAAGGACCTACCTCTTAGATATTTCAAAAAAAGCTTGTATAAGTGGCTTATTAGGCATAGTTTTTATAATGTAAAGGAATTTTTAGAACTGAAGACATCATAGGACATTGTAATTTTTGCTTTATTATTTTTTAATCGATTTCAAAAAAGGAGGAGGTTCTATGTTTCACTGTTTGTATCTTTTATATTGACAATTTCAATTTAGGTTTAAAGATACTTTATTTCTCATTAAAGACATTTACGTCACTTACATGAGAACAAAAAATAAAACAAGGTTAACAATCGTTCGTTTTGCATCGAGAAGTTACACACTTTTATGCTCACTAAAAACTTAAAACTTAACTGCCTTTTCACAACCTAAAATCACTTGTAACAATTAAATCATTACATAGACTTACTGATAATATGACTAGCTAATTTAGCTTTAAATGTTATAATTGAATTAATTTTTTTTAGAGATGACGGTAAGTTGTTAAACAGTTGCGCACCCTCATAAGTGAACATTCGCTTGCCATAGTTCGTTCTATGCCTCGGTAATACTAGGTAGCTGGCCCGTCTCGTGCTGCGTTTAGATACATTTTTGGTTTGGGTAAGTGAGATTGATGTATGGATGGATTTATGTAGGATTTTTTGTATAAGTATGCATGTGTGGTAGGTGTAAAGTTGTTTAATGTTCATAAGGTTAGTTTCTTTGTATATTTTATGAGTAGGAGTTAGATACGCATAGTGGAATAACATTTTAATGAGTTTGTTTTGTATAACTTGTAATTCGGACAGACGATTGTGTAGCACTCGTTCTAATATCTTGGATAAAACTGGAAGTACTGAGATCGGCCTATAATTACCGGGATCGTTTTTGTTACCAGATTTGTAAATTGGGCTGACTTTGGCTAGTTTTAGTGAGTTCGGAAACCGTCCTTCCTGCAGGAGTTTGTTAATACATGCTGTTAAGTTAGGGGCCATCAGGTTTTTTTTTTTACTTACAATTTACTTACATTTGCATGCCAAATATTGTGGTGAAATATGACAGACCTATTCTAGTTTTACATCTGTATACTCGTATTACCATATTTTTTAATAACGCCATTATGATTAACAACGCCAACTCGAGCTTTAAGATTCATATTAAATGGTTTTACCTCATAGCGACGGGCTCGGTTCTATTGGCGAGGCTTTGTATCTTGAACACTTGTTGTTCCGGGTCGGTGTCGCCGCCGCCTGTCAGGACTATGTTCACCTCGCCCGGTTTCAGACCTGGAAAACAGCATTAGGTCTGTTCAGTAGGCCTTTTGACCAATGTATTTACCAATCACAATTGCAAAAAATCTTCTATAGCTCTCTTCAGTCTTCTTAAGTGACCTTGAGCCTATAGTTCGTCCACTTTAAGAATGCAGTGAGTCATCGCTTTCCGCCGCTGGTAACCAAGCCCCGTAACCAATGAGGTCGCTTAAAATTATAAAGTCAAATGCACAATGACTAACTGAAGGCAAACCTTCGAAAGAAGCGGTTGTTTCCTTTGGGTTTTACCTACAATACATTTTTTTTTTAACTATATTGTGAATACAACTATCCTCGCATTTGTATTAATGACTTACTGCATTCTTAACGCGGAAGAACTATAATTATGTACTTAAACGATTCACGTTTATACTTTTAAATACGTAACTATATGTAACAATTAGGAATCGTTTAGACTTTTAGCCTTTTACGAGACCCATATCGCGCAAGATCTTAGTTTAACAGACACTGGTCCGATAAGTCTATGGAACTCACTATTACACGTCATTGACAATATGTGATTCTGGTCATAGCCACCAAAGTGTAACATGATATTTTGACTTCTACAGAGATATTTCTACATTCTCAATAAAACAGATTGCTTTGAATTACAGCAGTGTGACAGCGTGACTGGTATTCTAATTAAGACACATTAGATACTACAAGGCGCAAGGTTTGCGCTGCTTGTACTCCGCGCTCGATTGTCGCTCACTCGCCAGTCGCACTTGATCTTGCCGCGACAACGGGTACGCGATTCTATACAACTTTCTTTAGAATTATAACAGCCGAAAGACGTCCACAAATAAGGTTGGTTGGTAAGTTGCCACTTAACTGTAGAAGTTGCAAAATCAGTCGATAACTACCGCCTTTATAAGGACTAAACTCCTATTCGAAACGATATTTGAATAGGTGGTTAAACCTTATTTGTCTAGGGATAGAAGTTGTCGTTATAGCGACCGATTTCACAACTTTTAGAAGCTTTTCTATAAAGAGTTACTTTGGTTATTTGGCAAATTTCGTAATTCATGACATTATTTTGCAAAGAAGCTCCCAAGTCCAACGTAGCTCTCTTCATAATCCTCCCAAACGAACCGACCTTAAGCCTTTTTATGAGACCCGTCTATGACGAAATGCGACGTGATCCTGGTCACCGGCACCAAAGTATAGTTGGCTATATAGGGTCCTAAAGAAATAGTGAACATAATTTTAGCATGTTACTTAGACCATGACTCTGAACAAGTTTCCCAAAAGAACTCAAGTCGAAATACGAAAACACAAATTTGACCTCTCCTACAAAATGCGCTATCAGCTGATGCAGTTTCTATGGGAGGTCAAATTTGGTTGATTTCGTATTTCGACCTATGTTCCTTAGGTAAAAATATTCAGTTTCATGGTCTGAGTAACATACTAAAATTATGTTTACTATTTTATTAGGACCTTATATGATTAAAGGGATATTCCTAATGCAACTGGACTAAATTTGACGTGATCCTGGTCACCGGAACCAAAAGTGTAGCGCATGTAACTTACCCCACCTCGAAGGCGCATGGCTCGTGCTGCTAGTGCTGTGTGCGCGGAGGCGCGGGTCGCGGGGGTCCTGCGGGCGGCGCGAGTCGCCGGCGCGCCAGTCGCACTTGATCTCGCCGCGGCAGCGCGCGCGCACCACCGTCTCTATGCGCTGCTCGCCCACAGAGCACGGAGGACTTGCACCCAGGATTTGCTACAAGAAAGGTTTACATACGGTTACTGGTTAAGACAGAAAATAGGTTATCAAAGTAAGCTACGTTCGCGTGTAATTTGGGCTCTTTTACCGACTACTCAAAAAGGACATCACATTCATCAAAAACATTGAAAAAAGAACGCAATGAAAAAAAATCGAATGCCACCATTTTCTTTTTGTAAAATAGTTTTTTTATGTGAATTATTCTCTCGTAGTCAATGGTAAGAGGTAGAGTACATAACACATGAAAAACATCTTAAGCCTTGTTATGCCTCACTCCGCTCAGGATTCTACTGTAGACGTCACTACGCTCGGGACTCTAGAATCCTCCATCACTCTCAGTATTTAACTTGTCCTTTCATCCAACACAATTTCCATTTCCACCCTTGTTGATTAATTTACTATTACACGTGAATATTTAATAACAGAAACGATAACATGTTTTCTCCTCACCTGACTGGCCACATCGCTCTGATATGCCATCGCCATCTGCTCATACATCTCGTAGTTTTCGAAGCTGTCAAATTTCTCCTCCATCTTGTAGCCGGAGTGACTGCTCATTACGTCGTTGAAGCTGGAAACAACGTGCGATTAGAGGTAAGGAGGCGGCGAAATTTTAAAACATACTCAGTTTAATCAAATTCAAATAGGCTTCAAGCCACACCAATAGAAAAACATAATAAAGGAATTATTAAAACTAAAACTTAGTAATTTTTTATAATGGTTAAAAAAATTATCAGACCAATTTAATAAGTACGAGTAAACACAGAAGAAAACAAGAAGGAGCGGAAGTATGTTGGAAGTACTATTGCGCATTTCAAAAAGAGCAACAAATTATGTTTATTAAAGTCATGAAAAATATAGCATATTCAATAATATAAAGCATATTAATCATTTTTGATTTTACTCCCAAAAATGTTTCCAACACAAACATTAACTTATCAAGCTAAGTCCCGGAATAAAAAAAACATGTCTCTGTTATTTTTATTTTTTCGAAACACTAACAGCTAAGCATACATTAAATAAGTGCGTAAATAAAACATTACAAAGTCACTAACAAGTCTTATTAGCTTATGACAAGTCTTATTGACAAGTGTGAGTGCGGCATTTTGCAATCAATGACACACTTGCTTTCGTGCCCTACCTCCTCAGTTTTTTGCACCCGGGAGAACCTTTTTGAAGGCAAATAAAGAGCTATTGATGTAGCCACATTTTGGGCTCAATTACTATAAAATCATTTGCCATTGATACGAAAAGAAGACTAAGACCAAGTACAGGGTGGCCAACTTGGAGGTATACAACTTTTTTTGCCGCCATTTTGTTTTGGCGGTAAATATGACAGTTGTTGCATGAATATAACTTTGTGTATATACGGCAAATTTATTATGCAGCGTTTTACGACGGAACAACGTGTTTTAATTATTAAAACGTTTTGCTCAACCCAATCATGTATTGCGAAAAAAAAAAAAAAAAAAACTAAGAAAATTGCGGCCGATTGACATTGATTGGACCCCAAGATCGCCTGATTTAACAGCTCTTGACTTTTATCTGTGGGGCTATCTAAAGGGACGAACAGACCAATGAACCAGCAATTAAAACAAAATATTCGAGACACAGTCACTGAGATAACGCAGGAAATGTGTGAAAATGTGATGAAAACGTGATATATTTTATATTTCATAGAATAAAATTACAAAACTAAAGTGTATACATTTACTTATATATAAGTACTAGCCCATAGGCACGTTGCAATGTCCCCAATTCGTTGGTCCGAAATCTGACGTTTAGGACCAACAAACGTCAGTCGTTGTCAGTCATATTGTCAACATTGGATGCAAATAAACTTACCAACAAAATGGAATGTTCTTAGTTGAAGAAACAATATACTCTTATTATTATTATTGTTATTTCTCATTATTGTTTTTGACTATAATCCAATTAATGAAACTGAAAAACCAGGCCAAAATCACATATAAACAGTAAAATGTTTGTTTTGTTTTTTCCCGCCATATTATATCCGTTCCGTGTATTTAGCACTGACCGAAGTACTACACAACGTAGTTCACGCGATTTTTCACAGAGGGCGCTATTTTTTCTTGTATGGGGAAATTTTGAACCGCTTGTTCCCAAGACCCTATCTTGACTATATAAATCTATGAGTGTATACCTGTTATTTGGCCACCCTGTTTTACCTGTAGTTGTTGTCGCACTTTGGTCGGAGATGGTCAGTCTGTTCGTATACCGGTTTTATACTGCTGATGCTCTGGCCAGACTCCTGGGAACATTGGGAGGAATCGTCCACGCGAGCTGGTGTTGGGGCTTCTGGTTCCTGAAATTTATAACAATAACGCATATTAGCTACATTATTTCGAATGCAGAAACGTTTACTAAAGTCAATGTAAAGTAAATATTTTTAAAATAAAACATACTAATATACCTTACAATACGTTTTCTTACTTACTTACTTTCCGAGATGTGGCCGCTCACGATGGGCCTTAAAAGGAAGCTCAAAGTCACCCAAAGGGCTATGGAAAGTCTCTCTGCGCGATCGAATCAGAAATGAGGAGATCCGCAGAAGAACTAAAGTAACTGACATAGCCCTGAAATTCGCTAAACTAAAGTGGCAGTGGGCAGGGCACATCGCAAGAAGAACCGATGGCCGATGGGGCGTGAGGGTTCTAGAGTGGCGACCACGTGCCGGAAGACGAAGCGTTGGCAGGTGGACCCTCGCAAGGTGGGCCGACGATCTGGTCAAGGTCGTGGGAAGCCGCTGGATGCGAGCAGCACAGGACCGGTCGTCATGGAGATCTTTAGGGGAGGCCTATGTCCAGCAGTGGACGTCTTTCGGCTGATATGATGATGATGACTTTTTCTTTCGTTTTTTCTAACAACAACACATTTTGCAGCCATGAAACTAAAACCAGAGTATATTTGAATGAAAGAATAACATTGCAAGGTGGTAGGGTAGGGCTTTTGTGGAAAGTCCGTCTGGGGAAGTACCACCCCCTTGCTTTTTTCTGCCGTGTAGGGAGCCAGTGAAATTACCGGCACATGAGAGATACCATCTTAGATATATAGATGGATAATTTCTTTATTGTCACACAAAAACAAAACAATACACAGGAGACTCTTAAAACTAGGGTGGACAAAGGCAGTCTTATCGCTTAAAGCGATCTCTTCCAGACAACCTTAGTTGCTTGTAGGAAAATGTAAATAGTAACTGTAGTAGTGTGCCAATGCCAATATATAGATAATATTTAATGTAATTACAACTACAATAAAAACAAAATATACACAAATAAATAAATAAAAAAAACATATAAAAATATATATAAAATATATAGACAAATAGATAACATATAAATATATACAAACTCAGTTGCAAACTAAGGTACAATTTTATTAAGTAAGAAGTTATGCAGTTTAGATTTAAAAATAGGTAGTGACTTGGAGTGACGAATCTCAGATGGCAGATCATTCCAGAGACTGATAGCTTTTAAAGTGAAAGATTCCTTATAGTAGCCTGACCGAGTAAAGGGTATTTCCAACACATTATCAGTCTTGGATCGCAAATCACGAGAGCGGTCAACACCAAGGTATCGGAAACGTTCTTTAAGGTATGAGGGAGTACGAGGGTCATGCAGTACGTTGTAGAGAAGTACAAGGACATGCTCATCTCGGCGCAACCTGATAGGAAGCCATTTTAACTTGCTCCTGTATTCAGACACATGGTCAAACTTACGCAGCCCAAATATAAATCTTATGCAAAGATTTTGCAGGCGTTGGAGCTTACTTAGCAGATCCTCATTGAGATTAATGAGGCAGACATCCACATAATCAAGAATCGGTAATAGTAAGGACTGCGCAAGTTCAACCTTAGTCTTCACGGGGAGCAAGTTTTTCCACCTTCGAAGTGACCCAGCAGCAGCAAAGACTTTACGACTGGTTTCCGTGACGTGTGGCCGCCAAGAAAGAGTGCTATCGAAAAGGACTCCGAGGTTTTTAACAACCTGGCTGTAAGTCAGTGCAACGTCACGGAAGGTGACGGGTGGAATGTCATCAAAGTTGAGCAGAGATATCTGTTTAGAACCTCCAATGATGATTACCTGCGACTTGTTGGGGTTAACTAAAAGGCCATGGGACACACTCCAACGATGGACAGTCGCAAGGTCGTCATTGAGTTTCGAAACAAGATTACCAATATCATCGATGGAAGCATGTGAGTAAATTTGCAGGTCGTCAGCATACAGATGATAATGACAGGACAGGAGTTAGGAAATTGATGAAAATTTAAAAAAGGAGGGGGGAAAGGACACCACCCTGAGGCACACCAGCAACTACGTCACAACATTCCGACAGTTTGTCATCAGCACGGATACGCTGTCGGCGCCCGAAGAGATAACCGCGGAACCACTCAACTGCCGAGTCCGAGACGGAGATAGATTTTAGCATAGCCAAAAGGATGTCGAAATCAACGGTATTGAAAGCATTACTGAAGTCAAGGAGAACAATTGCTGTAACCTGTTGATTTGACATACCAAGGCGAATGTCATCGGAAACTTTAGTTAGAGCAGTAACGGTGCTATGTCCCGGGCGAAAACCTAAGTTACAACAAACAAACAAATACACTAAGTTGGTGCTGAACAAGGCGTTCCAGGACTTTGGAAAGTGAGATGGTAATGAAGGATTTGTGATTTTAGGAATAGGAATTACTGCTGCCTCACGCCAGCAGCATGGGAAGGTACCAGTACTGAGCGAGAAGTTGAAAATATGGCAGAGAATAGGTAAAAGGATTTTAAGCCCCAGTAAGATCATCCTGCGGCCTATCCCATCAACACCTTCGGCATTAGATTTGATAGCCAGGATTTGTTTTTCAACTACACACTCAGTAACCAATCTAAAGCTGAAGGGATCATATTGCGGAGTAGGGATAGAGGAAAGTGATTGTAGTGTGGTTAGTTTGGATGTTGCAGGTAGAGGAGTGGATGTTGTGAAATGGCGGTTAAGCGAAAGAAGGTCTAAAGTAGGCTGCAGTGAGAACTTAGATTTACCAATGCCGAGAGAATTTAAAAAAGACCATACCTTCGCCGGATCGCCATTCTCAACAGAGGAATGTATGTGACGACGCTGCGCATCCCTGCACATTCTGCTGCAACGGTTGCGCAATTTCCTATACCTACTGCGATTTTCATCAGAAGGATCCTTCCTGAACTTGACCTTAGCAGCATTCCTCTTAGCCATGAGAGCTTTAATGCCATCCGTAAGCCAAGGAGCGGGGAGATGTTTGAGCAGTACAGGACGAAGAGGAGCATGAATATCAAATAACTGAATCAAGAGAGAGTTAAAAACTTCCATCTTTTGATCAATAGACGGGGCTGCAAACACCGCATCCCAGTCAATACTGCTAAGGTCGCTCATGAAAGAAACAGTGTCAATGTTATTGAAATTACGCTGCATGACCACTCGAGGTTTAGGTTTGGGACATCGGATTTTGTAGGAGAGGAAAACGAGGTCGTGATAGAAGGCTTCGGCGGGAAATTGTCCATGGGTAGATACGAGGTTAGGGGAGGAGACAATGATAAGATCAAGCAAGGAAGGCTGACAGCCGGGAAAATGGTGTGTAGGTGAGAGAGGCATTATGTTGAGGTTCGTGGACTCCACGGCTGAGCACAGACGAGAGGAACGAAAGTCTTTCCTAAGAAGACAAGTATTAAAATCACCCATAATTATGGTGTGGTCAACCGTGGGGACCAGAACCTCCAACAAAGATTCGAATTTTGCGAAATAGTCGATGCGTAATGAAGGACTGTAAAAAAACACCCAGAAGCACTTTAAGAGACCCTAGTAGGACCTCGATAAAGAGATGCTCTGAAGATTCAGAGTACTCAGAAGGAGATTGTGATAAAATGCTAAACGGGAACTGACTTCGCAGGTATATAGCTACGCCACCGCCACATCATCTTAGTTCTCAAAGTGAGCAACGCGCTTTGCTGTCTTATTAGTTTCAAGATTTGCCATTAATAATACAGTGGGTGCTATGGGCGGTGGTGACCACTTAGGCCCATCAGGTGGCCCACTTGCTCGTTTGCTCACTTGTAACATAAAAAAAAATTGTTTTTATAAACTTGCTTTTTCTGACAGCTTTAGCCGATTGCTTTTGACATAGCCGCAAAATGTGTTTGTAAGCGTTGGAATATACAAAAAACATGATCATACCTTAAATTCTCCTTTAAGACGATTCTCAACAGTAGGAATCTGATCACCCAAATCGAATCTGTTCGTCAGTTTACGTTCTGGCATCGCCTTCTGAACAGATTCTACTTTCTGAACGACTTTCTCTTTAGGAACTACTTCTTCTTTGTTGACATTTTCTTTTGCTTTTGAATCTTCTTTTACGCCATCTTGATTTTTAGCGACATCTTGTAATTTAGGACTATCCTTTGCTTTTGGAATTTCTTTTGTTTTTGGGCTTTCTTTTGTTTTAGGGCTATCTTGTGTTCTAGGGCTGTCCTTTGCTGTCGGGCTAGCATTTATTTCTTTTGTTTTTGGGCTTTCTTTTGTTTTAGGGCTATCTTGTGTTCTAGGGCTGTCCTTTGATGTCGGGCTAGCTTTTATTTCATTTGTTTTTGGGCTTTCTTTTGTTTTAGGGCTATCTTGTTTTCTAGGGCTGTCCTTTGCTGTCGGGCTTGCTTTTATTTCTTTTGTTTTTGGGCTTTCTTTTGTTTTAGGGCTATCTTGTTTTCTAGGGCTGTCCTTTGCTGTCGGGCTAGCTTTTGTTTCTGTGACATCGTTTGTTTTAAAGCTCTCTTTTGTTTCTGGGACCTCTTTTGTTTTAAGGCTCTCTTTTGTTTTAGGGCTGTCTTTTGTTTCATTTTTATCTTTTAATTCAGAAATTTCTTTTCTTTTAGGACTTTCTTTTGTGTCACAGCTATCCTCTATTACTTTAGGGTCGTCTAGACTTTTAGAGTTATCTTGGGTTTTAGATTCATCTCTAAGTTTAGAGTCTTCTTCTTGGGTTTTAGAGTCATTTTGTGTTACTGCATCTACTTTTGGAACTTCTTCTGCCTTTTCTTCCTCTACAATACTGGTTCCTTCTAGTTCGGATACTTTTGATGGCTCTTCTACAACCGGTCTAACTTCTTCTTCGACTTCCTGCAAAAAATGCCATTTGTATTTGGTTTATTAATTTATTTTTTCAGAAATTTTGAATTAGTTCTAGTTTGGGTTATGAGTGTGGATAAAAGTACGACTTAAGTACTTTCAACAAGTGACATTTTTCAACTAGTAAAAATTTCAGAAAATAATTTTTTTTAGAAATGGCATTTTCAGAATTTGACATTAGTAAAGTGATATAATTGCAGAAAATGGAATTTAATGGCTTTATAGAATTTGGCACTTGGAAAATCTATCATTTTGAGGTTCTTTATCGACTTAACCAAGTCGTTCATTTGAGTTACCGACCTTCTTAACCTGTATTGGAATTCGTCATGTAGAAAGAGACTTTTGCAAAAATGGTATTTACCGAATTTGAAATTTGTAGAGAAAATGTCATTTGCAGAAAATAACATTTGTAGAAATGGCTTTTATAGAGTTGGAATCTGGTATTTTGAGAATTTTTGTTGACTAAACCTGGAACCCATCTCTACCCGTGGGTGTCGTAAGAGGCAACCAATGGTGAACCAGAGGATCGGCAGCAGCATCCTTCTGTGTATCATACAATCTTACATTCCGCGGTAACCAACAGTCGCGGTCCATGGTGCCAGCCGTAACGCTAACAAGCGTGGTGACTATAGTGCTTCACCTCTACATTGTTTCAGCAAACGCTGGAATTTTGGAGGGAGCTCCCGTAGTGGACGTTTCATGGGATGTTATTAAGAAGCTAGTCAGTGTAGTTTTTACCGACCTGTTTAACCTGTATATTGGAGCTAAACTCATCATGTAGCTGCTAAACATTGATAATCTCGCGGAGCAGCCGGACGGGCGAGGCGTCTTGCTTCCTCTCGTCATCAGTGAGTCGTTCAGTTTTGATGTTGTTCAGAATGTTTACTTATGGCATTTATATAATTTGCCATTTGTAGAAAGTGACATTTGCAGATATGGCATTTAGCGAATTTGATATATGTAGAGAAAATGATATTTGCAAAAAATTTCATTTGCAGATATGACATTTACCGAATTTGACATTATGAAGAGAAAATTACATTTGCAGAAAATAAAATTTGCAGATATAGCATTTACCGAATTTGGCATATGTAGAGAAAATGGCATTTGCAGATATGGCATTTACCGAATTTTACATTATGTAGAGAAAATGACATTTGCATAAAATAACATTTGTAGAAATGGCGTTTTCAGAATTTGACATTTGTAAAAAGTGATATAATTGCAGATAATGGAGCTTGATGGGTTTAAAAGAATATAAAACTTGGGAATCTAGCACTTTGAGAATCTTTGTCGACAAAATTTATCAGTATAGTTTTTACCGACCTGTTTAACCTGTATATTGGAGCTGAAGTCGTCATGCAGCTGCTTAACATTGATAATCTCGCGGGGCAGCCGGACGGGCGAGGCGTCTTGCTTCCTCTCGTCATCAGTGAGTCGTTCAGTTTTGATGTTGTTCAGAATGTTTACTTATGGCATTTATAGAATTTGCCATTTGTAGAAAGTGACATTTGCAGATATGACATTTAGCGAATTTGATATATGTAGAGAAAATGACATTTGCAAAAAATATCATTTGCAGATATGACATTTACCGAATTTGATATTATGAAGAGAAAATGACATTTGCAGAAAATAAAATTTGCAGATATAGCATTTACCGAATTTGGCATATGTAGAGAAAATGGCATTTGCAGATATGGCATTTACCGAATTTGACATATGTAGCGAAAATTACATTTGCAGATAACATTTGTAGAAATGGCGTTTTCAGAATTTGACCTTTGTAAAAAGTGATATAATTGCAAAAAATGGAATTTGATGGCTTTTATAGAATTTAAAACTTGGAAATCTAGCACTTTGAGACTCTTTGTCTCGACTAAACCAATCAATATAGTTATTACCGACCTGTTTAACCTGTATATTGGAGCTGAAGTCGTCATGCAGCTGCTTAACATTGATAATCTCGCGGGGCAGCCGGACGGGCGAGGCGTCTTGCTTCCTCTCGTCGTCAGTAAGTCGTTCAGTTTTGATGTTGTTCAGAATGTTCACGTCGAAAAGCTCCTCGCTTTGGGAGTCCGATGATGATTGTTTGCGTTTTTTCTTCTTTTCCTTGAAATAAATAATTTAATGAATATACACCGTGTTCCTGAGGATATGCATTAATTTTAGGAGGTCGCTTAGTTAAAGAAACTGTACAATTTTCCCTAAGGGGTTGAAATACGAAAAAAAAAATTGCCCTCCCATACAATTTTTTTTTTCATATTTCAAACTATGTTTCTTAGGGAAAGTTGTTCAGTTTCGCTAAATGAACGTGCTTTTAAAGTTAATGCATAATACGAAAACTAAAATTTTGTATTTAAGATGACTTTTAATTAGTTCTTGATAGCAAAAATATGTATGTACTCATGAAAGTGAACAACTTTCCCCAAGGAACATAGGTCGAAATACGAAAAACCAAATTTGACCTCCCATACAAAGCTCAGCTGGTGCAGTTTCTATGGGAGGTCAAAACTTGATTTTCGTATTTCGACCTATGTTCCTTGGGGAAAGTTGATTAGTATCATGAGTACATGCATACCCTTTTCTATCAAGATCTAATTAAAAGTCACCCTATATATCAATTTTTTTTTTATATATCAAAATTTTTTTTTCGTATTTCAACCTATGTTTCTTAGGGAAAGTTGTTCAGTTTCGTTAACTGAACGTGCTTTTAAAATTAATGCATACCCCCAGGAACACGGTGTATAGGGTTCTACGAATATAGTGAACAAGTTTTAGCATATTACTATACTAAGACCTAACTTTTCCCAAGAAATTCAGGTCGCATCACGATAGACTAAATTTGACCTCCCATACAAAATAGTTCGTTCGCGTTGAGAATGCAGTAAGTTATTAATGCGAATGCAGGGTAAAGGTGTATTCACAGTGGAGTTAATATGCAAACAATTTTTTTATTCTTTATGTTTTTTTCCCTAAGAAACATAGGTTGGGGTCAGGGGGATACTGAAAACCAGCACATATTGTGTAACTTAGAGTAGGCATAATTATTTACCACTATATTTATGTTGTGCATTTGGAGAATAAAGTTCTTTTTATTTACTTATTTTAGGTATCACACAAAGGAAAGAACCGCTTATTTCGAAGGTTTGCCTTCAGTTAGTCATTGTGCAATTGACTTTATAATTTGAAGCGGACTGATTGGTTACGGGGCTTGGCTACCAGCAGCGGAAAGCGATGACTCACTGCATTCTTAAGATGGACGAACTATAGTTCAGTTTGATTAATCACATTATTACGCACCTTCTTCTTCTTTTTCTTAACTTCTGCTTCTTTCCTTTTCTTCTTCTTGGGTAAATCTGAGTCAGAACTGCTGTCGCTGCTAGAAGATGAATCTGAACTCGTGCTGCTTGATTTGGCGCGTTTCTTCTTCTTCTCAGCTTTCTTCTTCACCTTCTGCTGTTTCTTCTTTTTGGTTTTCTTGTCTTTTTTCTTTGATTCTGTTGTCAGAGTAAATTGTGGTTTAGATTTTGTGAAAGGTTTTTCTAAGGAAAAAAATTTAATCTTAAAATATTTTCGTCGCAGACAAGTTTTTATTTAAATGCGGCCAGTTGCAACAGACCTCTTTATGTGATGGTGGTAGGGCTTTTGTGCAAAGTCCGTCTGGGGAAGTACCACCCTCTTGCCTTTTTCTGCCGTAAAGTAGCAGTGTTGGCACTGCACTGTTTCGGTTTGAAGGGTAAGGGAGCCAGTGAAATTACCGGCAAATGAGACATATCATCTTAGTTCTCTGTCTTATTAGTGTAAAATGATTTCACCAATAAGACACTGGGTGTCATGGGCGGTGGGTTTAATCAGGGTTTAATCTTAAAGAGGTTTTAAACAACTATTCATTAGACTAAAACACACTCGCGAGTCATGAAAATCGATCCACTTCACCAAGACCGTGTGATTTTCAAAGCAAGTATCATTTCGGTTAAGACTACAACAACAAAACCGGCCAAAACAAAAAAAAATGTTTGAATTCGTTGACTGATCATGCGCATTCAGTTTATCATGTACGTTTATATCTATTTGTGGTACAGTCAAGTGCATAAATATGTATCTAAACTATCGTTTCAAAAGTATGTATCATTGAATGTTTATTATTATAGCATCCAATCTAACTGATATAAATATGTCTGCGGAAACTTATCAATAATATGTATACTATAAAGGACAATTTGTTTTATAACAAGCAATACAAACCTTTTATGGACATATTATTGCTCACTTAGTTATTTAGATATTTTTGCAACAAAAACGAAGACATAATAACGATAAGAAAAGTGTGACATAATTCGTGAATCTTTACATAAATACATGTAATTGCAATGGATTTCAGGAAACATATTTATGCACTTGACTGTACAACCTAGTCCGTGTGGTGCCGGCAAAGAATAGTATCCACCCGTTTCTACCCGTGGGTGTCGAAATAGGCGACTAAGGGTTTTGGAACCGAACGATGGGCAGCAGCGTCCTTTTGCGTATCGTACCGACCGTATTACTTCTTGCAGTCACCAACAACCGCGGTCCACGGTGCCAGCCGCAACGCCAACAAGCGCGATGACTATAGTACTCTTCCAAAATATACCACACATTTTCGCTGTGACATTCTGAAGGCAGTATCCTGCAGTGGACGTTGTCCAGCTGTCCAGCAGTGGGCATTTTAAAGAATGTTATGATAATAGTACTACCTATGATACCTGGTTGTACAGAATCCAATGCTTCCTCCAATTTTTTTACTGATAGCGGGAAAAAAAGTTTACATAATTGTTATAACAAATAAAGTAGGTACACTTGGCCGCACGTCGATGGTAACACTTGGACCTTGAGCGGGTCTCTGATTTAGAGCGTTTGTTGCGTAGCACTAGTTCAGCTTACACTGGTTTTTCCACATAGTGTCATAAAAGGCGGCTAACGACCCCAACATAATTCTCTCAGGCAGATTTTATTTGAAGGTATCAAGAATTTAATGTACAAATTCAAAATATCTAAAAATAAAATCATCAAAAAAAAAATTCATAAATTTTTTGACATTTTTGTATAGAAAAATTAAAAGTACCGATTTTTTTTTTGGATTTTTTTATAGAAGGTTTGTCTCATATACTGTAATACCCCAGCAAAGTTTCATCGACTGAGGATTTAATGCGGGGGTCTTCATACAACGATCCGCTGCGTTGCCTAGACTACTGGTACGTTCGCCTAGGCCTTCCCCTTCCAACGTTTCCATTCACTCTCGCCTGGTAGATCTCATTCGTCAATCTTCGTATATTAATCTTCTCTACATGACCAAACTCAAAATTTTTGTTTATAACTATACCTTTTTCTTCATCGTCCAAATCGGAGTCTACTTCTACCTTCTTCTTCTTCTTTTTAACTTTTAACTTCTTCAGCATCTTCTTCTCCAAGCGACGGCGTTTGCCTTTTGATTTCGGTTTTTTGCCATCCTATGAAAAATTAAATCAACTTTAATAAAAATCTTCATTTTTCGAATTATCACTGAGCGTTATTTTTTTATCACTCCTGAAATATTAAGAGGTGGTTCTGCCCACAAAACTGAACCACTTTTCTCAAATATGAAAAAAAAATCGACCTCTCATACAAAATGTGCTGTCAATTGATGTAGTTACAGTTTGTATAGAAAGTCGATTTATATTTTTTCGTATTTCGACATATGTTCCTTGGGAAAAGTTGTTCAATTTACACCTCTTTCAAATTTCGGAGTGATAAAAAATACGGGTAAATAAACTATGTTTCATCATCATCATAACATTCCATGAAACGTCCAATACAGGACAGTGAGCTCAGAAACATCAGTCTAAGAATTACATTTGGTACATTCGTTTTTAGGGTTCCGATACCAAAATGGTACCAAATACCAAAAAGGAACCCTTATGGTGCCGCCGCTTTGTCTGTCTGTCTGTCTGTCACACCTGTATATCTCAGCAACCACTCATGCTATCGACTTGAAATTTGGAATAGTTTTAGAATATGGTTGTCCAAATTAAATGCATATAAAATAATTAAAAAAGAATTAGGATTATTAATGTAAAGGGGGCCCGAATAGGGGGGGCAAATTTTAAAACTGTGGTTACTAGGTTGAGTGGGGTATCATAAGAAAGGGCTTTACTTGTACATTCTTAAATATATTTTTGTATTTTTTTACGTCTCTTAGTTTTCAAGTTATGATGAAAAACGTCAAAAAAAAAATACCATTCCACCCTTATCTCCGAAGTTTGTGGAAGGAAAAATCTGAATTAATTACAGTTGACAGAAATCGCGTAGCTTCTAATTTGAGGTATATAATCGCCTGATATAATATTGAATTTTAGTCTATTAATGGTAACCGGAGATATAACATTTTTTCTCGACGAACTGTAAGTGGGTGTAACCACAATTTTTTTACGAAGTACGAAGTATAGGAAGTACAGGAAGCAAGGGAAGTATGTCAAGATCGTAGCAGGTGGAGAACTCCAGAGTTCAGAGACCAGTCTCTGCCTGCCTAAAATTTTAGTGCCTAGTCGGTTACTCAGACCATGAATCTGAACGACTTACCCATAAGAACATTGGTCGAAATATGGAAAAAAAGGCCCTCCCCCCATACAAAATGCCTTATCAGCTTATGAAGTTTCTATGGGTACTTGAAATTTGGAAAAGTTGTTTTGGTAGGTAGTAGGGCTTTTGTGCAAAGTCCGTCTGTTACTAAAAAATTGAGAATATTTTGTTTCTTATTCATTTCATGAAAGGATGCGGAATTTTGTAAACAAGCATTTTGCAGTAAGCACGGGTTTGCAACCTTTGAACTAAAAAAATTCATGACTACCTATCGTTTGACGTATCGTTAGTCAGATAGATGGTAGGGCTTTTGTGGAAAGTCCGTCTGGGGAAGTATCACCCCCTTGCCTTTTTCTGCCGTGAAGCAGCAGTGTTTGCACTGCTGTGTTTCGGTTTGAAGGGTAAGGGAGCCAGTGAAATTATAGGCACATGAGACATACCATCTTAGTTCTCAGGGTGGGTAACGCGCTTTGCTGTCTTATTAGTGTCAAATTGTTTCACTAATAAGACAGTGGGTGTCATGGGCGGTGTTGACAACTTACCACCAGGTGGCCCACCTGCTCGTTTACCCACTTGTGACATAAAAAAACCGGCCAAGTGCGAGTCGGACTCGCGCCCTAAGGGTTCCGTACCTATCTACCATATGATATACTAAAAGCTTTTGCTCTTTGATTTTGAAAACTCCGCGACCATCCAACTTGACCCCTCTTTTATAGAAAAGTTCTTGAAACGGGAACTCACCTTAATTGGTTACTATTAGTTGTGAGAAAAATTGAAATGTTTAATGATTTTAGACTTTTCCCTTTACTTGTACTGTGAGACCTAGCTTCTTGCCAAATTTCATAATTTTAGGTCAACGGGAAGTACCCTGTAGGTTCTGCTTTTTTGCATAAATGTATGGAGATGAGGACATAAAATCCATATCTTTTGATAGCGTCGTTGTAAAAAATTGAAATTTTCAGATCTTGTGTGGTTTATAGACCTTAATATTCGTTATCAATTTCAACCTCTTCTTGTTCGTGAGAGAAAGGGTCTTGACAGACAGACGGACAACAAAGTGATCCTATAAGGGTTCTGTTTTTTTTATTTTAAGGTACGGAACCCTAAAAAACAGGTTTTGCGCAGAGTACTCCATACAAACTCTGCCTTGGATCTCCCTCCTCACAGATATAGGTAGGTAGATTATGCTTGTATACCGGGTGTTAGTGTAAGTAAACACTGTGATCCTTGAAACTGTGCATTGAGACCATGAAACTAAACAACTTTCCCTAACATAAGTCGAAATACGAAAAAAAAATTTTGACTTCCCATAGAAACTGCACCAGCTGATTGCGCATTTAGTATGGGAGATGAAATTTTTCTTTCGTAGAATATAGAATATACTTTATTGCATAAAATGTGGTGGAAAGTTGTTACAGATTTTATGGTGTATCACACATTTAACCAAAATCTATTGGCATGCAACAGAGAGAGAGACTGTACTTAATTATAATTACAATTTCATAAAATATTAATTACCTAAAATACTATTAAACAAAATAAAAACCTATCAATCTAAAAAAAATAAAAATTCAAAAGATATTAAAAATTATTACAATATTATTATAATTTCATATTAAAACTAAATATTTAAAAATTCATTAATGCTGTACAGACACTTATCACATAAATATTTATACAAAGCACATTTAAAATTGTTGGCAGGTAGGTTTTTAATACTATCGGGTACTTTGTTATACAGCTTTACAGACATGTTGTAGCAATTTTTTCGACTCGACCTACGTTCCTTAGGGAAAGTTGTTCCACAACCTTTTAGCGGAGGTGGTTTCCAAAAATTTGAGCATACTTGCTAACCTTAGCCTCACCCTCAACCGTCAATTCTCATTGACAGTTCATCACTGGTAGAGTCGAGGGGAGGGGGGCGCGAATGAAATATCGAAGGTCATAAAAACAGAAAGACACAACGCTACCGCGATTTAAAAATACACACCACTCGCCACTAGCGCCATCTATTGAGTAACGCAAGTATTAGATTCAGGATCCAATTGTAAAAAAACTATTTTTATAATCTGATATCGGGTACCTATTTGGATAGTTAGACACTACATTTAGACAGTTGCAGTAAGCTTCTTTAAAGTTAAAGCTCCATTACTTATTTATCAGTAGAATAGAAAGTGCCTATACAGGGTTATTTTTGGACCCCTGGCCAAATTTTAGTATGTTACTCAGAACACAAATCTGAAACACTTTCGTAAAGGAACATGGGTCGAAAAACGAGAAAAAATGTTGGCCCTCCCATACAAATTCCACTATAGTCGGCACAAGATATTTATGAGAAGACCAAAAATTTTTCTCGTTTTTCGACCCATGTTCCTTTGGGAAAGTTTTTCATATACATGCTCTGAGCAAAATACTAAAATTTGGCCGTATTTTATGAGGGGTTAAGGTAAGGACAGCTTTCCAAAATTGAAAGGGCATGATCGGTCTACGAAACTTAACCACTGTCAGTGAATGATAAAATCGATCTCCCCAACAGGGTAATAAAGTCGCACCATAAGGCCGATATTGGCGCGACTGGTTGCGCCACTGGTGTCCGTAACTAAACACAGTAGAGACACCAGAGTCGCCACACCCTGCGGCCACAGTATTAAGGGCTATATTTCACTGGGAGTGGTAGCGCGACCAGCATCCAAGCTGGTTGCGCAACCAGACACCAGGTGAGTAACTCTCTATAGAGCTGTACACATTTTGTTGGTAGCGGCGACTGGTTGCGCTGCCATTGTGTCCCAGTGAAATACCGGCCTAAGGGTTCCGTTGTTACCTTTTTGGTTACAAAATATGTTTGTCACAGTTATAATTATTTGATGAACAGTCAACGACAGGTCAAGCTTGACACTCGCAGTGCGACTCGGCCCAGCGCAGACAGAACGGAATAATCCTCGCGTAGAATTTCCTGAGGGATCGCGCATGCTCGAACATGCGCGCACCCGCGCCAGCCTGCACGAGTAAACCATCATCTTCTACCGAAACATACCAGTTTGTCGCGGTTCGTCAACAATGGAGGACTGGGATATGGTTATAATTGCGCTTTAGGTATGTAAATCTTAAAAAAAACACGCCCTCCCTCTTTGAACTCAGTGACAACACTGCGCGCTCGCCGCCGCGCGCTGTCTAGATGCCGCGCGCCTACTCGACTCCGCGCGCGGGTTCCCCTATTTCCCCTATATTCCCCTTTTTTGTCGGGTTCAAGCATATATGCACTTTATTTCAATGACGTTAAAGTTGATTTTCGAGTGCCTTAATAAAATCCTCTCCGATGCGCTCCTCTCTGTCTGCGCTGAGCCTAGCCCGTACGTCTATAGAAATAAGAACGGTACCTAGTCCAATGTAGAGATGGGCGTTGAATTAACGAACTAGTTGAATCAAACCGTCTACGTGCACTCAACGCGTCGACGGTTTATTGTCAAATTGTCAACTAGTTGACTTCGTAAACGACTAAAAAAAGGAGTTCATGCGTTTGTATTAACGTGCAACGCGAGAGGTCGATTCATAAACGTAGCTGTAGATTATACAAAACGTTCGGTCGTTGCGTATTGTTTCTCCTCTCCGGCGAAATAACTTCAATGTTTATACTAGTGTAACGCTTCAGGGTGATTTTAAAGCGGAGCGTGCGGCCGGCGCGGCGCCGGCGACACGCGCGCGTTTGAAAGTGCACTAGGCAGTAGGTAGCGCTTTAGAGCCGCGACGGTGGTCAAATCAAATGGTCGGCTGGTGGTCAATGAGCGCTAAATAATGCTAAGCTAACTTACTCGTACATGACAGATTATAATAACCACAACCTTCAGTCGGAGGTGGTTTCCAAAAATTCGTACATTTAAGTGCATAATGACGCGTCAATTCAACGCCAATGCATGCATGAAATTACTAATCGAAGGTCATAAAATCAGAAAGACACAACGCTACCGCGATTCAAAAAATACAAACCACTAGCGCCATCTATTGAGAAACTCAAGTATAACATTGAGGACCTTGTAAAAACTACTTTTATAAACAGAGATCGGGTATTTTAGACACTACATTTAGCCAGTTGCAGAAAGCTTCTTTAAAGTTAAAGCTCCTTTACAACTATCGCTGTCACTTTCTTTGTCACCAAAACAGAAAGCGTCAGAAACATATGGGGTGTAATGTAAAGGATAGCTTTCGAAATACTGAAAGGGCATGAT
This sequence comes from Athrips mouffetella, assembly GCA_947532105.1. Lineage (NCBI taxonomy): Eukaryota > Metazoa > Arthropoda > Insecta > Lepidoptera > Gelechiidae > Athrips > Athrips mouffetella. Next base: position 16,482,869 of record OX383981.1, read on the forward strand.
CAGTCAACGACATTAAACGAGGCATATTTCACTCCATGCACGATAATTACCTATCGGCTGCCGTGCCGTAAGTTTTTTTTATTCAGTGGGTTGCCCACAGCCGTGCGCGAGACGGTTAGGGTGTTTACGCACTAACCGATCCGAACCCGGTCCGAAGTAGTCGAAGAACAATTTCTATGGTAGTTTAAGCACTAGATCCGGCCTCCGTCATCCGATTTTACTATTGATTCTTATTTTCACGGATTCGGATCGGACGTAGTGCGTAAGCACCCTTACGCTCGCTACTTTCGTTTATAAAACTAAACTTATCGATACATATTATTACTAAGGTTCCGATTTCTCCTATTGATGGATTTACATCCATCCACTGCACATAAATACATATTAGTACGTACCTGGGACTCAATTCTTGAAAATCACCGGGTGATAAAATATCACTTTTGAGACTGTATAAATTCACATTTGCCCTGATAAACTGTTGAACGTTAAATCAGAATACATGAAAATTACCAATAAAGGACTGCTTCATATTTTACGAATATCAATCTTCAATTTTGAAAAGAAAAATCTGTGATTTTGAATTTTTTGAGTGATTTACAGATTAATGAGATCATAATTCCTATAATTCTAAAGCTTTTTTTTCATTTGTCTTATAATTGAAAGTTGATTTAAAGGTTATCAATTTGCGCATAAAATAAAGTTAAAATTAAATGTTCGAAAATATTTTGGTGTTAAATGTCGTCCGATTTCATTATTACATTTGTTATATTTTTTTACAGATAATATTTTTCGAAAATTAAATTAATGCTTCTGTAAGCTTAATGTCTTCCTAATCAATCCAAACATGCTTAAAAAAAATTAAAATTCCTAAAAAAACATGCAAAAATTTTACTAAGTACACAAAATTGAGTTAACTTAAAATTCGCCATATAAAATGGCAATTTCATTCATAGTTAAATTAGTGATTATTTATATTAACCACAACCTTTAAGCGGAAGTGGTTTCCAAAAATTTGTGCATACTTGCTAACTTGTCATCACCATCGGAAGTTCATTGGAGGGGAGCGCGAATGGAATATCGAAGGTCATAAAAACTGAAAGACACAACGCTACCGCGATTTAAAAATACACATCACTCGCCACTAGCGCCATCTATTGAGTAACGCAAGTATTATATTCGAGATCCAGTTGTAAAAAACTATTTTTATAATCAGAGATCGGGTATTTGGATAGTTAGACACTGCATTTAGAAAGTTACAGAAAGGTTCTTTAAAGTTAAAGCTCCATTACTTGTTTCTTTTATCAGCAAAATAGAAAGTGTCAGCAATATATTATAAGGGGTTAAAGGAAAACGGATCTTGCTAGGTCTCATGTCTGGGAAAATTCGCGCTTAGTTTTCAAGTTATGATGAAAAATTTATAAAAAAGAAATACCATTCCCCCCTTCCTTATCTCCGAAGTTTTACTGAAGGAAAAATCTGAATTAATTACAGTCAATAGACGTTTATGTAAACATTACAGGAAAAATAAAACAATCTCTCTAAAGAGCATCGTTTGTTGCAAAAAACTTTTACAACAAATTTAGTTACACGGTCCTAAAAATGGACTTTATTATATTCTTTATTGCACAAATGTTTAAAAATAAAATAACAAAATTAAAGGACATATACCAGGGCGGGCTTATCTCTAAAAGAGATTTCTTCCAGCCAACCTAAGGCAGTGAGAAAGTGAGTAGCAGCGGGACATAATAGTGCTTTATTGCTTCTAAAATTACTAAAGGTATATCGGAAACCTCGGCGCGCGAGTCTGACTCTCACTTGACCAGTTTTTTATTCTAACATAGGGTTTTGAGCAATTTTTTATTCTGCCATACGGGAATCGTTATTTTACAAAACAAAAAAAAATATTAACTGCGTTGCGTTCGAAAAAAAAGTTATATTTTTTCATAATAACTTAATGACCCTATCTCTATTGGTTGGCCAAAATTCAAGGTTGCATCTGGGCACAGAATAAAGTAATGGTACTGTCAAACAGAACGGATATTCTTCGCCCCCCTTGCAATCTACCCCACACCCCCGCGCGCACCCGCCCCTGAGATTCTCGTGGTCTTTCTGAGGGTCTTTTGTACTGAATATGCGAGCCTACGCGTCCTTCCCATTTCAAATTCACACTCGGGGTGTGTGGTCTAGGTGTATGTTGCAAACTAGTCATAAAAATCGTTTAAAAAAATACCTGGTATAAACTGATAGTCCCTTCATCTTCAGTCAATGTTAAAATGAATAAAGAAAACATTAAAAAAAAGAACAAAATATAAACGCGCAGTACGGCTAGTTTATCAGCCGGGCAATGTAGTTACTAGTCATAGTGAGGGTGCTGATGGACAAAATTTCTATATGATTTGTTCATGTCTGCCTCTTTGACTGATGATAAGAAGCATCCTCTAAAAGATACAAAAAATATTGGCAGACATCCACATCCCTTCGTTTTTGAGGAATTTAGTTTTAACTATTTTGAAATTTGACAGTGAAACGTACACCTGGCAGACTATGACTGTCCGATTAAAAATAATATATAGGACCACAGAAAAAAGGTTTGCCTCCATAATAGCCCTGCGTTGTAAAATTACAGCGCTTCAAAATGGAAAAACTACTATTCGTCCCGTGATAATGCAGAGCCCTGCATGTCTGCCTTTACGATTTTCTACATCTTCAGAAGTATTTTAAACAGCAGCCACAAAGGCAGACAAAAAAAAACATTATTTAGTATCTTATAATTCTTTTTTGCTTTAACTCAAAAACGCAGCGACGCACAGAAAAACTTGTTAGGACCAAATCGATTCGTATTGATCTGATCTATCATCCCTATTAATATGTATCATGAACAAATCATATGCCCAAATAGCAGCCAGCACCCTAACTATCAGATTTCAAGTACATTGACGTGGCTCGTAAAATTCATATCAGATTTGAGAATAGGACGTAAGAAAGTCATATTACAAAATTACCGTTTCTTTTGTACGGTCGTTTTACATTGAACTTTAACGATTATGACACAATAACAATAATATAATCGGTCAAGTGCGAATGAGATTCGCGCCAAGGGTTCCGATATACCTTAAGTAATATGTCTTTACCTATGAAATTGCCGAAATTTTCTTACAGATTAATGGGATCATAATTCCTATAATTCTAATGGTATTTTTTTCATTTGTCTTATATTTGAAAGTTGACCTCAAGGTTATTAATTTACGCATAAATAAAGTTTTTATTTTTAGTTTTTTGATATATAAAATTAAAGGTTTGAAAATTGTTCGTCTTAAATGTCGTCCGATTTCATCATTAAATTTGTTATATTTTCTTACAGATAATATTTTTCGAAAATTAAAGTTAAGTTTCTGTTAATAATAATAATGCTTAAAGAAAATTGATTTAAAATTCCTAAGAAAAAAGCAGAAATGTTAGTACTGAAAATTGAGTTTACCTAATATTCGCCATACAAAACGGCAATTTCATAGGTAAATACCTATATTTTTAGAAGCAATGCAGTCCATTTTTAACCCGCAAAAGGAAGGTTTTTGCATTTTATTTTTCCTGTATTTCTTACACAAACTATCGTATCGAATCGAAATACGAATTACCTTTAGGTTAACAGTCTTATCGTGGGGAAGTTTAGAATCTTATTTAAGGTAGAATTCATATCACTAGTGTGTTTCGGTTTGTAGGGTAAGTGATGCAGTGAAATTACAGGCACATGAGACATAACATCTTAGTTCCCAGGGTGGGCAACGCGATATGCTGTCTTTTTAGCGTCAACGTATGTCGCTAATGAGACAGTGGGTGCTATGGGCGGTGGAGACCACTTACCATCAAGTGGCCCACCTGCCCGTTTGCTCACTTGTAACATTTGCTGTAGAGGCGACGCGTACGCAGGCACACAGGCACTCACCACTTGTAACTTCCCTTTACTTATTGAATGAGCTACTAGAAAAATATCCTAAACTAGATTTGTTTGCTGACAGGTGGCGTCTTATTAGTAGAAAACATTTTTATTCTTTTGTGAAAGTATTTAGATTTGAATGATAAATTATTTTTATTATATTTCGTCGCTTCATTCTTCAGATATAATTTGTTTACAAGTAGTAGTCCTTAATTCGCCAGGCAGACGATGCACGCATTTAAGAGTAATTCATTTGATTCTCTTCTTTAAAACGATTTCCGTCCGTGTTCACTTCAGCACTGTAGCTGACATTCGCTCCATTCCTTTTTCGTGCGGGGCAGTGAACGCACGCGTCCCATGCCGAAGCGCAATGTTCAATAAGAAGTAGATAGATTATACCTGAAGTTGTAATATTGAAGTTAAATTACAAATATTTAAAATTATTTTCGTTAAAATAAGTTTTTGCTCCGTGTGTTATAATTGTACTGGATTCAAAACTTTTCAGTAAGTGTTGTTTTGATTATTAATTCTTTCTAAGAGAGAAAAATTTTCAAGATTACCCACATGTTCTATTCTTAAATTTGCTAAACAGAAGCCTACGAGTATCTTGCGGCCCGATACCTCCAGTTACTTGTTTTGTATACAAAAACGTAACATGACAACGTAACAACCATGATTATGACCTATCGGTCGCACCCAGAACTTTTACGAAAATTATGGAAAATTTTATAAGATAGACGTAAACCATATAATGACATTTTGTTTATGATAATTCCGACAAACGTTAGAACATTGTCTAATCGAGAGATTTTGAAACCTTTTCAATATATTTTTTTTTGTAGTTAATTACTACAAAATTTCATTACCACCTACACAGGCTTAAAAATTTTAGCCTTCGTTTACGTCATACAATTTTATCTTTTCTTACCTTCCGACAAACAAAGTAAAAATAAAGGAAAGTAACAAAATTAAACGTTACCGACGTATTAAGTATACGTGTGTATGATGTGTGTTAGATGTTTTTTCGTCTAATGGCGAAAGTTACGAGGGTAAGTAAAAAATGAAATATATTTTCTTTTTTTGTGTTTTAAACATTTATTACCAAGTGAATCATAGAACAACTTACGTCGGAATGGACTGCGAGTCAATTGCGACGGCAGTAACTTCGAGTTACCGCCTAATATTATTTACGATGTGTTACGTGAATGGATATGATGGAATGCGATTGTCTATCTATTATTATGTCGGGATTGACTGCGAGTCAATTGCGACGGCGTTAACTGCGAGTTAAGGCCAAATAATATTGACAATACGCGATATCTACGTAGATATGAACTGTGGGTTACCAAGTATCTATTGCTTGTCGGGATTGACTGCGAGTCAATTGCGACGGTGTTAACTGCGAGTTAACGCCACATATTATCGAAAATACGTGATGTATAAAGTTGCCTATCTATTATTATGTCGGGATTGACTGCGAGTCAATTGCGACGGCCCTAACTGCGAGTTATGGCCAAATAATGTAGACAAAAATCGACATCTGAATATATTTTTACTGCGATTCAACTATCTATTGTCTGTCGGGATTGGCTGCGAGCCAATAACGACGGTGTTAACTGCGAGTTAACGCCAAACTATCTGTTGGTTGTCGGGATTGACTGCGAGTCAATAACGACGGCTTAACTGCGAGTTATGTCAAACCATATCAGCATAAATCATGCATAAAAATACAAGTTATCTATTTTCACGTCGGAATCGACTGTGAGTCAATCTTAACGGCGTTAACTGCGAGTTAAGGCCAAATAATGATTAAAATATGCGATATTAAAATTGCTATTGACTGAGAGTCAACTTTTTATTGTTAAGGTCGGCATTGACCGAGAGTCAATTACGACGGCGGTAACTGTGACTTAACGTCAAAATTTATCGTCAATGAAAACAATAATATCAAGTTCATCTATGTGTGTCGTCTGCGATACATTGTCTTTAGTTTTCACAACAAGCCTTTTTGTTTCTTAACCATAACCAGAATATTTTTATTGTAAAATATCCACCTACTAAAATTTTATTTTTGGGTGCCAGTAATAGTAAAGAGAACAAAACCGTCCACGAGGCAAAAGATCATGCCAGCCCTGGACCAACCGACACCTAAGGTCTGGACACCTGAGGAGTCTTCGAGACACCTTAGGCGTCTACGTTTGATACGCCAAACTTGTTCTCTATCATATTCACGACACACTGTCGAACTTTTGTACGCCTAAGTATATTGAAAAAAGGCATGCCTATAGACAAGCACATACTTCTCAAATATCACCTAATACCGGTTTATTGTAAATTATTACAAACACCGATACTAAATTGCTAATTGAATTCCAGGCTTAGATAAAAATATCTCCGCTTGCATGTACAAGTATCTGTAAAAGACAAAACTTGTTTTTATAAAAAAGTTAAAGCAAATAAAACTATTGAGAGATAAAGATGCATCTTTTCAAACGTCGGGAGCTCGTTTAACCCAGAAGAAGAAGCCTTGGTCGGGTCCTCATTACCCGTCAAATGGGGGGGGGGGGAGCGAGGTTACAGGCAGGCTCTGGCCTTATCCCCAAGCTCAAGCAGCATCGACTAAAAGTTACAATCCATCCAAAACTCATGCTCCAGCACAGAACCGTAACACAAGTACATGCTGGTATAATACAATGTTTTTTTTTTCAACACTTCCTGTGTCCGGATAATTCTACGAAGTAGAAAATCGCAATATTTCATAACCACAATGTTGCTATAATACATGCATAAGCATGAACCCTAAACACCACAGTATCCTAGTGTTACCTGGGAAAAACGAGGAAATAACATTCCGTGTAGTGCTAATGTAGCGTGAAATCCAGGTTTAAAATTTACCCTCAAGAAAAGCCAATATACAAAGTTTATATTGATTTTAACTGGAGAATAAGTTCCTATTTCCAGCGTCACAACCGTTACGAGTTACATTCCATTGGAATTTATATTGGATACCTAATTTTAAAGCACCAAAACGCAATAGCTGTAACCGATTTATTCTAAATCCAAGAAATAAATGTACCTATTGCAACGTGTCATTCAACCGCCTCAAAAATTATGTTTTGAAAAACGGCTTCCTTGCTACGAAAAGCCCATCTCTTAATTTATGTTTTTAAGATGACCGAAAATTTCTACATTTAAATTTTCAACATAATATATGAAAGAAGTCACGCTATATAATTCTTTACGATTTTACAACCGTGCCTTATGAATATTATGATATTTTAGAAGATCTTATCTGATGGTATGGTAATGTTTCTACAAATTCCTGGCCATCACAAGATACTTGTCTTACAGAAAGAAATTAAATACAGACAACTCCCTAACTAGTACCTAGTGTGGAGCAGTAAATAAAACCAAAGGCTACGAAGAAGGCCGAAGAAGTAAAATATTTGTTTTGAGGTTACAAAAAAAAAAAAAAAAAAAAAAAGAGTATGTAGGTACCATACCATATTGTACAAATAACTTGTCAAAATTGGCAATGGTACGATTGGCACAATATTTATTTATTTAAATTTTACGAAACACAAATTGCCGCAGGTGCCAGCTGAGTCAATGAAAGTCACTCCCGGGCTCTGTGTGCAAACTTTTAAGACACAGCTTTAAAGTTCGCTGTACTCTTAGTTTTGCTCTTAGCGACAATCCTTAGCGATTATTGTTTTTTTTTTTTTATGAAAACTAGATCCAGACGCTGTAGCTATGGATACTTTATCCTTTGACCTGGACATTTTATGCGGTTCCGGTTCCTTTTATATTTGGGAAAAATTACTGATGACGAAGGCACCAGTATTTTGTGTTTTCACAAGGCCTTCTCTGCCTTTTAGCCCATCTTAATTATTTATATCATACAAAATAAGTGTCCTTCAACACTTGAAACTTTTATAATCCATATCAGAGTATACTGTTCCTTTTTAACTAATCTTACAGGTCCTGCGGGTAGCATTCACGCACCACTTGATCCTCTCGCTTGCACTGATGTTCTCTTGAGCTTCGCTGTCTGAGGCTCCTATTTAACAATATATGTCAAAATACGCTTTGGGTAACAGCTTGTCCCCAGAAAAAACGCAAACTTGTTTGATAGTCCTACAACCAACAACTACTGTTATTTTTGACAAAACAACGTGACGAGATGTTTGGTTCGTATGAACAGCTGTACAACGGCTCTCTTGACAATCATCGTTTGCCGTAATCTTTGCTACTTACTTATTAGGTGATAGAATTGGAACCAATAATTGGTTTAAAACCTTCTTCTACTGACAATCACAAGCCTAATCGGCCTAGTACTCGTAATAGTTACTTGGGACACACAACTAATAAGTAAATAAGTGTGTATCTAAATAGTCCCTTAATTTAGAGTTAATGATATAAAATAAAATGAACAGATCAGCGATTTCACTATATGCTCATGGGGCACAAAAATTTTCAATAATAAAAAGTGAATACTTATATTATTTTGCAAATAATGGAGTTGAGATAGCCATAACGTATTTAATCAAACTTCCACTGCGGGCTAAGATTAGCCGATATTGTTCTAATATTATTTAACTGAATATATTATGCACTCGTGTTCTGTCCATATTTTTGTTCAAAAAATAAAATCAAGAACTGCCAATGTAGGAAAATTGTAAATATCAATTAACATCCACGTTAATCAGCTTAAGCAGCTGTGATTTATAAGCTGGTTGATTTACCAGAAACACTATCTGAGAGAAGACTTGTCGACACATGCATCTTCCCCGCTTTGCAAAATTGCAACTCTCTCAGCCTCGACTCGTGAAAACAGCTGGCTGGACCAGCACGTCTAGCAATTTTATTAGTTTGATATATTAGACCAGTACGTAGATGATTTTATAATATCAGTTGTATCGAATGAGTAACTTATTATATAAGTTGATTTTTGTTGCATACTTGCTTTTGGTATAAATCAAAGGTTATTTATTATCTGCTTGGATCAGCAAATTACAGATTTTTTCAACGAATTACTATTTGTAATTCGTTGGCTTAGATAGTTAAACTAGAACATCTTGTATAGTAGTTATACAGTTGTTTCACAGTAACCAAACAAAACTTTGTTCTCTAAACATCTACTTGTAAACAAATTATATCTGAAGAATGAAGCGACGAAATATAATAGATGATCAAACGAACTCCAGGAGTGAAGTTCGATCGTTATTATATGAGTCGCTTCATTCGAAGATATAATAATATAACAACCCTCCCTCCCAAAAAACCAAACACTGTGTCACAAGTTGTGGTTTCCACCCAAATGCAAAGTTTTGTTTAAAGGTTCATAGGTACAGACTCTAAAAAATGAAGCGAATGTCAGCTACAGTGCTGAAGTGAACACGGACGGAAATCGTTTTAAAGAAGAGAATCAAATGAATTACTCTTAAATGCGTGCATCGTCTGCCTGGCGAATTAAGGACTACTACTTGTAAACAAATTATATCTTCGAATGAAGCGACTCATATAATAACGATCGAACTTCACTCCTGGAGTTCGTTTGATCATCTATTTTATTTAAGTTTACCAGCGCTTTGGGTAACTGTAATGCTGAGTGAATTTTGTTTGTATCAATAAATAAATAAAAAATAAATTAATTAAAAAAAAAACATAAAAAGTACCCGATCGACCGAGCTTCGCTTTATAATAGCCACCTCTACAATAAAATATCAAGGGGTGAGCAAGCTATGCTACCCGCCAACAGATTGCGCTGTAGGTTTCTGTCTAAAACGCGGTATTTTTAAAAATGCTTAAAAACAGACAAAATGAATTTTCCCAGACATGAGACCTAGCTAGATCGATCTTTTTGATCCCGAAAACTCCCGTATGGTATTTTTTTTTTCTTTTTTTCGTTTCTTCATTTTCGTTTTGGCCAAAAGTCCGCGAAAGTGTCGTATTTATGAACCAGAAAAGGGTAAATAAAAACAATAAATAACAAAATAATAATAAAAATCTTTAGAGCCGCTTTCGAGAAACCGATTACAAATATACAAATATTGCTAGTTTAATAGTATATACCTAATTTTTTTAGAATGGCAAACGCTTACCAACACATTTTGCAGCCATAGAACCAGACAAACTACCACGAACCAGACGAACCAGCGTATATTTACATACATACATAACATCACGCCTTGTTCCCGTTGGGGTAGGCAGAGACCACAGTTCTCCACCTGCTACGATCTTGACATACTTCCTTGCTTCCTGAACCTTCATCAATCCTTTCATATATGCTCGTCGGTTTAGGGTACTTTTAACCTGGCCTTTATTCAGAACGTCCTGAATTTGGTCCTGGTACGTTCGCCGAGGCCTTCCCCTTCCAACGTTTCCATTCACTCTCGCCTTGTGGATCTCTTTCGTCAATTTTCCTTCATTCATCCTCTCTACATGACCAAACCATCTCAGCAACCTTTTCTCAATTTTAGTCACTACGTCTTCTTTTACGCCACACCGTTCTCTTATCACACTATTTCTAATCCTGTCACTCAATTTCACACCAATCATACTCCTCAACGCTCTCATTTCTACTGCATTAATTCTACTTTCATGCTTTTTCTGCCATACCCAGCTTTCACTGCCGTACATCAGTGTTGGTACTAAAACGCCAAAAAATAACATTTGACCGAAAAAATAACATTGTTTTACAAACTTTTTTTTTCTGACAGCTTTAGATGATTACTTTAATCAAGGAGCACAATAGCCTTGATCATCATAACATCCCATAAAACGTCCACTACAGGACAGGGAGTTCCCTCCAGAATTCTAGCTTTTGCTGGAAAAATGTGGAGGGGAAGTACCATAGTCACCTCGCTTATTAGCGTTACGGCTGGCACTATGGACCGCGGTTGTAGGTGACCACAGTAAGATGTAAGATATAAAGGAGGATGCTGCTGCCCATTCTCCAGTTAACCCTTAGTCGCCTCTTACGACACCCACGGGTATGTATGGGTTGGTACTATTCTTTGCCGGCACCACACGAGGCCTTGATATAGCTGCAGAATGTGTTGGTAAGCTTTTGCCATGATAAAAAATTTTAGGTATAGGATATAAGATTTTATTGTTTATGTATTTTTGATCGCAATAACGACCAGTCGCTGTAAGTGCGATTATTACCGCGACTATGCTATTAATGAACGACATTTCCGGATTAGATTAGATAACAATTCATTAGTTAGATTGACAACAGTATTGATGCAGGACGGAGCGATGCGTAAGATAAAAGGGGGACAAAGACAGATATCTCTAGCTCTACCCTGCTGCCATTCTCGTTATCAGTACCCGGGTTCGATTCCTGATAATAGGGCATGTCCGCACAGCGAATTGTTCCCGCGCGATATTTATTCGCGCGAATTATATACCGCGCTAGACATAGAAAAAAAAATCGCGATTTTTTTTTTTACCGCCAATGCGGATACTCCTATAGGAAGGATTAAATGTGTTACAGAATTGCGAGAAAAAATCGCGCGATAAAAATTCGCTGTGCGGACAGGGGCCCTTAATGTCAAAACAAAAATCCATTTGAGAGACTTCCCCAATTTGGTTAGCACATTGCAGTATGAATCACCTGATTGTCGGAAAAGTAAATGGGTCCGTGCTTCGGAAGGTACGTTAAGCTATTAGTCGCGGCTATTATCTACGGCAATAGTCGTTAAATGAGACAAGTCAGAGGTCTTGCGCGGCTCAACAACTCTGACACCAGGGTTTGTAAGGTCGGTCATCAATCTTACAAGTCTTACAACCCACACAAGATAATGATTATGATTCCAACTGTCAGGGTTCGAATTATAATGGTAATTATATTGATAATTATACCTTGATAATGTCCCGTGCGGTGCCGGCAAAGAATAGTACGAACCCATCTCTACCCGTGGGTGTCGTCAGAGGCGACTAAGGGTTAATGAAACAGATGGGCAGCAACATCCTTTTGAGTATCGTCACAGAATATATAATAGTAAACAAGTTTACAGAAGTCGCACTCCTTTGATCTTGGAAAAAGCCGCCTTTTTATATACCTAAACAAACAAATTACAACAAATTTCATTTATTCGTCAAACTAAAATTGATTATATGTTGCTGGACTTGTACAGTCAAAAGCACGCCAAGCTTGACATTATATCAACAAATAACCTCATATTTTCTGAGTGCCAAATTATCTATATTTAGAGTAAGTATGTTTTATAAACGATACCAATTGAATAAAACAATAAAAACACTTATTACAATCAGTTGGTATCTTAAAAAAGATAAAATTTTACTTTTTCTTCGATTTCATGCATCCAATACATAAAATTTTCTTCTGTTCCTCATTATAATTATCTAAAAACATCCCAGACTTGGAACCAAAATAAATAATAATTGTTTAATGAATGTACGTTGACACAAAGTGCGCAAACCGTATCGAACATGTAAATACCAAAAGCGTGATAGCACGAAAAACATTGCGTGAACATGCCTAGACGCGGAGTGAGACAGGCCTGGTATCGTATCATCTTTTCATTCTGCGGTCACCAACAACCGCGGTCCATGGTGCCAGCCGTAACGCTAACAGGCGTGGTGACTACGGTACTCCCCCTCCACATTGTTTCAGGAAAAGCTGGAATTTTGGAGGGAGTTCCCTGTCCTGTAGTGGACGTTTCAAGGGATGTTATGATGAATTATCTTGATAAACGCTTTCAGTGTCGCTTTACTCGATTTTCCGATAGAAACGTGTCCACTAAAAAAACTGTAAGATATTCTGTTTATCACTGTTTTTTATCCACAAACAAAATAATTGTAGGTTTTGTCATAGCTTCCGATAAGTTAAGATTCTCTTTGGAGTGAATTTGACTGCATTAAAACAATAAACAGCGGCTCGTGGGCGAACTTTTTTGTAGGTCAAAAATAAAAGAAATCAAGTTATGAATTTGCGTGGATAGTAATCTGATAGTTATCTTATAATTATCCGATAATTATCATGATAGTTATCAAAGAAAATAATCATGGAAGTAAGGATCGTGGAATTCACAGAACCAAGCCTCCCAGCAATGTAAGCCGAATTAGAATTAGACCCTGTCCAGAAAGGGCGAATTCGACGCGAATTGATACGCGCGAGTTTCTACGCGAGTCGGCGAGGTACTGGGTGTCAATACATTGCGTCCACAAGCATCGCGCGAGTTTTCTCGGCTCGCGCGAGTCGAGATACTAGGAGCGCCTTGTTTGTATGCTAATATGCTAATATTATGACATGCATGTAATTATTATTCCATAATCCTAATCTAGTCTTGTTTTTATATTAGTATCTTAATCTAGTTATTGTAATTTAGTCCTAAATGTACCATATTTGCACGCCTTAGTCTATAGGTAGAGCATGCTGGAAACTATGTAATAAGACCCTCTTACCATGTTTCAAGCAAATAAAGATATTTGATTTGATTTGCGTCCAGATGAACGCGCGAAACACGCGCGAGTAAATCGCGGCGAATTCGCCCTTTCTGGACAGGGTCTTAGTGTTTGGGTTCGGGAGGGTGTGATTGAGGCTCTAGTGTTAGTCTTATTTGTAGTTTTTGATCCACAAATCCTATAATAATTAGCTTGTAAATAATATGCTAATATGCTAAGTTGGTTTTTCGTTTCGTTTCGTATGTAATGTTCTACGTAGGTATTTAGATGCGTCCTATAGAAATACTTTCAATCTGTTTTCTATGAAAGCAATATTTCCGTAAACATCTATTATTGGCTTATAATGTAATAAGATCATGTAAACAATTTATATAAAAGTGATATTGTCCCAAATAAAAAATAAATAGTCCAGTCGCTTAACGTCTAATATCGCCTTTACGTGTACACGCCTTATAAATGCACCAATTTTTTTCCCGGTACTAGTTAAGTACATAGCTCTCAATTTTTGATGGGAGCCAATTATTGAATTTTCAATGCAATGGGTCCTATCAAAAATTGAGAGCTATGCTAGCTATGTCCCTAACTAGTACCAGGAAAAAATTTGTAAGGCGTGTACACGTAGAAATACTAAGCGGCCGCAATAAAAATAATTATCTTGATAATTTCGAACCCTAGTTACCTTTTTCTTCGTGGTCTTTTTTCGTTTACGCTCCCCTCCCTCGCAGGCGGGAGACGCGGAGAGTTTCCGTTTGCGTTTCTGCTTCTGCTTCAACTTCTCTGGCTTCGAAGATTTACTGCTTAACAAGAAAACGTTATAGAAACAAACAGTTCTTCTCTTATTAAAGGGCTCCATGAGCTCATTCCACCATCCCCCTTTTACCATCGGGAGTCCAGACGCACCCACACTTGGTTAATATTACACACATTCGCACAAAGCGCTTTGAAACATCTTTTATAATGCGCACGGCCAAAGAGTGGAATTCTCTGCCAGCGTCTGTGTTCCCGAGTTCATATAACCCGAATCTATTCAAGTCGCGAATGTATAGGCTTCTTCTGGGCAAGCTCGTCCCCATCGTCGACCTCATCTCTGTACTCAAGACTAGATCGAGGTCAAGAGTGAGCCCATTGACAATAAAAAACGGGCATTTAGATTTAAAGGATTTGAGAGATACGGATCCTTTTGGATGATGAAGCCTTGAGCTGATATTACTTTTATCTACTCTCATATCATAAAAACTCAATAATGCTATCAGAAATTGTAGGTCTTCATAATTTCAACCTGTGCCTATAAACAACATACAAGTGGCTATTTTTTATCTGTGGTAGTATATAATAAAGTATTGAATTTTCTAACAGTGCAGGAGAACTATTATAGCTTTACAGCTTCATCCACTCCACCTCCTTTAGGTCTTCGAGCTGGTCTTCTTAAACAGGAATCTTTTAGTCCTATCAAACAATAACTTTAATCACGGTTCCTTGTGATCTGACTACTGGCTCCACCCCTTATCCTTCGGGCCCTCAAGGTGGTCTTCTACCTGGTCTTCTTAAACCCTCACTCTACTCACAGATCCTCGTCTTTCGATTCCTGACTCTATTGTTCTTTTTACTACTTCATCCGCTAAACCTCTTATAGGTCTTCGAGCTGGTCTCCTTCAACAATATTGTCTTCTAAAACAATGCTAACGGTTCCTTGTTTATTTGACTCCTGGCTTAGCCCTTGCTGCTCAGCTTCATCTATCCAGCCTCCTTCAAATCTTACAAACTGGTCTTCTACCTGGTCTTTGTTGAACCCTCACACTACTTACAGTTTCGAATTCTGACTACACTGCTCGCTTTTCAGCTTTATCCACTTAAACTCCTTTAGAACTTCCAAGTTAGTCTTCTGGTCTTAACAAACAACAATTTTACTCACGGTTCCTCGTCTTCAGACTCCTGGCTCCAACCTTCACTGCTCAGCTTCATCCGCTTAGCCTCCTTCGGGCCCTCGAGGTGGTCTTCCACTTTGGTCTTCCTGCTTTCCTTCCTGTCAGGGGTCATCGGAGCTTCTTGGCTTGCTTGAGATGAATCAGGCCAGGACACAGCTTCCATGAATCTGAAAGTATGAACATATATTTTTTTTAATTTTTGAGCTATCTGTGATCTTTCCAGGCATACGAAACTACCAGCCAAATACTACCTAGACGCACTTAATTCCATAGATTGCAGAGCCAAGAAGCTCGTTGGTGATGAGATGCTGGTGAAAACTAAGTTTCACAGTCTTGCCCACCGTCTCAAAGTTGCATGTATGGCTGTCTTTTAACAGATTGTACTTCGGAGAGTGTGCTCAAGAGCTCACGAGCTTATTCCATCCCTTTTTTACCATCGGGAGTCCAGAAGCACCGCAGGATATCACCCACATTTGGTTGATATTTCACACATTTGCAGAAAGCGCTTTGAAACCTCTTTTATAATGCACACGGCCAAAGAAATGAATTCTATGTCTGCGTCTATGTTCCCGAGTTCATACAACCCGAATCTATTCAAGTCACGAGTGAATAGGCTTCTTCTGGGCAAGCTCGTCCCATCGTCGACCTCATCTCTGTCCTCAAGACTAGATCGAGGTCAAGAGTAGACCATTGGCAATAAAAAAAACAGACCACATACCCATACTTTTTGTCAAGCTCAAGCCCCAAGAAGGCCAGATATTGGATGGAATTTCCAAATGGTGATCGTCAAAGTGAATCTCATCGAGGGTTTTGTAAACCTCTTATTGCAACGCCTGAATGAGGACCTTTGATACTTCCTGAGCTGTCTTTTCAAGGTTACTGTATAGTTCCTCCCTCCAAATAGGTAGGCTACTGGTGTTTCTGCAACGTTACCTATTGAACCCTACCCGTTGCTCTTTAAAGTCTTAAAGCCTAGTCCGTTGTCCTGCTATAAAGGAGGAACAGACAACATACCCATACTTTATGTCAAGCTCCATAAGGTGATGGTCAAAGTCTCATCACGGATTCCTCCGGATTTCTGGTTGAAACACCTGAATAAGGAAGCTTACTCCCTAAGCTGTTCTCATAATGTTCATCATCATCATAACATCCCATGAAACGTCCACTGCAGGACAGGCAGCTCCCTCCAGAATTCCAGCGAAAACGCGTGGTACACTTTGTAGGGGAAGTACCGTTATCACCACGCATGTTAACGTTGCGGTTGACAACATGGACTGCGATTGTTGGTGACCGCAGTATGTAAGATGGTACGATACACAAAAGGACGCTGCTGCCCATCTTCTTGTGCACAAACCTTAAGTCGCCTTTTTCGACAACAACGGGTAAAGATAGGTTGGTACTATTCTTTACCGGTACCACACAGACGAAATATAACTTGTTACACTTTGGTGACAGTGACCAGGATCACTCGGGCTCATAATGTTACAGATTTTCTCACCCCAAATAGTTACACTGCACACGCCCTAGTTTTACTGGTGCTCCTGCAGTGTCACCATATGAAATCTATCGGTTACTCTGCGCCTACCTCTGATACTCCCTGTCCAGAGACACCCCCTCGCCAGGAGACGCGGGGCCAGCAGCCGGCCTGGCCTGGTCATCATCTATATCCCACTCCGAGCACAGCTGCTTGGGGGTAGGTAGCTCCATGAGGCATTGCTCCAAGCGAGGGTACCAGGTGAAACCTACCTCTTACAGTGATGACGATTTCTGATGAGTTCTAGTATTTTACCTTTAATTGCAGGGAAAAACATGGCCAAACGAGCAACTGCTTGTTAATAATTTCTTCAGACTTCTTGATGGCACACATGAATAAGATCCTTTGGATACTTCTAGTAATGTAAAGATCTATTGTAGCCTTTTAGATTGTAGCCAATAGTTATTTCTAGTAAGAACGCTCGGATCTCACATGAGGAACGATTTCACGTGAAGTCACTGTTCTGTTGTCCTGCTATGTCCATGTAGCAGAACAGGCAACATGACCGTACTTTCTGTCAAACTATAGCCCCAAGAAGATGTTGGATGGAATTGCCAGATCATGATAGTTAAACTACCTGAAGAAGAAACATTAGATACTCTCCTTAGCTGTCGTCGTTACTGTTAATCGTGTAGATTTTCTCACCCTAATTAGCAACACTGCCCACGCCCTTTACAGGTGCTTCTGCAGTATTAATCTACCTTGCTAAATTGGTAATGCCTATCTAGCTTGCTCTGTAAAGTGTTCATTCCTATCTAGCTTGCTCTGTAAAGTCTTAATGCCTATCTAGCTTGCTCTGTAAAGTGTTAATGCCTATCTAGCTTGCTCTGTAAAGTCTTAATGCCTATCTAGCTTGCTCTGTAAAGTGTTAATGCCTATCTAGCTTGCTCTGTAAAGTGTTCATTCCTATCTAGCTTGCTCTGTAAAGTCTTAATGCCTATCTAGCTTGCTCTGTAAAGTGTTAATGCCTATCTAGCTTGCTCTGTAAAGTGTTAATGCCTACCTCTGATACTCCCTGTCCAGAGACACCCCCTCGCCAGGAGACGCGGGGCCGGCCGCTGGCCTGGCCTGTTCATCATCTATATCCCACTCCGAGCACAGCTGCTTGGGGGCTGGAAGTTCCATGATGCATTGGTCCAGGCGAGGGTACCAGCTTCGAGCGATCACTAGGGGGGATTCGGGGATCCTTTGGACAAAAGTATAAGTGTGTTTTAAGACCTGATAGCCGAGTCTAATGTCATTAATTCAAATCAGTCTGTCTTCGCTGCTTCGACCATTTCGGAAAGAACTGGAGAGGATAGTGCGGTCAAAAGAGCACATTATTTTTATTTTAACACTTCCTGTGTTTTCAAAACCACAGGCAGGATTTGAACCTGCGTCTTCTCCGTAATTTGTAGAACAGAACATATCTTTGACGTCCGACTGGTATGCGTCTCGTACCGTAAGGGTGAAAAACGGGACCCTATTAATCTGCCTCCAATGTCTATCTGTCTACCAGCGGGATGTATCTCGTGAACCGTAATAGGTAGACAGTTAAAATTTTCACAGATTATGTATTTCTGTTGCCGTTACACTAACAAATAATTAAAATAAAATAATTAATTAAGGGGGCCTTTCATACTGAATTAATGTTTTTAGGCGATTTTTCTCGATTTTGTTTTAGCTCCATCTCAAAAAATTGGAACATTTACAAGCGTGAAAATTGGTATCGTTATAATGCATAAGCTATATAGAATAAAAACAGTGTCACGTGCGTGTCGGACTCGCGCAAATTTAATACGCTTCTCCGTGACTGCGCGTCCATAACTAAGACGGTATTTTTAGCACAGTCGATATTTTTAACTTAAAACGGTAATTTAAAAATTGCTTATTTTCATCAGTAGAGCTTCGGGAGCAAAATGTATAAAATTCCAGTCGGCGTCCACTAACCGCCTAGCACCAGACCAGCACCGCCTCGCCTCGTTATTTAGTTTTTTTTATTGTCGTTGGCCTTACTCTTGACCTCGATCTAGCCCCGAGGACAGAGATGAGGTTGACAATGGGAAGCCTATTTACTACATACATACATACATAACATCACGCCTTGTTCCCGTCGGGGTAGGCAGAGACCACAGTTCTCTACCTGCTACGATCTTGACATACTTCCCTTGCTTCCTGAACTTTTATCAATCCTTTCATACATGCTCGTCGGTTTAGGGTACTTTTAACCTGGCCTTTATTCAGAACGTCCTGATTTACTCGCGACTTGAATAGATTCGGGTTATATTTTTATTTATTTATTTCGACTAAGGTAAGCATACATTTTACATAATAAGTTTTACTCGCCAAACTGTGAGGTTTGATGGCGAGAAGCGCTCGACCGTCATAATCTACCTACCTATATTTTTTAAAAATATGACCACCGAGAAACACCCTAAAGATAAAATTCCTAATACAAGTCCAATCCGAAAGGTGGCACTGGTCTATGGGAATACTGTTTAATATGTAGTACCTGGTCGACCGAGCTTCGCTCTATAATAGCTACCTCAACATTAAAATATTATCGGGTGAGCAAGCTATGCTACTCGCCATCTAATGGCGCTGTAGGTTTCTTTCTAAAACGCGGTATTTTTTTTAAAATGCTTAAAAACACGGGGAAAACGAATTTTCCCAGACATGAGACCTAGGTAGATCGATACAAAATTTCATCAAAATCGTTAGAGCCGTTTTCGAGAAACAGATTACAAATATATATGTATGTATGTATATATATATATATACATACAAATATTGCTCGTTTAATAGTATCGGTTTATTTATTGTTTTCAGTAAGATTTTCTTGCAACTTACCACTGAGCAATGCATCCTTCAGTCTAGACTTTAACAATCCGTTTTCTAATTTAGGGTTGTCTCGCAATATATGAACTGATTCGGGTTAGCTATTGAAAAATGGACTTTAAACCAAGCCAAGCGACGTGGTACACAGTAATTTTTTTAAAGTGAAAATAATGGTCAACACGGGAATCGCGCGCCCTCCACTCTTTTCAATATAAACTAGTTGCTGGTCGGGTGCTGATGCGGTCCAATGGACACTGACCCTAAATATGTACAGGTACTTACTGGTCGCAAGCATACAATCTATTCACTAGGTCCATCTTGCACCGTTCTAGCTCTTGGTAGACTATGGTGCGGTCGGTGACGCAGTCGCAGAGTTTCGGGTTCTGCGTAAACCATAGCTTGGGGGCTGCACGGGTTTCCCTAGAAGATAAAGTTAAGATAAAGAAAAATTATTTGCTAAACATGAGTACGAGTAAACCAATTATACAGGTGACAAGTTAAAAGAAGACCTCCATGTTTTCCCTTGCGGCGTAAAATTTGTCATCCCATGAAACGTCCACTACAGGACAGGGAACTCCTTCAAAAATCCAGCTTTTGCTGAAACAATGTGGAGGGGAAGAACCATAGTCACTATGCTTGTTAGCGTTAAAGCTGGCACCATGGACTGCGGTTGTTGGTGACTGCAGAATGTAAGATGATACGATACACAGAAGGATGCTGCTGCCCATCCTCTGGTTCATTAACCCTTAGTCGCCTTTTACGACACGACGAGCAGAAATGGGTCGGTACTATTCTTTGTCGGCACCCTCACTACCCGCACCTGCGTCCTACCTAACATACGGTCGTAGAAGACCCTGCTGGCTGGCGGGAGGGGGGTGATGGTGGGGGGTGTAGGTGGCAGCTTGACGTGCACTTGACTGTACCTACTTATAGACGTATCCACTTAAAACTTGCGGCCGTATAAAGGCCAACCAGGGCCCTGAGTCAAGTGGCTTTCTACAATCGCAAACACCAGTAGAATAGAATAAAACTCTATGGATTTGACATAAGCTGTCACGTGACATTTCGTTAGCTAATGTCAATCCCATACATTTTCATTCTACTTTTTGGCTACTTTTTGGGCTAAGCGTTTATAGTCAGTTTTGCCATTGACTCGAAAAGAAGAAGAAGAAGAATTCTATTCTACTGGCGTTTGCGATTGTAGAAAGCAACTTGACTCAGGGCCCAGGGATGTTTTATTGAAAAATGTAGATTTTGTATTCTTTTGGAAATCTTATTAACACTCCACAGCTGGACAGAGAGAAAAGCGCCGACATTCGTCAAATCCTTGACTTGACGAAACAAGGACTTGATGAAACAAGGATTTGACGAAACAAAGATTTACAAAACCAGGAGTTGAAGAAACAAGTATTCGACGAAACAAGGACTTGACGAAACAAGGATTAGACGAATGTCGGCGCTCTCCCAAAGAGGTCCCCTCTCCAGAATTCCACAGCAAAAATTCGTGGTACATTTTGGATTGGAAGTAAAATAGTCACCACGCTTGTTACCGTTGCTACTGGCACCATGGACCGCGATTGTAAGTAACTATGTAAGATGGTACAGTACATACATACATACCATCACGTCTCTAGTCTAAATAGAGTCCTGTAGAAAAAGTAAACATACCATGAAACTGAAAAACTTTCTTTCTTTCTTTCTTTGAAAATCAAAATTTGACCTCCCATACAAAATGCGCTATCAGCTGATGCAGTTGATTTTCGTATTTCGACCTATGGTCCATGGAGAAAGTTGTTTAGTTTCATGGCCTGAGTAACATACTAAAACGCAGTGCGACTCTAGTCCGTACGTCTATTGAAATAAGAATGTTAAATCCAATGTGTCAATCTTGATGTGCTCTTATCTGTGCACTACATACATACATTTCCATCACGTCTATTGTAGACATTGTAGTCTATACAACAACTTTTCCAAGGAACATAGGTCGAAACGCGAAAAAATTTACCTCCCATACAAAATGCGCTATCAGCTGGTGCAGTATCTGTGGGAGATCAAAAATTGATTTTGTTCTATGACCTATGTTTCTTGGGAAAGGTTGTTCAGTTTTATGGGCAACTTCACATCCTTTAGTATAATCACAACTTTCCGTTACACGTTATAGTATAAGTTCGTACACACGGCCGCACATCAGTAGAAACACTTTTGGACCTTATGGCGTGGTAATAGAGTTGAAAAAGTTTCTACCGACAAGCGGCTTAAAAAATCGTTTGCCGCTTAGACTATACCGGCAAGAACTTTTCCTATGTAATGGTGTTATTTTCATAGCCCGTATTCAACAGAGTTCCTTACAAGATAAAAGTACCCGGCCTAAACTATTTCTATGCAAATACATAACGCGCCGATCGGTGGCTCCGTTACTACGTGGAAGATCAACTTCAATAAAATATTGACATAAAGTTACTATTGGAATAACAAATCTAACAAATAAAACGCAAAAAATACCCTTTTGTCAGCCTTACCTATTTATTTGAATAGTTTTTCTGTAATTTAAATTGAAAATTGGCTCACAGCTTCCGATTGTGTACTAAAGTGACATTCGATGACGTTGACGTACGTTCATTACCCATAGATTAATGCAATAAAATAGGTTTTAAATAATGAGTACAAATATTTTACTATTATGAAAAAAACTCTAGTGTCATGGCTCCAAAATGTTTTTGTAAGCGTAGGAATAAACGAAGATACTTTGCATTCGTGTAGCATCTGTTTGAGTGAACCGAAATAAAATCCAGTCCATTTATGTATACTGTAAAGGTCCAAACTACACGCGAACAAATTCGTGGGCACAGCTAAAAGTAACATATTAAAATAAGAAAGGAATTTGAAAAACAACACCAACTTACTTGTAACACTTATTCTTGTCATGCCTGAAAAGTAAAGGCTGGCAAATCTTCAGGACAAAGCTCCAAGTTTCAAGCGAATGCATCGTATCCTTGGTCATATGCGCTTCCAATGCCCTATCCAATTCTCTTTCCACCGACAGTAAATCTCGCTCCTCTTTTGACATCTTTTTAGACCTAGAATCACTTCTAGGAGATCTGGAACGTCTTTCGGAACCTTTAGAACGATTCGATTTTGAATCTGTTACTAATGCTTTAAAAATTGATTTGAAACTTTCGTTTTTCGACTCAGATTTCTGTGTTGATTTTTGCTCAGATATTTGAGATCCCTCAGATCTGTGGCTTTCAGTAGATTTGTATCCACTTTCAACAGATTTTCGACTTTCAATAGATTTACAACCATCGGAGTAATCACTTCTTTGACTTAAAGACATGGTATCATCTAAATCGGGAGTAACAGATCCGATACTAGGCTCTTTTGAGTCTCCCGGTGATTCATCATATTCCACTAAACCTTTATCATGGGTTTCATCATCAGACATATTTTCTTGTTTTATTTCGTTTATAATAGATTCCATAAACGCATCATCATTACCATCGCTTGATAAATCTTTTCTGTCATATTTACCCATAAGTGATGTATTTTTGGGTTTACTTTTGTCGAAATTGTCATAGATGTCTAAAATTTCTTCGTTAGGATCTATTTCAATATCAAATGAATCTTCCACTGGTTTAAGTTTTTCAATTTTATGTTTAGGGCTTTCTGCTGGTTTGTTTTTTCCAAGACTTTGTCTTAGCTGTTCTAATGGATCAACGACTAGAACAGTGTTTTGAAGTTCTTTTTTGGTTTTGTCTTCTATAGCTTTCTTGGTTTTGTCAGTAACTTGAGGGCTGTTTTTGCCTTCAGCATCTAAGGACCAACTGTCACAAACTACATATTCGCTTAGGATTACATCTGTCTCTTTTACATCTTTATCTTTCTCTAAAGATTTTTCTGTTGTCTCTACTCCTTTTTTCTCTGTTTTATCTTTACCGACTTCTTTATCTTTAGGTGTTTCAATTTTGACTTCTTTTATGTCAGGTTTTTCCACTTTCTTATGTTTATCATCTTTTTCTCTACTTTTGTGATCTCTGTCTCTGCTCTTGTCATCTCTTTCCTTGCTTCTACTTTCTTCTTTCTTGTTTTTCTCACGTCTTTCTTTATCTCTCCGCCTATCTCTATCATCTCTCTTGTAGTCATGTCTCCTGTCGAACCTATCACTCTTCCTCCTATCCTTACTTCTATCCCTATCTTTGTCTTTGTCACTCCTGTACTTTCTTAATTCATCTTCTCTTTTATCTTCTGATTTGTCTGCTTCTTCTATACAGTCTCGTTTTCGTTGGAAAGGGTTATCGTAGTCAGGGACAAACTTGTGATAGTCGAATTTGAACTCTTTTCCTTCCGCCTTTGCCTTTCGCGCCTCTCGAATTATTTCGTCAATTTTCGCGTTATCTGTCGAACAAAATATTACAATCATATAATAAACGGGTTTAAATAACTGCTGTATGTGATTATATCAATGAAACTGAATATGCAGTGTAATAGAAATAACAATCCAGGAGGATGTGAATCTGCCTATGAAACTGAACAACTTTTGCCATGGAACATGGGCCGAAATATGAAAATCAAAAGTTTACCTTCAATACAAAATTATGCTCCATAGTTAATATACACTTGTTACAGTCAGAACTCAAAACCAGTCAAAGCTACTTTTCACTGCGAAAATCAGTCAAAACTGTTTTTGAGTCACAGAAGCAAAGATTTGTCGCGCAAATTTGCTTGGCTTCGTTATGGTCGCAAGAGTACCTGACTTTTTATAGATTTTGGCCTGTCGGAATTGGTTTGGATGTGTTTGCCTCTTACCTAACGGATCTATTAAAATATTAAAGCAGTTTTACTGATTTTCGCAGTCAAAAGTGGTATTGACTGGTTACGAGTTTTAGTCAAAAGTAGTTTTGACTGGATTTGAGTTTGCTTTGACTGTGACACCCTCTTTGTTAATAAGAAGATATAAGATAAACATATAGAATATTGCATGAAAGTCCTTTTTCATATTTCACAACATTTAACGATTTTATTTCAGTTTCAATGATAACAAACTACATATTAATATTGTGTATACTATTTCTAAATACAACTAAAATAAGCAAGCAAGCAACCAAAGATAAAATACAAAATAACTACGTACCTAACTATAACCCAATCCTGACATAAAGTCCATTTTTTTCGATAATTCCAACGGTTACTAATCTATTTTCAGCGGAAAGAATGACATTGTTTTACAAACTTGTTTTTTCTGACAGCTTTAGCCGATTGCTTTTGACATAACTGAAAAATGTGTTGGTAACCGTTGGAACAAACGAAAAATTATGGAGTATAGAAAATTGGGATCGATTCTAAAAATTTTACAAGGAAGTGATGACGACAATTTCCAGCCAAAGAATAAAATTTTACGGCAATGCTAGAATTGACCCCATTATTATATTAAAAAAAACATGCATATCTATAGATAAACCGCCTAAATGAGTCCTCGCCCGCGGGGTACAGGGGCGCGGGGGTTAGACGACAAAGGGGGAACGGGCGAGGTGCGGGCGGCGGGGCATTCTCATTCCCCCCCCCCCCGCACCTGCCCACCACACCCCGCGGGCGAGGACTCATTTAGGCGGTACTACTATAAGCATTACTAGCATACTAAGGACTAGATGAAGACATGCGTTAATTAGTCTTGCTATAAAAAGTGCTATTTGCAATACCTTGCGAAGATCAACTTTTTCCTACAATGCTCTGTAATATTTATATTTCTATCAATCAAATTCAACATTTTACTAGTCGACTTTCTATACAAATTTTCAACTGCAAGTTGCAGAAAGTGTCCTTAAAAGAGATTGACAGAGTTGGGCCCATAGAGCTGCCCAGACATGTGGGTACTAGCGATAGATTCTACATATTGATATATATGCATATGCCAAATATTTTGAAAATCGGTTCCACGAACTTCGTAAAAATTAGATTTATATGTTGATGATTTTTTGTTATACCTTGTTTTGTTTACCTTGCTACTAGGATGATCATTTATTTCCAGCGTGTTCTAAAGTTACAGAACGTTGCGTGAAAATCGGTTCCAAAAATTTCGTAAAAATTAGATTTATATGTTGATAATTTTTTGTTATACCTTGTTTTGTTTACTTTGGTACTACGATGATCATTTATTTCCAGCGTGTTCTAAAATTACATAACGTTGCAGTTTAATTTCTAAAGTCACTGCTTTAATACAAGAAAACCTCTCAGAAATATAATTTAGAGGTATTTTCGACAAATAAGCCGTTCCTGATCGATTCTAGCGAATAGGTGCCCAGAATAGTAGAGGCGTCCTCGCGTTGGATAGTGATAGACACTCTTTGCACCAGGAACGATCCGGGGCAGAAGTCAATGCCTTGCAATCCGCTACTTTGACCGAAAACGGTACATAAAAGTCCAGGAAAGCAGCATATTTGCGTCGCTTTGTCGTTACTGCCAACTTGGCAGCTGCACTGGCTGTCTGCCTATTGTGACTAAGGTGACGTTCCACAAGAGGCGCTTCCCTTTCTGCCAGAGTCAAGCCATTGAGCTTCTCACCGTCAGAGCGGCTGAGCCCCGGTAGCTTCAACCCGCACGGGATGTTTGCAGACATGAGAGCTCCCCAGACGCTGTATCCTCCACCATGACCACAAATGTATCGATGTGGTTCACATACGAAGCAGCAGCCCAGGCTGAAAATCACCGCTACCAGCAGAAAGTCGTCGCCAAGGAGC
Organism: Athrips mouffetella; assembly: GCA_947532105.1. Lineage (NCBI taxonomy): Eukaryota > Metazoa > Arthropoda > Insecta > Lepidoptera > Gelechiidae > Athrips > Athrips mouffetella. Next base: position 16,509,245 of record OX383981.1, read on the forward strand.
GTTCCCAGCTGAGGGGATAGCGCGTGCAAACATGCTCCGGATTATGGCCGCGACACCGCTTAGAGTCTAGGCCGATATTTCACTGGGACACCACGGTGGCGCGACTGGTTGCGCCACTGGTGTCCGTAACTAGACACCAGTAAAGACACCAGAGTCGCTACACCCTGCAGCCACAGTACAAAGGGCCATATTTCACTGGGTGGTAGCGCGACCAGCATCCGAGCTGGTTGCGCCGCCAAATTGGTTGCGCAACCAAACTGACACCAGGTGAGTAACTCTCTATAGAGCTGTATACATTTTGTTGGTAGCGGCGACTGGTTGCGCTGCCATGGTGTCCCAGTGAAATACCGGCCTTACGAAAGCAACCGCCGTAATCTCGCACAGATAGATTATAATCTGACGGTATTCACGATAATACGCGTTTATATGTTCTCGACTATACTCGCCACGTCTATAGACACGCTTAAAGTTGCCTCGCTTATAGAAGCCACACTTATAGATTGTAGACACTATGGTTTCTACCTCAATAGTCGCCACGTTGGTACTTGAAAGAAAAGTAGATGACGCTTAAGAAAGTAGTTAATGCAAATGTGTTAGTTTGGTGCCTGAGCATGCAAGCACTTTGTGCTTGTTGCAACAATCTATATACCATTATTTACTTTCTTATGACTACTGATTAATAGAAAACAGTCATTTTTGGCATTTTAGTAATTTGAATTTTTGGTGGTCAGCCGTGAAAAAAAAAAGTCCAACATACTAAATTGTGTCGTGTGCCCACCTTTGCTAATTTTGGGCCTATGCCCATTCTATGATTTTAGTCTATGCTAGAGATCTCCTCAACAATGGGTATCCAGGCTTTCTAAGACCTTGATTAGATTATCGGTCCAGCATGTGGGGCCTTCGTGGTTCCTGGTTCAACTAGCCTGGTTAGTGATCGCGATTCTAGAACCTTTTCTCCTCTTCGGCCGTCGGTTCATCGAGTGATCCGCCATGACCATTGTCGTTTTAGTAAATCGATTCTTAGAGCTATGTCGCTAACTTTGGTTGTTTTTCTCCTCTTTATATAATATTCTGAAGTCGGAACTTAAAATTCATAAGTCGTTCATAAGTCTAAACCCGAGTTAAAAATAATAACATCCTTCCAATGTTGTCACTCTTAATAAATAACAAATCTATGATAATAGTCGCTACATGTATAGACAACATGTTTCTAGACGTCACCTTTATAGTCGCCACCTTTGTAGTCAACACTTCTATTGTCACCACGTTTGTAGTCATCACTGTATGCGTTTATAGCTGCGACGTCCATAACCACTTTATAAACCCAGAATAGTAGAGGCGTCCTCGCGTTGGATAGTGATAGACACTCTTTGCACCAGGAACGATCCGGGGCAGAAGTCAATGCCTTGCAATCCGCTACTTTGACCGAAAACGGTACATAAAAGTCCAGGAAAGCAGCATATTTGCGTCGCTTTGTCGTTACTGCCAACTTGGCAGCTGCACTGGCTGTCTGCCTATTGTGACTAAGGTGACGTTCCACAAGAGGCGCTTCCCTTTCTGCCAGAGTCAAGCCATTGAGCTTCTCACCGTCAGAGCGGCTGAGCCCCGGTAGCTTCAACCCGCACGGGATGTTTGCAGACATGAGAGCTCCCCAGACGCTGTATCCTCCACCATGACCACAAATGTATCGATGTGGTTCACATACGAAGCAGCAGCCCAGGCTGAAAATCACCGCTACCAGCAGAAAGTCGTCGCCAAGGAGCGTTCCCAGCTGAGGGGATAGCGCGTGCAAACATGCTCCGGATTATGGCCGCGACACCGCTTAGAGTCTAGGCCGATATTTCACTGGGACACCACGGTGGCGCGACTGGTTGCGCCACTGGTGTCCGTAACTAGACACCAGTAAAGACACCAGAGTCGCTACACCCTGCAGCCACAGTACAAAGGGCCATATTTCACTGGGTGGTAGCGCGACCAGCATCCGAGCTGGTTGCGCCGCCAAATTGGTTGCGCAACCAAACTGACACCAGGTGAGTAACTCTCTATAGAGCTGTATACATTTTGTTGGTAGCGGCGACTGGTTGCGCTGCCATGGTGTCCCAGTGAAATACCGGCCTTACGAAAGCAACCGCCGTAATCTCGCACAGATAGATTATAATCTGACGGTATTCACGATAATACGCGTTTATATGTTCTCGACTATACTCGCCACGTCTATAGACACGCTTAAAGTTGCCTCGCTTATAGAAGCCACACTTATAGATTGTAGACACTATGGTTTCTACCTCAATAGTCGCCACGTTGGTACTTGAAAGAAAAGTAGATGACGCTTAAGAAAGTAGTTAATGCAAATGTGTTAGTTTGGTGCCTGAGCATGCAAGCACTTTGTGCTTGTTGCAACAATCTATATACCATTATTTACTTTCTTATGACTACTGATTAATAGAAAACAGTCATTTTTGGCATTTTAGTAATTTGAATTTTTGGTGGTCAGCCGTGAAAAAAAAAAGTCCAACATACTAAATTGTGTCGTGTGCCCACCTTTGCTAATTTTGGGCCTATGCCCATTCTATGATTTTAGTCTATGCTAGAGATCTCCTCAACAATGGGTATCCAGGCTTTCTAAGACCTTGATTAGATTATCGGTCCAGCATGTGGGGCCTTCGTGGTTCCTGGTTCAACTAGCCTGGTTAGTGATCGCGATTCTAGAACCTTTTCTCCTCTTCGGCCGTCGGTTCATCGAGTGATCCGCCATGACCATTGTCGTTTTAGTAAATCGATTCTTAGAGCTATGTCGCTAACTTTGGTTGTTTTTCTCCTCTTTATATAATATTCTGAAGTCGGAACTTAAAATTCATAAGTCGTTCATAAGTCTAAACCCGAGTTAAAAATAATAACATCCTTCCAATGTTGTCACTCTTAATAAATAACAAATCTATGATAATAGTCGCTACATGTATAGACAACATGTTTCTAGACGTCACCTTTATAGTCGCCACCTTTGTAGTCAACACTTCTATTGTCACCACGTTTGTAGTCATCACTGTATGCGTTTATAGCTGCGACGTCCATAACCACTTTATAGACCCACCACGCCTATAGATGCATCGTTTGTAGTGACCGTTTTTTTTGTCATCGGGTATAGACGGTATGACTCTAGTAACTATGTTTGCAGTTGCCAAGTTTATAGTGGCTTATTTTGAAGTCCCCACACCAATAGTCATTACGTCTATCTATAGTCGCCACGTTTATATTCTTGACGTTTGAAATTGCTACGCCTATAGATGCTAACAACTATATGCCAACGCCTATATGAAAGAAAAGTAGATTACGCACCTTACTTGAGAGAGTGAGTAATGCACACGTATTTAATTAACTATTTCTGAGGCTACCCTACCACTTAAACATATAAATAAATACTTTTTAAAATAGATTAAGACCTTGTCTACGGGTTAACATTGCGAAATTAATTAATTTTTAGTAGAAAAATCATCAAGGTAAATGACACATTTTTTCTAAATTACTGGAACCGATTTTCGAAATATTCATATGCACATATCTTCATTTGTAGAACCTATCGCAGGTACGCTCATATCTGGGCAGCATTGGGGGGCCCAAGTTCCATACAAAGACTGTCATTTTTCTTTGAAACTCTTTAAAATCTATAGCTGAAACATTCTGTTTTCTTGACTAGACAGTTTTAGCGATATATTTATTGAGCTCTAACTTTCATGCAACTACAGTTGAAATAATGTAGCATGGTTAGAATGACAGCTAGAACAGAAAAATCCATGGGAAAGGCTGGGGTTCTAACAGGCTAATTCAAAATTTGACTCATGTTTATTGTATCAACCATGTACACTCGGGGAAGAAAAAGGTTCGCCACCTTAAGATTGGTTTTCGCTTGCACCAATGCCAGAATCAATCATACCAACATCTTAGTACACACGGCCGCACATCGGTAGATCACTTTTGGACCTTATGGCGTGCTAATAAAGTTGAAAAAGATTCTACCGACAAGCGGTTGACCGTACAAGAAACAGTACGGCCAATATTTTAATAAATGTTACGTTTGGTGCAAAATAAGTTTTTTACTATTTTACCCACTATAGCCATAGAGTTTTATAGTTTTTATAAGAACATAAAACTCTATAGAGATTTTACAGATTCCATCCCGTCAATGTGACAAATAACCTAAGCAAATAACCAAAGATTTCGGACCTCCTTGCTTCGCTCGGAATAGATACCTTGCTAATTTATTTTAGTAGGGGATGACATCTGCCAACATGTCACAACCCCATCATCGATGATCCATAGGAAATATTCAAAATAACCTGTCAAATCCATAGAAAAACGCCTACACCACCTAGTGACGAATTATTTCTTTAATTCTCCTTCTAAGTACCTTTATTTTTCTGTGCAAATAACTCAATAATAAAGTGACAGACACTTCAATTTATGACATTGAAAGACACTAAGAATGACAATAGCTTTTTATTTGTCGTATCCAAAGAGATGAAGTCAAACCAACATGAAGGTTTTATTTATCAAAATTTTTATATGATACAATCTTCTTGGACAAGGTCTGAATTAATTTGAACTTTATTTTCGAACAGTATATAATACGGGAACTTTATTTGAAGTTATAAGGGCGACCCTAAAATAATTACAGTAAAGCTAATTTTTGCGCAGAATCGTTCTTTAGGACCATAAAAGTATATCCTTAGAGCCTTGGATTATTTGCTTCTTTGACGGTTTTGACCGTGACTCCACAGGTTTTGAAAAAAAAAAAAAGCTAAAAAGGGACATATTTGGGGGGAGGGGGGGGGAAGCCTACACCCTAGGGGCAAGGAACTCTAAGAATATACTTTTATGGTCCTGAAGAACGATCCTGCAATTATTTTACCCTCAAAAATTTATATTACTGGCGTAAAAGTATACTTTTCTATGCAATAGTCGAATCTTTGTCACAGGTTCAAAAGGTAATATGTGCTCGCGACGTACGAATCAATTTGAAAACTGGCGAACCTTTTTCTTCCCCGAGTGTACATTCAAACATATTTAAAAGAGCGCGTGGGTTTTTATTGTCGCTTCTTTTTCCAAACATGGCGCCACTTTGTTCGTGAAGCGATGTAGTTTAGCTGACGTCAATAAGAGATTTGATTTTGAGATTTAGTGTAGGCAACGAAGCAGTTGACCCCAACATAATTCTCTCAGGCCGAATTTATTTGACAGGATGATAAAGTATCATGAATTAAATGTAAATTAAAAAAAAAATAATTTTTTTGTAATTTTTGTATGGAAAAATTAAAAGTACCGATTTTTTTTTTTATAGAAGGTTTGTCTCATATAGTGTAATACCCCAGCAAAGTTTCATCGATTGAGGATTTAATGAGGGGGTCTTCATAGAACGATCCGCTTCGTTGCCTAGGCTAATTGAGGAGCGAGCGACGGAGACACGTATTGCCCCGTCCTGCTCTCACGCATAGCTCCATCCCGCTGTCATACTAATCAGGCTACATGGCTACATTATTACGACTGGAATTGTTTTAATACCGTTCAAACTTACACAAAGACATAGGTTTTTGCGTATTTTGTGACGTTTTCTTTAACTTGACTCTCTTCACTTGTCGGCTCGGGCGTTTCGGGGCATCTATTACTCGAAAATCATGAGCTACATGCAAGGAAGGGTAAGCGGGGACATGGTGTAAAATATCCGATATTTATTTCATATAGAAAAAAAAGGGTATCTACCTACACCACAGAGTAAACGAATTCACGCGCAAAGCCGGTATGACGCATTGCTCTAAGACCTATACAGGTTGTACAAAAAAAGTGCGATTATTTTCATCATTAATTTAAATTCCGCAATTTGCAAAAAAAAAAACAAATGTAAGGAACCTCGAAACTTGACCCTAAATAGAGATAGGGCCACTTAGTTATTATAAAAAAACAACAATATTTTTCAAGCACAAATAACGCAATTAGCATCATTTCTCATTTTTTCTTAAAATAATGATTAAATTTTATTTTATTGTCAATGGGCTTACTCTTTACTTCGATCTAATGGAACAGTAAGAGGCACGGCAGACGTTATGTTCTGACAGTCTGCCAGTGTGGCCGGTACGTACAGCAATTATTTTCGTATTATTATAGTCATTGACATGCGTCAAATATCAATTCCTTTATAGCAGAATGGTATATATATAGTCATAGCCTATTAAAGAATTGTACTTGCAATAAACAACTTGAACTTAAAAATAAAAACTGTTACATCTTCGTCGTTCGTTAGTCGATATTTTACGAATTTTTTTAATAAAATTTTTATTGAGTTATTTATGTTCCAAAAAAATAATAATTTTCATAATAACTAAATGACCCAATGTCTATTTATAGGCCAAGTTTCAAGGTTCCTTACATTTGAGTTCCTGTTGCGAATCACTCGAATTAAAAAAAATATTTTTATTTTTTTATTTTTTTTTCACAATCAGTTAGTGGTGGAGATCCACCCTTTAGAATAATATTTATTTTTACTTTTTTTACACCCTGTATACAACGTGTCAAGAAATGAACATGACAACTTGATAGTGTAAAACTACCCTATTAATTCTAAATCTTTCATTTAGTTTCTAATAACGAGTGTTGATAAATATCGGATATTTTTGAAATAAAAAAAAATACACAGGAGTAGCACAAAACATGTAAAAATAGCAAAAAAGGTGTAAAAATACTGAACCCACTTTTAGGAGGAGGCTTTAGGTAAAATCCAACATAAAATATGAGTTCATCATAACATCCCATGAAACGTCCACTACAGGACAGGGACTCCCTCCAGAATTCTAGCTTTTAAAATGTGTAGGGGAAGTACCATAATCACCTCGCTTGTTAGCGTTACGGATGGCACCATGAACCGCGGTTGTAGGTGACCGCAGTAAGTAATATGTAAGATACAAAGGAGGATGCTGCTGCCCATCCCTAACCCTTAGTCGCCTCTTACGACACCCACGGGTAGAGATGGGTTGGTACTATTCTTTGCCGGCACCACACGGACGATTAGGCTACATTATTTCAACTGTAATAACTTGTTACACTTTGGTGCTTGTGACCAGGATCACACCAGATTTCACCCAGTAGCCTCTTCTCTTAGCTGTGTGAAATGCCAGAATAGTTAGCCTGGTGATACTAGTAGCAACTTTTCATTTCTATCAAGCTACTTTATTTGACCCGTGTGGTGTCGGCAATGAATAGTAACAACCCATCTCTACCCGTGGTTGTCGTAAGAGGCGACCAAGGGCTTATGAACCGGAGGATGGCAGCAGCATTTTTCTGTGTATCGTACTATCTTACATTCTGCAGTCACTAACAACAGCGGTCGCCCGCCGCAACGTTTACAGGCGTGGTGCCTATGGTAAATACCCTCCAATGCACAACGCGTTTTTGCTAGAGTTTGGTGGGAGCTTCCTGTCCTGCAGTTGACGTTTTATGGGATGTTATGATAATGATAACATTATTTGGACTGTAGATGATACAATTAGAAATTGAATCAAGTTCTTTTACACCTTTTTATTTCACCTTGCGTAAAGGTACAATGTAAAAAAAACTTGTCCCAGAAATTAAAACTGTCCTTCTGACCATGAAACTGAACCACTTTCTCTAAGGAACATATCTAACTTCGCATACAATATGCGCTATACTATGATGCTGTTTTAAAAGGTCACAATTTTTCTTTACCATTTCAACCGGCTAAAAATCGGTGGCCGATTATCGGCCAGGAAAAGGATGGAAGTCTCAGAAAAAAGACAAAGAAAATCGGTCGCCGATTCTCGTCGTGTGCGGACAACCTTAGGAAATTTGTTCAGTTTCATGATCAGAATCTACAAGTTCTAATTTTCGGGAGATGTCTTTTTGCAACATATATAAGCACGTTCAAATTAGTAACAAACATCGATTTTTTAACAGATACAGTCAACCACATATCAGTTGAAACTCTTGTTTTACGAATATCACCACTACTGCAATGTGATTAGAGCGTTGGAGTTAAGTGTTTGTAATTATGTGCAAGCAAAAGAAACTTTGTAGGCGTTCTTAAGGTGTTTCTAAAAAAAAAGAAGTCAGTTAAATCACTCCGCCGTGTGAAAAAAAGAAGCAACAAGAAAACACATTACGGCTGACCAGCGGTTGACTGTACTGCAGAAAATTAAGCATCATATGTGCAATGATAAATAAAAGATAAATGTTAGCTGCAAAAAAACAGAAAAAAAAAACATGAAAAATTCTCTGAACTATTATGAGGCTTCTCTGATAACCAGGGAGCGGAATCTCATAGCAAAACAAGTAATAGAGATGGGTCACCTCCTGTATCGACTTTTTTATTGTCATAATGACGAAATGAGACATGCATAAAACAAACCTTATTGCGTTATCAAGACTCAGGAATAATAATATCTATAATATTTATAAAACTCAATCCCTTCCTTTTCGAGTGGGTTATCGGGTCGACGAACGAACCGATAAAACTCAATTATGACATATAAACTCTTTTGATAATACTGCTTTGTATTGCAGTAAAAAGTAATTAAACCGTGTTGTCAGTTTCAGTTTGATATTTCATATTGCTTGGTTATTTCACGAAAATGGCTAATCCGCAAAGAAAAACCATTTACAAATGGATAGAAAAACATAGTGAACTTATTTATAACGAAGATACTATGTCAATATATTGTTCTACATGTCAAGTTGATTTAAAACTTAAAAAACATAACGTTGAAATTCACGTTTCAAGTGACCGACATCGATTGTCTGCAGGGAGTGATTCGGTGAAAAATGACGATAACTTTTATATTGATTTAATAATATTTCTAGTATCTTGTAATATTCCATGGAAGAGACTGAATAACCCACATTTCCGTAGTTTTTTCGCAAAATATATTTGTTGTTCCTGTTCTTCGTCAAAGAAGCTTCCAGATGAGTCTTTGCTGCGTAAAGTTTATTTGAATACTGTGTACAAGCAAACAATAGAAAAAATACGACAAAAAATGACAAACAAATATATATGGATAACTATCGATGAAACCGTCAATATTATGGGTAAATGTGTTGCAAATGTCATTATTCGGGAATTAAAAAAGAATACATGTGGTAAATTTTACTTAATTGGTAGCAAAATTCTAGATAAAGTTAACGGCGAATCTATAGCCGAATTGGTTCAATACCAGTTGCAAAATTTATGGCAAAATACATATAATGAAAACGTCAATAAAGTCCTTTTATTCTGCACCGATAGTGCCGCGTACATGTTGAAAGCTGGTCGTATATTGAAAGGAATATATCCCAATTTGCGTCATATAACGTGTTTGGCACATGCATTACACAGAATTTCAGAACAAATTCGATCCGAATACACAAATGTTGATAATTTAATTTCAAACGTCAAGAAAATATTTCTGAAAGCACCTAATAGAGTTAGAGTATTTAAAGAAAAGTGCCCATTAATACCACTGCCTCCTAAACCTATAATAACCAGATGGGGTACGTGGCTGGATGCAGCTATATATTATGCAAAATATATTGATGAAATTGTTCAAGTAATTTCACAATTAAACCCAAGAGAGTCTGTAGCAATCAGAGAATCTAAAAAAAATCTTACAGATAGTAATTTAAGAAATGAATTGATGTTTATTAAAGATAATTACGTCGAAATTAGTGAAGCAATCACAAAACTTCAAAAATCAAATTTATCATTAGTGAAATCTTTTGAAATCTTTGACAATGTCCAAATAGTTATAGATTGGAGTGGATCAAACGCTGTGAAATTGAAAATGGAAAAAGTATTGGACAGAAATCCGGACTACGATACTATTCGTAATTACGCTACACAAATAGAAAAAAATGAATGTGACGCAATTGCTGAGTACTTAAAATTTGCACCAGTTACTTCATCAGAAGTAGAACGGTCCTTTTCTTTATATAAATGGGTTTTTGATGAAAAAAGAACTAATATGCAGCCAGAAAATCTAGAGAAATTACTGTGTATAATGCATTACTACAGAGAAAATGAAGAAAATGCAATTTGCACCGAAATTGATTTTGATTCTGCAATAGTTACTGGCCATCTGTAAAATACTGGCCACCTTTAAATAAATATTTTAAAAATAAAATCTCTTTGTATTCATTTAATGTCATGTAACATTATTCAACAAAGCTACGTTGCAAATTTTGTAGTACGAAATAAGTTCCCAAAAGAACCAGTTAGGTACATGTGTATAGGGGTGGATCAACTATTCTTTGCCCTCGCTGATTATTTTTTGCACAAAATAAAAATGCTAAATTTTATGTTTCTCTTGCAACATACCAGACAGGACATTTAATTGACAGGTAATTGAATTTGTCAGCGTAAAAATAAAATAAATTACTGTCAATACTGGCCATAAATAGAAAAACAAAAAGCAACAAATTACATATTCCTAGATATATTCAAATTATCACTGTCATAATACGATTGACGTTTATACATGCATTCGAGCATTTTGAGCATTATCAAATTTATCTACAGCAACGTTTGCGCTTTTTGAAAAGATGCAGAATTATAGGTCGCTTTATTCACAGTGTCAATCTGTAATCGTGAGATCAATTTTAAGGGGGAAGGCTTACAAAGAAATACTGAGAAATGGACGGCAACATCATTTGGTGAGCATTTTGTTCAACCGTCTTTATCTAAGAATGATCTATAATTTTGTTATGTTTACCTTAGTAATAATTTTGTTATTATTTTTCAGTTAGTAAATTTAAAAACACAAATTTGCAAGCTGCGTCTGCCGGTGGCAATAAAACAACAAATATATCGTTACGTTGTACAAATGATGCCATGTACCAACCGAAGTACATTGGAATATATGTACAATTGTATATATTGTGATTGTTGTGAATAATTAAATCCAATAATACTTGTACAGCATTTTTATTCATATTCCATAGGGGACGTACTGAATTGGCATTCCTATTTAGGGCTCCCGGTATATTATTATTATAGAAAAAGTGAATTTAATTTTATTTATTCCCCTCCAGCAGTTGGCACCCCCCTCCAGCATTTGGCACCCTCTTTCAACAGTTGGCACCCCCCTCCAGCAGTTGGAACCCTCCAACATTTAGCCCCTTCCAGCAGTAGGCTTTCTTCGGAGTTAACCCCCTCCAGCAGTTTAGGGCGTACGCAGCGTTACGCGGGTGCACGGCGGGGGCGCCCGCGCGGCGGACTTGTTTCATATTATCTCTATAGAGCAGCGCTGCGTTAAGCGGATCGCCCGTCGATGAGTTAATATGAAACAAGTCCGCCGTTGGTCCGCCGCGCGGGCGCCCGCGCCGTGCACCCGCTTAACGCAGCGTACGCCCTTACAACAACCATTTCGCGGACTGGTTTTAATTTAAGATAAGATTTCAAGAAACTTCAAGATTTTTATTATGTATGTATCATATTTCATTATAAGAACAAACTTCAAAATTTAATAAAATATAAAAAGTATCGATAGCTTGGAAAAGTCCACACAAAACATTGTCCCATCTCAATCATTTTTCAATTGTTTTGCTATGAGATTCCGCTCCCTGCTGATAACGATAAGTGTGAATGCAGCATTATGCAAACCATGACACACTTGGTGTCGTGCCCTACTTCTCCAGTTTCCTGCACTCAGAGGGACATTTTTGAAGGCAACCAAAAGGATATTGATGTGGCTACTTTTTTGGTTAAGCTTTCATAGACAATTTTGCCATTGACGCGAAAAGAAATAGTAGATTAGTAGCCAAGGGCTGTAAGGCTTCGAACTATAGGCGCCTTCGCTGCGCTCGTGCGCCTAAATATCTCGGGCTGCAATTGATGTTTACACCCGAGCTAAATACTCTGCTTTACATCTCGATTGTGAGGTAAGTAGGTCCTTATTACCACCAAATTGTAGGTGACCAATTAGCGCTATAGGGTAGTAATGTAGCTAGAAAAGCCCTAGGGCGGTAAGTAATTAAAACACCCGCCGCCCCGCTGCTGGAGGCGGCCATCAAGGCGGACGTTACAATTACTTACCGCCCTAGGGCTTTTCTAGCTACATTGTTACCCTAGAGCGCTAATTGGTCACCTACAAGCCCCATTTGGGGGTAATAAGGACCTACTTACCGAATATGAGAAATGTAAAAGAACTTTTCTTTCGTTGAGCAATATTTTGAATGCATAACCTCAAAAAATTTGATATAAGCATGGTGGTTCAAAAGTGGTAAAAGCCTGCATAGGGTTGGTTAAGCCTGCACCACGCGCACACTAGCGCCCTCATCAGAATTCAATTAATTTATTTGAATTGGAGACAAAAATTAAAAATTGAAGACCAATAAAGTGTTCTTTGTCAGGACAGCGTTAAACTATTACAATAAGCTTTATGTTATCTTGTTTATTCAAAATCCTTAAAACGGAATGCGGTGGCCACCAATTTTCTTCATAAGGATTTTAAATAAACTAAAGGTTATTGTAATTTCTTAGCTTAGCTAATCGTAATTGTTAAAAAAAACGCTATCCTGACAAAGAACACTTTATCGGTCTTCAATTTTTCAGTCTCCAATTCAAAGAAATTAATTAAATTCCACTTCTTACCTAGTTTGGTACAATAGATAACTTTTTAAAAGGAAGGGTTAGCCATGTGATTTGTCCCTCTCGTGGACGTAACTAAATTCTTTATCAAAAATTATTTTTAGCTTTTTCTTTACATAGATTGTACTGTCTCCCATTTTTTAGATTATTTTAGTTTGGGAGGCAGGGCTACATATACTATATGTAATTCTATATACACAAAACATCAGGCAGGGCCTCAGCATCAGGGAGGACCACGGTAACCTAGTTGGTAAAACGTCTCCGGTACTGACGGTGAAGACGCAGGTTCGAATCCTGCCTACGGTTGTGATATTTTGCGATTTTCTACTTCGTAAATTTATACAAAGCCTCTCGGGGGTGACAGAACAAATTTTCTTTGATTCTCCATACTAATTGACCGGATCAGATTTTTATTTCGTATGCAGAATCGATTTCTTTTAATTTTCAAAAATTGTAGAACAAAAGTTATTCAGTTACACAGGTGGAATTACCACCCGAGAGGTTTTGCGTATTTAGGAATATACATTGCAAATTAGCAAAGAATTTTGTTTATTTTGTATAACTAAACTTTTTTTAATGGGTGTTTCTGCTACCTAGTGGGCAATTTTAGTGTAGACAACGAAGCAGTTGACCCCGATTTTATTTGACAGGATGATAAAGAATCATGAATTAAATGTAAATTAAAAATATCCAAAAAAAATTTTACAAAAAAAAATTTTCATACATGTTTTGTATGGAAAAATTTAGTTTGTATAGAATTTTTTTTTGGATTTTTTTATAGAAGGTTTTTGTGTCTCATGTAGTTTAATACCCCTGCAAAGTTTCATCGACTGAGGATTTAATGCAGGGGTCTTCATATAAGGATCCGCTTCGTTGCCTAGACTATTTCTTTTTATGTTACAAGTGGGCACACAAGCAGGAATAATTATGTCGTATGCTGTTGCATTGTACTTACCGAGGAAGGTCTTAATCGGTGGCATAGCCTTAGTCGGCATGACTTTAACCGGCAATGCGTTGGTACTAGGACAAACCAGTCCGAGGGGTATTCCCAACTCCACCAGTTCCATCTTACGTTTCATCTCTTCAATTTCGGAGAGAGTTTTCTTTTGTAGCTCCGAGTATGATTCTGAGGAAAAAAATTTGAAACATTTTAAAAATTACACAACAGGGTATGAGATTGGATTGACACGCAGGCTTCAAAATTACCATGATAATTATCCTTACTGTTACTTATATTTATTTCATTTAGTTCCATAGCAAAGTTCAAAGTTCATCCCCTGACAAAATATGAAGTTAAACATAAATTGTGTAAGTGGTTGCAGGCTATGAAAAGTTACTGCTTACTGTATCCTAATTTCGGATCTGCATTCAGAATGTTGTGCCTTAGTTTCTATCTAATTTAATACTGTCATACTTTTGTTTGCTCTTTTGTAATTAAATTATGTATGACAATACTTCAGGCATCACTGTAGAAATGTTGTACCTACTCAACATCATTTGCGGAGGAAGATAAAAGTCACTTGTACAATTGTCAATTTATGCTACTGAGCTAAGTAACTAAACATACAGTGTCAGGTCAGTCAACCATCTGTACCAACCACCTTCAAATATATTATAATTTTATAACATAAACAAGGATGAAAGGATTGATGAAGGTTCAGGAAGCAAGGGAAGTATGTCAAGATCGTAGCAGGTGGAGAACTGTGGTCTCTGCCTACCCCGACGGGAACAAGGCGTGATGTTATGTATGTATGTATGTATAAACAAGGAGATCATATATAAAACAGAAATGAATTAAATCTTTTTGTAAGAGAACTAAATAGTTTTATGATTATTAAACTTTTTTTATTATTTTTAACCCTTACTCGTGCAAACAAAGTATTAAGTAAACTATTACATACCATTGAGGTTTTTCTTTGAGCCGCCAGGTTTAGGTGGCTTGGGCAGCTTCTTCTGGTCATCATCAGGAGGTTTCTCTTGCTTGGGAGTGGTCTTCACAGCACTCAGTCTGCCAATGAGGACTGTAGTGTCTGAAAAATTTTTGAATATCAACTTTACCTATAAAACATACATGAACATACGAAAATAAAGTATGAGTAAAAAATATTTTTAAAGTAAGCTTTTATTAGATGTAGAAAAATAATTTAGGACGTTCCAAATAAAGGCTGGGTTAAAAGTACTGAACACTGAAAATGAAAGGATTGATGAAAGTGCAGGAAGCGAGGGAAGTATACCAAAATCGTAGCAGGTGGAGGACTGCGGTCCTACCCTGACGGGAAAGAGGTGTTTTGTTATGTTTGTTGTATCAGCACTACTCTCTCACTTAAGTAACCTGAACAACTTGTACAAAACTGGATAACATTGTACAGGTGCTTACTTCCAGTACAAACGGGCTTGACAACGGTCACCGGTGGAACAGCAGCCTTCTTCTGTATGGAGAATGCTCGGAGCTTCTTCTTGGCTGTCTCCACACCTCTCAAAACAGCAGATGACGTGGATGTGGAGGGGGAATCTAACGACTGCAAAAAGAATAAGTTATATCATTGTTTCAGGACGTTCTGAATAAAGGCCAGGTTAAAAGTACCCTAAACCAACGAGCATGTATGAAAGGATTGATGAAAGTTCAGGAAGCAAGGGAAGTATTTCAAGATCGTAGCAGATGGAGAACTGTGGTCTCTGCCTACCCAACGGAACAATGCGTGATATTATGTATGTATTGTTTCATACACTAGTATACAGGGCGCAAACGAACTCTACTCTACTCCCTGACCATTAATGCGCAGAACTCAAAAAGAGAGTAGCGAGCGTGAGTGCAGCAGGTGGTGGGAGGAAAGCGAATTGTTCCGTTAACCATCAGGGCTAGTTTCAGAGGTGGTAGGGCTTTTGTGCAAAGTCCACCTGGGGAAGTACCACCCCCTTACCTATTTCTGCCATAAAGCAGCAGTGTTTACACTGCTGTGTTTTGGTTTGAAGGGTAAGGGAGCTAGTGAAATTACTGGCACATAAGATATAACATCTTAATTCTCAGGGTGGGCAACGCACTGCTGTCTTATTAACGTCAAAGTATGTCACTAATAAGACAGTGGGTGCTATAGGCGGTGGAGACCACTTACCATCAGGTGGCCCACCTGCTCGTTTGCTCACTTGTAACTTAAAAAAAAAGTTTGCTTGCACAGTGTATTAGACATGTTTAATTTATTTATTTGTTGTAATCATAGCATGTTTAAATTATCTAAGACAGTGTTTCAAAGCCTTTTTCAGCCATGAAACCTTTGGAAATCAAGCACAATAATTAAGGATGCCCAATACCCCTATACTAAAAAAAAACAGCAGTAAATCCCTAAAGCAAGCCATGCTACGTAAGTGTAGTGATTAGGAGACTATTGATATCATCTATCTATGTTTTGTTAAATGGTCCAGAGATTAGACATGCACCAGCCTCCCACAGGTCTACGGACCAAAGGTAAAGAAACACCAATCCAAGAATATGCAATGTCAATTCATAAATTTAAATGATATTACCTAATTGATATTACATGAATTATTTTTGGGAATAAAAGGCAATATTATTATAAGTAGCACTTGATATTGATGTGTGTATCAGTGAAACAATTTTGGATCAAATTTGTATCAGGTATTAGTCAAGTCTGTTTTTGAAGGCATTCATCCATAATGGTTTCCGATTTTGGTTCAGAACCCTAAAAAGATCACAATAAAATAAAAAATGTGCAAGTTTTACCACTGTATTCAAATAGTTTAGTCTGTTATGAGTGATACTAGCAGGCACCCACAGCTTCGCCTGCCTTGCGAAACACAAAACTACGTCGTCGATCCCTTAGATATCTAGGTTCTGTCCATGGTCAGCTACTTTACAAATTGGAAGGCAAGAGCCACTACAAAGGATAGAAAGCATTGAATCATCTTACCTTCGAATCATCATAGTTGCTGCCTGGTGGTGGCTCATCAGACTCTTGGCTCTCCGACCCATGTCGGTAAAGGCCGTACTCCATCTTACAAAGTAATTACAAACAAGGACACACAAGTAATACCTTAACTACATCATAGCACTTAATTTAAACACAATATGCCACTAAAACTAATAAAAAAATGGGATATAACTACTTTGATTCCTTGAAAACATAAATAATTATCATCAGCATTATCAGAAATTGTTTGACAGATTTCTAGTGTTGCCAGAAGCTTACATTGGTGGGAACAAATGTCCAATATATAAGTTACTCTATGGGAACAAAGAGTGTCACTAGCGTTTTGGTGGGAAGCTAATTCCAGCCTGCTTAGCACGCTCCCCGAGAGAAAATATATCTCGGAGAAATGTCACTTTAATTGGGGAATTATGTCATCTAATCTAATGTCAGTGGAGGAAAATGTTTGACAAATTTACAAATTACGTTTTTGATATTTTAGACAGAGATAGCTTTATACACTAATACATGTAGACATCCTTGTCTTTAAAAATGTGTCGCACTGCTCGGCTGTCAAAAAAACGTGACCATGCTTAAAGTCTTTAATCTATGGGCCTAGATAAACTGACAACTGGAGCGTGCTAGGTCGGCAGTTTGTTGCGCACATAACCTATAAAAACTGAGACAAGTTCCGAAAATTCCAAAACACGGTAAACCGCATAAAAATAATATGTATGATCAATGTACGATATATTCTTATTGTAATAGTATTATTATGCTTTTCAAGGATATTATTAAGAACTTGAGACAAAAACAGGGCCTAAGAAGTAGCAGAAAATAAATAACCAGTAATACATTTGGTGTAATGCTGTGGTGGCACGGCGCGTACAGCAGACGCGCAACAGGCGATATATCGAGCTCTGCACTGTTTTGCTTATTACACATGAGGCTAAGAATTGCAGCCGGAGCCTACAATCAAAGATTTTGTAAACTACGCTTGGGGGCGCAGCGTCTTTCTTACGTCAATGCCTACAATGAATAAAAAAAATATATTTTATGTCGCCTCAGAACTGGCCGGCTCAGATCGAAATCAGTGAGGCAGGGGGGGCTGACGTCTCCGAAGCTATTCAACCTGTACGTGGACCAGCTGATCCGTGTGCTCAGCAGCATGCATGCGGGATGTTCTATAGATGGCGTCAATGTCAATAACATCAGTTACGCGGATGATATGGTGCTGCTGAGCCCATCGGTCTGTGCCTTGGGGGAGATGCTGCGCGTCTGTGAAGCCTCTGCTAAGTCACATGGACTAAAATATAATTCAAAGAAAAGTGAGTACATGGTCTTCTCGGCGGGAAGGAGCTCTCCGGAGTACATACCACTAATTAAGCTTGATGAAACTGCCTTGCAGAGGGTCAAACAGTTTAAATATCTAGGTCATATATTAACCGAGAATTTAACAGATGATGCCAATATTGAACGGCAGCGTAAGGCACTGGCAGTTAGAAGCAACATGCTGATTCGGAGATTTGCTCGTTGTACTGATCAGGTTAAGATTGCATTGTTCAAATCTTTTTGTCAATCGTTTTACACCAGCAGTCTCTGGATCACATATAAGCAGAAAACTTACAGGGCCCTGCGCGTTCTATATAATAACTCCTTCAGGATGCTGTTGGGGCTTCCGCGCTACTGTAGCGCATCAGGTATGTTTGCGGAAGCGCGCACCGATGGCTTCCACGCCATAATGTGAAAAAAAGTGGCTGCCCTGATGAGCAGGGTGCGTGGGAGTACCAACAGCATTCTGAAGGTGATAGGCGATAAGTGCGAGTGTCCTATACAGAGTCACTGGATTGGGACTCTGATAGGGTAATTATGAATTGATTTTTATTATTGACATGATTTATTGATACTGGACTTTTTGACATTTTATGATAAAACTAACATAGGTTAAGTGGTACTAACAAATTATATTAGATAATCAAACGAACTCCAGGAGTGAAGTTCGATCGTTATTATATGAGTCGCTTCATTCGAAGATATAATAATATAACAAACCTCCCTCCCAAAAAACCAAACAATGTAACACAAGTTGTGGTTTCCACCCAAATGCAAAGTTTTGTTTATTTCCTTATTATTCCCTATTACTTCCTTTATACCCTATTATTTCCTTTATACCAGCATGTACTTGTGATACGGTTCTGTGCTGGAGTATGAGTTTTGGATGGATTGTAACTTTTAGTCGATGCTGCTTGAGCTTGGGGATAAGGCCAGAGCCTGCCTGTAACCTCACTCCCCCCCCCCATTTGACGGGTAACGAGGACCCGACCAAGGCTTCTTCTGGTGGGTTAAACGAGTTCCCGACGTTTGAAAAGATGCATCTTTGTCTCTCAATAGTTTTATTTGCTTTAACTTGTTTTATAAAAACAAGTTTTTCTTTTACAGATACTTGTACATGAAAGCGGAGAGACTGGAATTCAATTAGCAATTTAGTATCGGTGTTTTTAATAATTTACAATAAACCTGTATTAGGTGATATTTGAGAAGTATGTACTTGTCTACAGGCATGCCTTTTTTCAATATACTTAGGCGTACAAAAGTTCGACAGTGTGTCGTGAATATGATAGAGAACAAGTTTGGCGTATCAGACGTAGACGCCTAAGATGTCTAGAAGACTCCTCAGGTGTCAAGACCTTAGGTGTTGGTTGGTCCAGGGCTGGCATGATCTTTTGCCTCGTGGAAGGTTTTGTTCTCTTTAATATTACTGGCACCCAAAAATAAAATTTTGGTAGGTGTGTTATTTACAATAAAAATATTCTGGTTATGGTTAACAAACAAAAAGGCGTGTTGTGAAAACTAAAGACAATGTATCACAGACGACGCACATAGATGAACTTGATATTGTTGATTTCATTGACGATACATTTTGACGTTAAGTCACAGTTACCGCCGCCGTCGCAATTGACTCTCAGCCAATGCCGACTTTAACAATAAAAAATTGACTCTCAGTCAATAGCAATTTTAATATTTCATATTTCATTTATTCACCATTTACAGATTGTATACTTAAAACTAGTTTACAATCCACCTCTATGAGGCACACATGGCATTTATAACATTATTAAATTAAAATTAAATTATTATCATAAATTAAATTATTAAAATTAACATTAAATTTTTAAAATTAAATTGAAATTAAATTATTATTAACTTACAATTAATCATTAATCAATTTCATTATTAAATTTGTCACATAGGTATTCGTTGATATTATAGTACCCTTTTTTAATTAATAAATCTTTTAATGTAGTTTTAAATTTGTTCTCTTGAAGGTCTCGTATATACTTAGGCAGATGGTTATATATTTTAATAGCCATGTAGTAGCAACCTTTGCTGTACATGGTAAGGCGCGGAGCGTGTCGAAATGCCCATTATGAAGTTTGGGGGTATTATGATATGATAAAGAATAAAAATAGCTCAGGGTGAAATGAGAGGGCACTTCGAAAGGGATGAGTCAAAGCAAGGTTAGTTACCTGAGCAGATGTATTCGTTACGAGCAGTGCAGCTGGTAGAGGACTCGGCACCAATGGGTTCTCACAGGCTCCATCTAAAATGTTTATACAACAATGCCATCTCCATCTCTTATACATCAATCCTAAGGGGGAAGGGTCGTACCGTGGTACGACTCTTCTCCCTTTTCTCGGATCGAAACCAATATTGTTACACAAGCAGAGATGAGAAGTTAGCAAATAGTCAAATCATGATAAATACAATATGTGATGTATGGTGTAATACTGCCTCGTGTTTAACCTTGTTCAGAGTATTCGTGTAAGATGATGATATGTGACTACATAGAAGTATTCGCCGGTGCCTCATTAGTGTATATCTAAGTCCACCTGAATGATTCTCTCCTCCCTACCAATTAAGTAAGTCTACGTTCGGTAATGGTAGTAACCGATGACGAAGTTGGACATCCATGGGCGTCAATCCTGGATTCCTTAGGTTGCCGTTACCCCGACCACGGACCTCATGTCCCGGCCAGACGTAAAGACACTATATTATTATTATTATTAGTATAGGACTTTCGTGAAGCCTTCATATAAACAGCGCGTCCACACTGGACTGCATATCTCTCAATCAAATATAAGCTAGCAATAATGAAATAAACTCACAGGGAGTTTCGAGCTCGTATCAAATAAATAGTGGGTAATTCCACAAATCTTATTATCTCAGGCCTGAGAGACGCATATCATTATATTAACATATTATCCTATCAAATCGATAGTGTGTCTTCCGTAACCTCATGTACTGGTCTAGGTTCGTATTCAAGATAGTTTAAATGGAGTCAAACATGATGATGTCTGGTGTAGGTGGGTAAGTAAGGCACATGGTAAAATACATAACGCGACAAATTGAGAATTGTTAGAACCAACATACAAAAAATGGAGATGACTTAACTTCATTACTTCGGCCGTCCTCAGGAACTGGCTTGCTCCTTCACTAATTGTTACTGGATCTTCTTTGCCGGTTTGCTGGGAGAATGTAGTCGTCTGACGCTAGCTCGCATAATGGATGCATGAAGCAGGGCGGAAATCACTATCTCTATCTTTAAGTTGGCTGTTATGTACTTCCGGTGTTACCCGTTGCAAATTGACTATTTACATTTTGTACAAATGCAGTTCGCGAACGCTCGTCGCGACACTGCCGGGGCGACTAGAATAAGGTCAACAAACTTCGAGTCCACTGCCTTATTTTCTCTAAGGCCTTAGTGGCTGCTGCTCGCCGTTGCTTCTGATCAACTTCTTCATTTCCATTTTCAATATCTACTTCTTGTTCTAGTTCACTGTCTGTTACATTCTCTTTCATGTGTAAATCGCTTATATTGTCAGGAATTTCCATTGTATCAGGAGTTGTGTCTTCTTCTATGGTTTCAATATCCATTAATTCTTCTTCTAGAGTTTGTAAGGGTTTTTTTTGTTCACTTAATGGTTGAATGACTGTGTCTTCTATGTTAACTTCGGCTTCGTCTTCAACTTCAAGAGGATATAGATGTGTTATGGATCGGGTGAATTCTTTGTTATCTACTTTGACTTTAGCCGTTCTAGTCTCACCATCATTGCTAGGGATTAATGTAGTGATTCTTCCAACCTTCCACGTCTCTCGGTTTTTTATGTCATCTTTGATCTGTACGACGTCTCCAACCTTGGGAATTCTGGTGGATTTGACCCTAGGTTCCCTATGTGAATGTTGGTACCTTTCTCTTAAGCTACTTAGATATTGCCCTAGGAACATTCTTTTAAATTCCCCCAGTATTCGTTGTCCTCGTTTCCAGCTGTCGATAAGATTTTCTTTGGTAATGGTTCCTCCGGGAACAGCATGTTGAAGAGATGGGGTAATCAAGATGTTCTTTCCAAATGTTAGAAAATCTGAGGGTTTCAAGACGTATTCGATGTCAGATCCTACATAGGTTAGGGGTCTGGTATTGACTACTGCTTCCATCTCTTTGATAATGGTGTTTAATTGAGAAATTGACAATAGATGTTTTTCGATGGACCTTTTTAGGCAGTTTTTTACGATGCCGATTAGTCTTTCATAAAATCCACCATTCCATGGTGTTAATTCAGGTATGAATTTCCATCTTATCTTGTTATCTATACAATATGGGTTCGTCAATACCTCTGCGGTTAATTTAAATTGAGATGCATTATCTGTTAAGATTGTTTCAGGTATTCCTCTGGATGAGATGAATCTCCTCAGGGAGAGAAGACATTCCTCTGCTGTCAAATTCTTGACTACTTCCATGTGAATAGCTCTAACGGCTAAGCATGTGTACAAACATATCCATACTTTCTCTTCTCTACCTTCGTCATTCACAAACATTGGTCCGAAATAATCCATGCCTGTATAGGTGAAAGGTGCGCTGTAATTCGCTCGTTCTTTAGGTAAAGCTGGTGTCGGTGGAAGACGGTATGGACCTCCTCCGTGTTTGACGCATCGCGGACATTTCTTTATTATCCTCTGGACTTTTGCTTTTCCTTGGGGTATCCAATAGTTTTGACGGATTATACTAAGAGTATGTGAAGCTCCCACGTGATGGTTTTTTCCATGTACTTCTCTTATTAGTTCATCTGTAAACTCGCTGTCTCTAGGGATGAGGATAGGATGTTTTAAATCATAAGGGCATGTAGTATTCATTAAACGTCCCTTGCATCTGAGTAGACCGTCGATGTCACGAAAGAGTCCTAAATTTCTTGTTAGGTGTGTTTCTTTACCTTCTATTTCTTCTGGAAAGTATGATTGTTGCAAGCTTTGTAGTTGACTTATGAGATCCTTCGGGAGAACCTCCCCGGCGAAAAGGGATGACGTCGTCGGTAGCTCTGTTTCTAGAAGAAATTGAGGGCCAGTTAACCATTTGGTTTTTTCCTCTTTTGTGCTTTCTGGTCTTGTTGCTACATCTGCAGGATTTAATGCTGATGATATGTGTTTCATCGTGAGTTCTTTGTTCTTTTTTATTTCTTCTACTCTTCTTGAAACAAAGGGCGGTAATAGTTTCTTGGAGTTGCACCATTCTATTGCTATTTGGCTATCTGTCCATAGCGTCTGTTTTATTATCGCTGGTTGCAAGAATTTTAAAGTGTATTGGATGAGTCTGCAACCTATCAAAATGCCGAGAAGTTCTAATCTCGGAATTGTCAGTTTGTCTTTATCCTTTATCGGAACGAGTTTTGATTTGCCTATAATAAAGCTTATCTCTTTTCCATTGGTTAAGTATACAACTGCAGCATAGGCTTTGAGGGATGCATCCGTAAAGCAATGTAGATGATAGTCATTTCGTTGGGGATTCTCGAAATAACGTCTTGGTATTATTAGTTTCTCTATGTCGATGAGATCTTTAGTAATCGTTTCCCATTTGTTTGTTATTTCTTGAGGTAGTGTTGTGTCCCAAGCAGCTTTTATCATACATGTTTCTTGTAGGAGTAATTTAGCAGATAACAATGATGGGATTGTGAATCCACAAGGATCATACACTGATGCTATAATTTGTAGCATCTCTCTTTTGGTTTTGGGTTGTATGTTCGGCATTTTAAATCTTAGTTGTAAACTGTCTTCTTTAATATTCCAGTTAAGTCCTAATACTTTTACGGTATCTTCTCGATAACTATCGGGAATTTTTTCCATCAGATGTTTAGAGTTTGAACTCCATTCTCGTAGATTCATAGACATTTCTTTGAATACTCTTTTGGCTGTTTGATATAGTTCAATTGCTTCTTGATCTGTTTCTACTCCAGTGACTAGATTATCTACATATATGTCACTAGCTATTTTGTTGACTTCTTTCTTGTTTGATTTCTTCAGATGATGTTTAATGGTAGCGTTGAGTAGAAATGGACTGGATATCACTCCAAATGGCATTCTTTGGAATCGTAAGTGTAGGAGATTATCTTCTGTTATTGGCTTATTTATATCTTTGACCCATAAGAATCTGGTAACATCACGATCTTGGTCATGAAGGCCAATTTGAAGAAATGCCTTTTCTACGTCGGCGCATATGCCTATGTTGTGATATCGGAACTTCAGTAGCAGGCCAGTGAGTTCTTCTAACATGATTGGTCCACGGAATAAGCATTCGTTCAGGGATTTGTTGTTTCCTGTCTTCGATGACCCATCGTATACAATTCGGAGTTGTTTATTCTGGCACTTGACTCCGTGATGAGGCAAATAATGTGTAATATGATTAGACGTATCTCTCCTTTGCTGAGCAGGTACTTCCTCGATAATTTCCTTTTGTATTTGTTCTCTAATCATCTGGTCGTATTGTTGTAGTGTAGAAGTGTCTAGGCGTTTCAGGAGACTAGATAGACGTCCGAATGCTAATCCCTGATTTTGGTTAAGAGCTGGTGGATATTCGATCCATGGCCATGATACATAGTATCGATTCGCGATTAATTTTGTAGTATCATTGAAGTGTTTTAGTGCTTCTTCTTGACGGTCTTCTTTAGGTGAGTCCGTTATTCCGATTGATTCAAGGCTCCATAGGTCCTTAACGTTATAGTCATTTATAGGTAGATCCGGTTGGTTGAGATTAACTTCTAAGTTCGTTTGGAAGTATGTGATCATGGTTAAGTTATTTGTTGGTTTTGATTCAGTTTTCCCACTCAAAATCCAACCTAAATCGGATTTAATCAAATATAGATTTTGTTCAATCTTTATCTTTTCCGTAGAGATTAGAGTGAAATAGTAATCATTTCCGACAAGAATATCTACTTGATCTTGAAGTGATCCATCATCAGCTAAGTCAGATTTGAACATCTTTTCAACTTTTATATTAGGGTATGGTACACTATTTGTTATTTTCGGAACGACGTTGGCTTCCATGGTCATGAATTGACCGGTTTTCAATAAAACTTGAATTTGCACAAGTGGGCTTTCAATTACTTGCGGTGTTTCAGCTCCGAATGTAAATATAGTTAGTTTGGTGTCTTCTTTCACTTCTAGGTGCAAGTCTTCGGCTACTCTTTTCGTGATGTACGTCCTCTGACTTCCAGAATCTAGGAGGATGCGATAGGTTGAATGACGTTTGCTGTTTTTGTTCTTCTTGATCTTAGCGATAGCTGTTTGTAGGATGGTTGCATTTCTTTCGTTGATGTGAAACGTTTTAGACTGAGTTTCTCTTTTTACACCTCGTGTAGGACATAATGCTCTGTTATGTTTCCCATAAATTTTACAGTGATAACAATTGGTTTTCTTTCGGCATTGAGTAACGGTATGACCCAATCTGAGGCATGAAAAACATCTATTGATCAAACGTGATTGTCTTTGAGTGATTGTCTTATATTTTTCACAATTTTCGTTGAAGTGATTACCATTGCAAAAGATGCATTGAAATAATTTTCTTCTTTTAGGCTCGGGTCCTTCTTTATTCTCCCTTTCAGTGGTTTTTTGGGTTCCATTGGCATTTTCGTATCTCCTTTTTTGCGATCCTTGGTTAAAGTGATTTCTCCTGTAGTCATTAGCTTGTCCTGGATTAAAGGAGAATCGTCCTGTCAGTCTAGCTGCCCCTGGTTGGAATGAGAACCGTCTATTGTTGTTTGAAGATTCGTGATTAAAGAAGGCTCTTCTATTATCATGTGAAGTTCGCTGGTTGTGGAAGATTGGTTGATTCTCACAGGATTGTCCTTGATTAGAAAAGAATTGTCCTGTATTGTTAGTTATTCTTCGATATCTGTAGGGGTTTGGATTGAAATTAAATAGTCCTTTCCTATTTCCAGTGGATTGCTGTGGTTGATTGCGTTCTTCCTTGGATGCAGTGTTACTCTGTTTATTGCTGACATGAAGTGCTTCTGTTGTGTAATTTCCATTCTGGTTGTTCTGGTTTTTATGCGTAGCTCGGTTGGCTTCTTCCCTAGCTGAAATGATGTTTTGCAACTCCTTTCGAATGTCATCGACAGTATTTTCCCTGATTTTCATCTTCATTTCATAGACTAAGTCCTCGGGAAATTTTTCTAATATGAGAAAACGAAGGTAGCTGTGTGTGGTATCTTCTCCTAAAGAGGCCAATATTCTCAAATGGCGGTCTATATCATCGAGGGCTCGACGGCACGTAGTAATATCCTTTCCTGCTGGTGGTATTTTATTGAGTGCAGAATAATGGGCGTCGATTAATTTACTAAGGCTTCCATAACGTTCTTTTAAGGAAGATATGGCTATATCATAATTGGCGTTGGTTGATTCTAATCCTTCTATTACTTGAAGTGCTGTACCTTGAAGAACAGTCTTGAGGTATAAGAGTTTGTTAACATTAGACAGATTTCTGTTGTGAACATTGGATTCAAATTGGTCCCAGAATTGGTACCATTGCAGGATGTTTCCATCAAAGGTGGGTAGAGACAGTTTGGGTAATTTTCCAGATACTACTTTGTCATCTTCCTTGCTCATGGTGGGTCTCTTAATCTTAAACTTCGCTTCACAGAGTACTTCTTCTGCTTCTAGTTGAATTGCAGAAATTTCCGAAACTTCATCAGGATCAGGGTTATTCACATATTTGAAATAATTGTTAAGATCTTCTTTCAATTTCCCCAGATAACTCTCTAGTTTAGCAGTAGAAGTCTCGTATTCTAATAAATTGTCTTCGGATGGACCTCGAAATTTGTCGACCAAATCAGATTTTAGTTCGTTTATTTTAATTACAGTTAAGTGCAGAACTCGCAAGAGGCATTCCTCCATCTTGGGGTGTCCTGTAAAGATGCAAAAAATTCCTAAATGAATATGAAATCAACCAACTGACATTGATGGTTTATCATGAAAATGTCAGCAAGTTGGTCCAAACATTCATTTATATTCAGCATCCTTGATGATACAAAGGTTGTGTAGGTAATTGTTTAGATTATCTAGATTAATAAAGGGAATTAAATGTTTGAATCGCTATTCAAAAGAAATTTTTTTTCCAAATATAGTTAGGTATGAGTAACCACTTCATAATGTTGTTCCGCTTCGCTATACATATCATAGTTAAGAAAAAAAATAAAAGGGGGATGAGTGAAATAAAGGAAAACAGGGTTTTTTATTATTCAACACATTCAAGAAAAGAAAAATTTTTTCAGAAGGATAATTGACCTGGCAACACTGTACTAAAGGTCCTTCAACTTTATTTCAGTACATATGTAACTCCGAATATTATTTCACAATTTTTATTTAATGATACTTGTATTATTTTAGATGTTGGTGCGCGTAGACCGGAGGCAGGAGTGTTGTGTTGGATCTGCTTCGCTAAATCTTCATGAAATGAGAGTCCTCCGTCCACTTCACTGATGTTCGATAGGGCGCGGTGACTAATATAGTCGAGTGGTACATGTGGTGTTTCAAGACCGTACCTTGCAGGGTTGCGCATCACTGGGTTGAGCATTTTTCGAGATGCGTGTGGATGCGTTGCGTTATACTGGGTTGAACATTTCTCGTTTGCACATTAATAGGTAAAACATTACAAAATGATACATTCATAATCACAATTTACTAACAAAAACATAATCTTCATGTAATCAGATCACTAAGAATTTAGTATTGTGAACTGAATCACATTCATTTTTTATTTACACAGCACTAAGTATTTGATACACTGACCACTGCACAAGTTTACCACCTCTACTCGTCACTAATTTAAAAGAAACTTTTCAAATCATGAGTGTATAGGTCAAGTAAAATAAATAGACCTACATTGGTATAATAGTATAAATTGGTATAATGATGTGTATCACCGCACAAAAAAAAATAAAAGGAAAAGTTTGCTTCACAGGAAAATGTTTCAAACTGTATTTGTAAATTCTTTCACCTGCGCCTGAATTTATTTTGTTTTATTTGGTATTATTACCCTTTATAAAGAACAACATTATGAAGCTAGAAAATTGAAGTAAAAGTTTAAAATAATTTTATAAGAGTAGATGACAAACAATTAAAATTTAATTGTAATGTGATCGCTTTCTTCACTCGCATTGTAAATTATACAAGAGTAAAGTACAATATATTTTTGTATTATAATTCTGATTCAAAGATAAATTATGATTTGAGATAAGGTTAATTACAATACAAGGTTGGAAATGTTTGTTGTTTAATTGGTTTTGTTGGTAAATTAATGTTTTTTAATGTTTATTTGTTGGTCATTTCACAAAAATCACTAAAGGTTAGTTTACTATCATTTAATTTGTGGCTAAAGGGTCACCTAGCAATAGGATATTGATAAGGTTAGGCGATTAAATAAAAACAAATAGTTATTATGTGGCAGTTGTCTCTCTTGCTCTGCCCGAGTAAAACTTTAGCTCATGAAGATCCTTTTGTCTTGCCATCTATGAGCGTCCGATGAATTGAGTTTTTCTAGTGTAAATGGGAGTAGAACAATATTAATCAGATGAAAGTTTGCTTTCCTAGTTTTAAAGAGAGAAAAGGAATGAGAGAAAGCAAGAAAGAAATTTGAAATTAACTATTGAAGAAATTCTCTGATAATAGTATTCTTTCTGCTGGCTCTATGGACTTTTATTTCAAAATTTTACTGAGAATTTTCTTGTCAAACTGATCATATCAAATTGTAAATTCAAAGACCTATTATCTATTGGTTTCAAAGGGAAATTGTTGAAGAAAGTGATGACTGTGTCTCCATAGGTGTATGGTGAAATTATGATTAAGTTTTCTGCTCCCTTTCCTTGTTGTTGGGGGAAAGTAGAACCAAATAAGTAACTAGTCGGTATAGAGATCTCTTTTCTTAGATAATTCATAGGAAGGCAAGAGAGACTGTGCCGTTTTCTAACAGAGAGAGTACTTCAATGCTTGATATTTGTCTATCCGGTATTTGGGCACGGAAAGTGTTCAACAAGTGTTCACCGAGGTTTGTATAGATGGGAAAGTTGTAAACCTCTTTGTTGTGATTCATAACGCACGTCCCTGACGTTTTTACTTCTTAATAGTCTCATTTTTGTACTCCACCTTTTAACTAACTAAATAGAACGAATAAAGTTGTTGTACATACCAAATAGGTTTACACCGCTATCTAAATGGATCAATTACACTTTCACACACCACCGAATGAATGCACCGAATGTTTTTAATTACTAGGAGAAGAGTTTTCTAGTTTTTTCAGTAATCTTTAGTATAAATTACAACTCACGACGCCATTTGTGGAAAAAAGGGTACTGCCAACATGACGACACGAATGACAGCCAAACTTCATTATTTTACTTGTGATCCGTCTTGCCTTGCAATAAGGTTCACAGGTATAAGAAATGGCGGGAACTACTATCACTGCGTGTATGATTGAGTATCTTATTCGCGATAATATTAAGAATTATTGATTTGTTGCTAAGAAATTTCACGAAAAATTAATTTTCCTTCTTTTACAGGTTTTGTTCACTAGTTATCTGATAAAATGGACTTCCTTTGAAAACAAGCTATGCACGACATGTACTTATTACCGGCTTGCGAATTATTGCAAATGGCGGCTGGAGTCCTTTCACCCCGACCGCGCACCATTTCCTAAATTATGTTATCACATTAATTTGGAAGCGGTTTTTTGATGAATTTGACACGATATTGGTTTAAAAATAATCATTTAGTCCTTCGGGAGGATAGATCACGTACCATCTAGCAATAATATGGATGTGTCTTCATCTCATTGAGAATAAAAGTGTATCTTAACGCCATCTATCTTTGAATGTTTGAATATGCGCTTTCTTAGGTTATGTACCAGAAAGAAAAAGTTTGATAGCTATCTGTTTGAATAACATTCTAGGATTCTTTTTAAATATCGAACAGGTTAATTTAAATATAAATTTGTAGATAAGACTGTAATCATGATGTGATTTTAATATTCCATTGTTTTTCAACTTCCTTTCAAAGCAAAAAAGGAAACGAAACATACTTATAAAACGTTGCTTGTTTCTATGATAAATATTAACTACACAGCCAAAGTAGGGTGTGCTGACTAGTTTGTTGATGCAATAAATGATGATAAATTTCATTTCTTTGGTGTTGTCTTGTAAATAGTATTTCTGTTCTGTATGATTTATGTGTTTTAAGTAGAATGATGAATATCACGTTTAAATAAATAGATAACATTTATGAACACCCATCGATGCCCATCCTGTACCCAACTTTACTTTGCTCTGCTGAAAGTCTAGATCATTTCTCAGCTATCTTCACCATGTCGAAATGCCCATTATGAAGTTTGGGGGTATTATGATATGATAAAGAATAAAAATAGCTCAGGGTGAAATGAGAGGGCACTTCGAAAGGGATGAGTCAAAGCAAGGTTAGTTACCTGAGCAGATGTATTCGTTACGAGCAGTGCAGCTGGTAGAGGACTCGGCACCAATGGGTTCTCACAGGCTCCATCTAAAATGTTTATACAACAATGCCATCTCCATCTCTTATACATCAATCCTAAGGGGGAAGGGTCGTACCGTGGTACGACTCTTCTCCCTTTTCTCGGATCGAAACCAATATTGTTACACAAGCAGAGATGAGAAGTTAGCAAATAGTCAAATCATGATAAATACAATATGTGATGTATGGTGTAATACTGCCTCGTGTTTAACCTTGTTCAGAGTATTCGTGTAAGATGATGATATGTGACTACATAGAAGTATTCGCCGGTGCCTCATTAGTGTATATCTAAGTCCACCTGAATGATTCTCTCCTCCCTACCAATTAAGTAAGTCTACGTTCGGTAATGGTAGTAACCGATGACGAAGTTGGACATCCATGGGCGTCAATCCTGGATTCCTTAGGTTGCCGTTACCCCGACCACGGACCTCATGTCCCGGCCAGACGTAAAGACACTATATTATTATTATTATTAGTATAGGACTTTCGTGAAGCCTTCATATAAACAGCGCGTCCACACTGGACTGCATATCTCTCAATCAAATATAAGCTAGCAATAATGAAATAAACTCACAGGGAGTTTCGAGCTCGTATCAAATAAATAGTGGGTAATTCCACAAATCTTATTATCTCAGGCCTGAGAGACGCATATCATTATATTAACATATTATCCTATCAAATCGATAGTGTGTCTTCCGTAACCTCATGTACTGGTCTAGGTTCGTATTCAAGATAGTTTAAATGGAGTCAAACATGATGATGTCTGGTGTAGGTGGGTAAGTAAGGCACATGGTAAAATACATAACGCGACAAATTGAGAATTGTTAGAACCAACATACAAAAAATGGAGATGACTTAACTTCATTACTTCGGCCGTCCTCAGGAACTGGCTTGCTCCTTCACTAATTGTTACTGGATCTTCTTTGCCGGTTTGCTGGGAGAATGTAGTCGTCTGACGCTAGCTCGCATAATGGATGCATGAAGCAGGGCGGAAATCACTATCTCTATCTTTAAGTTGGCTGTTATGTACTTCCGGTGTTACCCGTTGCAAATTGACTATTTACATTTTGTACAAATGCAGTTCGCGAACGCTCGTCGCGACAGAGCGGGGGGCTGTAATTGTTCGTCTCGTCGGGTTTTGTATCGTCGATCGTTATTGTCGCCAACGAATGGGAAGTAGTGTGGGTGTCTTCGGATAAAAACGCACAGCTCCAAAATGTACACACTTGCAACCGTAAGTATTTTTAAAGCCGTGAAAAGTGGGCGACATGTGTCCCTAGGTGGTGTCTGCGTAATTATGCGAATACAGCGTTTTTGCAGGACTGATACAGCACTAATATCAGTGGAGTTACCCCAGAGTACAATGCCGTATCTTATCCACGCCGCTGCATAACTGTGATAGGCTGTGAGTGCGCACTCTTCGTTTGTACATTTACGTAGTTCACGTAGTGCAAATGAAAATCGACTTAATTTGCTAGTTACTGATTCAATGTGGTATTTCCATGTCATATTACTGTCTAAGATTATGCCAAGCAGCGAAAAGGAAGTTACTTCTTCTAATACTATATTTTCAAATGTAATTTTGAGTGGCAAAGGAAGTTTTTGGTGCGGATGAAATTGCATTATTTTAGTTTTTTGCAAATTTAAAATAAGTCCGATTTTTTCAAGGAACGACTTTATTTTATTTAGGGCTTCGGTTATAGCACTGTAGATCTCATTTATATTGTCAGGATCGCAAGTAAACATTACAGTTGCATCGTCTGCAAACATAATGATCTTTTGAGTTACAGCAGAAGGCAAGTTATTTATGTAGCTCAAGAACAGTAGGCAGCCTAAAACGCTGCCTTGTGGTATGGAACCGTTAATTGTTTGGGGGGATGAAGAAGTTTCAGTAACCTCCTTCTTCTTTTCATTGTAATGTGAGAGTTGTACTGTCTGTTTCCTGTCTCGTAGGTAAGACTTTATCCATTCGTAAGCAGTACCACGAATTCCTTGTTGGTATAATATTTCTAGTAATATTTGGTGACATACGCGATCATATGCTTTCGACATATCCATAAAAACTACAATAGGTATTTTATTATTATTAAGGGCATTAAGAATTTCTAAAGAACAATTGAATATCGCATATTGTAATCATTATTTGGCCTTGACTCGCAGTTAACGCCGTTACGATTGACTCACAGTCGATTCCGACGTAAAAATAGATAACTTGTATTTTTAAGCATGATTTATGCTGATATGGTTTGACATAACTCGCAGTTAAGCCGTCGTTATTGACTCGCAGTCAATCCCGACAACCAACAGATAGTTTGGTGTTAACTCGCAGTTAACACCGTCGTTATTGGCTCGCAGCCAATCCCGACAGACAATAGATAGTTGAATCACAGTTAAAATATATTCAGATGGCGACTTTTGTTTATATTATTTGGCCATAACTCGCAGTTAAGGCCGTCGCAATTGACTCGCAGTCAATCCCGACATAATAATAGATAGGCAAGTTTAAACATCACGTATTTTCGATGATATGTGGCGTAAGCTCGCAGTAAATACCGTCGCAATTGACTCGCAGTCAATCCCGACAAGCAATAGATACTTGGTAACTCACAGTTCATATCTATGTAGATATCGCGTATTGTCAATAATATTTGGTCTTAACTCACAGTTAACGCCGTCGCAATTGACTCGCAGTTAATCCCGACATAATAATAGATAGACAATCGCATTCCATCATATCCATTCACGTAACACATCGTAAATAATATGGCGGTAACTCGAAGTTACTGCCGTCGCAATTGACTCGCAGTCCATTCTGACGTAAGTTGTTCTATGATTCACTTGGTAATAAATGTTTAAAACACAAAAAAATATTTCATTTTTTACTTACCCTCGTAACTTTCGCCATTAGACGAAAAAACATGTAACACACGTCATACACAATTACACACGTATACTTAATATGTCGGTAACGTTTAATTTTGTTACTTTCCTTTATTTTAACTTTGTTTGTCGGAAGGCAAGAAAAGATAAAATTGTATGACGTAAACGAAGGCTAAAATTTTTAAGCCTGTGTAGGTGTTAATGAACTTTTGTATTAATTAACTACAAAAATTTAACACCCCCCTAGTCCTGTGTTTTGTAGATTACAAGAAGGCGTTTGACTGCGTTGTGTGGAGCAGACTCTGGCAAGTGTTAACGGCAATGGGTGTGCCACAACATCTCGTGTGTCTAATTGGAAACTTATATTGCAACAGCAAAGGCGCGGTAAAAGTGGAACAAACTTTGTCTGAAGTGTTTGCTTTTGAAAAGGGAGTGCGTCAAGGTTGCATTCTCTCTCCAATACTTTACAACATCTATGGTGAATACATTTTGAGAAAAGCCCTAGAAGATTGGGAAGGAGGCATCAAACTTGGCGGAAACCGTATTGCAAACCTTCGATACGCCGACGATACCACACTTTTGGCTAAAACGCCGAACGAGATGGCGGAGCTTTTGAGACGCGTTGAATCCGTCAGTTCAGAGTTTGGGCTGTCTATAAACCGATCCAAGACGAAAGTCATGTTTGTAGATAGATCAGGTATACTCGATAGAGACGGGGTTTTGCGAGACCTAGAAGTGGTTGACGATTTCGTTTACTTAGGGTCACTGATAACATCTAACGGAAGCTGCGAGAAAGAGATTCGTCGCCGCATCGCTATGGCTAAGAATGCGATGTCACAGCTAGCGAAGATATGGAAGGACAGAAATATTTACCGCAGAACCAAAATAAATCTGGTACAAACACTAGTGCACTCCATTTTCTTCTATGGTTCCGAGACGTGGACCATCAAAGCAGCAGATATAAAACGCATTGACGCATTTGAAATGTGGTGTTGGCGACGTATGCTGTTGGTACCGTGGACGGCCCGCCGGACAAACGAATCTATTCTGCAGGTCATAGGAACCCGAGACAGACTGTCGGCGTTAGTGACTCGTAGGACCCTCCGCTACTTTGGTCACATCAGCAGGAAAATGCCGGATAACCTAGAACGAAATATCTTGCTAGGGAGAGTAGAGGGTACAAGACTTCGTGGACGAAGACCAACGCGTTGGATGGACCAAATTACGAGCGCCCTTAATATGTCCTTCCAGGATGCTCTCAGACTGGCGCAAGACAGAAGTACCTGGCGATCAACAATTTTAGCCAAGACGGCACCTGTCATTGTGGGTCACGATCCTCAGAACTGAGGGAGCGACTAAGAAGAAGAAGAACTACAAAAAAAAATTAAAAGTTTCAAAATCTCTCGATTAGTGTTCTAACATTTGTCGGAATTATCATTAAACAAAATGTCATTATATGGTGAACAGGTTTACGTCTATCTTATTAAACCATCATTTTGGTAAAAGTTTTGGGTGCGACCGATAGGTCATAATCATGGTCGTTACGTTATCATGTTACGTTTTTATATACAAGACAAGTAACTGTAGGTATCGGGCCGCAAGATAGGCCGTAATAAACACTTCAATTTTTTTAGCAAAATTAAGAATAGAACATGTGGGTAATCTTGAAAATTTTTACTTTCTTAGAAAGAATTAATAATCAAAACAACACTTACTGAAAAGTTTTGAATCCAGTACGATTACACTAACACACGGAGCGAAAACTTATTTTATCGAAAATAATTTTAAATATTTGTACTTTAACTTGTATATTACAACTTCAGGTATAATCTACCTACTTTTTATTGAACATTGCGCTTCGGCATTGGACGCGTGCGTTCACTGCCCCGCACGAAAAAGGAATGAAGCGAATGTCAGCTACAGTGGTGAAGTGAACAAGGACGGAAACGGAAATCGTTTTAAATAAGAGAATCAAATTAATTACTCTTAAATGCGTGCATCGTCTGCCTGGCGAATTGAGGACTACTACTTGTAAACAAACTATATCTGAAGAATGAAGCAACGAAATATAATGATTCTTATCTGAAATATCGCATAGGAAACGTATGTGTAAGGTACCTCGAAACTTGGCTCATTGACAGGGATAAGGTCAATAAGTAAAAATAAAAATACGAATTTTTTTTCGGTTGCAAATAATAAAGTTAAAAAATAATTTTGTTTTTGTCAAATATCGATTAGCCGTATGGCAGAATTAAATGTAGCCATGGCCAGTCTTAACAAAAGAAAACTGACAACTGTCCTAAGTAGTCTGTGGTCGGTTTATACAGCTGATAGTTTTTTTTATGATAGGCAATGACTAATCATCACATTCTGCCATACGAACTATCGATATTTGACGAAAACGATTTATTTTTAAAAACTTCGTCATTTATGGCCGAAAAAACAATTGGTATTTTTTATTTATCTTTAACGATCCTGTTCCTGTTTATGAGCCAAGTTTCAAGGTACCTTACATATAAGTTTCCTTTGCGAATTGAATAGACGCGACCGGAAAAAAAAAAACAAAATTTTGACAGGTGGAGAAAATGTTTGTGTCAATTTTGCCCGTGTTTTCCAAAAAACTGGGCCATCAAGGGTAACATGCCCTGTTGTCTAAAAAGAGACGAAGTATGTGAATGGGCATGTAAGGGACGATTCGTTGCCAAAAGGATCGAAAATCGTCCCTTTTTGGTCAATCTGGCAACTCCGTTTAGACCCGCTTGACGTTTTGCCTGTCTTTTGTCTATGATTTTGATTTATTTGAAGAGGGATAGATTTATATGAAATCCATAAGTGGGAACGACACAGACAAGTTTCAATCTATCAATTATTTACTCTTATTTTTTGTAGTTATATGGGCTGCCCCTAATAAAGTACCGAATACACGGTCGCCAACCTAACATATATACTAAGTAATCTGTGCAACCAAGCGCCGACAGAGGTGACCTTGGTTGGCAACCGCACAGATTATAAACTGACGTTTCTTGCCTTTCCCGGTAATTAAAAACAAAAGAAGACAACGAAATTGATAATTTTGTGACAAAGAAGATATGAAAAGTCTTCTAAGCAGTGATTGAGTATATTCATGTTTTGAACCGAACTACAAAAGACAAGAACTGTCAGTGTCAACTGTCATTTTTAACCGATGAAAAATAAAACGGAGGAGGTTCTCAAGTCAACGCGTATATTTTTTTTTTGTATCACCATATCGTGTTTTTTAATCTATTTCAATGCTTGTTGTCAACAAGTCGGCGACCGTCGTGTAGTTGAAACGGACCCAAATGGTTGCAAACCAAGGTGACCTCTGTCGGGAGCTTGTCACCGACCGTGTATCCGGTGTTTTAATTTTCGATAAGTTTTGTATTTAGTGACTAAACTTTTTATAACTGATAGTGGACGGTGGGTAGCCCCCATTTACGTAAGAGAAGCAAGCGCCCCCTGGCGTAGTTTCCAAAATGTTTGGTAGCCCCTTAAGGGCCCCATACAAAGCCCTGCCTGCAGGGCGCTGCTTGCAGTGCGCACTGCCAATCGTACCGTGTGTGGTGTTGCAGGGCCGATGTAACGGCGATTTTGTCGGCCCTGCATGCCCACACAAAGTACGATTGGCAGTGGCACTGCAAGCAGGGCCCTGCAGGCAGGGCTTTGTATGGGCCGTTTTAACATGCTACTCTGGAACAGCAAATTCACTAGCGCTACTAGGGGGGGCTACCTGCAATCCACTAGCGCCCTCTTCAGTTAAAAAAATATTACTCGCTAAATACAAAACTTATAAATAATCCGGAAAGACAGATTGAAGTAAAGTTATCTTTATAATAAAGTTCACTGCAGTAACAGATAGAATAACTGCTAAAATTGGCCGTTTTTGTGTCTGTAATTACAGTGAACTATATTTTTCAGAATGTATAGGTTCTAAATAACTAGGATACCTTTACTTCAATCTGGTTTTCCGGATTTCCGATAAGTTTTGTACATATTTGGCGAGCAATATTTTTTTTACTGAGCGCTAGTGGACTGCAGGTAGCCCTACTCCATACTAGATGGCGCTGTTTGCAGTTAAGTTAGAAATGGATCGTACATAAGTACTAGTTTCTCCTGTACTCACTCCTGTACGCTACTGCGTCGTGGAATAGAGAAATAAAAACGACTTCATTTGGTATTTTGTTACATTTTATGTATTTACCCATCAATAGAATTCATTAAGCTGACGACAGGCACTTAACATATAAAACACTCATTTTCATGGCGTCAATTTC
Source organism: Athrips mouffetella (assembly GCA_947532105.1). Lineage (NCBI taxonomy): Eukaryota > Metazoa > Arthropoda > Insecta > Lepidoptera > Gelechiidae > Athrips > Athrips mouffetella. Next base: position 16,546,822 of record OX383981.1, read on the forward strand.
ACGATAGGATTTGCTGCCAGTGTTGCCACAGTTACGACACTTTTTACCGCGGGATTTTAAAATTTTCCCTAGGTAAAAAGTTTTTTAGGAAAATGGACTAATATGAACAAAAGTGTTTGTTCTGTGTCTGGGTCTTATTTATCTATTTATGTATGTATATCAGTCTTGTCTCCGTAGTACAGTCAGCGTCAAATTCATATGATCGTCTATCGTAGTCAAATCTGTAGTACACCAGTTCAATTTCATATACGCGATTAGAATTGTCATATATTTGTAAGCACCCAAGGTGTTCAAAATGTCTTGACGACAAAGTTTCCAATATTATGATCGCGGTCGACAGCGTCAAATTGATGTGCATGTCTATAGTAGTCAAAATTATCTGAAGTAAACAAGATCTAGATTACTTCAAATCATTTTGACTAGGTACTATATAGTCACTCACATCAATTTGACGGTGACGGCCGAGAATATAATATTGGAAATTATGTTGACAAGATATTTTGAACACTTTGGGTGCTTACATGCGTATATGAAATTGAACTTGTTTATTACAGATCATTTTGACTACGATAGACGCTCATATGAATTTTACGCTGACTGTACTACGGACACAGAGACTGATATACATACATAAATAGATAAAAAAGACCCAGACCCAGAACAAACACTTTTGTTCATCACACAAATGTTTGCTTTGGGCGGGGGTCCAACCCGCGGCCCACGGCGTGAAAGGCAGGCTTGTTACCAACCACACCAAAGGGCGTATTAATCATACATCAGCAGATTTAAAAAAAATACTTATCGCAACTGGGTCATGACACTTATGACTCATGATTGACAGATTGATTGGCTTTTAAAAATGACTGAAGCAAATTCTATCGTGTAACAAAAGCCTAAGACACAAAAATTCGATATCTTTAGTGTCATATTTTCATACAAATCATACTCTTCTATATACAAATTACAACAAAAAAAATAAACTACTTACTGTAGTGCTTAAGAATTATAATTTTGTGATTTCCGCTTAGAAAATGCACCCTGTTTGTGAGTTACAGTCAAGCTTAAAGTAAACACTTTTATTTTCATCAACAATGTCACAAGTTATAAGGGCGTCCGGCAAAACTCGCGCGGGCGACCGCACGCGTGCGAAATAGTATGAAAAAGCCCGTCACACGCTCCCGGCGCGGCGGTATACGGCGTACAAAATAACTCTGTCTGTGATCGTTAATGCGCAAAAGTCTAAAAATGAGTCGCGGGGCTGAGCGCGGAATGTGGGGTGAGGCGAGCGCATCGTTGATTGGCTCTCCGCCTGTCACCTATGCGCAGAAAATAACCGTCATAGACAGACTTGTTCTGAACGCTATACGCTGTTCATACTATTTAAAAGGCGTGCGGGCGCCCGCGCGAGTTTTAGCGAACGCCCTAAGTATGTCATATTCTCAAAATGTTGCATTCGCATAATGGTTAATGTCATGCCCGAAAGCAAAGATGTGGGGTCTTACTACAAAAAAGTTAGACATCTGTTGAACACTTGATCAAGAAATAGCACAAAACAACTAGGCTACGTCAGTTGATGCGCAGAAGTCGTCATAAGAAAATAAGTTATTTTTGACTTCTGCGCATCATAGCCAGAGTTATTTTGTACGATTTTTTTAAACAACTGTTCAACAGATGTCTAATTTTTTTGTAGTAAGACGGCTTATATTAAAATGTTACGTATTTAAAAAAAACAGGAATAATAGGGCGTAAATCTGAAATTGAACCACTTTCAATCAAAAACTATACTGAAATAAAAGATGTGCAATCAGCTGACGCAGTTTTTATATGAAAAGTAGTTCAGTTTCACTCATAGACATGTGTATGTATAAGTATTAAAGTTTTACATGAACCGTGAGTGCAAGCGCAAGAAAACTATGAGGCGCGTTTTGTATAGCCTGGCTCAACTTTTGACTTTATGAGTATTGTCATTATGCGAAACTGACATTATACGAACGTGAATGTCAAAATTAAAAAAAAAACAATTTGGACATGAGACAACATGAAAGTAAAAGAATCGAATGACTTTCAAAATGTAAATATGCTTTCTTTTTATTTATCTTACGGCATATACTATATTTTTTTTATGGTCGATACTCGGACCATAAACTGAACATACCTTTAGAAACATAACTTTGGGGTTATCATTTTGTTAACAAATCGCGACGATATTTCGTAAACTCCATTTCCATTTTTATATCACACACTGTCATAAAACTGAACAACTTTACCCAAATACAAAAAAAAATCGATCTTACATACAAAAAGTGCTCATGTTTGTATAGCATGTCGAGTATTTTTTTCGTATTCCGACATGTTTCTTAGTAAAAGTTGTTCAGTTTCATGTACAGAATCACCTCTTAAAATATCTGGGAAGATAAAATTATAAGGGTGTATGTCAAAAAATTTGATGAATTTGGCTTCCAATAAAATTTGTGTGACGGCCAAATCGTAAAAAAAAATGCCTTTGGGAAAGTTGTTCAGTTCTATGCTTAAAAATAAATAACATACACAGTCGCAAAAACTAACCCAGCATTCAGGATTATTTTATTAAAAAGTTAAGAAAGCATTTAAAAGCGAAACAAATTATAAAAAATGTTTTATGTATTAGATTAAGTTAATTTATAAACGTCTATTAAAGACGCCTTTATTATACAAATTAACTTTAATTTTGTGATTTCCAAAAATCAATCTTACAACCAATTCTACTAACACAAAAAAGAAAAATATATATACAAGGTGTAAGGGACAGCCTTCCGAATACTGAAAGGGCATGGTTACGTTGACTGATCATGATCAGTCAACGTAACTGAACAACTTTCAGAGAGTAAAAACTTTCCGGAAATGAAAAAAAAAAAATCGGCCTCTTCATACAAAATTGAAAACATGATTGGACAGTTTGTATGGAGAGCCCGATTTTTTTTTTTCATTTCCGGAAAGTTTTATTTTCTGAAAGTTGTTCTTTTATGTTGACTGTTTTTTTTAATTGTCAATGGGCTTACTCTTGACCTCGATCTAGTCTTGAGGACAGAGATGAGGTCGACAATGAAACGAGCTTGCCCAGAAGAAGCCTATTCACTCGCGACTTGAATAGATTCGGGTCATATGAACTCGGGAACACAGACGCATGATCATGCCTTTCAGTATTTGCCAACCTGTCCCGTACACCCTAGAAAGCGCAATTGATATGATTCTTTATTCTCAATGCGCACAGCCAAGGAGTGGAACTCCCTCCCTCCCTGCCGATCTTTTCCCCGTACAATAGACTCTATCAGACTCAGTGGCGTGCACAGAGATTTTAGGCAGGGTATGCACATTTTTTCTCCAATTTATATGGATGTTATATAAAGATATCCTGCTGTGAGGAAAATATTCACTGTTTTGGAACGCGACCCTAATAGGTCCATGATATCCAAAGATTGATTACTTTGCGCTAATTAATAAAATATTAAAATAAATTTAATTTAAGTATTATTTCATGTTGTATTCTTTACGTATTTTTACTGATTAAATTTTTTTGAATCGAATCAACGCGCTTATATTTCTTCAGATTTTGTTCGTGCTACAAAACTTCGTCGTAAAAACTGCTATATCGGTTTTACATTCGAAACAATGATGGTCAATTCGACTAAACAAGTCGACTCTCTATTCAACAACTAAGCTATACTTTGACCGCTTCTCAATTCGGACGGGTCGCACTAGCTTCTGCAAGCGCTACACACGCATACATTTTCACGCACACAGATAAACTTTTGCTGTGTACTACACGAGACTTCACGCGATGCTTTGTATGAAAAATAAGCAGGGCTTAGTACTGCTTTTGCGCACGGGACGCCGCCGCCGTAGTTGCAGAGCGCTGCGGGGCTTCACGCGAGTGTTCACCGCTAAGCATAGATGGCACGTAACTAAATATATACGGGAAGCCAACTCAAAGACATTTTAACTAGGATTTTTCATTTTACGGGAGTTATTATAGTAAAGTTCACATTATCATTTTTATTTAAGGGCACGTTTGTATTGATCGTCTGGAACCACAGGGTATGCAGAGCTTTTTTGCATGTATGGAGTGCACGCCACTGCAATAGAGGGTGTTAGAGATGGGGTACCGAAAACTGAAAGGGTGTGCTCAGTCAAGAAAACTGAACAACTTTCACAAAGAAACGTTTTTGGGAAATAAAAAAAAATTACCTCTCCATGTTCGACGAGTGTGAGCAATTTGTATGGAGGTTTCATTTCCCAAAAAATTTTTTTTTGGGAAAGTTGTTCAGTTTCGTTAACTGAGCTAACTACTAACTAACACTGGATGTTTTCAAGGCTAGAGTGAACAGACATTATCTTCGATCCTATCGTCAGTTAACACCAGCCGGGCTAAGATGCGCACCGCGACTGTAACTTTTTATAACGAGAAGACATAACCGGTCCAGTCTATGAAGACTCGCCAAGTCGCGGTGCGTACAAGGTGATATCGGGGTCAAAGGCTCACAGTTCACAAAAAAAAAACCCGTTTCATCATCGAGCATAATGACTTGAAAAAAAAAAAAACTTTTTCAAAAGTTAATATTATTCCTACGTAACGGAAATATAAAAAAAATAACAATCAAACTTTACGAATTATTATCACTATAACATAAAGTTTCGAGTCCACCGAAGAATCGAAGCGGCAAGCGAGAAGAATAACAACCAACTTTGTTTTCGGAACCAACAGTTTTACGTGCCTTCCGAAGCACGGAAAGAAAAAAGGCTCTATTTTTATATCACTACTCACCCAGGGTTTATTAATAATAAAGCGTTTTTATGCCACTGTTATATTTGGTGTAAATAAAATTCTAAGCACTCTTTTAGCCTGTTACCTAGACCATCAAACTGAACAACTTTTTAAGGAACATAAATAAAATAACGAAAATACAATAAAAATACCTCTTATAATGCGCAATCAGCTGCAGATGCAGTTTCTATGGGAATTTGATTTTTTTTTGTATTTCGACTTTTGTTCCTTAGGAAAATTTGTATAGTTTCACGGTCTGTTGCACCTTGTATATTGCTCTATGCTATTTATTACTTACTTACTTTCTTTGTGTGTTACGCGAAAAACAAAAAAAAAATGTAATTTTTCTTACATTTGAACTCAATTGTGAATACGCCTTTACCCTTTGCTTAAATGACTTACTGCATTCTCAACGCGGACTAACTATAGTAAATATTTTCTCAAGCCATATAATTCGCTAAGCTAAATAAATAGAAATGATTTGTTTATATTTTTAACTGAAAATTTAGACTATTTTAAGAAACTAATTTGTTTTTTTCCCCCTAAACTATTATTATTAATTTTATATTATTATTTTAAGTTTTAAAGTTGATGACGTCATTTCACAATAGACGATGAAACGAACGTTACATAGTGCCACAGTGAAACGAACGTGCTTCGACACAGATGTGTCAATCAAACTTGAAACGTCAAATCGAATCATTTGACAGGAAGAGCACAGAGAATAAAAGTTTTTCTATTGTTTTGTTTTTACTTGTGGAATGACGTCACTCAGTGGTCAAATGAATGTCACAACTGCCGCAGCATTTTTGAATATATTACCGCAATCAAATTACTTTTCTAGTCGAAAATAAAAAAATATGGTATGATGTAAAAATATCTCGAAATGGTTTCTGTATTTTAGTGTGTTATATCATATTTAGCTTGGCCAATTGGTAGGTTTCTCCTAGCCCGCCCCTTTTTTTCTTCTCAAACAGATTTGGTAGACACGCAACCACAACGAAGACAACAATTTATTTGAAAAGAACTAAACTAAAATATTTTTTATCGTAATTTTATTTACATCGAGCGATTTAAAGGTGGGAATCAATGTTTTAGGTGTCTTTTTTGTATCATTATAATTTTCATTAACAGTCGTCACGTTTTCAAGCGATTGGGAGAAAACCGGGTTTTAAATAGCGCAATTTTTTTAAGCTATAACTTTGGTTAACAACTTTTACTAAGCCACCAGCAAAATCGATCCTTGGACTCGATTCTTGAAAATCACCGGGTGATAAAATATCACTAGACTTTAAAAATTAACATTGTCCCTTATAAACTGTTGAAAGGTAAATCAGAGTACATGAAAATTAACAATCAAAGACTGCTTTATATTTAACGAATACTCGACTTGCGGGGGCACGGCAGTGCACTTTTGAAAAGAACAATCTGTGATTTTGAATTTTTTGAGTGATATTTTATCACCCGGTGATATTCAAGAATTGACTCCCTGGTGAAAGAAAGTTATGACATTGCAAATGTTAGGAAATGTATGAATTACTTGACATCGTCATGATTTCAACTCTTGTGTCTAAAAAATAAGTGAAAATAATATATGCGACGACAAAAAGTATATCAGGGTGTTCGTTTTTGAAAAAACAATATATTTGAACACCGTGTATATGACATACGTTTATTATTCTTATTGTTTGCAAACCATTTTTGGGCTTTCTAAAGTCACCAGGAGTAGGTAGAAAGCGTTTCAATTTTTGAGTGCAAGCAAAAATGAGTTTGGTGGTGATCAGGCGGTAGTGCCCGCGATAGTACACTTGCTTTTGGCGCTATTTCCACTCTAATTTTGCTCCAATAAATCATCACATAATCAGATCTCAAAAAACGAAATAAAATAAAAAAAATACATTTTTTATTTTATTTTTTTATAAATACAAAAAACAATTATTAGAAAAAATATAACTGTCCAGATTTGGAACAACAGCACACGTATTTTTTTAAATTCAGTTCTGACGCTTTGAAGGTAGCAAAAACTGTAGATAGATAACCGCTTGCTAAATTAAAAATACTTCAAAAATAACATTTGATATTTTGAACTTTGAAATATTTGCGAACAGGGCCATGGCTCAGTTGGAAGAGTGTAGGTACACTGGTTCAAATCCGTATCAGTATTTTCCTCCGCTTTTTGTTAATCAATTAGCCAAGTGATTTTAGTTTTGTTTTAAATTTATGCTATTTTTTTTTTCTTCTATTACACCAAAAACAACAAACAAACCTAACATAATTAATGTAATTTTTTGTATTGACATTTAAATTTTATGCAACATTTGACATTTGCATGATTTTTTTATAATAAATCTATATGTATGAGACAAATTATCCGGATGACATCAACTTATGTACGACATTTGATGCGAATAAATTATTTCATTTACTTTAATTTCAACAATGTTATTAAACAATAATATACACCCATATTTTTTTATCACTTCGGATATTCTAAGAGGTGGTCGTGTCTATGAAACTGAACAACTTTTCCCAAGGAACATAGATCGAAATACGAAAAAACCGGCCAAGTGCGAGTCGGACTCGCGCACTGAGGGTTCCGTACCACCACATAAACATAATTGTATTAGTTGAAATTTCAGTAAGTTAATGTGCTAGATTTTTTGAGTCCGACACGCGCTTGACCAAATTTTATTATTTGTTGTTATTTTATAGCTTATGCACTATAAACATACCAATTTTCAAGTTTATGTGTTCCCGTTTTTAAATAGAACTAAAACAAAAATCGCCTCAGCGACCATCCAACTTGACCCCTCTCTTATATGAATGTTCTTGAAACGGGAGCTCACCACAATTGGTTACCATTAGTTGTGAGAAAAGTTGTAATATTTAATGATTTCAGACTTTTCCCATTATTTGTACTGTGAGACCTAGCTTCTTGCCAAATTTAATAATTTTAGGTCAACGGTTGCATTTTTGAATAAATGTATGGAGATGAGGACATAAAATGCCATATCTTTTGATTGCGTCGTTGTAAAAAATTTAAATTTTCAGATCTTGTGTGGTTCATGGATCCTAATATATGGTATTAATTTCAACCTGATACCTTTAAAGGGTCTTGACAGGCAGACAGACAGACGGACAACAAAGTGATCCTATAAGGGTTCCGTTTTTTTCTTTTGAGGTACGGAACCCTAAAAAGAAATTTATACTTCCCATACAAACCGCATCAGCTGACAGCACATTTTGTAAGGGAGGTAAATACACAGTAAAACATTTTTTTTTTCGGTTTTCGACCTATGTTCCTAATGAAAGGTTGTTCAGTTACAAAAATTTAACGTTATATTTCACTGGGTCATTAATTTGTGACAACGAAGCTGTGACTGTCAATACGGCGAACCAGTTTTAGGAAATAGTCTAGGCAACGAAGCGGATCGTTGTATGAAGACCCCTGCATTAAATCCTCAGTCGTTGAAACTTTGCTGGGGTATTACACTATATGAGACAAATCTTCTATTAAAAAATCCAAAAAAATCGGTACTTATAATTTTTCCATACAAAACTTACAAAAAATTTATCAATTTTTTTTGTATTTTTTTTTTTTTGGTATTTTGAATTTACATTTAATTCATGATTCTTTATCATCCTGTCAAATAAAATCTGCCTGAGAGAATTATGTTGGGGTCAACTGCTTCGTTGCGTACACTAAAAGGCTTTGCGTAAGTTCGTCAATGTCGAGCACTACTTATGGAATAATGTAGCTTGATAATACAGAGTTATGCGCAAGAGCAGGACGGAGCGATACTTGTCTCTGTCGCTCTAATATCTTACGCTTCGCTCCGTACTGCGGGCTTAGCACGCTGCCCGAGAGAAAATATATCTCTGAGAAATGTCACCTTATTTGAGGAATTATGTCATCTAATTTATCACCTCTAAACGCGAAGAAATGTCAGTGGAAGAAAATGTTTAGCAACACCACAAATAATGTTTTTGAATCACATGTAGCCGTCCTTGTCTTTCAAAATATGTGGCACTGCTCAGCTGTCAAAAAAAAAAACGCGACCATGCTTAAAGTCTGGCAACACTGGTTCTTTAATCTATGGGCCTAGATAAACTGACAACTGCAGCGTGCTAAGCCTGCTGCAACAACACTGCAGTCATTCAAATCAAGTTTATCGTTACTATGCTTATGTTTAGTCTATGGTTTGAAAATACTCTTGGATTTTTTATACCTTACGGATTATGTCTGCACTACGGCTATTGTGCCTGCACAATTTGAACAATACATTTGACAAATGACTTGAATTTTTATGCGGGACATAAATGCTGTTGAAAATCGAGTGTATACTGCTATTTTTAGTTAATTTTTTTGCTGATTAACACAAAGATACAGCTAATGAACAGAAAGTACTAGTTTTTGGTTTAATATTGCCTTTGTGGGTGTGCGATCTATACTGTAGTACTTTCGGTGCATTAACTGTATCTTCGTATTAATCAGCGAAAAATTTAACTAAAAACAGTAGTATATACTCGTTTTTCAACGGCATTTTATGTCACGCATAAGAATGCAAGTCATTTGAATTTAATATAGAAAAAGGATCGCCTTAAGTCGAAATAATATAGCCAGATTAGAATGCCAGCACTGTGAGAGCAAGTCGGAGCGATGCGTAAGATATTGGAGCGACAAAGACACGTATCGCTCCCTCCTGCTCTCGCGCATAGCTCTCTCTGTCCTGTTGTCATTTCAATCAAGGTACAAAATTTCTAAAGTTACTTTTATTAGCAGTTGTGCACGAAATTATAGCGATGCTATTGAGAATTGGCAATAGTATATATTTTTGTAAAGATATGTGATGTCGCAAGATTTTTATAAATATGCATAAGTTTGTTCATATGGTGGAAAAAAAAAAGAAATTTTTATATAATATTCTATTCCTATATTTTTCATTATGTACATTTAACAGATTTGCCAATTCAAAAATACCATCACTAAGGCCAGGAAGGTATAGAATCCACAACATAGATTGGTCCTTGCTAGATATATATATAAAATATATATTGTTATACAACGTGTACCGGAAATGTGTGATAATACTAAAGGATGTGAATCTGCCCATGAAACTGACCAACTTTTCCCAAGGAACATAGGTCGTGTACACGACGACGTGTATATTATTAAGTTTTTAGTAATAGAAATCCAAACTAGATGGCGTTGTACGCCTTTTGCATTTCGCTGTAACGCGGTATAGAGATTTTTTCCTGTTTAATGACGCCCCAGCGAATTTGCTTAATAAACTGTTACCTGTTCACACCGTGAATCGCATTTGGTGGTTTTATTTTATATTACCCTTTATCCCGGTACACCTTGGAGTCCAGAGCACGGTCGTGTTCAGGTCGATATACGAAAAACCAAATTTGACCTCTTATACAAAATGCTCAGCTGATGCAGTTTCTATGGTAAGTCAAAAATTTATTTTGTTCTATGAATTATGTTCCTTGGGAAAAGTTGTTCAGTTTCATGAGCAGATTCACACCCTTTAGTATTATCACACCTTTCCATTACTCGTTGTATAGGGTGTTAGGGACAGATAGGCAAACATTTAAACGGCATGATCAGTCAACGAAACTGAACAACTTCTCACAAGAAACATCACTTAAGGGTCCTTTGGAGCTGAGACATCCCATACAAATTAACTTTTGCGATAACTTTTAAACTACAAAACACATTATGATAGAATTTTTTACATACAATGGGCTAAGATGTATCAAGGTTTAAAATACGTTTTTAATTAAAATCAACTAATCAATATAAAGATAGAGCTAGTTGATATTTTTTATAGAAAATATAACATCGCTTTATCTTTATATTGATTAATTGTTTTCAATTAAAAACCTGTTCCAAACCTTGATACATCTTATCCAATTGTGTGTAAAAAAAATTTACAAAATGTGTTTAGGAGTTATCTCAAAAGTTAATTCGTTTGGGAAGTCACAGCTCCAGGGGGCGAGCGGCTTAAGGCGATTCGTTTTCTATACTAAATTCAAATGACTCTCATTCTTATGCAGGACATAAAATGCTGTTGAAATTCGAGTGTATACTGCCATTTTTAGTATAAATTTCGCTGAATACTAAGATACAGCTAATGCACCGAAAGTACTGCAGTATAATCGCACACCCACAATGGTAATATTGAACCAAAAATTGATAATAAAAACTAGTACTTTCGGTGCATTAGATGTATCTTTAATCAGCGAAAAATATAAGTAAAAATACTAACGTTTTTCAACAGCATTTTATGTCACGCATGAGAATGCAAGTAATATGAATTTAGTATAGAAAACGGATCGCCTTAAAGTGCGTTGGAACTTACAAAAATATTGTAAGTTCCACTAACAGTTACCCAAAGTTGTTCAGTTAACTTATCATGCCTTTTTTAAGTTTTGCCAACCTGGCCTTACACCCGATATAGTTCGTTTGTCTAAAGCTACATCATCTAACGTTTATTCTTACTTACTGTTTATTAATTTACATTAATATATCATTTTATGTATTTTAAGGATCTTCCCGAGACGCTGCTTCGCTGTCTTCATACCCTTTTTCAGTCTTATATCTGTAAAAAAAAATATATATTTAGCGCGATTTATAGCGGGCCCCGTGTGGTGCCGGCAAAAAATAGTACCAACCCATACATACCCGTGGTTGTCATAAGAGGCGACTAAGGGTTATAAACTGGAGGATGGGCAGCAGCATCCACCTTTGTATCTTACATCTTACTGCGGTCACCTACAACCGCGGTCCATGGTGCCAGCCGTAACGCTAACAAGCGAGGTGACTATGGTACTTCCCCTCTACATTTTTCCAGCAAAAGCTAGAATTTCTGGAGGGAGCTCTCTGTCCTAGTATAATTCGTCGTTTGACATTATGCCTTGGCATTCAACAAAATGCCGAGAAATATTTAAATCGTCTTTTTACATAATTCGCGGCATTTCAAAAAACGGCGCGTAATTTATTTCTGGCCGTAAGTAGCCGTTGTGGTCGTAAGGTAACCTAACCCAACCTAACCGATCCCGATATCGGTTTACCGTGGCTAACGAACCTAAAATGCACCAGTGATATAAACCCGTTTACAATCTGCCGGCGCCGTTCTACAATTTGCCGACCGTTTACAGTTTTCCCGCCGTTTGTAAACGGTGAATTATACCATTTGCCTGCAACACCTGAAATACTTAGGTTTTGTTGATGACTTCGGAGAGTGTGCCCAAGAGCTCCATGAGCTTATTCCGCCATCCCCTTCTACCATCGGGAATCGAGACGCACCGCAGGATATCACCCATATTTGGTTGATATTCCACACATCCGCACAAAGCGCTTTGAAACATCCTTTATAATGCGCACAGCTAAGGAGTGGAATTCTTTGCCTGCGTCTGTGTTCCCGAGCTCTTATAACCCGAATCTATTTAAATCGCGAGTGAATAGGCTTCTTCTGGGCAAGCTCGTTCCATCGTCAAGGTCAAGAGTAAGCCCATACATAGTAAAAAAAAAGACTAATAAAGAAGGATAAGAAACTTACTCTTGCTATTGGAGGTAGCCGGCGACGCGGGCGGCGGCGGTCGTCTGCTTTTGGTTGCGAGCACTGCGCGCTTTGCATTCTGAAACAACACAAACATATACCAGATATAGAGTAGATATACTGGGTTGGTTCTGGACCTCTAGACAATATTTTTTATACAGACAAATGAAACTATACAAAGAAAACCTAACGCCGCCAGCATCAGTTGAATTCGTATGAGACGACCAGAATTTTTCTAGTTTTTCAACCCCTGTTTCTCTGGGAAAATAATTATTGTTACAAGGGGTTTAAAAATGGGTCTGCAATGGAGTATAGAGAGCCGTCTTTGCTCATACGATTGCCATCATTCTTAAGGTTTGCTCCATCAAAAGATTTCCAAACCAAGGGTTATTCTAAGGGAGTATTCACCCGGTTCCAGATATATAAGGGATATTCTGGAACCGGGTGACAAAGGAAACTGTGGATGAGAAACATTCAGGCAGAGATTTTTTGGAATGGGATATTCTGTAATTTAACTTTGATATTTGAAATATTCTAGGAAAGGGATATTTCGAAACCAGGAGATAATTTCGGAAAGGGACATTCTAGGAGAGGGATATTTTGGAAACGGTAGACAATTTAGGACAGGGACATTTTAGGAGGGATATTTTGGAAACGGTAGACAATTTAAGAAAGGGACATTCTAGGAGAGTGACATTTTGGAATCGGTAGACAAGATATTTTGGAATAAAGAGATAATTTGAGAAAGGGACATTCTAGGAGAGGAATATTTCGAAACCAGGAGATAATTTGGGAAAGGGACATTCTAGAAGAGGAATATTTTGGAAACAGTAGATAATTTAGGTCAGGGACATTCTAGGAGAGGGATATTTTGCAAACAGTAGACATTTTAGGACAGGGACATTTTAGGAGAGGGATATTTTTGAAACGGTAGACAATTTAGGAAAGGGACATTCTAGGAGAGAGATTTTTTGGAAACGGTAGACAATTTAGGAAAGGGAAATTCTAGGAAAATATGAATATTTCGGGACTGGGAGATAATTTGAGAAAGGGGCTTTCTAGAAGAGGGATATTATGGAAACAGTAGATAATACAGGACAGGAATATTTTGGAAACAGTAGACAATTTAGGAGAGGGATATTCTACATGGTTTTTTGGAAACGGTGGACAATTTAGGAAAGGGACATTCATAATTTGATGTCCCTTTACATTGTAGGAGAGGGATATCTTGAAAACGGTAGAAAATTTAGAAAAGGGACATGTTTATAGAAGAATACTTTGGGATCGGGACATAACTTTGAGAGAAACAATCTTGGAGATGATGATATTTTGGAATCGGGTGATAATTTGTTAGAGGGATATTTTGGAAATGGGTGGTAATTTGGGAGACAGATGTTTTGGAAAGGAATATTTTGGAATTGGAATATTGATATAATTTGGGAAAGAAATATCCTCAGACAGCAATATTTTCGAACCGGGAAACTGTTGCTGTCTGTGGATATTTTGAGAGAGGACCTGTATAATATAAGGAATCAATTAGTATCCGGGAGACATTATGGAAAAGAGACCACTAATTTGGCATTGGGCGACACTGACTAACCAGTGTGTTATGGTGGTTAGCCTGCCGCGCCGGCGCAGCAATATGTGCACTATGGCAGCGGCGTGTAGAGCTGCGCGCACACATTGATCTGGGCCAGCGACCGCGTCGGACCTCGCAGGTGGGACCGGCTGACCTGGAGACATGTACTGACCTGTACAGTATGATGGTTGTCTCCGCCCCGCGCCGGCGCGTGGCTGTGAGTGTGAGTGTGAGTGTGCGCGTGCTTGTCGCTACTAGCGGCGGCGTGTAGCGCAGCCCGCACACACTCGCGCCGCACGTTGGCGCGCGCCGGCCCGCGCAGGCGCGGCACGAGGCGGCCGAGGCGCGCGCGCGGGGACCACGACTCGTCTCTGGGGGAATTACACCCATTAGCAATTTGCCACGAGTATCTTAAACAATCAAGCCACGCAACGAAAAATGACTTAAATAACACAACCAGAAAAATGCTAAAGAATAAAAACTATCAAGCACTGTAAGTAATAATACTCGTAGCTAATTAAAAACGTAAAATTAAAAAGATAAACAAAAACCACAAATAAGGAAACTTGGATGTAGTTAACAAAAAGTACATTTAAAAACAGACACTAGGATATTATACAGACAAAAAGTTATTTTGAAATGGAATATTTTAGGAAGGGGCTTTCTGGACATATAAGAAAGGGTATATAAACCCTGAAAGATGTGATTCCACCCATGAAACTGAACAACTTTCCCTAAGGAACATAGGTCAAAATAATATAAACAAAATTTAACCTCCCACACAAAATGCGTGATCAGCTGATTCAGTTTCTATGTGAGGTCAAAAAATTTTTTTCGTATTTCGACCTATGTTCTTATCTTATCTTATTACGTGGGGCTGAGATCCTTGTTGGACCTCAGAGCACTTCGACCCTATGGGATCTTTTGTGCTTCCCATGCCTTATTGCTCCTGTGATCTTCCGCTGTCTCCGAATATGCTCGTTATGAGCTGCGATGTAGATTTCAGCGGAAGGAGCCTGTAGTCTTCTGGTGTCGGATAAGCCTGACCCAGAATCTTCATTCGCTTGTTAGACAAAGCGTCGCATGTGCACATAAGGTGCTCCATGCGTTCGCTTTCTTCACCACATGCTCTGCAGGTAGTTGTATCTGACAGACCCATTTTGTGTAGATGTTCTCTAGTGCCAAAGTGGCCGGTGAAAGCACCTACAATATTACGGGTCTGGTGCCTGCTTAGGTTTCTTAGGTGTTTAAAGTAACCTACTTTTGTGGTCCCTAGAAATTTTTTGACCTATGTTCCTTGGGGAAAGTTGTTCAGTTTCATGGGCAGAATCACATCTTTCAGGGTTTATATACCCTTTCTTATATGTCCAGAAAGCCCTTTCCTAAAATATTCCATTTCAAAATAACTTTTTGTCTGTATAATATCCTAGTGTCTGTTTTTAAATGTACTTTTTGTTAACTACATCCAAGTGGACATTTTGGGAACGGTTCATTTTGGAAAAGAGGTATTTTGAGAAGTGGAGCTTTTGGGAAGGGTTCATTTTGGAAAAGAGGTATTTTGAGAAGTGGAGCTTTTGGGAAGGGTTCATTTTGGAAAGGAGGTATTTTGAGAAGTGGACCTTTAGGGAAGGGTACATTTTTGGAAAAGAGGTGTTTTGAGAAGTGGAGCTTTTGGGAAGGGTTCATTTTGGAAAGGAGGTATTTTGAGAAGTGGACCTTTAGGGAAGGGTTCATTTTGGAAAGGAGGAATTATGAGAAGTGGACCTTTTGGGAAGGGTACATTTTGGAAAGGAGGTATTTTGAGAAGCGGACCTTTAGGGAAGGGTACATTTTGGAAAAGAAGTATTTTGAGAAGCGGATCTTTAGGGAAGGGTACATTTTGGAAAAGAGGTATTTTGAGATGTGGACATTTTGGGAACGGTTCATTTTAAAAAAGAGGTATTTTGAGAAGTGGAGCTTTTGGGAAGGGTTCATTTTGGAAAGGAGATATTTGGAGAAGTGGACCTTTAGGGAAGGGTTCATTTTTGGAAAAGAGGTATAGAAGTGGAACTTTTGGGAAGGGTTCATTTGGGAAAGGAGGTATTTTGAGAAGTGGACCTTTAGGGAAGGGTACATTTTGGAAAGGAAGTATTTGACGGATCTTTTAGTAAGAGACATTTTCGCAAAGGATTTTATGGGAAGGGAATACTTTGAGACAGGAATTTTTTGAGAAAAGAGCCTTTTGGGAGCATATTGGGAAAGACACATTTTCCTTACTTATCGCTCTTGGCGCGTGAATCATGCCGAGCGCGCGGATTTCGTCGCCGCTGCGTCGTCCACTCCTCGTCCTCATCTGAACTCATCTCCAGCGACGGATACACTGCCGACAAACAAACAAACCATCAAATCGTGAATTTTCAACCGTTTAAAATCCGAAGCCACCAACAGCTATAATAAGGTACCCACTCATATTGAAAGTTTACTGTTAGATCA
The DNA here is from genome assembly GCA_947532105.1 of Athrips mouffetella. NCBI lineage: Eukaryota > Metazoa > Arthropoda > Insecta > Lepidoptera > Gelechiidae > Athrips > Athrips mouffetella. Next base: position 16,563,242 of record OX383981.1, read on the forward strand.
ATTCAAAACTGTTATCAAGCAGATTATAAAAAAAGGTTATTATTATGTATGTTTTCAGATTTACCTAAATAAAAATATTTTTAATTTTAATTTTTTTTTTAAGATATAAAATATCAGATTATCTAAAAGAGAAAAATCCATGGGATTACGCAACGGTTCTAACAGGCTAATTCAAAATTCAAATTGACTTATGTTTATTATATCAACCCTGTACATTCAAACATATTTTTCTCAAACATGCTTGGAAATTCAATCATTATTTTGACAACAACCTTCTTAGAGCAAAATCGAAGTATCAGTACTGGTAAAAAACATGCGAGCAGCGGCCGGGAAAGTTAGTATGAAAATCCATTTCTTCCATGCCAGACGGTCGGGAAAACTACTATGAAAACTCATTTCTGTCATCTAATTTCAAAATGGAACCAGCTTTTTCTCCAAAGCATGGTAACCAAGGAGATGGCAACCAATGAGGTCACACATCGTTTATTTCGCGCAAGACCGTAAATAATTTCCCTAATTTGAAATGCCTTGATAAACTCTAATAAAGTAAATTATAATTATTTGTGTTATTAGGAATCCAATATTATTTCATAATTAACAAATTTTATTCTTTAATTCTATAAATTTGATTAAGATTTTGTTTTTATTCTATATTTATTAATCACTATAATAGGTTCAAGAATAGGCACCCCGAACATCATTCTTTATTAAAAGTTATTAGCGGGAATATCATATACTTATTGTATTTAATTTAGTGCAATTTAGGTTGTAATTGTGAATAAAATTAATAAGTCAATGGAATTTAGAAATAGTGCCTCAAATATCATGTATGTCATGATTATTTAAAATCTTATACTTTTTCAGTGGCAAAAAGTGAGAGACTGAGTAATTTATGCGACTGTAAGTAATTTATGTAAGAATTTGAATATCCGCGCATTTTTTGAGAAAAGCACTATACAAGCCTTGGCCGAAACCAGGTATTGATGGAGTCACGTATGTGGGCCTCGGCTGACGCCTCTGCCCACATTATCATGTTCGTCCCTCAATACCCGTTTTTTCGGCCGCTGCAGTAATGTACTATAAAAGAGCGCGTGGGTTTTTATTGTCGCTTCTTTTTTTCCCACCATGGCGTCACTTTGTTTGTGAAGCGATGTAGTTTAGCTGACGTCATTAAGGTGATCTGTTTTCCATACAAAAATTCAAATGACTTGCATTCTTACGCGGGACATGAAATTCTGTTGAAAAATGAGCGAATACTGCTATTTTTAGTTAAATTTTTCGCTAATTAATACAAAAATACAGTTAATGTACTGAAAGTACTATTTTTGTTAGCAATGTTGGTTCAATATTACGATTGTGGGCGTGCGGTCAAAACTGTACGGTTGTGCTTTGTGTCCATGTGTGAGTGAGCGTACTCATGTAAACACGGACTGACGAGAGTAATTGACTTTAGTGGACATATGGAGATATATTTCTTATCGAAATTGTTGTTAGGCGTTGAAGTTGCACGATGAAATTTACGCGAATCATTTTTTTTGCACATATATACTCGTAGTTGGTACTTATTGCATTAAAAAATAAAACCTTATATTTGCAGCAGTGGCTCCATCTAGTTGCGTTCGGGGCTAAGCTGGCCGTCACAGATCACCTTAAGAGATTTTAATTAATATCCAACAATGAATAAACTATTTTGAGTTTGACAGCTTCCGTGGTCTAGTTAAAAAATCCTTTAAATAGTTAAAAGTAGTTAAAAAACAAAAATCCTTTTGTGCGACCTCCCCAGTTTCGTTACCTGATTGTCCGAAAAGTAAGATTGTGCTTCGGAAGGCATTGGTCTCGACTATTACCCGGTCGCTTAATGAGTCATGTCAGAGGCCTTTGGCGGCTCTACAACTCTGACATGAGGGGTTGCGAGGTCGGTCATCGACCTTGCAATCCACACATATGATAATGATTTTGTGTGATTCTTCACACGATAACAAGCAAGCAAGCTGGTAAGGGGTCTCTATGAAAACTATAAAAAGATTGATACAACACCACATTTCTTAGTTGGTTCAGATCTTTGATATAAACCGTTCTGGTCTACTACAACTATGGAAGTCTTTGGTGTACAAGACAGAACGATATACGTCTCTGTCGCTCCAATATCCTACGCATCGCTCCGTCCTGCTCTCACGCTGCTGTCATTCTAATTCACCTGTACCGAAAACTGAAAGGGCGTGCTCAGTCAACGAAACTGAACAACTTTCCCAAAGAAACATATGTAAGAAATTTGACCTCTCCATACAAACTATTCGACCAGACTGGGCAATTTGTATGGAGAGGTCATAATTTTTTTTTTCATTTCCCAACATTGTTTCTTTGGGAAAGTTGTTCAGTTTCGTTGACTGAGCACGCCCTTTCTGTTTTCGGTACACCGTCCCTTATAACCTTTATTTATAATATTGTCGTGTTTTTGAGGAGGATATAATTCGAAAACAAGCAATGTTCCGTATAGTAAATTTCGTCGAAACCGTTAGAGCCGTTTTCGAGAATATTACAAATATGCCATAGCTTAGAGAACGATAAAACGTTTAAAAATATAGATAAACGATAAAAAAGAACGTTACACTACAAAAAAAATAATATAAAATTCATGAAAGAAAATAAAGCAGGAGTTTTTTTAAATATAGTTTTTGTGTTCCATTATACCTAGTTACTGGAACATCCTTATGGCACGCAATTAACACCCTCTATAATTTATTCATATTACGATTCTTTGATCACTATTATTACGACTGTAGTTACCTCAGAGTAAAAAACTATAGAGTCCGTCATATACATATTCTGTATCAGCTAGTAAAGCGTGAAGCGTCTCACTGTCGCCCATTCTAGGCGGTCAAAAAACTCAGTTAAGTTTTACAAAAATCAAGATATCTTTAAAAATCGAATGTTTTAGTATAAACTTTGTTTGCGAAAGTGAAAATATATAGTTTTTTACTTGTGAATTGATCATTAATACTAAGAACGGAAGCGTAAATAATCCGTAATAGCCATTTTATGCGTGATTTTTAACACCGTTTTTTTCCTGAATGGTAAGTGTTTTCACCAGAAAAACTGTGGTAGTAGCATTTATTAGTCCCATGTCACATATTTCTCAGAGAGAAAGATAAAAAATTTACGTTTTTAGGATTTGAAAAAATTTCCATACATTTTAGTATGGAGGGCCCTAGCAAGAAAGTGCTACGCTTATGGCTCCCTCCTTAGCAGTAAGAGCTGCTACTAAAACCTCCTTGGTAGTTACCGTATTCCTCATCCCTGTGCACCTCCTTGATGACGTCATCTTCATCCGAAGGCTCTTCATCCGCACTGCTCGCTAAAGCCGCCTTTCTCGACCGCGACCTACTACTGCTCGGCGTGTTACTGAAAACAACAACTTTTTATTGTAATCTGAACACCTATAATAGCAGGATGGAGACAATCTAGCCGGTCAAAATAGAAAACTAATATGGAGTTGGTTAAGAAAAAGCATGTTAAATACTATTGGAAATAGACGAGGAAAGACGTAATATCAGGGCCCTGAGTCAAGTGGCTTTCTACAATCGCAAACGCCAGTAGAATAGAATAAAACTCTATGGATTTGACATAATCTGTCACGTGACATTTCGTTAGCTAATGTCAATCCCATACATTTTCATTCTATTCTACTGGCGTTTACGATTGTAGAAAGCAACTTGACTCAGGGCCCTGATACGAAAGACGAATTCCTAAACACCATTATCGAGGTAAAGGTTAAAGAAAGGAGAGGTAGAGAATGGTCATGCTAAGATTAGGCGAACATCGTGTCGAATCAGAAAGTCAAGGATGTTGCAAAGGATAGGGCGTGAAAGTTACTCCACCGATACGAGCCACAGTAGTGAACATGTGTATATAATCTATAAAATCGAATGTTCTTTCTTATGGTTGTGTGTATCGTTCGCTTTTATTCAGAATCTCCACAACTGCCGCATCCTCTGAGTGTGAATGTGTGTGTAGCGATTGTAGTGTGTATATGTATGAAATCTAGTGTTCATGTACGTAATCTAGTGTGTATGTTTATGCAATCTAGTGTGTACGTATATGCAATCTAGTGTGTAATTGTATGTAACCTAGTGTGTGTATGTAGTGTATATGTGTATGAAATATAGTGTTTTTTAGTGTACGTAATCTAGTGCGTAGGTGTATGTAACTTAGTGTGTATGTAATCTAGGGTGCATGCGTATGTATGTTCGGTTTTGTACCGTTTTGTAAAATGGAGGGTGGCAACCTTTAGCCTTGACACTTTTGACGTTCGACACCAGTTGAGGTCGACGCTCAACTGCTGTCGAACGTCAAAAAAAAAAAAAAGAGATTTGGTTTAATTTTGAGACCGATTTTAAGCTGAAAAGCCACCCGAAGCGGCCCGGGTTACTTTTGAGAGCTGCAGCTCACTTTGTGGTAAATTATTGTGAACTAATTAAGTGACCTTTGGTGATGTGTGTGGTACGCTGCCACGGAAGGTGGCCTCGCTGATTTGAAATGAAATATATTTATTTGCACGCAAACACGGTATGTTACAGCTGTTAAAGTGAAAAAAAGTACAAGCGTGGTGCACCAACAAGTTGGTATGCAAATTTTTAAAAAGAATGAATGAAATATTATTTATAAGGTAATGTCAAATATAAAATGTCAGAATTAAAAATGTCAAATAAAACTCCAAATGTCAAATAAAAATTCTAAATAAAAGTTATCGAAATTTAATTTTGTAAGATAATCAATTAAATTTAAATGTGATGTATATCATTTCATATTGTACGCCACCTATTGAAATCGGAATTTACAAATTCTGTCACAGAATAAAAACAATTTATTACAAGCATGTTGTGAAGACATTTTTTAAATTTGATTTCCGGTAATAATTTTAGAGAGTCTGGTAAAAGATTGTACAGCTTTACACACATATTTGAACTGTTTCTGGCAAAAGAAGTGGTAGTATGCGTAGTGCTGGCTTTTTACTGGTGATATCTTCAATACCCCCAAATCCTAACCTATCTTCATTCCTCGCCCGAGATCGCCAGTCTACGACGGCGGCGCGGGAATATCTGTAAGTGTATTTGCATTTTTTGATGATCAATTAGCCCTGCGCAATCACAGGCAGTATGCAGCACCGCAGCCAAGTTTGCTAGACGGTTACACTTTGCTTTTTTGTTTTGTTGCCCAGCACGCTTGGTAGGTGCTGATACAGTGTATGTATGTGCAATCTAGTGTGTATGTAATCTAGTGTGTATATGTATGCAAACTAGTTTATATGTACAAAGTAAAAAATAACAAAATTTCACAACCAAAAACAGGATTCGAACCTGCGTCTTCTCTGTCAGCGGAGACGCTTTACCAACTAGCCTATTGTGGTCCTGAATGATGTTGTGAAATTTGCGACCTCTATACGCGTTTCAACTTTGCGTATTAGTTTATATGTAACCTATTATATGTATGAAGTCTAGTGTATGTGCATGTATGTAATCTAACCTGGTGGTGGGCTGGCTGTCTGTATGCGGCAAACCGAATGTTCTCTCTTGTGGTTGCGTATATCGCTCGCTTATACTCAGCATCCCTGCTACTGCCGCATCCTCTCTGCAAACAAAAAGAAAATACTAAAATTATAGTATTTTTTACGGATTTACATTGCGTATATTCGAGCACTATACAGAGACCAGTGAGTAGTCGCACGCTGACTAGTTATTTGTTTTTTTCTTTGAAAGATTTTAGCCTTAGCTTGTATTCGAACGTTTCAAATAATGTATATTAACTTACGTGTCATTATCAGGCGTGTCATTTACGGGTGTTTCCTCTTCAGCTAAGACCGAGGCTTGTATTAGTGATTCTATTCCGTTGGCGGGCGCGGGTCGGGCTGCTTGTCTGTATTGATTACTGCTATTATTTGACGCTGTAACAAGTAAATAGAGTTTAGAAATTATTAGAAACGCATTGAGTTTAAGGTGATCTGTGACGGCCAGCTTAGCCCCGAACGCAACTAGATGGAGCCACTGCTGCAAATATAAGGTTTTATTTTTTAATGCAATAAGTACCAACTATATATGTGCAAAAAGTTGATTCGCGTAAATCACATCGTGCAACTTCAACGCCTAACAACAATTTCGATAAGAAAAATATCTCCATATGTCCACTAAAGTCTATACTCTCGTCAGTCCGTGTTTACATGAGTACGATCACTCACACATGCACACAAAGCACAACCGTACAGTTTTGACCGCACGCCCACAATCGTAATATTGAACCAAAAATTGCTAACAAAAATAGTACTTTCAGTACATTAACTGTATTTTTGTATTAATTAACGAAAAATTTTACTAAAAATAGCAGTATTCGTTCGTTTTTCAACAGAATTTTATTTCCCGCGTAAGAATGCAAGTCATTTGAATTTTTGTATGGAAAACGGATCACCTTCAGGTATCCGATTATTCTTTAATGAGACATCCCTTAGTCCAGTCGCTTAACGTCTTATATCGCCTTTACGTAGACACGCCTTACAATTTCACCAAAAATTTTTCCAGGTACTTGATAGGTACACAGCACTCAATTTTTGATTGGAGCCAATTCTTGAATTTCCATTGAAAATTCAAGAATTGATAAGCTGTTGATGCAGCTCTTGATAAGGACTATGAAAATTTTTGGCTTAGTTATTACATTGAAGCTACCAGAAGCTGTTTATGAGAACATGAAGGATTTTACTCCAAAAAAAAACTTTAATTTTCGCAGTACCGGCCACACTGGCGGACAAAGTCCGTGAATGCCCGTCTCTCGTCTGCTGAGCCTCTATTTGGAGTATAGGAGAGCATTACACCTTATGACTGATTTATACGACGGCAAAATTTAGGCGCTTCTGAGGGATGCAGCTACACCAAAGAAAGAAATAGTCGAATAGCGTTCTCTTTCTTTCGTATAGCTGCATCTCTCAGAGGCGTCTGAATTTACAAAGTAGAAAATCGCAAAATTTCACAACCACAGGCAGGATTCGAACCTGCGTCTTCTGCGTCAGTACCGCAGACGCTTTACCAACTAGGCTACACTAGGTGGCAGCACAAAAGCAACGTCGAAATGCGTATAGAGGTTCCAAAATTTCACAACATCAGGCAGGACCACAGTAGCATAGTTGGTAAAGCGTCTCCGGTACTTACGCAGAAGACGCAGGTTCGAATCCTGCCTGTGGTTGTGAAATTTCGCGATTTTCTACTTCGTAGATTTATCCGAACACAGGAAGTGATTAAAATAAAAATCATTTGCGTCAAAATTTTGGCGTCGTGTAAATCCGGCTTTAAAGCTAGTGTTAGGTATTATTTATTTATTTTTGTTTTTTTTTTCCATTTACATGCACGATTGTATCCCGCTATGAATATTCTCTATCACAACCATGGGTTGGCTGGAAGAAATCTCTTGTAGAGATAAGCCCGCCTTTGTAAATGTCCTTTTGTTTGTTTACTTTCTGTATGTTAAATGTGCAATAAAGAATATTTAATTTAATTAAATTAAATTAATTTATTTAGGAAATCTTACAGCATTAAATGTATATATATATAGTAACTGACCGTTGTGCTTGGCGTGTTTGTGTTTGTGCTTGTGCCTGTGCCTGGCGCCCTGCTTGTGCGGCGGCTCCTCTATGTACAGGTCCGCATCCTCGTAGTCGAAGGAGCTGGACACGCGGCGCCGCACGGGCCGCACCGAGCGCCGCACCGCCACCGGGGACGGCGCCTCCTCTATCACCTGGGGGAGGGGGGAAACCATTTACTTATACAAGGTGTAACAGAAAGGGTATATCAACCCTGAAGGATGTGAATCTGCCCATGAAACTGAACAACTTTCCCTAAGCAACATAGGTCGAAATACGAAAAAATTTTTTTGACCTTCCATAGAAACTGAATCAACTGATTAGACATTTTGTATGGGAGGTAAAAATATTTTTTTCTTATTTCAACCTATGTTCCTAAGGGAAAGTTGTTCAGTTTCATGGGCAGAATCACATCCTTCAAGGTTGATAAACCCTTTCTGTTACACCTTATATATAAGTACTAGCCCATCGGCACGTTACAATGTCCCCAATTCGTTGGTCCGAAATCTGACGTTTAGGACCAACAAACGTCAGTCGTTGTCAGTCATATTGTCAACATTGGATGCAAATAAACTTACCAACAAAATGGAATGTTCTTAGTTGAAGAAACAATATACTCTTATTATTATAATTGTTATTTCTTATTATTGTTTTTGACTATAATCCAATTAATGAAACTGAAAAACCAGACCTAAATCACAAATAAACAATAAAAAGTTTGTTTTATTTTTTCCCGCCATATTATTTCCGTTCCGTGTATTTAGCACCGACCGAAGTACTACACAACGTAGTTCACGCGATTTTTCACAGATGGCGCTATTTTTTCTTGTATGGGGAAATTTTGAACAGCTTGTTCCCAAGACCCTATCTTGACTATATAAATCTATGGGGAAAACACACAAGGTCCTACAGTCCGACCAATGATCTTACATTTACCATGATAGCGTACTCTCAACAATTTGTACAGAGGCAAAACGAGCAGAGCAAGACATGACAGGCGATGTACTTCGTCCCTTTCTAATTATTGCCATACTAATGAAGTTTGCACAATTTCCGTGCAAAAAGTTAAGTTTTATATCCGAAAATTTTTATTTATACGTATTTTTAAATACTAATTTGAATAATTTTCAACATGCAAAGTACAGGGTGACTCAGCAAACTTTTTAAATTTAAATCATTAATAAGTTCGCGGGCTCCGGGGCTAGCGGGGAGCGGGGTGTAGCGTTCGAAAGCTGACCGTTTGGAAATTTTTAGTCGACGCCATGTCGTGGTCGGGAGCGCATCGTGCGTACGCAGTGGAGGCTTATTTAAGCAACGGACATTCATACACACTTGCACGGCGCGTAGTCACTACAATATTCGGTATTCGAGAGATGCACCAAGTGTCCAATTAATAAAAACGTGGGTGGAAAGGTTTCGGCTAACGGGCTCAGCAATAAACAAAACGAATCGGCGTCGAAACAGACCTGTGCGTTCAGCTGAAAACATTAACCGCGTCGCCGCTGCAGTCGCGGCTCAGCCTCGACGTTCGGTAAGAAAACATGCCGTGTCATTGAATATTCACCGGTCAAGTCTTCAACGCATATTGGCAGTGGACTTAAAGCTGCATCCATACAAGATCCAAGTTACTCAAAAAATCAAGCCTGAAGATTACGCTCAGCGTAAAACTTATGCCGAACAAATGTTGGAAATTTTCCCGCAGCAAAATGACTTAGACGATGTTTATTTCAGTGATGAGGCTCACTTTCACCTTGAAGGTTATGTTAACCGCCAAAATTGTCGGTACTGGGCTCCCGCTAACCCAAATCAAAAGCATCAAAAGATGTTACATAGTCCAAAAGTGACTGTATGGTGTGCGATCTCTTCAAAAGAAATCATTGGCCCTTTCTTTTTTCAAAACCATCATGGCACTACTGTTACAGTGTCGAGTGAGCGCTATACCGATATGATAAACAACTTTTTTATGCCAGAACTAAGACAGGGTATCAGTAACTATCCAGAAGTGTGGTTTCAACAAGATGGGGCCACAGCGCACACTGCCAGGATCTCAATGAATACAGTCAGAGGATTATTTCCTGGGAAAATCATCAGCAGATTTGGAGACATACCCTGGCCGCCAAGATCACCCGATCTTACTCCATGCGACTTCTTCTTGTGGGGATACCTTAAAAGTAAAGTTTTTACCGACCCGCTTGCGACTCTTGACGATTTAAAGGCAAAAATAACCGAAGAAGTGAACAGTATCCCCAGCGAGTTACTGCAGCGTGTGATAGGAAATACACGTGTCCGACTCGAAGAGTGTGTACGGCGAGAAGGAAAGCATCTTGATGATGTTATTTTTCACAAATAAATTTCCATTCAATGCAATTTCTTTTAATGTTATTAAAATTTCCATAAGTACACCTGATATTTTTATTTTTTAAGTTTAAAATCTGGACTGAGTCACCCTGTATAAACTTCTCTCTCAGTTTTCATTAAATATTGATAAATGCAGAAAATAATTTTCTTTTGATTTATCTGGATTAAAAACTCTTTGGTAAAATGATTTTTAACAAAGATTTTATATGACATTTTGTTGATGTTGTCATGGCAACATAAACAAAATGTCATGCAAAATCTATTAGAAAGGGACAACTTCCTCTCATCTTACGTCCTACTCTGCTCGCATAATTTTTGGAAGAGCGCAATCTGGTTAAAAGCGCCACGCGCGAAGTAGCAGAGAGATAGTAGCGGAGAGTTGAAGGAGTGGGAAGGCAAGAGCAAGAACTAGTTGCCACCGTGAGCGGTTTATTATTATAGCAGTCGCTCTGTGTAAAAACTAGTGCCCTCGTCAAATCCCCTAGGTTAGGTAGCAAACTCTGTAAAAACCATTGTTATAAACGGAATAAGGCTAAGACAATGATGATGATGTCCATGTGGTGTCGGGAAAAAATAGTACCAACCCATCTCTACCCGTGGGTGTCATAAGAGGAGACTAAGAGATTATGAACCGGAGGCAAGCAGCACCGTCCTTCTATGTGTCGCACCATCTGTGGTAGATTTGTAATTGCATACATACATACATACATAACATCACGCCTCTTTCCCGTTGGGGTAGGCAGAGACCACAGTCCTCCACCTGCTACGATCTTGACATACTTCCTGTACTTTCATCAATCCTTTCATACATGCTCGTCGGTTTAGGGTACTTTCAACCTGGCCTTTATTCAGAACGTCCTGAATTTGGTCCTGGTACGTTCGCCTAGGCCTTCCTCTTCCAACGTTTCCATTCACTCTCGCCTTGTAGATCTCTTTCGTCAATCTTCGTTCATTCATCCTCTCTACATGACCAAACCATCTCAGCATCCCTTTCTCGATTTTGGTCACTACGTCTTCTTTTACGCCACACCGTTCTCTTATCACACTATTTCTAATCCTGTCACTCAATTTAACACCAATCATACTCCTTAGCGCTCTCATTTCCACTGCATTAATTCTACTTTCATGCTTCTTCTGCCATACCCAGCTTTCACTGCCATACATCAGTGTTGGTACCAAAACTCCCCCATGAACAGCCAAACGAGCCTTGTGAGACACCTTCTGACTCCTCATAAAGGCGTGCAGTGCAGGCGTGCAGGCGTATAATTGGCCATTGTTAATTATACTTTTATAATCATGTAGTTAGACTATAAGCTCCCCAAGTAAAATAAAATCTTACAGTCTGCTAAAAAGCGTTGTGACTATAGTACTTCCCCTCCACAGTGTTCTAGCAAAATCTAGAAATCCCTGTCCGGAAGTGGATGCTATGATGTTTTTTTTAATCTAAGATTTAAAGGAGGGTTTTTTCTATTTATAAAATGCCACCCTAATAGAGATGATAATGGCCATAAAGAATTTTTTTTTAAATTTTTAAACCAATCTTTAACGATTTTCTGTAGGTTAGATAGGTACACTCAAGAGCACGTCAGCTTGGTACATTGGACTTTGTACCGCTCGTGTCTCACTGTAGAGACGAAAGTCGCACTGTGAGTGTCTGGCCATACCAAGGAGGTTTAAGTAGCAGCTCTTTCTGCTAAGGAGGGAGCCATAAGCGTATCACTTTCTTGCGAGGGACCTCCATACTAAAATGTATGGATTTTTTTCAAATCTTAAAAACGTAAAATTTAAACGGACTAATAAATGCTACTACCACAGTTTTTCTGGTGAAAACACTTACCATTCAGGAAAAAAAACGGTGTTAAAAATCACGCATAAAATGGCTATTACGGATTATTTACGCTTCCGTTCTTAGTATTAATGATCAATTCACAAGTAATAAAAAACGATATATTTTCACTTTCGCAAACAAAGTTTATACTAAAACATTAGATTTTTAAAGATATCTTGATTTTTGTAAAACTTGAGTTTTTTTGACCGACTAGTATAGGCGACAGTGAGACGCTTTTCACTTCACTAGTTCATACAGAAGTTTTTTACTCTGAGGGCCATACTCACGTAATTGGTGGTAGTAGCGTATTGCTGAGCGATGGCTGCGTCGTATGAAGGCAGGTGGTTGTAGGCGCCGTTGAGAGGCTCTTGAACCACTGAGGTAGGCACGCCAGCCGCGGTATATGCCGCCTGAGAGAAAGACAAATATAAATTATTATATTATTATAAAATAAACATTTTCTTTATTCATTGTAGGATATTAAAAATCTACAAAGTAGAAAATCGCAAAATTTCACAGCCACAGGCAGCATTCGAACCTGCGTCTTCTCCGTCAGTACCGCAGACGCTTTACCAACTAGGCTACTGTGGTCCTGTCTGATGTTGTGAAATTTAGCGACCTCTATACGCGTTTTAACGTTGCGTTTGTGCTGCCACCTAGTAAGCATTAGCTGTACTAGCTCCACTAGTCCATCATTGCAGACAGATTTCGAGTTGAAAATTGGTAACACTACGTATAATTGGAAATGTTTTTTACTGCCGGCGGGAAACGTGACCGAAGAAAGAGAGGCAGTCAAGTCAATTCTTCAAAGATCGCTATTTTTGAATATTCACACCTGTGAATTCTGCAACAAGTGGTATGACCCACTCGTTTTGTATTTGTACCACTCGAAAGAATCCATGTATAATCTGTGATGAGAACGACATTGACGTTTCCTAAAAACACACATGACATGATACTGACTGCTTAACTTGCGTTCCATTACGTGAGAATTTTGTATAGTGACTTAGCTGGTAAGTTACTTTTGAATATGTGTACTTAGGGTTGGGCCACATTGATCGACGGCGATCGACGGTTTGCCTATACAAAACGAGTGCAAAGTATGGAAATCCTTTCGCATCCTTTCGCCACGTCGATGCGAATGCATTTCCATACTTTGCGCTCGTTTTGTATAGGCAAACCATCGATCGCCGCGATCAATGTGGCCCAACCCTTAAGATAAGTGTATTAATAAATATGAGGTTAGTTACTTAGGATATGGGGACAGTTATTTAGGATATCGAAAGTTACTTTTAAGTATATTTGGATGGCATACGATGTGGGTATTTTAAACCTACCTGATGCTCAGTTTGAGGAGGCTGTATCTCGTATCTTTGGTAGTTGTCAGGTACGTAAGCGACTTCAGTGCCGCTTCCGGTTGGTAGCTTTAGCTGGCTCATATTTATTATTTTGCAGTGTCTCAACACTAAAAGTCTTAGCCAGTGCGCCTCGTAGCTAAATGTCACTGAGAGGTCTATGGAGAGAGATACGCTAGGTCTTTGTCAGAATAAAAAAAAATTAGGACGTGCAGAAAAACAGGCAGGCGCAGGGCACATCTTTCGAAGAACCGATGGCCAATAGAGCACAAGGATTCTAGAGTGACAATTATGTAGATAGCTCCTTATGGATATAGGGATAGTTAGGGACATATGGAGATACTTCGAGATAGAGGCTCGCATCATATGCTAACCTAATGCTCAGTTTGAGGAGGCTGTATCTTTATCTTTGGCAGTTTTCAGGTACATTTAGGATATGGGGATACTTAGGGTAGCTTATAAGGAACTTGGGAACATTTAGGCAAGTATTTTAAACCTACCTGATGCTCAGTTTGAGGAGGCTGTATCTCGTATCTTTGGTAGTTGTCAGGTACGTAAGCGACTTCAGTGCCGCTCTGGTAGCCATAGTCCGGTTGGTAGGCGGACGCTTTGGCCGGCTCGTATTGGTAGTCTTGTTGAATGTCTTCCGCTGAATACATGCCTGGGACAATGTTGTATAATAAATAAATAAAAAAAATAATAAATAAATCATGTTTTATTTCAGGTTATATAAGGTGTAATTTAATTAGACCCAAATATTTCTAGGGGTGGTGTAACTTTGATAAAGAAACAGGTTTTTCAAAGTTTTAGCGAAATCGACTCGCTGGTTTTTTTTTTGTAATTTTCAAACAAAAAAATAATAAATCTTTGCAATCATCCTGTAGTATTGATTTCCACCGTACTACAAGTAGGTATGGCACCTGCACACTCACACACACAAGATCGGCCGCCTTGCGCGCGATTGGCTTACGACTATTCATTCAATTAATTCAAAGGGCGGCAGCGCGGGGGGGGGCAAGCACCACGACGTCTGCGGCCGCGGGACGCTCTGTGTGGATCGCGCATGCCACGCACGCACCGACCGAGTCCCTACGAAATAAACTAGAAACCTAGCATTCGCGCCTCGTGCTACGCCTTGCAGGATCGGATGAGCGACGACAGGCCGGACCTTTACCTACCATCGCCTACATAGGTACCTAACTGTCCTATAAACGGACCATGGGTTGTGCCGTGGGCAGAGGGAGGAAGGAGCCTAAGCCGCCATACCTACCTAGGCAGCTACTTGCCTGAGGAGTAGGTAGTTAGGTACCTACATAACAAATTCATTCATTTATTCATATCGTTGTGGGTTGCAAGGTTGATGACCGTACTCACAAACCCTGGTACCGCCAGATGCCAAAGGCCTCTGACATGGCTCATTAACGACTACATCCGTAGATAGGTAATAGTCGGGACCATCGGGTTGACGTGCCCTCCGAAGCAATCATGTAACATTTCGGACAATCGGGTGATTCATCCTGCAATATCCTAACCAAACTGGGCTGGTCGCACAAAAATATTTTTGTTTGACAGTGTCCCCATCGGGAAACGAACCCAGAACCTCCTGATCGAGAGCCAAGCACTCTAACACTAGACCACGGAGGCTGTAGGTACATAACAAATTTACAAGTACCTATTGCTATAATACGTACGTAAAGTACAGTCAAGAGCACATCACGCCTGACACATTGGACTTTGTACCGTTTTTATTTCAATAGACGTACGAGCTAGAGTCGCACTGCAAGTGTCAAGCTTGACCTGTCGTTGACTGTACCTACTTGCGGTCGAAATGTATGGCACGTCATACCTACCTACTTTTCGCCCGCAATCCCGAGCTGTTGCGTCCTATTACCTCTTCTTACGTGCGCACGTACAGTCAAGAGCACATCAAGCTTGACACATTGGACTTTGTACCGTTCTTATTTCAATAGACATTCGGGCTAGAGACACTGCGAGTGTCAAGGTTGACCTGTCGTTGACTGTACATGATTAAGGACCATAGTTAAGGACCTTAGGTACAGTCAAGAACAAGTCAAGCTTCATAGTTTCATCATGATTAGCCCGTACAAAGTCCAACGTGTCAAGCTTGACTTGCTCCTGGCTGTACCTAGATATTCAAGAACCTATTTTTCAATTCAATCCAATTAAAACTAGAAAAGTTCGTAGGTTCCTACTTCTCTCAATTAAGCTCTTACGACGGTATCAGAGTAGGTAATCTTTACCTACCTACTTACCACCGTTTTTGCTACGTCCATCAGTTTACTTAACCTACCATACTTATGAGAAGGAACTAGGATATCATTATCATAAGATCCCATAAAAAGTTATTGGTCAACTCGTCCGATCCGAACTAGGACCATCTGGGACGAGTTGATAAAATTCAAAATACACCCCCCTTAGTTGCTCTACAATTAATTTTACATCGACAACAAAAGTCACCACGCTTATTAGCGTTGCAGCTGGCACACTTCCTGGACATGTACCTTCTCGTACCGTTCGCGTTCGAGACGGCAGCTAGCTGGAGTACGGAGGTCAGGGAGATCGGGCGTCGACTTAGGGCGCAAGGTGGTGACGCCCGTTCTGGGTCGTTCCTGGTGCCATGGGCACCTTTGCACCAGAATCGACCAGGGGCAGCTTGCCTCACTTCTTATCAAAAGTACAATTATGATGAGTTTTATGTTACCACGCTTATTAGCGTTGCAGCTGGCACAACGGACAGCTGTTATTTATTAGTGACCGCAGCAGCAAGGTGGTAGCACGCTACTGCCCGCCCTCTGGTTGATACCGCCGGCGACTAAGTCGCCTTTTACGACATGCATGGGGAGAAAGGGTTGGTGCTATTCTTGCGCCGGCACACGCATGGACGAACAGAACAGAGGATAAACAACATTAGCTCTTAGACAGGTACCGTCTCGTACCGTTCCAGGTCAAGACGGCGGCTAGCTACAGTACGGAGGCCAGGGTAATCTTGCCTCACTTCTTATCAAAAGTACAATTATGATGAGTTTTATATCACTTACTTGAGAAATAATTTCCCATACAAACATCCACACCCCTTTTTACTCCCATAGAAGATTTCCGGGATAGAGGTACTATGTACCTAGATATGTCCTTCCCAGGGTAAAGGCAAATTTTATCTAAATCGGTTCAGCGGAACAAGCATGAGGAGGTATTGATTGTCTTTGGTTACCTAAGCTTTCTTTTAAACTTTACCTGAAGAGTAGAAAAACAAATTGTAGGACGACACGGGAACAGAAACATTGTCTGGTATCAAGTCGTCCTAGCTGGACCAAGATCGGATCGAACAAGTTGACGAAAAAATCCACGCAGAATTTCACATAAATGAATGCTTAGCTGGTACCTACCTAAAGATGTCCTTCCCAGGGTAAAAGCAAATTTTATCTAAATCGAATCAGCGGAACAAGCATGAGGAGGTATGGATTGTCTTTGGTTACCTAAGCTTTTTATCAACTTTACCTGAAGAGTAGAAAAACAAATTGTGGGACGACACGGGAACAGAAACATTGTCTTTTATCAACTCGTTCTAGCTGGACCAAGATCGGATCGAACAAGTTGACGAAAAAATCCACGCAGATATTCACATAAAAGAATGCTTAGCTGGTATCTATCTAAATACATTTGGAAATAACTACCTACAACATTCACCACGCCGCCGCCGCGCCGTTAGCGTTGCGACTGGCACAATGGTCGGCAGAGGTTGGTGACCGTAGTATGGTGTGGTAGGTACGATAAGCCCCCGTAGTTGGATATCCCTTAGTCGCTTTTTACGACTCCCAGTTGTTTTGTATCATTCATTTTACATTGCATTTCCATTTTTAATTAGACAATCAATAGTAGGTTTAAGTACCTACTTACAGGCCGCGCGACGAGTTACTTAAGGCCTCTGGGAGGAGTGGAGGGGGTATGCGCAGTTGCAATATTTGCAAGCAAAATAGGTACTACTGCACATACCCCCTCCACTCCCGTCCAGACTCCGTCCAGCTTTTACTCGTCGCGCGGACTGTACCTAACGTGTCAGTAGGTAATTTAATTATCTAGATTTTTGTGGAAGGCAGGTATTGTCAAGAGCAGTGTCAAGCTTGACACTTGCAGCGCGACTCTAGCTCCTCCGGCGATTGAAATAAGAACGGTACAAAGTCCAATGTGTCAAGCTTGAAGTGCTCTTGACTGTATCGTAGTAAAACAATTTTGTAGTAGGTACCTATTTATTTATTGACAAGCTCTGGTAGGTAGGTATTACAGTTTTTAGCGTCGGTTGATTGATTAATATTTATTCGAAACAAGTAAAGTCAAATAGGGGACCGCGGCTCGGCGGCTCTGTCGGCATGCTTTGACCGCGGTAGCACACGTGCGGGCGGCATTTGTCAAAGGTGAAGCTATGAAATCGACATAACTTTAACTTCCCATCACACTTTCAGGCTTTGGACTGTCAAATTAATACAACTTGATTTTCGTAAGTAACGAAAGTAGGTAATTGTAGTTAATTTGAAATCCTATACCTACCTACGTGTTACTTACTGTAGTGTAAAGCCGCGATTACACCTGCTTGAATTTGACGACTGAATAAGAAATCTACCTAGGAGGCTACGTTGAAAAAGACGTTTGTGAATTCAGAGTTCTAGCTAGGAAGCTAAGTATAAAAAGTGCCTACTAATACAGTTGCTGAATAGTGATGTTCCGATAGCGATAGTTTTGCTGTCGGTAGTTAATCTTGAAATACAGTAACTCTGTTGAATAGCCTTATCGAAAATAATTATTGTACAATAAAATGCTATCGATTGTTAAAAAATGGCTGATACAACCTCAAGACAAATACAACCGATAATTGAAAGAAGAAAAAATTACAGACAAACTTATTTGCGGTCTTAAAGATGGGCTTTTATTGCTTTTAAAAATACTACAGGAATATCGAATCCCTCGAAGCGAGAGTCTGCCTCGCACTTGACCGTTTTTTTTAATATAAGTATATTTTTGTTCGATATGTTGGATTAATCATTCGCACTTGGACATCACTAAACATGCTAAGTCCCTTCAAGTAAAGGAGTTAGAAGGTTTAGTGATGTGAAAATTTTGCGAATGATTAATTCGAATCGAACAACTTGTCCATGCAAAATAAAAATAAAGCATTATCTTGGTTTAATAATAAGTACTAATAATAAACTTTAAAAAATCACTATAAAAAAATTGTATACGACTGTTCGGTTGAGTCAAGGAGTGATCACAGCTAGCTGGATTCAAAGACTAATTCGGCATACATTGCTCGTTGAAGTAAGGATAATGCAATAACATAACCAAGCCTCCCAGCAATGTATGCCGAATTAGTCTTTGAATCCAGCTAGATGTGATCGTGGCTTTAATAGGCTGACAATACATTTCCGTGATGTTTTTATTTTTATTTACCTTAAATGGACAAATGAGACCTGAACATTGCCGTGCCAAATCTTATGAATGAGAGTATTTATGATCAAACAAAAACAATGGCTGTGGTAAATGAAGTGGATGCATTTTTTCTCTTTTTCTAGTCTTGCAGGTGCACATAGTCATTCACCGTAACTGAACAACTTTCAGTAAATAAAACTATCAGCCTCTTCAATACTCTTCATATAAAATTGCAAATGGACAGTTTAGCCACGATCACATCTAGCTGGATACAAAGACTAATTCGGCATACATTGCTGGGAGGCTTGGTTGTGTTATTGCAATATCCTTACTTCAACGAGCAATGTATCCCGAATTAGTCTTTGAATTCTGCTAGGTGTGATCGTGGCTTTTTTGTGGAAAAGAAGATTATTTTAATATTTTCTGAAAGTTTTATTTACTGAAAATTATTCAGTTACCTTGACTGACCACGCCCTATCAGTTTTCGGAAACCAGTCCCTTAGACCATGTATTGGTCAATTTAATTTCGATGCGAACACGGAATTAAATTAAAATTAATCATTCGCACTCGGACATCACTAAACCTCCTTACTCCATTCATGTAAAGAACTTAGGAAGTTTAGTGATGGGTAAATTTTGCGAATGATGATGAACAACTTGTCGATAAAAAATAATTATTATTCATGGTGTAATAAAAAGTACTAAAAAAAAATTAAAAAATTCACTATAGATTACCATCGATACTTGAAAGGTTCAGATATTTTCTATACGACTGTTCAGTAGAGTTAATAAACCTGCTTTGCGACAAAAAAAACCGTAAAAAGAACTAGGTAAAGAAGTGATCACACCTAGCTGAATTCAAAGACTAATTCGGCATACATTGCTGGGAGGCTTGGTTATGTTAATTGAAATATCCTTACTTCAACGAGCAATGTATGCCGAATTATTGTTTGAATTCAGCTAGGTGTGATCACTCCTTTACTCCACACTGCGCGTGGCTTGACACGAAGTACGAACTTGGTCGGTTATTTAGTATCGATTATTACCGGTACTTTTAAGAATTCGATATTCTCGATATTTTCTATAGGAATATTCGGTAGAGTTACTGTATTTTTAAAATTCAACCATCGATCTCGTTATCGCAGCAACACTGATTCAATAATTTTCAAAATTTACGGTTTAGTTAGGTACTCAATCAATCGCCAGTTAAAGCGCGACGGAGTCAGATGTGTCCGTGTAGAATACTTGACTAGTGCAACACTGTTAGTTTTGAATATAGCGGTCTTTAATTGTTTTTCTAGTAGGAGCGCTTGTTTTAAGTAAAAAAGTATACCATCAGTTAGGCCATTATTTTTTGTTCGACAAGTTGTTCGATTCGAGTCAATCATTCGCATTTGCCCATCACTAAACCTCCTAACTAAGTGGCTTACTATATTCCGATGTCATTTTTTGGTGGTCATTTCCTCCGAGGCGAGTTCGCCCGGTTGGTCATTTCGCCCGAAAGTATTCATTGTTAGTCGAGGTCTTTTAAAACCATATCCAAAAGATAATGAGAAACTATGGCAAACAATAAATAAACTTACATACAGAAAAAAAAATCCAAATAAGATCAATAAACTTCTAGATAAAAAGAATTGACTTCAGCATTTTGTTACTGTAAAAATATCGTTGGCCGAAAATATTTTACTTAAGACTGCACCACGTAAAAACTACCAAAACGGCAATCACGGTTTAATATTGCTTACATATTTAATATGATTTTTTTTAAAACCATTACGATTACGCCATACATTTTTAGTATGACCGCGCGAAGTCTAATAAATAGCTCTGACACGCGGCCGATACCCACAAGAGCTCGAAGTGAGACCACGTCAGTTTGCACCGCGACGTGCCAAAATTATGGATCGCGTTTCAACGTATACACATTCTCTGCTTTCATAGTGTAACAAGGTAACTTTGTTTTTTACTATTTTCTAAAGTAAGATATTTCTTTCCTTGTATTTATACTCGTAAAGTGTTTGTTTTAGAGAAATGGGGAAGCGCAAAGATAAATATTATGTATCCCGTCAAAAATTCAAAAAATATCTATTCCTTTAACCAAGTAAGTACCTACTTATATACCATACCTAGGTAGTTTTGTTTTGTGATGGTTGACTGGTGATGAAGGGTAGGCGGAGGAAGATAGGTAGATGATGGGTCAGAAGGGTTATCAGAGTAATAGATTTTCGGTACGTGATTGATGTCCGGACGAAGATGGGTGACCGGTGGATGATATTGATGGGTGACCGGCGGAAGACGAGTCAATGGTAGATGATGGGTGACCGGTAGATGATGGGTAATCGGCAGTGGTCGGAATTGGTAGAGATGTTTAGGGTCGATGATCGGAAACTTGAACGTGCTGCTTGCTACATTATTTCGTCAGATCTGTTAGATTTTCCTCTTGAGACGGATTTCCATGGCATGGATTTTCGAAATAAGACTACCTTTTGATCGTTAGTATGTGTCCTTTGATCTTTCGATCACAAAAACAACGAAATGTACAACGATGGCACGGATTTAAATGGATTACTTTTTTAAAAGAAGCAAACGGCGCCAAACTTAGGCAGGAAAAAGCCTACTATATTTCGTCAGGTCTGTTAGATTTTCCTCTTGAGACGGATTTCCATGGCATGGCTTTCCGAAATAAAACTGCCTTTTGATTGTTAGTGTGTGTCCTTTGATCTTTCGATCACAAAAACAACGAAATGTACAACGATGGCACGGATTTAAATGGATTACTTTTTTAAAAGAAGCAAACAGCGCCAAACTTATGCAGGAAACAGGCTACATTATTTCGTCAGGTCTGTTAGATTTTCCTCTTGAGACGGATTTCCATGGCATGGCTTTCCGAAATAAGACTGCCTTTCGATCGTTAGTATGTATCCTTTGATCTTTTGATCACAAAAACAATGAAATGTACAACGATGGCACAGATTTAAATGGATTACTTTTTTAAAAGAAGCAAACGGCGCCAAACTTAGGCAGGAAACAGGCTACATTATTTCGTCAGGTCTGTTAGATTTTCCTCTTGAGACGGATTTCCATGGCATGGCTTTCCGAAATAAGACTGCCTTTTGATCGTTAGTATGTGTCCTTTGATCTTTCGATCACAAAAATAACGAAATGTACAACGATGGCACGGATTTAAATGGATTACTTTTTTAAAAGAAGCAAACGGCGCCAAACTTAGGCAGGAAACAGGCTACATTATTTCGTCAGGTCTGTTAGATTTACCTCTTGAGACGGATTTCCATGGCATGGCTTTCCGAAATAAGACTGCCTTTTGATCGTTAGTATGTGTCCTTTGATCTTTCGATCACAAAAATAACGAAATGTACAACGATGGCACGGATTTAAATGGATTACTTTTTTAAAAGAAGCAAACGGCACCAAACTTAGGCAGGAAACAGGCTACATTATTTCGTCAGGTCTGTTAGATTTTCCTCTTGAGACGGATTTCCATGGCATGGCTTTCCGAAATAAGACTGCCTTTTGATCGTTAGTATGTGTCCTTCGATCTTTCGATCACAAAATCAACGAAATGTGCAGCGATGGCACGGATTTAAATGGATTATTTTTTTAAAGCAAACGGCGCCAAACTTAGGCAGAATGATAGTTGATGACTGGATGAATGATGATGATGAAAGGATGATGAGTGACACGCGGATTATAGTTGATGAGTGGATCAATGATGATGAGTGATGCGTGGATGATAGTTGATCAGTGGATAAATGATGATAAGTGGATGATGAGTGATGCGCGGATGATAGTTAATGAGTGGATGAACGATGATGAGCGGATGATGAGTGATGCGTGAATGAGTGGATGACTGATGATGATGAGTGATTTTTGGATGATAAGTGATGCGCGGATGATAGTTGATCAGTGGATGAATGATGATGAGCGGATGATGAGTGATGCGCGGATGATAGTTGATGAGTGGATCAATGATGATGAGTGATGCGCGGATGATAGTTAATGAGTGGATGAATGATGATGATGAGCGGATGATGAGTGATTTTCGGATGATAAGTGATGCGCGTATGATAGTTGATCAGTGGATGATGAGTGATGTGTGGTTGAGTGGATGAATTATGATGATGAGCGGATGATGAGTGATTTTCGGATGATAAGTGATGCGCGGATGATAGTTGATCAGTGGATGAATGATGATGAGCGGATGATAAGTGATGCGCGGATGATAGTTGATGAGTGGATCAATGATAATGAGTGATGCGCGGATGATAGTTGATCAGTGAATGAATGATGATAAGTGGATGATGAGTGATGCGTGGATGAGTGGATGAATGATGATGAGCGGATGATGAGTGATTTTCGGATAATAAGTGATGTGCGGATGATAGTTTCTACCACCATGTCATTACGAGTAAGTCTAAAGTGTTTCTACTGACGTGCTGTTGAGTATACAAACTTGAAGAGCTGTTCCCTGTCGCCCCTCGCTTCCCCTCGAGTAACCCTCCGTTATACAATCGTTGCGCTGAGCTATATTAGTAGAGTTCATTAAAAATACCTTGAGAGAAAAAAGTTCCATTCAAAACACAGTTTTTTAAAAGGTGTCGTTTCCTCCGAGCGGGCGAGAACGCGTCTCGGGTGAAATGACGCACTACGACTCCGCGTGGACTGCGCGCATGTGTGTGTTCGATCATACGCACACTACTGTTGCTCCCGACTCGATGCGAAAACTAAACAGTTTTGATCCTATACATTTTTTTATGAAAGGGACAACTGATTTAGACATGAATTGAAAATTTTGTCAGGATTACAAAGTATCTCTTTTAAGGAAGTCTAACAAAATTACGGACAAGTACAAGGTGTCAAACAATCTCCTGAAAACTTCATCAATGGACTCATACCATGAAAAATTAACGATTTTCACCATACATACATCTATACACAACAAAAAAAAATATTAAAGTGCGAGTCGGATTCGCGCATCGAGGGTTCCGATATACCTACCTATAGTATTTTTAGAAGCAATAAGGTCCATTGTAAGGACCGCAAAACTAAATTTGTTTGTAAAGATTTGTTGCAAATTTCCAAAAAACTGTGCTACTTAGAGAGTTTGTTTTTTTTCTGAATTATTCACATAAACCTCTATGGACTTTAATTAATTCAGATTTTTTTCTTCGGAAAACTTCGGGGATAAGGAAGGGGTAATTTTTTAAAACTTTTTTCATCATAACTTGAAAACTAAGAGTCGTTAAAAATATAAAGAACTATTTTGGAATGTACAAGTGAAGCACTTTCATATGATACCTAACTTGACTTAGTACTGACAATTAAAAACTTTGACCTACCCATTTGGGCCCCCTTTACAATAATAATAATATTATAATTATTTCAATTGCAATAAAGTAAGACAATCGTATTCTAAAACAACTTCTACTACTAAATATAAAAGTATAAACGAGTTTTTAGCTTGCTTTTCAATTTATTTTAAGGTCATTAAAAATACTCATAGAAGCCTTTATACAAAGTATCTGAACATATCAGTCGCGCTATAAAGTGTACCAGCACAGAAAATATAGAGGTATACTAACGTATAGCACAACTAGTGAACTTCCCTACTATGTTGATGTTCCTTAATAGTGATGTACAATTATTTCAAGAAGCAACAATCGAAATATTCGAATGTACTACTTAGTACTATCCAAATAATCTTTTATCATTCAATTGTTATTTTTCATTGGAATCATTATTCGCTTTTCGTACGATTTTGAATGAAAAATTTATTCTAACTAAAAGAATGAATAAAGCACTCAAATTCTTTGTGTTTACTTGACTGGTGCAACCTAATTTTAATTCCTTGTTTGTTTTTTAGTATACCGGTAATTCTGTGGTTTTTTTGTAGTTATTCTAGTGTTTTTCTATACAACATAAATTAGCCCTTATTAATATTTTCCGTACGATGAGGTGTTCTATTCGTATTGGCCCTTCACTAAAGTTCCTTTCTGCGTTGCTTACTATGCGGCTTACTCAGTTAGTGACTTACTAAGTTCCATCTTTCTACCTTCCTTTCCTACGTAGGAGACTAACTGACTTAGTGTGTGAATTCAGTCAGGTGTGATCGGCCCTTTACCTACTAAATCAGTTTTACAAGATTATTTACAAAATTATTTACACGAGTCACTTTAGTTTTCACCACATCAAAATGTTGAACGTGACCACCTATTTGTCGGATACATTGTCTTGCACGGTCAATGCTGTGTCTGCGCACTTCACTTAAAACATCAGTTTCACTGGCCATGAAGTTAAAAGCCCTGGTAATGCGGGCGCGCAGTTCCTCCTCGGTGCGAATAGTATGGCCGTCATTGCCATACACAAGGTCCTTGGCCCTACCCCAGACGTGGAAATCTAGCGGCGTGAGATCCGGCGAACGTGCTGGCCAGGCGATTGGACCACCGCGCCCGATCCAACGCCCCTGGAACTCCTGCGTCAGGTAATTCCGCACCGTCCGGTCGTAGTGCGCCGGCGCGCCGTCGTGCTGGAAATACAACCAGCGGCGGTTCCACACCGGAACTTTCAGCAGCAGCTCAGGGAGGACACGCTGCAGGAAGTCCAGGTACGTCGCCCCATTTAGTCTTGGGAGGAACCAGGGTCCTAATAACACCCCGTTCAGCACACCAGCCCACACATTGACACTTATCCGGTATTGGAAGTGGTCCGGACGAATCACTCGCGGGTTGTGGTCACATCAGTAATGGGCGTTATGGATGTTGAACATCCCTACACGAGTGAACGTGCATTCATCGGTACAAATTTACAGCACTTGTCACTATTTCTCCGACTTCATGGTAACATATTGCCATGTTTTGGTATTCTTGGTTCGTAAAACCGTAAGGCATTTTGCCAAATATCAATCGCGGCCATAAGACGTATGCGTAATGCACAAGGTAAGTAGAGCAACTGAAGCTGGCGGGCGGGCGGGCGCACGCGGCGGCGGCGGCACGATGCACCGGGCCGGTCGCGCGTGCGCATGCGTGTGTTGGCGGTTGGACAAAAAGAGGGCGGGGTTTACGCACCGCTCACTGCATTTCATTCATATTTTTTATTAGTGTGAATGTATCGATGGTGCCACGTGACACTACAGAGTGTTCATTTTACGAATTTTAGTGGTATTGTTTTTGGGATTTTTCTCGAAAACTAGCGAATAGAAATCAATAAAAATAACACCAATGGTATTCATTTAGATGCTTGAGATAACCCTAACAATATTTGGGTCTAATTAAATTACACCTTATAGACCCATATTTTGTCGTACAAGACAAGACATAATATACTAATATTAACAACAGTTAATAAAAACAATAATATACGGTCCGAATGAAATTGTGAACAAAATTTTAGTATATATTGTTGAAATACGAAAACCAATGTTTTACCTTCCATAGAAACTGCATCAGCTGATAGCGCATTTTGTATGGGAGGTCAAATTTGGTTCTTCGTATTTCGACCTATGTTTCTTTGGGAAAGTTGTTCAGTTTCATGGTCTTACTAACCTATTAAAATTATGTTCACTATTTGTGTTTGTTTTTTTTTCCAGCAAAAGCTAGAATTCTGGAGGGAGCTCTCTGTCCTGTAGTGGACGTTCATGAGATGTTATGATCTGTGTAGGACCCTATATAAATGTTTCATTCAAATAACCATAAACGTATATTTTATCGGTTGTAATAATTAATTAAAATCCCCCGTGTGGTGCCGACAAAGAATAGTACCAACCCATCTCTACCCTTGGGTGTCGTAAGAGGCGACTAAATCGCAATATTTCACAACCACAAGCAGGATTCGAACATGCGTCTTCTCCGTCAGTACCGGAGACGCTTTACCAACTAGGCTACTGTGGTCATGCCTTATGTGAAATTTGCGACCTCTATTAGTAAGCATTTGCTGTACTAGCTCAACTAGTCACCCATTGCAGATAGAAAATTAAGTCGAAAATTGGCAACACTACGTATTATTGAAATAGTGGATTAGTAGCCAAGGGCTGTAAGGCATCAATTGCAGCCCGAGATATTTAGGCGCACGAGCGCAGCGAGGGCGCCTATAGTTCGAGGGTGCAATTGATGCTTACACCCGAGCTAACTACTCTGCTTTACATCTCGATTGTGAGGTAAGTAGGTCCTTATTACCACCAAATTGTAGGTGACCAATTAGCGCTATAGGGTAATAATGTAGCTAGAAACGACCTAGGGCGGTAAGTAATTAAAACGCCCACCGCCCCGCTGCTGGAGGCAGCCATCAAGGCGGGCGTTACAATTACTTACCTTTTCTAACTACATTATTACCCTAGAGCACTAATTGGTCACCTACAAGCCCCATTTGGGGGTGATAAGGACCTACTTACCGAATAATTTTAACACTTCCTGTGTTCGGATAAATCTACAAAAAAATATATTTTGCGATTTTCTACTTTGTAGATTTATCCGAACACAGGATAAATAAATATAAAATATGTTTATAAAAATAAATAAAAAATAAAATATGTTTATTTTGCATCTAACAAAGTATTTTGAAAATAGGGGCAGGTGTCTCCTGCTAAGTGTTAAAATAAAATCATTTTCACCCTATTATACAAGGTTATTTTTTTGGACCTGATATGCGTATGCCCACCTTATTACAGAGGTCAAAAGCAACAACTTTTGTTCTACGACTTTGCTAACAACGCACAAAAAATTTTCGACTCTCCATACTAGTGGTCACGTGACCGACCCATTTCGTATGGGAAGTTGTAATTTTTTCGTGCGTTGTTAGCAAAGTCGTAGAACAAAAGTTGTTGCTTTTGACCTCACTAATAAGTGGGCAAAAGGAAATCAGGTCCAAAAAAATAACCTAGTATAGGTAATGTCTTACCAGGTCCATAACTGATTTCATGCGGCTGTGGCTGATCATTGGTGTACAGTATTTGTTGTTCGTGACAATCGCCAACATCCTTCTTCGATATCGTCCACTGAAAAAACATACAAACATTCTATTTACTTAGTATATATTAATAAAGTCCCCTTTATAGGAATAATTTTAACTCTTAATGAATTAATAAACAATGACCACTTTCAAAAAGAAAGCGGTTACAAAAATTTCATCAAGTCTTGCTCATTCATGATAGATAATATTACTGATAAAAAAAAGAGGGTCAACAAACCTAAAAAACACAACGCTCGCGCGTTTCGAAAACTCAAGTGGCGCCATCTGTTTTTTTTTTTTTTACTATTTTATATTGTTCTGTGTAGCTCATTTAGGCTTAGCGTATGCTGCCACGCAGATGGCGCAGGGCAGAGCAGAGCAGATTTTTGTAATGTATGAACGTTCATAGAGCAGCGTAAGCTGGTATGCAGCCATGTGCACGCAGACACATGTCTGCGCCTTGTTTCTGCCGGAAATTGTTTCTGCCGGAAATTGTTTCTGCGTGTCACAGAATAAATAACACACTATTGCGTGTGAAAGCAGACTCACGCAACTAGAAACAACAAAAAGTTATGCTACAGATGAAATAAGTTTTGCTCGCGAAGCGCGCGATGCTTTTTTAATACATCAGTGGTTTTGCTCAAATGTGGAGGAGAAGTACCATTGTCACCACGCTTACTAGCGTTGCGGCTAGCACCAAGGACAGCAATTGTTGGTGACCGCAGAAAGTAAGGTGGTAGGTATACAAAAGGACGCTGCTACCTATCTTCCTCTTCCCATAATCGTCTTTTACGACACCCACGGGTAGCGATGGGTTGGTACTATTCTTCAGCGCCCGAGGGATTGGATTGAGGTATTTTTTAAAGTTAAGTTCTACAAAGCCGTTGGTAACAGACGGTAGGCATTGTATCTACCGTGTAACCATACCTACAGGCAAAATGAATGGAATGGATTTATTTTAATAAAAATGTGTTGGGGTGTATGAGGGTTTCGCTTATTCCATTAACACTTTGTATATATATTTAAAAAAAACTAACCTGGTGTATAGGTTTGAGAGCCGGTCGGTCGTTTCTGATGAGGTGAGACTTCAGGATAGAGTGCTCCTCCATTGGATAGGGCGGAGGCGCGCGAGACGATGACGGCGAGTTGCTGGAATAACAATAGTTCATTATTTGACAAGGAGGAAAATAACTTTTTAGGGTTCCGCAGTCAACAAGGAACCCTTATAGTTCGTCATGTCCGTCTGTCTGTCCGTCCGCGGCTTAGCTCAAAGACCCTTCGTACAAGAAAGCTGAAATTTTGTATGGATATGTATTTCATTCACGTCGAGAAAGTGGTAAAATAAAATGTAAGAAAATATTATTTTTTCCGTACCTCCCTTACAAGTTAAGTGGTGATTTTTTTTTCTTGTTCACCCCATTGTGTGGGGTATAGTTGGATAGGTCTTTTAAAAATAATGTGAGTTTGCGAAGATCATTTTTCGATTTAGGGATCCGTTTGCGAAATATTCAGCTTGAAGGCGCAATTTTTTGTTGGCGTCGTGTGTCCGCCCCCCTGCCAGCTAAACGGTAGTTAATGGAAATGTGTAAAAATTCATACTAGTAGTACAAATACAAATTTTGACCTCTCCATACAAATTGCCCACTCTGGTCGGCCAGTTTGCATGAAGAGGTCAATTTTTTTTTTCATTTCCCAACATATGTTTCTTTGGGAAAGTTGTTCAGTTTCGTTGACTGAGCATGCCTTTGCAGTTTTCGGTAAATCGTCCCTTACACCTGTATATGATGAAATTAAAAGGAAAACTATCACAGCTAAGTAAGCTTCACAGGTTAATGAGCTATAGCTGAAAAACTGGCAATAACGTAAATAGCAGTAGCAATCAGGCGTAGCGATCTCGCATAGTATTAGGATGTAATCATTTTATGTTATGAATGTTATGAAATACTTAGTCAACACCTGCTTTGCGATAAAAATCGTAAAAAACTACGGGACCCTATATTGCGCGTGGCCCGACACGTACTTGGCTGTTTTTAGGGTTCCGATACCAAAATGGTAAAAAAAAGGAACCCTTATGGTGCCGCTCTGTCTGTCTGTCTGTCCGTCTGTCTGTCACACCTCTATATCTCAGCAACCACTTATGCTATCAACCTGAAATTTGGAATAGTTTTAGAATATAGTTGCCCAACTTAATTGCACAACAAAAAATTTTGAAAAAAGTATGATTATTAATATAAAGGGGGCCAAAATAGGGGGGGCCAAATTTCAAATTGTCGCTACTAGGTCGAGTGGGGTATCATATGAAAGGGCTTTACTTGTACATTTTAAAATATATTTTTGTATTTTTTTAAATTTCTTAGTTTTAAAGTTATGATGAAAAATGTCAAGAAAAATACCATTCCCCCCCCCTTATCTCCGAAGTTTGAGTAAGGAAAAATCTGAATTAATTACAGTTGACAGAAGTTTATATAAACTTTACAGCAAAAATAAAACGATCTTTCTAAGTTGCACAGTTTTTCAGAAATCTGCAAAAAACCTTTACAAACAAATTTAGTTTTGCGGTCCTGAAAATGGACTTTATTGCTTCCAAAAATACTATAGGTATATCGGAACCCTCGGCGCGCGAGTCCGACTCGCACTTGACCGGTTTTTTTTATTATAAGCGATTTTGATGCTCTATCTATGCGTAAAGATCCAGAGTACATTGAAAAGATCGACAAGGAGTTCCACTCTTTAGCTGAGCGCATTAAAGACGATACAAAGAATTTTTGGACCGCGAGCCGAGGTCTTCTTCACGTGATAATCAGGGCGAAAACGAGATGTCTCAGTAGATAAGGGACAATTAGAGGATCTCAAAAAACTATGTGAGATGATCCAGACCGGAGCCCGGTGTTTAGGAAGCCCTTTTCAGATTTTCAAGCTGGTCTGTTTTATTTACCATTTACAGATTGTATACTTAAAACTAGTTTACAATCCACCTCTATGAGGCACACATGGCATTTATAACATTATTAAATTAAAATAAAATTATTATCATAAATTAAATTATTAAAATGAAATTGAAATTTTTAAAATTTAATGTTATTAAATTATTATAAACTTACAATTAATCATTAATCAATTTCATTATTAAATTTGTCACATAAGTATTCGTTGATATTATAGTACGCTTTTTTAATTAATAAATCTTTTAATGTAGTTTTAAATTTGTTCTCTTGAAGGTCTCGTATATACTTAGGCAGATGGTTATATATTTTAATAGCCATGTAGTAGCAACCTTTGCTGTACATGGTAAGGCGCGGAGCGGGGGGCTGTAATTGTTCGTCCTGTCGGGTTTTGTATCGTCGATCGTTATTGTCGCCAACGAATGGGAAGTAGTGTGGGTGTCTTCGGATAGCTACTTTCGTGTCCGGCAAATTATTACTAGTATCACCATAAGCTACTCTATCACCAGCAATCACTTTTGTTCAACCTGAATATCACCATGATATTACAAAGAAATTGTCTATTTCTGTTTGGATACAATGGTGATAGAAGAAAAAAAGTGATATACAAGGTTATTTTTCGAACCTGATTTGCGTATGCCCACGTTATTACAGAGGTCAAAAGCAACAACTTTAAAAAAAAAAAAAAAAAAAATTTAACAGTCCAAAATTACGAAAAATTGTTAACACTATGATAAACCCACACTAGGCAAAGTCTGTTTTGCGGTTATCATAACAAAAGCATTTTACATTTGGACACATCTTGAAAAGAAACAATTAATTTATTGACGTAAGTTACATAGTAATGGAAAAACAATAATAAAATAAAATACAGGGTGTTAATTTGATTGCGTGCCATAGCTTAAGGGGTGGTTCAGTAACGATAAAGAAACTCGAAAAAAATATTTAAAAAAATCCAAAAAAAAAATTTAAACTCCATTGAAAACTAACGCGGAGGGCAATGACCGCGCGAATGGGCGCGCTATCAAATGCGCGCGAAAGAGTTTCAGTTATGTAGTCGTCATGATGGAGATCATTAGGGGAGGCCTAAGTCCTACAGTGGACGTCTTTCGGCTGATATCATGATGATGTGCCTACCTTATTCACTTATACTCGCGCGCTAGCGACGTTGCTCCGCGTAAGTTAAGTTTCAATGCAGTTATAGTTTTTTATTCAGTAGGATTTTTTTAAATATTTTTTTTTGTGTTCCTTTATCGTAACTGAAAAACCCCTTAAGCTATGGCACGCAATTAAATTAACACCCTGTATAAAAACGAAAACAGTGTGTGTGTGTGTGTGTGTGTGTGATGTATGTGTTTGTGTGTGTATGTGTGTGTGTTTGTATGCAAGCGTCATTAATTTAAGGGAATCAGCATACTTTTGTTTTACGACTTTTCTAACGCACGAAAAATTTTCAACTTGCCATACAAAACGGGTCGGTCACGTGACCACTTTAGTATGGGGAGTCGAATTTTTTTTATTTTGTTAGAACAGTCTTAGAACAAAAGTTGTTGGTGTTGACCTCTGTAATAACGTGGGCATACGCAAATCAGGTCCAAAAAAATAACCTAGTATATAGTAGATACGCCTTGTAATTTGACATTTGGCTTTTTTTTTCTCTTTTATTCTAAAATTTCTAAAATTTCATGTACGTACATGCCTGGAAAAGCAGTTTTCAGTGATACTAAATTTATAATATGTTCAACTTTTATGTACCTGATAACTTTACATGAATAAATGAATTATGATTGCTGGTGATAGAGTAGCTTATAGTGATAATAAAAAAAACATTTGACAGACAAGTTGCGGGTTTAGCTAAAACCGACCAGCCTGAAAATCAGTAATAGGCCTTCTGAACACCGAGCTCTGGGCTAAAAATTCTCATACGGTTTTTCTTGATCCACCATTGTCCCTACTGAGACATCTCGTTTTCGCCCTGAATATCACGTGAAAAATTTGACTCAGCTCCCGTACCATTAGGTTTACTTACTTTATAAATAATATAATCATAAATAATTTATATATTTCTCCACATAACATTTTTTCCATACTAGGTAAGTACAATGCTAGAGGTAAAACTTAAAATTCAAATGTTGTGGGAGACTGGAGCCTGAGCTAGGTCATCCCTGTATTACAGGTCTCCAGGACCCACCCCATAGGGACTACATTAGGTAATTTTATTTTCTTCGGGAAGCTAACAGCTAAATCAGTATAGGTTACAAAATATTTTTACAAGAGCCAATTACAAGGTTCCACATGTAATGTAATACTACTTAGTATTTAAAAATTTCAATATACTGAAAAACTATTTAAAAGGTATGTTTTGATTTGAATGAGTTTAGTTAAAAATAACTGAGTGGAATATACATATAATCAATAAAATATTAAAAAGGAGAATATGAGAAATATAAAAATGAATATGTGAGTATCTGTGTGTGTGAGTGTGTGAGAAACGAGTGTGTTAATGTTTGTGTGTGTCTCAGTGTGTGTGTTTGTATGAGTGAGTGGTGTGTTTGAGTGTCACTATATGAGTGTTTAGTGTCAGATTATACATGTGTGATGTTATATATTTTTATATTAGTTGTTTTTATTTTCAGGATATAATAGCAAGTAAAGTCTCGGTTTCGTCATAAGTCATCTTTTGCAGCCACATAGTAATTTTCTTTTTGCATTCATATTTAGTGTTGGTGTAAATGTGCAATTTATTGTTAACTCTTACTTTAATTTGATTTTGAGCACATCTTTCTTGTCCGGCCGCTCTATGTACGCGGGTTCAGGATATTGTTGCACTTGTTGAAAGTTCTGGTATACCAGCTCCTTGTTATCAGCTAATTGGTGGTATTTCGTCTCCTGTATGTATCTGTTGTCTTGGTATATCACCTGTAAAGTTAAACAATATTCGAAGTAATTTATGAAGTTGGTAGGGCTTTTGTGCAAACCCCCCTTTTGCTTTTTTCTGTCGTGAGGCAGCAATGTTTGTACCGCTGTGTTTCGGTTTGAAGGGCAAGGGCCAGGGAAATTACTGGCACATTAGACACGCCGTCTTAGTTCTCAGGGTGGGCAACGCGTTTTTCTGTCCTGTTAGTGTCAATTGTGCTACTAATTAGACAGTGAGCTTTATGGGCGGTGCTGAAAACATTCCATCAGGTGGCCCACAAAGCTAGCTTGCTTACTTGTTACATAAAAACAAAACTGCATCACTCACTCATGTTCTGAAAAAAGGTCATATTTCACTAAAAATGCAGCAAGTAATCTTCTCCTCAGCATACTCTGGCGCAGGTTGCGGGCCGCCATTTTGTCCCATTAGTTTCAGAGACAGAATCAGCCGATTGTCCAATGATTCTGACAGTTTTAGTGACATAATCTATTGTCTGATGGTTCTATGAATTTTAGTGGCAGAGTAAGCTGATTGCCTGAGGATTTTGTCAGTTGTTTTAGTGATAAGAACCTGGTAGACTGTTTGAGTGAAATAATCACCTTCTGTCTGTGCTTCGGAAGGCACGTTAAGTGAGCTTTATTCCCTACCTCTTTGTTGTCGATAAAGAACTTGTCGGCGTATATCTTCTCCTCAGCATACTCTGGCGCAGGTTGCGGGGCGCCATTTTGTCCCATGTGCATGATGGGGGCGGGAACCGTTAGTTTCAGTGACTTCTTCTGCTGAGCCTGTTTTGTGTGGGCTTTCTTCGGTGACGGGTTTTTTAGTTTGAAGTCCTGGAAGAAGTCAATTAATTTTTATTGCTTCTATTTTTAACGTTATTTTTATTTTATAATTTAATTTTGTGTTAATTTCATAGTATTTTACTTTTAATTCTATTTATATAAAAATTTTCTAATTTGTCATTTTGAATTTTTTGTTTAATTTTAATAATGTTAATTACAATTCTACTTGATAATTTTAAATTGAAAATGTAATATAGTTTTTAAGATAATCTTGCCGTGCCCTTCCGGGTCCATATGTGTTTCTAATACTGTAAATATTATGTTACCACATATAGGATGCAATAAATAATTTGATTTTGAAATGTGTCAATAATTCTGAAAGCTGCAAATCTGCCTAACTTTTAACAATTTCTTGTTTCAATGGGTCGAAATAAAAATAAATAAATGGTACAGCAGAACTGCACTTACTTTCTCGCAATACTCAAGGAAAAACTATCAACCGCAAACTTATATTAGTAATGCCATACACATAGTATGGAAATACAAACTTTTATTTACGTTTTTCCAAAAAATTGTTAGAATGAAATATACAGATCAAATATACAGATTCAAATGGTCAAACAATAAAACAAACAAACCTCAAACGATTTCGAGTAAATCACATGTTTAACTTTTAGAAGTACCGGAACACCCTTTATATACATTTTCACAGATCAATGGATACTACCGCAAGATACTTGCATGGAGGTTTTTTTTAATATCCCAACACATGTTCCTTATGGATAATTGTTCAGTTTAGTCTACTGAGCAAGCCCTTTCAGTGTTTGGTACACCCTGTGTACTAAATTTTATTCAAAAAAATCATTAAATCAGGTAGACAACCAATCCAGGATTAATATTATAGAAAGTTTTAATAAACTCAATGGAACCAATTTTGGGTAAATCACATATTTACGATTTGGTGGTACAGGAACACCCCTTATATGAAATTACACAGATCAGTTGATACTGGCGCTAGATATCTTATATGGAGATGCTTGGTCATGCAAAGTTTCATCAAGATTCTATGAGCGTTTTTGAGAAAATTTCAATTTTTCATTTTCGTTGTATGACAGCTACCCTCAAAATGAGAGCCAGCAAGAAACCACTTAGAACAATTCGATGGATTTGCATAAAACTCCTAAATTCAAAATATGGTGTCAATTGGACCATTCGTTTAGCCGCTAGGCCAAAGCGTGACGGACAGACCGACCGACTGGCCGACCGACCGATCGACCGACCGACGGACGAACATATTTGGCAGACTTGTTTTTTATGATTTATAAGTTATATAAAGGGTGTTAATTTGATTACGTGCCATAGCTTAGGGGGTGTTTGAGTAACGATAAAGGAACACAAAAAAAAATATTTAAAAAATTCTACTTAAAAAAAAAAAGAACTAAAACTCCATTGAAACTTAACGAACGCGGAGGGTAAAAAATAAAAGTAAAAATACGACCTCCCATGCTGGCCTGACCAATTTCTATGGATATTATTTTTGTATTTCCATATACGATAATTGGCATCAGTTTGATGGGTATAGCCTACCTGCTTATATTTCATTTTGATATTTTCTGTATGCAATATAACAAAAGTTGGACGTTCTGAAGGATGTGAGTCACCATTGAAAATGAACAACTTCTAAGAAACACAGGAAGACATACAAAAAATGTTTGACTTCCTATGCAAACCACCACCATCTAAGAGTTTCTTGTGCCCGCGACTTCGTCCGCATGTCAAATAATATACAGACCAGTGTTTCAGTCAAACTACTAGCTATCAAACAAAAGAAGTTTCATTAAAAACGGTTCAGTAGTTTTTGCTTGATGCTCGAACAAATAAACAAACAGACAAAAAGGCAAAAACCTGTGACTTGGATTCAGTCAGGGGCATCAAAATAGCATAACGTGATATTGTTGAAGTGAAAACTTCTTTAGCGGCGCTTGGCACTTTTTAGATGGGTAAAAAATGTTGATGTCGCGTCAGATCCGTAGCCCAAGGAGGTTTTATCCCACGCTACGGCGAAGCGTAGTTAAACCTTCTTGCCGTAGCCTGATCGAAAAAGCGTCAACTGTCAACCGTATTGTTATTACAATACGGGTTTTTATTCAGTGACATCAAAGAAGTACGCGAGCAATGGCGCGATTGACCCTTACAAAAAGCATATTATTCAAAAATGCAAGTTTTCCCTTCTGCCGGCACTTCCGGAGTGCAACCCGTCCCTTTTTTTCATAAATAGCTTTAACGTAGAGAAAAACCGGCCAAGTGCGAGTCGGACTCGCACCCTAAGGGTTCCGTACCTACCTACCATATGATATACTAAAAGCTTTTGCTCTTTGATTTTAAAAACACCGCGAACATCCAACTTGACCCCTCTTTTATAGAAAAGTTCTTGAAACGGGAGCTCACCTTAATTGGTTACTATTAGTTGTGAGACAAATTTAAATATTTAATGATTTTAGACTTTTCCCTTTATTTGTACTGTGAGATCTAGCTTCTTGCCAAATTTCATAATTTTAGGTCAACGGGAAGTACCCTGTAGGTTTTGCATTTTTGCATAAATGTATGGAGATGAGGACATAAAAAGCCATACTTTTGATTGCGTCGTTGCAAAAAATTGAAATTTTCAGATCTTGTGTGGTTCATGGACCTTAATATTCGTTATCAATTTCAACTTGATACCTCTTCTCGTTCGTGAGAAAAAGGGTCTTGACAGAGAGACGGACAACAAAGTGATCCTATAAGGGTTCCTTTTTTTTATTTTGAGGTACGGAACCCTAAAAATGGACCTCAGAGCACTTCGACCCAATGGGAACTTTTCCTTAGTTTTCGTGTTCGATTCCCGACCGTTAAATAATTTCAATTCAAACACTTCCTTACCTTATCCTTATTATTAATACTGGCCGATCTCTTCTCCAAAGTCCTCAGCTCCTTACAAAGCTCCCGAACCAACTGGCCGGAGTTCAGACACTTGGGTACATTATCCCTTTTGGCTATATCCGTGCTCTTGAGCGCGTGCCACTCCTTGAGTGCGGTGGCGAGAATCTTGATCCCGCGCAGGAGTAGAGGCGGGATCTGTTGTGGCACTGTTTGTACGCTGTAGTCGCTTAGAGTGAAGTCTTCATCCTGGAAAATAATATACACGCATTTAGTGATGTCCCGTGTGGTGCCGGCAAAGAATAGTACCTTCCCATACATACCCGTGGGTGTCGTAAGAGGCGACTAAGGGTTATAAACTGGAGGATGGGCAGCAGCATCCTCCGATGTATCATACCATCTTACTTACTAGTTACTGCGGTGCCAGCCGTAACGCTGACAAGCGAGGTGAATATGGTACTTCTAACATTTTTCCAGCAAAAGCTAAAATTCTGGAGGGAGCTCCCTGTCCTGTAGTGGGCATTTCATGGGTTTTTTTAAAATATTTTTATACAATGTGTCTCCTCACTGTGTGACCTGTGTCTCCTCGCTGTGTCACCTGTGTGAACTGTGTTTCCTGACTATGTCACCTGTGTCTCCTCACTGTGTCACCTGTGCCTCCTCACTGTGTGACCTGTGTCTCCTCTCTGAGTGTACCTGTGTCTCCTCACTGTGTGACCTGTGTCTCCTCTCTGAGTGTACCTGTGTCTCCTCGCTGTGTCACCTGTGTCTCCTCACTGTGTGACCTGTGTCTCCTCTCTTGAGTGTACCTGTGTCTCCTCGCTGTGTCACCTGTGTCTCCTCACTGTGTGACCTGTGTCTCCTCTCTTGAGTGTACCTGTGTGAACTATGTCTCCTCACTGTATCACCTGCGCCTCCTCACTGTGTGACCTGTGTCTCTTCACTGTGTGACCTGTGTCTCCTCACAGTGTTACCTGTGTCTCCTCGTTGTGTCTCCTCAGCATGGTCAGTAGATGCGCGCCGGCGTACCAGTGCATGGCTTCGAACAGCGGGTACCGGAATGCTGTCGGAGTTTCCACACGACGCTCGATCTCGTAGATTCTGTAAAGAACATGTGAAAAGTTTGTAAATAAAACGTTCTTTTAAATAGTGTTATACAAGGTATTTGAGGAAATAGTGTCAAGCGGAATCGTAAATGTAGAGCACCCTTAACCTCCTACCTACATCTGTCCTATACGAAGTACATAACAATAAAAAAAATATGTTACCGTTTCTATGAATGGCAACACCAAAAGATTTTGATAATACTGTCTACGGACTGTCAAAAGCTGTATTAAAACGTAAAGGTGTCAATTACAATATGAAATTTTATCAAAAATGGCGACGGAGGGTAGGCGTGTACAGACGCTCTCACGCAGTCGTAAGTTAATCGTTTGTAATCTTATTGAAAACTTAAAAATTATTAGATTTATCATGATAAGTAAGTAATTGAAACTCTAAAATAATAATGTACCGTGTTATTTTAGCAGAAATCTCAAATAAGGTGGAAGACGCATTAAGGTTATTTTCAATGTCCTTTTCAGAGTACAAATGTACGCAATGAAAGTTTTGATGGTTTAACTCTCAATGTACTTTGTAAAGTACATAGTAAGTTTTCTACCATCATTTATGTTTGTTTTAGCTTTAAGTGATAAGGACCTAACAGAAGCATTACTTGACTCTGAATTGAACTTCTCGGGAGAAGACTCAGATGTTAATCTGGAGTTTATACCCGTAGAAATATCCCGAAGATCCAATGACCATAAGACTGGCGAGTTTAGCAGTTTAAATGAAGAGAATAATGTGTTGGTTACTCCAGCTGCTTTTCCAGTGCTGTTTAGTAATTACGATGTCTTCTCGTCATCAAGGAAGAACGGTAAAATTGTTATTACGCAATGCCTGGTTGGTTGTCCAGCCACTGCGTAATAACAAATTTTGATGATTTGATAGGTGTTGATGATTTCCACATGTTATTGTGATCAAGACCATGACGAGTGCCAGTGATGCGATGGTCCAAAAACGACAAACGGTATGAGAAAGTCAGAAGGAGTATCGTAATAAGGCTTACAACCACAATATGGGTGGTGTGGACGTAACATACCGCATGTTTTCAGTCTGTCTAGATCACAATGGGACAAAAAAGTGGACGATTCGAGTTGTTACACATCTTGTTGACGTGGCAGTGGTGAATGCATGGTTGCGATACAGAATTGTGCAAGCTGAAAAAGAAATACGCAAGAAACACATTTAGCAGCTTCGGGAATCCAAGTAAAATTTAGGTACTTAACTTATTGCCGATAATGAAGAAAGTGACGATGGAAGTGAAGGTGAGGAATATAATGAACTGGAACCAAAATATAAGAAACCCAAAGTTCTTATCTAGCCAACACTTTTCAAGGAACGCCGTACAAAGGCTGCTGCATATTTGCCGGAATATGGAGCAAAATAATCGTGCTGTTAGAAAATTGGATGCACCTATAAAACCAGTTTTCTGCAAAAAATGTGACATATACCTTTGTTTCCCGCCACATCGTAATTGTAAATACTGGTTTTCATCAAGATATAGATAATTTTATACTATAAGCATTACTAAACTTAATTTACGACTGATAATTATTACTTCAGTTAGAAAGTTTTATAGATTATGTTCAGTTTTTTTTTGTTGTTGGAGAAAATCCTTAATTTTGGTCATTTAGTTATGGAAGAACGTTTATTATTTGTTTTTTTGGTTCAATTTTGTAACAAATATAATGTAAGACGTTAATATAAATTTTCTTTTGCTTTTAATCCTTCAATAATCACTATTCATACCCTAAAACTATTTTATGTCCTATACAAAGAACATGGTAATAGCGTCACTTTGTCCTATATATAGTACATAGGGAAAAACTGATTTTCCTATTATTCGATTTTTTTTACTATTTTTCCTACAGTTCTTAATGTACCAACATTACCATATGAAATTTTCAAAATAATAGCTTACAAAAAGTGTGTCTGGTAGGCAGGAGGTTAAGGTACATTGTACCGTAACTGCGAAGGCGCGAGCTCGTCGAAGGCCTCTTAATCCATTTTTTAACTATTTTAACCAGATTTCGTTTCCGCCAGTACCGGAGACGCATTACCAACTAGACTACCGTGGTCCTGCCTGATGTTGTGAAATTTGCGACCTCTATATGCATTTCAACGTTGCGTTTGTGCTGCCACCTAGTAAGGATTTGCTGTACTAAAGACTTTCGTCTTGTGACACTGCGGTATTTTGGACGTACGTAGTACGGTAGAGATGCGTTGGTACTATTCTTTGTGGGCACCACACGGGACAAAAAACTAAAAAAACTTCATTGTATTTGTGAACGACTGCTCCTTTTAACAGTGATGCGAATTATTTCCAGACACCATTTACGATATTCCGCACTGCAAAACTAAATTTGTTATTTAAGGCTATTTTGCAGATTTCAGAAAGATCGTTTTATTTTTACTGTAATATTTACATAAACCTCCATCGCCCGTAATAAATTCAGATTTTTCCTTTCGCAAACTTCGGAGATAAGGGGGGGAATGGTACAATAATAATATTTTTTTATTCCCCCTTTACAATAATACCTAACATTTTTTATTCTTTCGTTTGCAATCACGAGTTGGGCAGACATATTCTAAAACTATTCCAAATTTCAAATCGATAGCATGAGTGGTTGCTGAGATAAACAGGTGAGACAGACAGACGAAGTCGCACCATAAGGGTTCCGTTTTTAACATTTAAAAAGCACACTTACTGCAGTTGCATCTCAATGGCGTAGGAATGTAGCAGGTTTCCGCCAAAGACTAAAGAGTCGCACGGAGTCAATACGGCATGGACCCACCCGGTGGGGATGAATAAAGTTTGACCGGCAGTCAGTTCCACTGTGCCGTACCACTCCACCTAGGAAAAAAATATGGAACAATTTATTAAATGTTTAAAAGAAAAAGACGTACATACGGCCTTGACTTTGAGTGGGCCTCTTGGTTTCGGGCGTAGCTCTGATCCAGCTTAAAGCGATCCGTTTTCCATACTAAATTCAAATGACTCGCATTCTTATGCGGGACATAAACTGCTGTTGAAAAACGAGTGTAACACATTACCTGTATCTTTGTATTAATCAGCGAAGAATTTAACGAAAAAAAGCTAAATTGAAAATTTTGAGAAAAACCCACGGCGCCCCCTGGTGACTTGGCGCCACAACTCTAATCTACAAACCATCATTGATAAATTATAAATCCATTACTGAAAACCGTATCTAAATCGGTTAAGCCGTTTTTAAGATAAAAGGGAACATAACTTTGCACACACAAACGAACAAACACACAACCTCTCACCCTAAACGCATACACCTTCTCCGTTCCGTCGTGGGTAAAAACAGCAGTATACACTCGATTTTCAACAGCATTTTATGTCCCGCATAAGAATGTGAGTCATTTGAATTTAGAATGGAAAAGTTTTGTTTCTACTTGGTTGCTGCCGTGTTTACTATGGGTCTCAAATTAAAATAGGACTGGTAGTCCGGTCCCTTATAGTCTTATATCGCCAAATTCACCAAGTTGCACCAAATTTTTCCCAGGTACTAGTTAGGTATATAGCTCTCAATTTTTGATAGGAGCCAATTCTTGAATTTTGTATGGAAATTTTTTGTAATTCAAGAATTGGCTCTTATCAAAAATTGAGAGCTATGTACCTAACTAGTACCTGGAAAAAATTTGGTGAAATTGTAAATACGTAAAACAGCTAACTGACCGGACTATGGGTCACAGATTTTATAATAGTAAACTAATGTTTACAGATCCGTCATTCCCAGGAGAGGTGCCGACAAATTTCAACCTTACGGTCTAAGCGTAAAGTCGATACTTGCAG
The DNA here is from genome assembly GCA_947532105.1 of Athrips mouffetella. NCBI lineage: Eukaryota > Metazoa > Arthropoda > Insecta > Lepidoptera > Gelechiidae > Athrips > Athrips mouffetella. The sequence continues at coordinate 16,605,282 of OX383981.1, forward strand.
TGTACCGCTTAGGACACGTTTTTAAATCGCAGGTGATCGCGGACAGGTGGGCTAAGGCGATAATTTTGTCACTTTATGAGATACTGAGCGAGATGCAAGTAGGTATGTAATATTGTTCAATCAAATATGCAAATGCTTACTTACCTGTTTTACCGCCATAAGCTTAAGATGACATAAAGAAAAGTAAAATCGAGTGCCTTGGGCGGACGCATTTCCGCGCTGCGTTGCGTACCTACTATGCGGAGTGTCACAGGCCTGACTGGGTCTAAAGACTGAGCAGCCATATTTTTCTGACGCAATAGCTGCCAATTTTGCTTTGCACAACCATTGCAGTTAGCCATAGGCAAGTCCTTATCTCATTTGAAACTCATAATAAATACTGGAATTTTTGGGAATCTTGGCCAATAAATTATGACAACTTTCCGAAAGATCATCATATATGGCTGATTTTCAGCTGTCGCCCTATTATTTTCGTCGCACAGCATTGGTGGAAACCCCCACACATTTTAACAGCACAGCTAAACATCCTCGCAAGACACATTTCCTTCGCACATCTCTGGTGGAAAAGCAGCCTAAGTGTTCGCTTTGAATTATAATTATTAATTATCATTAGAGATCTTACGTCCCATCGGTCATATCATAAATTCTACTAGCGATATATGAGGATTCAATTGCTTACCATATCCCCAAAGAATCTTTCCGTTTGATTGTTTGACGCGCTCCACTGTTGATACAAAGCCAGGTTCGTCGATGTTGGAGGTATCAAGTAGAATATCTGTAACAAAACCCTAGTTAAAGATAGTGGTCGAAACATGCGAATTTAAAACTTCGTCCCTTGACGATAGAGTGGGATATTGAATCACTGCCTGTATGACAATTCATCCAACCAAAGTTTTCTTACATATGTCAAAATTTTCCCAATTTACGCGATTTTTGCCCAATTCATGTCAAAATGTTTCTATGGATGTGAATAAATTTTGTGTGTATAAATTGTGTGTAAATGTGTGTAAATTTTGCCCAACTTATGTCAAGTTAGTCAAGTTTTTGTCATTGATGTCTAATTTGTGCCTTTTTGTTCAAACAATGCCATAAGTGCCCATTTTTGTCAAAGATGTTCAATTTATGTCACTTATGCCCAATTTATCAATCAATCAATCAAATTCTTTATTTCAGAATACAGTCCATATTGTTAGTAACCTACTTAGAACTATGTTAGTAAAATAAAATTAAATCAAAATATCTTGTCATCTAAAAACAATATTAATTAAATAACTGAAAAACACTAGATCTACCTTGGATTTATGGCAGCTATTATACTCTTTTGCCCAAATTGTGTAAATTTTGCCCAATTTATGTCAAGTTGGTCAAATTTTATTTGATACCCGAGTTGTGTTTTTTTTGTTTAAACAATGCCATATTTGGCCTTTATGTCAAATGTGTCAAATTTATGTCAAATGTGCCCAAGTTTATGTCATATAAACCAATTTACGAAAAAACGCTCAACTAATACCAGTACATACCTTAAGTCCGTGCAGCACATGATACCAAACGGTGGTGCCGCCGAAGTCGATATGAAAGTCGGTATAGGAGCCGGCGGCCGACATCAAACAGTATTTCTGCACGGCGGGGCGCGGGGGCCGCTCCTCCACGTGGGGCCACACGAGGTTGGACCAGTCTAGCGAGCGGAGCACGCCGGGGGGCTCCACTAGGGGTGACATGCTGAGGAAAACATTCGATACGTTTACACCGTAGGCCCGAGTAACCAGAATAACTTTAACCAGATATTTGTCACGAACGAGTACGGTCAACCACTAGTCTGTGGAAACATTTGCAACTCTATTACCATGCGGTAAAGTATATAGTGTTTCTACTGACTTGCTGTTGGGTGTACCTGGGAGACCGAGCTTTGCTGTGTATAATCTTAACCAAAGAACAATAACAGATGGCGCTGTACGGTTTCTGAAACGCGGTCTTTTTAAGAAATGCTCAAAAAAACCGGACAATGAATTTTCCCAAACATTAGACCAAGCTAGATCGATTTTAGGCCCCGTAAAACCCCCGTATAGTGAATTTCATCGAAATCGTTATTACTCGCTTTAGGCCGGTATTTCACTGGGACACCATGGTGGCGCGACTGGTTGCGCTACTGCTGTCCGTAACTAGACACCAGAGTCGCTACACCCTGCGGCCACAGGCTATAAGGGCAGCTCGGCTGCTGGTCGCGCTACCACTCCCAGTGAAATATAGCCCTTAAGGTTCCCACGGAGTGACGAAATCCTATACAAACATTGATTGGTTTTAATTTTTGAAAGGTAAGACCAAACTTTACCAAACTTCGTAGACATAATCAAATGCAATATATCTATGCTTTTAATTAGTTTTTGTTTGAAAATATTAACCAAAAACAAAATTAAAACGAATTTAATTTCTGACAAATTTCACGCAAAATACGTGTCACTTGCAGCCAGGTACAACATACGCTTTAAAATTAAATGGAAACCAATCGTAAGCATTGATTTAATAGTGTACTTTGAAAATAAACTAAAAAAATATAAATAAATTAAATATTAAGTTAATGAAAACGAAATAACCACAATGTTTCGATAAATAGCTAAATTTCGGCCCGTTCGCTGCAGCTTCTCTCTCGTTAGCGGGGGTGTGCAGGTATAGAACGGGGTCGGGGGAGGGACGTCTAGCACGGACTGTCTCCGCCTTCGATTTTCTTTGTTATCCTTATCAGTGCAGTGCGTCGGTCGTTAGCTCTCCGCGCGATTGCACTGAGCGTATTCATTTTACGTGCTTTTCGATAGGTACTCGATACAGCTTATGTATTTTTCAACACATTTGCTCATAAAACAGCTCTATTTGCACTGTATTTAGGTCCATAATCCAGCTTATTAAAAACGCGTGCTCTTCTCATTATATATTACAGCACTAGTTATATAATTTTTTATTTTAATTTATATTAACAAAGAGCAAGGAGTTCTAATGTCTAAAATATTTATGATATTTTCGTAAATATATACCTAATGTTGATAAAAATATAATATATAAACAGTTTGTTGCATGAGATTAGTTAAATTTGACAACAAATTAACATTAATTGATTTTGTAAGCAATAAATTTAAAGTTTTTCTACTTTTTCAATGACTACGCTGTTTGGGAGCATTGCCACAGCTTCGTCACAGCTCCTCATTTGAAAAAAGAAATGCGCGCGCAACAAGAATTCCGCGCGCCATTTTTCAGAAGTATTTTCATTTGCTTTGATTTTTGTGACTAACTAACAATGTCGTTCGTCGGTTTCAAGCAATGAAGAAGAACTTAATCCCCACAGGAAATAATTACTGGGGCACAAAATGCAAGTAAGTCTCCTTCCAGCATAATCAAAGGAAAAATAGGTACATTCTTGCCTACGAAAAGGTCATTGAATGGAAACACAGCAAAAATGCCATTTCGTTTTCAGAGAATGTCTTTTTGGCTTATTTCAATGAGCTGGCGAATAAGTATAAACCTAGCTCTTTGTGGTGTATTTATTCCATGTTGAAAAGTATTGTGAGAACGAAAAATGGAGGCTCAGGAATTGCAGGTAAGCGAATTTATTTCGTTTTTATTCGCAAATGTGTTGAAAAACGTCGTAAGAAGCTTGTGCGCTTTGGTGATTACAACCTCGGCTCCATTACGCCCTCGCCTGCGGCTCGGGCTGCAATTTCTGAGCCTCGGCCGTAATATCCAAAATAGCGCACGTGCATCTTAATTACTATTATGCTGGAAGGTAGTTTTGATTACGAAGCGTTATTTCACTATTTTATAATGAAGCTTTTTTCACGAATAGCCTGGTAAAATAGTTTTGAATCTTTAAAAATAAGGAAATTGTAAATCTTTTAATATAAGGAATATAGTACTTCATGTTAATTATTATATTATTGTAATAGCTCACTGAATAACTTTTCAAGGACTCACCTCTGTTTGTTTTATATTGGGTATCCTATACTCGTACTATTAAACGAGCAATATCTACACTAATATTATAAAGAGGAAAGATTTGTACCTATTTTTGTATGTTTGTAATGAATAGGCTCCGAAACTACTGGACCGATTTGAAAAATTCTTTCACCATTAGAAAACCATTAGAAAACAGCGTAGTCATTGAAAAAGCACAAAAACTTAAAATTTATTGCTTACAAAATCAATTAATGTTAATTTGTTGTCAAATTTAACTAATCTCATGCAACAAACTGTTTATATATTATATTTTCATCATTATTAGGTTTAAATTTACGAAAATGTTATAAATATTTTAGACATTAAGACTCCTTGCTCTTTGTAAATATAAAAAAATTAAAAATTATATAACTAGTGAGAAATAATGAGAAAAGCACGCGTTTTTAATAAGCTGGATTATGGACCTAAATACAGTGCAAATAGAGCTGTTTTATGAGCAAATGTGTTGAAAAATCCATAATATTTTCATGAATAAATTAACATTGTTCGATAATATGATCAATAAACATTCATTTCACGATAATATTTATATTAATCAACTTAGTAACAACAAATTCGTATTTTATAGTAGAATTTACAACAAATGCACAAAACGAACCATTCCTCCGAGACTTTTAGCAGCCCGAGCCGAAGGCGAGGGCTGATTGTAATGTCGAGGATAAAATGGTTTTGTGGACGAGTTAAACTCTGCTTTTCACTTTGTTTGCGAGGAAATAAAACGTAAAAGTACTCTCTAAATGTAACTGAAGAATGAGTTGTTCTGCTTTAGTGAAGAATATGTTGACGCGCTCGCGGCGTGGGGTGCAGCAGGCCCGCGCGCAGGCCGTACACCACCGCGATTACTTTTTTGCCCTAGTGCACAAAATTCGATTTTGTGCAGCCTATATCCTGCACAAAGAAGCATTTTCAGAGCATGAGAAGTGAAAAATAATAATGACTAAGCTGTTTGGCAGTTTAGTCAATGTCGCATCTGTGTCCGCTAAAACAGCGCGCGCCATTTTTACAAATATTTGCGGTGTTTACATTGTGTTTATTGTAATTATTTTCAAAAGTATCGACTCCTTCAATAAAAAAAAAACCGGTCAAGTGCGAGTCGGACTTGCGCGCCGAGGGTTCCTATATACCTTTAGTATTTTTGGAAGCAATAAAGTCCATTTTTAGAACCGGAAAACTAAATTTGTTTGTTAAGGTTTTTTGCAGATTTCTAAAAACCTGTGCAATTCAGAAAGATCGTTTTATTTTTGCTGTAATATTTACACAAACTTCTATCGACTGTAATTAATTCAGATTTTTCCTTTCACAAACTTCGGAGATAAGGGGGGGGAATTGTATTTTTTTGACATTTTTCATCATAAATTGAAAACTAAGAGTAGTAAAAAATACAAAAAAATATTTTAGAATTTGTAAGTAAAGCCCTTTCATATGATACCCCACTCGACCTAGTAACGACAATTCTAAAGTTTGCCCCCCTATTTGGACCCCCTTTACTTTAATAATCATCTTTATTTTTACTCTTGTATGTGCATTTAAGTTGGGCAACCATATTCTAAAACTATTCCAAATTTCAAGTCGATAGCATGAGTGGTTGCTGAGATATACAGGTGTGACAGACAGACGGACAGACAAAGCGGCACCATAAGGGTTCCTTTTTTTACCAATTTGGTATCGGAACCCTAAAAACAACAGTAATTAATGTAGTTCCTCAACGTAGAAAATACTAAGGCACGAAACACAAGTCTGGAGAATCGGGTGTACGTTGTCTACGTCTTTTCCTTCGGGAAAAGAGGTACCTAAGCAAATTTTACTTGTTTTTATTCGCAAATGTGTTGAAAAACGTCGTCAGAAGCGCGATCGATTTTATTAAAATATACTATATTATGATTTAATTCTCGAATAATAAACCTGGATTTTTATCAGTACGACTAAGTTATTATTGTTTCTTCGCCATTCACCACACAGTTCATCATTCTTAGAAATAGTTCAGCTGTAGAAAAATATGCCGTCAAAAATGAGCGCAAAGCAAGCAAAACATTACAAAATTATTATAAAGCTATTTGACTAGGCTGCTGGTTGGCCACCCGCCCCGCACGCCGCGCCCGTCAAGACCCAAAAACTGGTTTCGCGAGACAATATCGTGCTCTTGCTCTTATAGCGCCTTGTCGCACTCAGGGTGAGACAGCAACAGAAGAGAGTACTCGGCGCATGATCCCAGCGCGCGATTTCTCGCTCGGTTCGTGGGGCTCTTAATACTGTGGCCGCAGGGTGTAGCGATTCTGGTGTCTTTACTGGTGTCTTTTTACGGACACCAGTGGCGCAACCAGTCGCGCTACCAGTGTCCCAGTGAAATACCGGCCTAAATAAATTTATAACACCCCTGTGTTTGCGTCGGGGGTTAAAAGCTAAGTTAACTACTCACTTTGTATCACTAAATTCCAAAGACAGTACATTGAGTACTTTCTCATCCCTGTGTTCTGGCGGGGTCTCGAAGTAATCCACGAAGTCGATAAGCGGCATCCGGAGGGTTGACTGTCTACGCACGTCTATCACTTCCACCTAAGGGAATGAGAATAGTTCGGAATAAGAAAAACAATCATATTTTTAGGGTTCCGTACCTCAAAATAAAAAAAAGGAACCCTTATAGGATCAGTTTGTTGTACGTCTGTCTGTCTGTCAAGACCCTTTTTCTCAAGAACGGGTACAGGTATCAGGTTGAAATTGATAACGAATATTAAGGTCCATAATAAACCATAATTCAATTTTTTACAATGATGCAATCAAAAGATATGGCTTTTTATGTCCTCATCTCCATACATTTATGCACTACAGCAAAACCTAGAAGCTAATTCCCGTTGACCTAAAATTATGAAATTTGGCAAGAAGCTAGGTCTTACAGTACAAATAAAGGGAAAAGTCTAAAATCATTAAATATGCAGTATTACAATTTTTCTCACAATTAATAGGAACCAATTAAGGTGAGCTCCCGTTTCAAGAACTTTTCTATAAAAGAGGGGTCAGGTTGGTTGGTCGCGGAGTTTTTAAAGTCAAAGACCAAAAGCTTTTAGTATATCATATGGTAGATAGGTACGGAACCCTTATGGCGCGAGTCCGACTCGCACATGGCCGGTTTTCTTTTTCTTTAGCCTGGACTGTCCCACTGCAGGGCAAAGGCCCCCACTTTGTCTTGTCATGAGCCATGCCCTGCTAACCCTTCATGAAGGCATCGAGCACCGTTTTTTAAGGTTTTTCTTTACCGCTTCGGTCATCAAGGGGAACCCATTGGGTTGTAATCCTAGCCCATCTAGACTAAGAGCAGGCAGTTGACAACTCTACCTCATCGGATATCAAACAGCGACCTATCTAGGTTGCTGCACAATGATACATTGAGTCTAATAGCAGGGTTGCATATTACTGCGGTCCATGGTGCCAGCCGCTATGCTATCAAGCGTGGTGACTATGGTATTTCACCAAGCGTTTTTGCTGGAATGCTGGAGGTAGCATGCCCTGTAGTGGATGTTTCACGTAATGTTACTGTCGCAGAGTTTACAAACGACGAACTGTAAACGGTCGGCAAATTGTAAAACGGCGCCGGCAGATTGTGAACGAATTTATATTACTGGTGCATTTTAGGTTCGTTAGACACGGTAAACCCAACCTAACCTAACCGAGCAGGGATCGGTTAGTTTGGGTTAGGTTATCTTCCGACCACAACCGACGAGACAAGCGAGCGAAGCGAGCGTGCCGCGGTAGCGGCCGGCGAGTGCTAGAAACGAATTACGCGCCGTTTTGTGAAATGCCGCGCCAATATACAACGTGTTAACGGAATAAGCGAAACTGAGAAAAAAGTTTGTTCAGAATCGAGAGTAGAATCAATTTCACGGGTTTTTGATAGGTGTATTTTTTTTTTGTTTTGCCGCTTCTATTCTTAATATTTCTGTGGATACGCGCGCTGGCGCCGCGCGGATCATGACCGGTAAGAAGGGGATGGAAGTGGGCGTGGCGTGCGCGCAGCACGCGGACTAGAACAACGAAGAAACTAGAACGATGATGAAACTTTAAAATAACAATATCTAGAAAAAGAATATCTTTTTAAGATTTTTTTACGGGAATGGATTTATTTTAATAAAAATCAGTTGGGGTGTATGAGGGTTTCGCTTATTCCATTAACATGTTATAAATAAATATTTCGTATTCTGTAGAATGCCAAGACATTTTGCCTGCGACATAACGATGATCGAAATTAATTACCTCAAGTTGTGCCCCACAGAATCTGAGTACAGATCTCACAGTGAATGTGGCCGGATTTGGAGTCTTCATTTGTAACCCCTCTGAGACAGGGAATATTACTGGCCTCGTGAACCCTGCAAAATAATAAGATACATAGTTTAATGCCCACATAAAAAGCAATAACAGTATGATAGTAAATATGAGGGTCATTTCACACAAGTCATCTGATCCCAATATAGGCAGTCTTTACTATAGATATTGACTGATATATGCATAAATAGATGATTAGAATAAAAAGATACGATGGGTAGACGAAATAGTAAAAGAGACAGCAGGTAGCAACTGGATGGATATAGAAGGAGTCCTATACCAAAAACTAACACTAATAAAACTGGAAAATAAATAAAAATAATCGGCCCAGTGCGAGTCGGACTCGCGCACCGAAGGTTGCAGATTCCTAAAAAACTTTGCAACTTAGATAGTTTTATTTATGCTGTAATAGTTACATAAATTTCTATCGACTCTAATCAAGTCAGATTTTTCCTTTCACAAACTTCGGAGGTAACAAATATTTTTGTATTTTTTAAGACTAAGAGTCGTAAAAAATACAAAAAGTAAAGTAAAGCCCTTTCATATGATACCCCACTCGACCTAGTAGCGACAATTTAAAATTTGATCCCATTTACATTAATAGTCATATTTTTTTTTATTCTTTCATGTGCAATTAAGTTGGGAAACCATATTCTAAAACGATTCCAAATTTCAAGTTGATAGCATGAGTAGTTGCCGAGATATACAGGTGTGACTGACAGACAGACAGTCTTACCATAAGGGTTCCTTTTTTACCATTTTGGTATCGGAACCCTAAAAATAACAAAAATAAAGACTGGATGCAAGCTGTCTAAAACAGGAACCAATGGAACAAGATGGTAGACTCTTTTAACCTAACAGGGGCATACTAACAAAAACTAAACTAACAAAGATTTACTAAAATTGTAAACAAATGTATGGAAATAAAAGCGTTCCGAATCAACGATAATATCGATTTTATCGCTCTTAGCGCGCTAAAAGGCGTCCCGAATCTCTTTTTTTTTGTTCTTTTGACAGCGCTGTGAGGGATAACAGCGATATAGTCGTTGATTCGGAACGCAGCTATTGTTTAAATAAATATGCATATTCTTTTATTTTATTTTGTATGGAGAAAAAGTGTTAAGAGTTTTCATTAATTTATGGGTGGACCTTCCACTTGGAGAAGTAGTTACATTCAAATACATCGCCAAACTACAGAGTAGTTTGTTGGCGAAACAAATACACTCAATATTCTATTACAATTGCTAACCTACTTGCTTTGAACAATGACCTTTCCGTCTCTTTCTCTCCCTGAGTTCTCTCTTACCATTATCTCTAACAAACTCCTCAGTGAAATGCAGCGGGTTCAGTCTGGTGGAGGCAGCGGGTGCTGGCCTCGGCGGCCGGGCGGCCAAAGCTCGGACCCATGCGGGGCTGCCCACTTGTGACGGTCTGGTCTCCGCTGAGAGCTCATAGCGGTCTGCTCTGTGGTTATTTGTTGGTATCTTAACTGAAAGGAATATAAATAATAATAACCAAATTCATACTTACAAATTACATCAAAACTTTAATTTTACAATATTAATTTCATTAGATTATTAAAACATGCAGATAAAAATAAATAAAATTAATTCAACAATAATAATGTAGTTTCATTTCATATTTATAATTTCTTTGGTTATGTTATTTTTGGGGCCCATTGTTGGGTGAAGTGGTGAAAGGAATATTAGCATGGTTAAAAAGACTCAAGAATAGAATAGTTAGATGTCTTAGAAGATGATTAAGGGGTCTTGAACCTGAAAATAGAGTAATAGTGGTCATGGCCAATAGCCAGATGAGTATAAATCAACTACAGAGTTTTCAGCTTTTCTATTAGCTGAGATGAACAATTTACCTTATGGGGAAAATTGTTGGTCTTAGCTAGTTCCTAAGATAGTAGTCATATTAGGCCATGTCACAGATTAAATAATACTAAACTAACATTTACAGTTCCGTCATTCCCAGGTGGGGTGCCAACAAATTTCAACCTTATGGTCTCTGATGCTGATTCCATAACACATGCAGATGGGTGATCAAATCACAACAATGGAACCATTTCACCATTATCCCTTTTATTTATGGCACATGGGTACCTCAAAGGAAGCCAACCACAATTTGCATGACTGCCCCGAGTATATTTTTAAATTCTGTGCATTACTATAATAATAACATAATAATCTTTTATTGCAAAAAAGAAAGCCATACAATACATTTACAATACACTGGTGTGCATTTACTTTAAGTGCCAATACTAGTTACTGTACAGGTTTTGTTGCTTTGTGTTCATCCGAAACGAGAGAGAGAGAGATGACAAAGTGAGGTTTAGAAGTACAAAATACCCCATAGGGTCGACTGAACAGGAACTACCCCACATAGTAAAATAATTATTTACTCTACGGACTTTAGGTACATGGAAAACTAAGTCATATAGGAAGTTCAAAATTTAGACATGACAAAGACCTTGAGACTACATCAAGGCTATCAAATTAATAAAACAATAATTTACTTACAAACAGAAGGGCCATAAGTTTGGGCACATTTAGGACAATGGTACTTGTCAATATCATCCGAATGGTAAATTTTCACATCCACGCAGCTATAAAAGAAAAATGTATCAGTATATCGTGCCAGGAAAGTTCTTTGTAGTATTTATTAGTGTTGAAAGTTTAGCATGTTTTTTAAGCTAAATGACAGGTCCGACGGGAAATTTTGGTTTACAGCCGGTAAGATAATATGTAACTATACAGTATAGGTACAAATTTGTTTATTTACACACAAAGAAAGGCTAACAGAAGCGCATTTTGGGAAACTCGTGTAGACTGGTAAACAAACAAACTTTACGACAAACACTCGAAATAAGTTACGGGAACTGTGGCAAATGGTAGATAGTGATATTTAGTTGCAGTTTACCAAGTTTAAAATGAAAATATTGTGAAATAATTGGTAAAACATTCGGTCGGAGAATGATGGCCGATCGGCCTGAACCTGTCAAACACAAATATTTTTTTTTTAACTCGCAATGCACTGGTATCACCATAATTTATATGTTTTCAACTTTACCTGCCATGGAACCACTCACGGCAACAGTCACATTCTATCATGAATTGCCCAATATTATATGGTTGACCACACAAGCAATAGGTTTCCTTCGATGACGCCATTTTGATGGCGAATAGACAAGATTTTTTTTTTTTCTATCCACGTCGCTTTTCTATTGCCATTGCAAAAAAATGCCATAGACAAACTCAGCTAGAACGTAAATTATAACGATTGACTTTAGGGTTCTGTAGGCAACCAGTAGGAATAAAGGTACAAGCGCATTTAGGCGGTTCGCCTCGCGGATTTTGAATACTTTGTATGAAAATCTATGGAACAACGCGCACCTAGTCGCATCGCACTCTCGCAATACCGGAATTTGAAAGAAAGAAAGAAAAACAATTTATTCAATGCACGACAATGAGTGTTATAAACCAAATAGGATGTACACAGAATATCGTGCGATGAAATGGCACTAGACTCAGCATTTGTCACAAGTACCAGAGAAGTATTTGTGACACTGATTTTCAGCCAGCACCAGAGTGGAGGTTACGCTAAACGAAAATAATAAAAACCGTGAAACTTACGCGCTAGACAATACAACTGTTATAAAAAGTAATAAAACAAACTAATATGAAAACTTTAACAAATCCGGGTGTTACACAAGTAAAAAATAAATAAATTATTATTATTAAATAAATAAATAGAAAGGCAATTCAAGTTAAACTAAAAATTGCAATGTAGGTACCTATAGTTGCAGTTGATGTATATTTTTGAGGAGGCATCAGACTAACGTGCATTCCTACTTTGCTTGAGATACTATCCTTTGTTGGGCAAGAAGATATTCCCTGTATTGTTTCTTGAAGCTCCATTTGGACTTGATATTTCTGATGGGTGGAGGGATGTTATTCCAACATTTGGAAGCACGGTAGCTGAAACCTCCCCGAAAAGTGGCGGTACGATGATTTGGAACCCTAAAAACTATTGATACCGATCTTACTGCATACTTATGTTCCAAATGACGCCACATTAATTTATTAAATAAATAAGTTGGCTGTTTGGTGCTAATGATGTCATGGAGTTGGGACGCGTAAAATAAAGTTAACCTACTTTGCATATTGAGGAGACCAGATTTATTGAGGAAAGGTGTTACATGGGTTCGCGGAGGTATGGGAAAACAATATCGAGCACAAGCGTTTTGAACTCGTTGTATGAGTGTGTAGGATTTTTTAAAGAGACAAGGGCCATAGACCGTTAGACAATAATTGAGCTTAGAAAGGACCAAAGATTCACAAATGCGTAGATCCGCGCCAATGTAAGGTCTTATACGATATAAAACTTTAAGCCTATAAAAGCAGTTGCGAACAAGATTATTTATATGACTCTCAAAGCGCAATTGGTTGTCGAATACAAGTCCCAGATTTCGGGCTTCAGACACATGTTCAATTGGATCACCCATGATGGCTACCTTAGGCCCTTTTGACTGAATGGTTTTAATCTGTTTTTTCGTATCAAAAAGTATCCTAGTATCAAAAACTTAGATTTCGACGGGTTAAGAACCAGTGAATTTTTCGTGGCCCAGGCACTAACTCTATCTAAGTCCTTGTTTATCGTTGAAACCGCCTCTTCAACGCCATCAAGTGGCACATGAACATAGACCTGTAAATCGTCTGCGTATAGATGGTATTTCGAGCTGTGGAGGCATTGAATTATGTCCGCGCTATAAATGATGAATAGTAATTTGTTGGATTCCCCCAGGCGATGCGATCGCATTATGCGCGCGGCCCGCACGGATCGCCGTAAAACGTAGTGATTATATTCTCTTTGGATCGCCGCGCAGCCGCACGCCACTCCGCGCGGTGTCCGTCTCCCCAGCAACCCGTGCGAGATATAGCCAAGTGGCATACACCAAAATTTAGTGGAAATTGGTTCATTCCATCAGTAAAGTGTCAGATTCAGTGCATCAAAACTGATGACACTACGAGGTGAAAACTTTGGGTGGCTGTAGAGACGTCTCGTCAGCCAGCCCATTCTATACAGGGAAAACTACGAAGATTACATAAAAGCAAAATAGTTCCACATTTACTGCATGTCTAGTGCAATTGATTGTAAAAAAGCCGAATCGAAAATGTCCATATGGTAGGAGCACTTCATCAATAATTATGGGTGGCTGGAGAGACGTTTTCCCAGTCAGCCCATGTGATATCTCGGAACATATAGTAGGTAGGAAGATGAAACAAAGCTTAATATTTACTACCTACTCGGAACAGTAGGAAGCAAATATTTCAAAATCCTAGCTCCACTAACTTTTGAGATATTTGTATTTTTTCATGGGCTTGCTGGGGAGACGTCTCGCCAGCAAGCCCATGCTGTAACTCAAAAAGTACTGCACGTAGAATGTTGAGCGATATACCAATAGAGAGTGCATATTTGATGCAATAAGCACCAAGAAAAGTGAGTCCCTAGGTCTTATGGTTTCGATGCTAGAAACAAAAATCATTTTCCCGCTGAAAATTTGGAATGCATGATGTGAAGTGCAACGTTGCCGTTCTGTGCAATTCTACATGTTGCTGTTAGAGCATTCAAAAATCAATCTTGTATCCTTATAGTTAAGAGGTCCTGTAGACGCACGTGTAGATTATTTTTAATTTGAAAATAGTTCGGGAGACGGTGTACTTAAAAAGCTGATTGGTTAACAAGAAGTTTTTATTTATTTGTGGATAACACGTGAAGAACAAAAGACATAATATGTATTTTGGCTCACGTATTTATTTAATAAATCAGTTTTCTTAACTTATTAATTACAGGACAATTTAAGAATACTTTAAAAATTTTAGTTTGTTACTGAGACCATTAAACCTACATCTCCTTCTAGAATACAGTTGTCACGGTTGCTAAAAAGAGATTGAGGCACCAGTTGGTCTTCACGTGAGCTAAAATACATATTATCTCTTTCGTTCTTAACATGTCGTCCACAAATAAATAAAAACTTCTTGATAACCAATCAGTCTTTTACTAAGTACACCGTCTCCCGGTGTCCGTCTCCCCAGCAACCCGTGCGAGATATAGCCAAGTGGCATACACCAAAATTTAGTGGAAATTGGTTCATTCCATCAGTAAAGTGTCAGATTCAGTGCATCAAAACTGATGACACTACGAGCTGAAAACTTTGGGTGGCTGTAGAGACGTCTCGTCAGCCAGCCCATTCTATACAGGGAAAACTACGAAGATTACATAAAACCAAAATAGTTCCACATTTACTGCATGTCTAGTGCAATTGATTGTAAAAAAGCTGAATCGAAAATGTCCATATGGTATGAGCACTTCATCAATAAGTATGGGTGGCTGGAGAGACGTTTTCCCAGCCAGCCCATGTGATATCTCGAAACATATAGTAGGTAGGAAGATAAAACATAGCTTAATATTTACTACCTACACGGAACAGTAGGTAGCAAATATTTCAAAATCCTAGCTCCACTAACTTTTGAGATATTTGTATTTTTTCATGGGCTTGCTGGGGAGACGTCTCGCCAGCAAGCCCATGAAAAAATACAAATATCTCAAAAGTTAGTGGAGCTAGGATTTTGAAATATTTGCTACCTACTGTTCCGTGTAGGTAGTAAATATTAAGCTATGTTTTATCTTCCTACCTACTATATGTTTCGAGATATCACATGGG
Source organism: Athrips mouffetella (assembly GCA_947532105.1). Lineage (NCBI taxonomy): Eukaryota > Metazoa > Arthropoda > Insecta > Lepidoptera > Gelechiidae > Athrips > Athrips mouffetella. Next base: position 16,620,331 of record OX383981.1, read on the forward strand.
CTGGCTGGGAAAACGTCTCTCCAGCCACCCATACTTATTGATGAAGTGCTCATACCATATGGACATTTTCGATTCAGCTTTTTTACAATCAATTGCACTAGACATGCAGTAAATGTGGAACTATTTTGCTTTTATGTAATCTTCGTAGTTTTCCCTGTATAGAATGGGCTGGCTGACGAGACGTCTCTACAGCCACCCAAAGTTTTCAGCTCGTAGTGTCATCAGTTTTGATGCACTGAATCTGACACTTTACTGATGGAATGAACCAATTTCCACTAAATTTTGGTGTATGCCACTTGGCTATATCTCGCACGGGTTGCTGGGGAGACGGACACCTCCGCGCGCTGTTTCAGTGCTGCCAGATGCGAAAGATAAATGCGATAAAAAATTTTCATTGTATTTTCAATAACAAAAACGAAAACAGTGTTATGTGTAGATTAGGGTTTCTGTCGGTGTAACTATTGGAAAACCTTCTATATTTTGTATTTGTATTTCGCTTGGACGAATAAACCAAGGTATTTCAACAACATAATCGGTCAAATCGGCTTCACGTTCCGTCCACTACGATTACCTATAAGAGCAACTCATATATACCGTGAGTTTGTAGGTTATTCAACAATAAAATGTCACAGCATACCGACTTATTTTTCAAGAAGGCAGCTCAGTTTAAAACCTTTATTAATAATGACTTTTTTTATAAGTTTTTACAGCTATATTTCTAATTTGAGGTACGATTTATTCTATTATTCCATACGTAATTTTTTTTTAGCTGGCACAAACACCCAGTTAGTTTAGTAGGTACATATAAAATATAAGTATATTTTAATGTTTGTTTAGTTTTAAGTTGTTTTATCCGATTGTTACTCGGGTAAGGCCACACATAATTGTACATGTAACTCTCGAGACAGTAACACAGTAACGTACATGACAAGTGGTAACGCTCGAGACTATTATAAAGCTATGTTTACATGTTTATTTAAAATTGTACTGTACTGATTTTTAAAACGTAAAATGATATCATTATCTATATATATAAAAGAAGAAGGTGACTGACTGGCTGACTGACTGACTGACTGACTGACTGACTGACTGACTGACTGACTGACTGACTGACATATCAACGCACAGCCCAAACCACTGGGTCTAGAGATTCCAAATTTGGCATGTAGGTTCCTTATGAGGCCTAGGGGTGCACTAAGAAAGGGTTTTGCCAAATTCTACCCCTAAGGGGGTAAAATAGGGGATGAAAGTTTGTATGAAAGTCCGTCAGTTTTGAAGTTAGGATCTTCAAAATTTGTATTTAGGCTGACGACTAAAAGTTAATAATTACGTGTCTCAGGGTTTTTGAAAATTTGACACCCTTAAGGGTGAAAAGGGGGATGAAGTGGAAAATTCTTTATTCTTAAAGTAAAATCCACATAATTTATTATTTAGGCATTAATGATGAAATTCTATGCAACGTTCATCACTGTTATTGAAATTCCACCCCAAATTCAACCCCTAAAAAAGGGAAATGGGGTGAAAAAGTCTAAAAACCAATATGGGTATCGTTTTTATGGTTTATCGGGTCGCTGATTAAGAAAACTACAACAATTTTGAAATCAAACGTGGTGGACGTGAAATATCATCATCCCCCTGGGGATGGAGTTGGAGTGCGATAGGTTTGAAATGTCTAAAAATCAATATGGGTGTCGTTTGTATGGTTTATCGGGTCGCTGATTACGAAAACTACAACAATTTTGAAATCCAACGTGGTGGACGTGAAATACCATCATCCCCCTGGGGATGGAGTTGGGGTGCGATAGGTTTGAAATGTCTAAAAATCAAGATGGGTGTCGTTTGTATGGTTAATCGGGTCGCTGATTACAAAAACTACAACAATTTTGAAATCCAACGTGGTGGACGTGAAATACCATCATCCCCCTGGGGATGGAGTTGGGGTGCGATAGGTTTGAAATGTCTAAAAATCAATATGGGTGTCGTTTGTATGGTTTATCGGGTCGCTGATTACGAAAGCTACAACAACTTTGAAATCCAACGTGGTGGACGTGAGATACCATCGTCCTCTGGGGATGGGGTTGGGGTGCGATAGGTTTGAAATGTCTAAAAATAAATATGGGTGTCATTTCTATGTTAGGGATAGCGGTTAAATTGGCGTAAGGGGTAGGGATAGGGACAGGTAGAGGTAGAGAGGTAGAGTGGTAGAGTGGTAGAGAGGTAGAGAGCTAGAGAGGTAGAGAGGTAGAGAGGTAGAGAGGTAGAGAGGTAGAGAGGTAGAGAGGTAGAGAGGTAGAGAGGTAGAGAGGTAGAGAGGTAGAGAGGTAGAGAGGTAGAGAGGTAGAGAGGTAGAGAGGTAGAGAGGTAGAGAGGTAGAGAGGTAGAGAGGTAGAGAGGTAGAGATGTAGAGATGTAGAGAGGTAGAGAGGTAGAGAGATAGAGAGGTAGAGAGGTAGAGAGGTAGAGAGGTAGAAAGGTAGAGACGTAGAGAGGTAGAGAGGTCGAGAGGTAGAGAGGTAGAGGGGTACAGGTACAGGTAGAGGTAGAGGGAGAGGGAGAAGGTGGGGAAGGGGGAGAGGGAGGGAGTGAGGGAGTGAGGGAGGGGGTGATGAAAAGGGAGAGGGAGGGCGAGAGGGAGGGTAGGGGGAGAGGGAGGAGTGGGAGGGGGTGAGACAGAGGGAGGGGAGAGGAAGGGGGGAGAGGGAGAGAGAGGGAGAGGGTTTTAGTTTTTCCCAATTACTTCTGCAAATTGGCTCTGTTTTGAAATCTATATATATAAAAGAAGAAGGTGACTGACTGACTGACTGACTGACTGACTGACATATCAACGCACAGCCCAAACCACTGGGTCTAGAGATTCCAAATTTGGCATGTAGGTTCCTTATGAGGCCTAGGGGTGCACTAAGAAAGGGTTTTGCCAAATTCTACCCCTAAGGGGGTAAAATAGGGGATGAAAGTTTGTATGAAAGTCCGTCAGTTTTGAAGTTAGGATCTTCAAAATTTGTATTTAGGCTGACGACTAAAAGTTAATAATTACGTGTCTCAGGGTTTTTGAAAATTTGACACCCTTAAGGGTGAAAAGGGGGATGAAGTGGAAAATTCTTTATTCTTAAAGTAAAATCCACATAATTTATTATTTAGGCATTAATGATGAAATTCTATGCAACGTTCATCACTGTTATTGAAATTCCACCCCAAATTCAACCCCTAAAAAAGGGAAATGGGGTGAAAAAGTCTAAAAACCAATATGGGTATCGTTTTTATGGTTTATCGGGTCGCTGATTAAGAAAACTACAACAATTTTGAAATCAAACGTGGTGGACGTGAAATATCATCATCCCCCTGGGGATGGAGTTGGAGTGCGATAGGTTTGAAATGTCTAAAAATCAATATGGGTGTCGTTTGTATGGTTTATCGGGTCGCTGATTACGAAAACTACAACAATTTTGAAATCCAACGTGGTGGACGTGAAATACCATCATCCCCCTGGGGATGGAGTTGGGGTGCGATAGGTTTGAAATGTCTAAAAATCAAGATGGGTGTCGTTTGTATGGTTAATCGGGTCGCTGATTACAAAAACTACAACAATTTTGAAATCCAACGTGGTGGACGTGAAATACCATCATCCCCCTGGGGATGGAGTTGGGGTGCGATAGGTTTGAAATGTCTAAAAATCAATATGGGTGTCGTTTGTATGGTTTATTGGGTCGCTGATTACGAAAGCTACAACAACTTTGAAATCCAACGTGGTGGACGTGAGATACCATCGTCCTCTGGGGATGGGGTTGGGGTGCGATAGGTTTGAAATGTCTAAAAATAAATATGGGTGTCATTTCTATGTTAGGGATAGCGGTTAAATTGGCGTAAGGGGTAGGGATAGGGACAGGTAGAGGTAGAGAGGTAGAGAGGTAGAGTGGTAGAGTGGTAGAGAGGTAGAGAGGTAGAGAGGTAGAGAGGTAGAGAGGTAGAGAGGTAGAGAGGTAGAGAGGTAGAGAGGTAGAGAGGTAGAGAGGTAGAGAGGTAGAGAGGTAGAGAGGTAGAGAGGTAGAGAGGTAGAGAGATAGAGAGGTAGAGAGGTAGAGAGGTAGAGAGGTAGAGAGGTAGAGAGGTAGAGAGGTAGAGATGTAGAGATGTAGAGATGTAGAGAGGTAGAGAGGTAGAGAGATAGAGAGGTAGAAAGGTAGAGACGTAGAGAAGTAGAGAGGTAGAGAGGTCGAGAGGTAGAGAGGTAGAGGGGTACAGGTACAGGTAGAGGTAGAGGGAGAGGGAGAAGGTGGGGAAGGGGGAGAGGGAGGGAGTGAGGGAGGGGGTGATGAAAAGGGAGAGGGAGGGCGAGAGGGAGGGTAGGGGGAGAGGGAGGAGTGGGAGGGGGTGAGACAGGGGGAGGGGGAGAGACAGAGGGAGGGGAGAGGAAGGGGGGAGAGGGAGAGAGAGGGAGAGGGTTTTAGTTTTCTCAATTACTTCTGCGAATTGGCTCTGTTTTGAAATATTACATAATGGTGTCTATCATCTCTCTCTTTACATTTGTTAGGATACTGCTGCTAAGTTCCTCTGTACTGAGTAATTTATGAGTAACGTCTGTATACATACATACATAACATCACGCCTCTTTCCCGTTGGGGTAGGCAGAGACCACAGTCCTCCACCTGCTACGATCTTGACATACTTCCCTTGCTTCCTGTATATTATATAAAATTCAGCTGGATCTTGAATTATACTCATTGATTTGTGCAGGGTTAGTCCTGTTTTTCCTTAGTTTAAAATTACCCCGAAATGACGGGAAAATATCTCATTGCTTCGGAAAACCGGTAACAACATAAATACGAAATCCACGCGAGCGAAGCCGCGGGCAACAGCTAGTAATAACATATATTGTGAAACATGGTGTGGTTTTTGTCTTATACTTACAATAAAACGACAAATGTAAAAGTTTAACACTTTTATTTAAACTCAAAAATGTGAAAAGGTTTAAAGAACGATCATTTTAATTAAAATAAATCTTATCAGAATTATCATTTTTTAAAAGTATTCTTTCGAGCTTAATATTAAATGAACTTTCTTAACAACATTAGTCGTTGGAACGAAATCCCTATAAATTTTTCGAGGTTTGACAAACTTTAGTGGATTTTTAACTGTTTTCAAAAAAAATATCTGATAAAATTGAATATTATCTTCATCTCGCACATCTTCAATAAAACCTATGTAGAATTTCCAAGAATTTTTCTCGTAATATTTAACGATCACACTGTCACCTTCTTTCAACTCGTCTTCTTCTCCAGTTCGAACGATGTTTTGTTTTTTTTTTCATCATTTTGTATTTGGACTCTTTGGTCATGTTCCGGACTCATGTTCTCTTATTCTTCTATTTGTATTCTATTTCCAGGTCTTGTGATATTTATCTCCTCTTCTTCTATTTGTACTCTTTGGTCCTATTCCGTCGTCTTGTTCTCTTTTTCTTCTATTTCTATTCTATTTCCAGGTGCTGTAGTGTTTATCTCCTCTTCTTCTATTTGTACTCTTTGGTCATGTTCTGTAGTCTTGTTCTCTTTTCCTTCTATTTGAACTCTTTGGTTATGGTCTGTTGTCTTGTTTTCTTCTACTTTTATTTGTATTTTATTTCCAGGCCCTGTAGTAATTATCTCCTCTTCTTTTTGCTCTTTCGTCATGTTTCGTAGTCTTGTTCTCTTCTTCTTTTATTTGTTTTCTATCTCTAGGTCCTGTAGTTTGTATCTCTTCTTCCTCTTGTATTTTATTTTCAGATCCCGTGGTCTTTTTCTTCTCTTCTATTTGTACTCTTTGGACATGTTCCATAGTCTTTTTATCTTCTTGCTCCTTTCGTATTTTATTTTTAGATTTCGTGGTCTTGTTCTCATCTTTTATTTTTACTTTATTTTCAGATTCCGTCGTCATGTTCTCACATTTTTTTATATGTACCCTATTTTTAGGACCCGTGGTCTTGTTCTCTTCTTTAAATAAAAAACAAAGCTCGAAATTCGACGTTTAATTCATCAAATTAAAAAATATTTTTTCTAATCCAACTAGTACTTCCAAAGATATGCGTGTTCAAACAGAAAAAAAAAACAATTTAGCTTTACTTTATTATTATAGATAAATACTATAAAATTACCTACTTATTAAATAAAATTATTAACTGCAAACAGTTATTAATATCTTGACCTTCTTGTGAAACCAGCTTAAGGTAACACTCGGCAACACTCGGTAACTCTTGCAGGAACGCTCGGAAACTCTCGTAGTAATACTCGGTAACTCTCGCGACAGGAAAATCCTCCGGCTCTAACCTAAAATTGTGATGTCTCTAAATGAATCCACTCTAACGCCACAACTCATGGTTAAATCACAACAGTACGAATGTAGCAATGAGTAACACTGATAAAAACTCAAATTAAGCAGGTTTAAACCTGAAAATTAGTATATAAATTCAATAAAATTACGAGGACAACTTGTCACTGTCCGCGTGTGTCCGCCCCTTCATCCCAGATTAGTAAGTTAATGTACAGAGTACCCTTCATCTGCTGAGCGCCGAAATGTCGATTTTTGGCGGATGATTGTTTGACTTTTTTATTTTTAAATTATTGAAAGGACGAGCATGAGTGTTGCCATATTAACACTGCTTTTAGGACTTTGGATACATTGCTATTAAACCAAATATTTGGTAACGCTCGCAATATAACTCTCGAGACAATATATTGCTGGACAATGCGTTTCATGGCGTAAAATTACGTAAGGAATTGTAGTTAATGTTAATATAAGCGGTCATTAGTGACAAAATATTATAATGAATTAATTTAAAGCCATTCCACTCAGTTCAAAATATTGTTTTAAATATAATGTTCCGCTTAAAAGTCTTGAGGTAAATTTTGGACACGTATTTTTAGTATGTGCAAAAAAAATATTTTTTTTTTAAAATAGGTTAAAAATAAATATTGGTACGATTTGTCGAATTTGAATAGTTTAAATATTAAATTGTACTTCTCATAACAGAATTTTACTACACTAACGTATTCTAGTAAAATATTTAGTAAGTTAGTAACATATACTTTTATGGGACATGTAAAAAGTAGTAAATGTACATTTTTATACAGCTTCACCCACGTTAATTCATGCATGTCAAACTCTTCACTTCGGACTTTGTATAAATATTGTTCTACTTATTTCATAAAGCATAGAAGCTACAGTTGCGCTGTAAGTTTCGAGCTTGACCTGCTTTTGATATTACCTATAGAATTTAGTTTTTGATGTGTTTTTTTAAGCCTACCTTCAGTTCTTTTTTATCTTAAGTTTAATTTTTATAGGTGAAAACTTGTTAATGGCCCAGATCCTACCTATTGTATAATGAGTAATGTGTTAAAAATAAGGCTGTAAGTTTTCCGAACAAAATAAAATAAAATAATAATTCAATAGCCAAATTGGTAGAAATCTCCCACGAATGGTCACACCATCCCATGCGATGCGCGCGCTGCGAGCGGGCCGCGCGTATCCACGCGGTGCGGACTGCGGACAGGTGCGCGAGGGTGACGGCATCGGCGATGGCTAAAATGCGCGCGGCCCGCACGATCCGCCTTATTTGCTGACGGAAGCGTGTTACTTTAAACTTTTTCCCCCTAAAAGCAGTAATAAACATGGAAAACCATTAACGAGCGCAAAAAAATATGAAACATATTTCTTAATAATAAGGGTTCGTACTAATATAAAAAAAATCCGTGGCGAAAATATCAAATCATTGGGGCTGAGCATGTAGCAGAGAAGTAATAAATCTATGGTAGCAGACGACCCCACCTACCCGCCATTTTCGTATGTCTAACTTTCTGCCGAACACCCTTATAAGAAAAGCTAGTGACTTATATACTCTTTGCTTATAAGTAAAACGTAGTGATTTACCTCCTCTCTGCTTATCTAGGGTCAGTATCCCAGATTAGTAATAGTGCAGTAAACTTGCTTCCATTCATCTTATAATATATTGTTTTTTATAAAAGTATTTCTGATCACTTATTATTTTATGTATTAATTTTCATTTGGTTACTTTTATATTTCCTTGACCTTGGCACAAATAACCTAGTAGGTTGATTGCCATAAAAAAACTAAAAAAAAAAAAAAAAGAAAACCCTTATTCTTTGGGGTAGCGATCGCTGGCTCATTTCAATCAAAGAATATTTTAATAATAATAATACTTTTTAGTTTTTATTTAGTTAATATTTTTATGTATAAGTATTATACTACCCCAAATCAAACTCAAAATCATATTATCTTTAGAGGTAAGTAAGTATAACCTCACCTATTTATTCTCTACGTCTAGTAGTAAGGGTGATGAAGGACAAATTTCTATATGATTTGCTCATGTCTGCCTCTTTGACTGATGATAAGGAGCATCCTCTAGAAGATACAAAAATATTGGCGGACATCCACACCCCTACGTTTTTGAGGAATTAAGTTTTAAATATTTTGAAATTTGACAATGAAACGTACACCTGGCAGACTATGACTATCTGATTAAATACAATGTATAACAACCCAGAAAAATGGTCTGCCACCATAATAGCCCTGCGTCGTAAAGTTACAGCGCTTCAAAATGCAAAAATTCACTACTACGTCCCGTGATAATGCAGAGCCCTGCATGTCTGCCTCTTTGATTTTCTACATCTTCAGAAGTATTTTAAACAGGAGCAGGGTTTGCACTATTCGTTTAATTTTACTATTCGAATAAAATGAATATTTCGAGAGCTAAATATTCGAATATTCGAATATTTTTTAACATATTTAAAAAAATCATATAATTTCAATTCAACATAAAGAAGAGTAGCTAGACCGGGATTTGGTTTAATTCTAGCATTATTCTATTTAAATAAAATCAAGTATTTTAGTTAGTTTTATTGTTGAATGGTCAATAAAACCACATTAACCGTTTTACAAATTAAACTTACGTTAGTCTTCGGACATACTGTAATGTTTCTTTTTGTTACAAATTTGAATTCAAGTATTTGCGAAAAATCATATACAAACACGTATTTAAGCGTTTTTTGAAATTCATCCTCTAAGCTTCATCATTAAAATTTTAAAATAATTTCTAATCGCGAACCCTAATTAATTAATTTATATTAGGTGAACACGACAGGAAAAATACATCCTCCAAATTTCATGTATTTAACATCAGCACGTTCAGAATGCCATACAAAGTTCATCCTTTAATTTAATCTCTTTGAGGGATGAATTTCTAAAAAAGCTTCGAGAAAAGCCAAGGTAGAGCGAATAAACTCAACCTTAAGTCGTGTCTCCGAGGGAGGTGACACAAATCTGGTGAGTTTCAACGCATTAAAAACACAGGCGTGTCTGTTCACCACCAAAAGAAGTCCGTTCAATCTGGCTCCTACTTTTCGAGGAACATCTGTACCAGTTTTAGACAGCCTCGAGCTTCTTGGCATGAAGTAGTGTGCAAACCTGAACTTCGGCGCCAACGAGTCAAAAACCCAAACTGCGGCAAAAAAGCTAGCGAGAATTCACTCCTGAACTGCTTCTAGTTTTACATGGCTCACCGTCGCAAAGTTGCATGTCTGTCGGTCTTTTACAAATTGTACTTCGGAGAGTGTGCTCAAGAGCTCCACGAGCTTATTCCACCATTCCCCTTCTACAGTCGCGTCGGGAGACTAGACGCACGGCAGAATACCACCCACACTTGGTTGATATTCGACACATTCGCACAAAGCGTCGTCGTCCATCTCATCTCTATCCTCAAGAGTAGATCGAGGATCGAGGTCAAGAGTATTGACATGAGTTGACAGTAAATAAAAAAACTAAAACATGTACTTTTTAGACCAACGAACCGACAAAAATTCATAACCTATTTCACCTACTTGGAAGATGACTTTCAAGATACGCTCAAACACGTATTTCTTATTTTTTATCGAAATCTTAAATGCATATTTGTATGAATCTCACTTCACAAACAATACCCTAAGAGCTATCCTATATTTTGGGGAAAAATTTCATATCAACCAAATTTTTGTAAATGGCCTTTAAATGCAATTTTAAGAGACTACATTTTTGAATCCTCCAAAATTTCAAACTGGAGGGTACCAAAAAAAAGTTATACCCCGAAGATGGCGCAATTTTACAGCAAAAAAGCTAGCACCGATATTATCGTGAAAATGTGTCTATGTTCACTATATTTAAGCACCAAAATCGAGATCCACCAAAGATATATACGGGAAACTAATTCTATAAGAAGAAGTTGTTTGTTTCACTAACTGTGCTTTAAACTCTAGGAAAAAAATAATAGCAGAATTATTTTGGTAATTATCAACATTCTTTATCAGCTTTTTACATAGGCAGCAAAAAAATTGCAGTTATAAATTTAGGTAGACTTTTAATATTATGCCTAGATAGCATAATGAAACATAAAATCCACCAAAAATATTAAGATCTTTGTAAATTTCGAAAAGTACCTAAACTAATAAGGACTTAATAGCTCTCCGTAATAAGTATCATTTTCGAACGCTTACTATTCTTACTAGCGGCTGCAGCCGCGGGCACTCGACCGACTCGGAGCGCGCCAAAAAAAGCCCGCTTAATAAAAATACAGGGTGTTAATTTGATTGCGTGTCATAGCTCAATGGCGGGATCAGTATCAGCAACTGAACAACTTTTCCCAAGGAACATAGGTTGAAATACGAAAAATCAATCTTTGACCTCCCAAAGAAACTGCGTCAGCTGATAGCGCATTTTGCATGGAAGGTCAAATTTGTTTTTCATATTTCGACATATGTTCCTTGGGAAAAGTTGTTTAGTTACTGATACTGATCCCGCCCGATTTTTGATTTAAAGATAACAAGAAGTTCAAAATAAATTATGATTAGTGTATTTTTAGAATGAGCACTCACCTTGATTTAGTCGGTCTTCGGATGCTCAACGAGTACCTCGTGTGAAAAAATAATTATCTTCCCGCCTTAATAAAAGAAAGCCGTCCTGTGCTTTTCCAAAGTATTCAAATAACTCAAGAAATTCGAACGAATATTTAGGCGTCACATTTCACTCGTTAGTAATTCTTTTTTTGTAAAATCTAATTATTTGATAATTTTCTAGATTCAAAATATTCGCCGGAAAAATAGCGACGCATGATTGAAACGGCGACATAACCCGACCGCTCCCGACGAACATTCGCTATCTCGCTCGCGCTACGGTGCGAGCGCGTGTTTCTATCTCTGTTAGTTACTGTGTGTGCATGTGATTAGGAAAACTGTAACTGTGGGTGTGCGTTTACATGTAGTTGTAGAGCGGCTTATTTTTTATTAGCGTTTTGTACGGATAAGGCCCGTCCATACTCTTTATATTGCTCGAAGGGTCCTAATCACTTAGCAAAGCTTAAAAAACTTTGTCGGCCTACTTCATACCTGGCATATAGGTACCTTTATAGTGCCATAAAAATTGTACATTTGACCTCATCAAAAAGCAGATTGGCGAAAACGCCAAATTAGAGCTAAATTAAAGTTAAAAACTTTTGTCTGCGCTCAGGACCAAAACGAAAATTGCGTAAACATTAAAAAAAAATTAACAAACGGACTTTGTAGAGCCAAAAGACCTTTAGCAACTTCAAACATTTGGATGAAAAGAAGATTGCGTACCTTACAAAAAAATTGAAGAAACGCAGTTTGTAGAGACAAAAGACCTTCAGAAGCATTAAACAATCTGGTCGGCCGCGGCACAACTTAGCAGGATTTCCGCAGTTAGCGCCCAAATTAACCCGTCCGACCGGTTAAAATACCTAGTCGAAAAGTGGAATAAAAATAGTCTGTGGGGTTTCTAACCACTTAGCAAAACTTAAAAAACATTATCAGCCTCCTTCAAACCTGGCAGGTTCTCGTGTCTGACTACTTTTATGGTACCACTGAAATGGTAAATATCACCTAGTTGATAAAAGGGATTGACACAATGCGTATTTATAGCTTAATTTAATATGTTAACATACGTCTTGGTTGGCCTAACCTTATCTGGGCAGTTTTGCTTGTGTCCAACTTCTTTTGTCTGTGCCCTGTAACTAACAAAAAACTAAACAAACACACTTTGTAGAGACAGATGACCTTTATTAGCTTCAAAAACATCTGGTCAGCAAACTTAGCAGGTTTACCGCAATTGGTGTCCCGTTGGACCGGTTAACCCTATAAACTACAAAATGCTTGATACAAATGTCTTGGTCAAACAAAAAGAACCGCCGGGCTGAGGATGCGGCTGATTCAGAAATTTCTTTTCAGTCTTTTCTTATAAATGCGGTTCTTTATAGTAAATTTGGTCGGACAAGCAAAAGTACCAGACCAAGATAAGGTCGACCAAAGGGCTGTCAAGAAATATGTGTAACTAACAAAAAACTAAACAAACACACTTTGTAGAGACAGATGACCTTTATTAGCTTCAAAAACATCTGGTCAGCAAACTTAGCAGGTTTACCGCAATTGGTGTCCCGTTGGACCGGTTAACCCTATAAACTACAAAATACTTGATACAAATGTCTTGGTCAAACAAAAAGAACCGCCGGGCTGAGGATGCGGCTGATTCAGAAATTTCTTTTCAGTCTTTTCTTATAAATGCGGTTCTTTATAGTAAATTTGGTCGGACAAGCAAAAGTACCAGACCAAGATAAGGTCGACCAAGGCATATCTGTACAGCTTTCCCATTTTTTTTCTTCATTGTAGCCTTTCATTTTATTGGTTAAGTGAAAAATAATTATACTGCGAAAATGGTCTGAATCGAAAAACTGTCAAGACATATCTGCCGCGCTTATCAAGAAGGCAGTAAGGACCGATTTTACAAAAAAATTAGTTAGTTACAGATTTGGAATTCTTGCAACGAGATCTATACGATGATTTGACTCATATTTTGCTAGCTATTTTCTAAGGACTCTATTGTTACTGCTCTTAGGCTTATGGTATTTTCATACACTTAAACTTTTTGTACTATACAAGAGTGCAGTAAAAATCTATGCTGCGGTCTTGATAAGCAAGTTTTGGTTCGATGAAATATATACATATATCACTAAACAAAAGTATAGTAAAATTCTTTACTGCACTTTTGCTAAGCATTGTTGTTTTAGTTATTTACTAGAAGATACTTATGTCTGACGCAGTAATGATCTTCATTTGTACTTAGTGCTCACTCAAGTTACATCATTGCTCGATATTAAAGAAAAATGCAATGAGATTACTTACTGCACCTTTTTGTAGCATTGTAGTTTTATAAAATTACCAAACGATACTTAATTATAACACAGTAAGGAGTGTTACTTCATTTTACTAAGTGCCCAGTAAAGTTTCAATGTTCTATTCGTCTTACAACAACAACAGTGATAACTCTTACTGCAGTTTAATGTAGTAGATATTCATATTTAAATTCTATGAAAGTGCAAAGAAATCTTGCTGTAAAGTCAGAGTTACTGCAGTTTTGTTTAGCAACTGGGTTCAGTGGACAGGGAGGGGTATGCGGGACAAATAAAGTAAAAGACTTATCGGTCTGAGATCCTTGTAACATATAGGAACAGTGGCTTAATGAATACGTGTATTAAGGCCTGTCTTCCAAGATATCGGAAAGGTAGAAGATGATATTGATTTGTTTATGATTTATAAACCGTAGTGCATAGGGAAGAGTTAAAAGGCCATATCCGAATCAATACCATCCACACCCTGTGCATTCGATGTGATTGAAAGAATAGCTTTGCCGACTAGTGTTTTATTCACTGTTTGTTTACTGAACACATTTTTATTTAAACGATTTTGTTCAAAGTAGGAAATTTTGGCAACAGGGACCGATTCTGAATAAGGTAGAGTAAGGAAATTCTTGTTGATGTCGTCTGGATCGCTACTATGTTGAGGGAGGCAATCTTATCTTCATCTAGATGTTTTTGAAGCTACTAAAGGTCCTCAGTCTCTACAAAGTGCGTTTGTAATTATTTTTTGTAAGTATTTACCCATTTTTAGGGTTCCGATACCAAAATGGTAAAAAAAGGAACCCTTATAGTGCCGCTTTGTCTGTCTGTCTGTCTGTCACACCTGTATATTAGGGTGGGCCGATTTTACAGATTTAAGAATTTAGTATGACAAGACCCCTTAAAAGTTGTGGAAAAGTAAGTAGATTACAGGAAAAACAATAAAAAAAATCTTGAATACTATTTTTAGCCCTCTACAGATTCAGGTTCAGATTCAGATAATTTTATTCAATCTAGATTCTTTACAGAATACTTATTGAATGTCACGTAGAATACAATGCAAATAGAGCGATTCTACGCTGTTTCGGATCGTGCTATGGCAGCGTAAAAGAAACGGCAAGAAACCACTGCAGCACGGCCTACTTACGAGTTACGAGTCGGCTTTTTACAATGTGTTTCTTGTGTTTCGCTGAAATATCAGAGCACCATACCTCTTACTTTCACCATACCTGCGGTATGTTTAAAAAAAAAAACCTCGATTTCACTAAAAGACTGTTCCATGTACTTTGCTTCTAAGATTTGACTTTTTTATTGCATAATTATTACTAACCTCATATTTACGCTACAAATAACTTAATTGTAACAAGTTTAGACCTGACTACAGAGTTCCAACAAATCAAATTTTTACATGCTTCCGGAGCAAAATCGCTCTACGACTTGTAGAGCGAGTCTGTTCTGAGATTCGTGGTCGATAGTTTGAAAATAATCATTCCTGGAGGAAAAAACAATGTTTTAGTTTTATGTTTATTGTAAATAAAGCAACTGATACCTGAAAATGAACTCTATAATACGGCGAAGTCATACTGCGTGTAATTTATTTGCACCCTATTCTGAACTTTATGATGCCTACTTATATAGACGTTATTAAGTTTATATTATTCAAGAAACTCGGATTGAAGGAAAAATGCCTTGGAAAGCAGCCTTAAAAAAGTCAGAGTCATACATATTAGTACCTAAGTCAAAAACTCGAGCGCGTTTGTAAAAATGCATCAATTCCGACAGTTTCCCAGGAAGTGCCAGAAGTGCCAGGAACGTGTGAAGTAATTGCTGCAATCTCACTTTGATAAATAGCTGTCACTAATAAGGTACCCGAATAGAAAGAAAACTGCGAGTTACCATAGCAAAGTAAAAGAATTCCTTAATAAATCTTCGACTGCATTATTTGATACAGCTTCCGCAAATGTGAAACAGAATGTACTCGTACTTGTCCGAAAGAACGAAAAGTTTCTGTCAAAACATGCCTTTTCTTGTAGAGACCAAAGGACTGAATGAAGAAATATTATTGGTAATACTGATAGAGCACAAAGCTTAAAAATTCAGAAAAGGATGTTTAGGTTATTGCAGCAGGGCCTGCAAGACAGTTCCGATCGTTCTAAGGAACAGAAAGTTTTAAAAAGAAGTTTAATAGTACCAATGCAGAAGAACGAGCAACTTACAACCAGTTATCTCTTTGCTTGCAACAGTTGCGGCAGTTTGCGATCGATTTGGGCTAAGATCACGATCTACAGCTGCTGTTCCTTCAGCGGTCTTAGTAAATGTTGGAGTCGTCACAGAAAACAATCGTCACTTGGTTGTTGATAAAAATAAAATATAAAGGGTCATATCTAAGTCCTAGACGAGATATCGGAAGTTTTTCTGTCACCCTGAACGTAATTGCAACGTAAGTAGGCAGATTGGGGCTGACTTCCAACTAATTGTCAAAATTGTACAATCCAATCTTAGCAATCTACAATCTGTCAAACAAATTGTGTCCAAATTGCAATGTGTGGAGCGTGATTGCATGCAATTTTCATACATTTAGCTCTATGGTCGCAATTCTGCGACTCTATCTATAAGACGAATTCTATCTAATCTGTGGCTGTCATTTATTATTGTTGTTAGATAAAAGCGATAAAAGCAATGTTTTTAGGCACTATCATCTTCTTTTCGACTCTAATTGCTTGTAATTTGATGAATCGGTGGTAAGCACAAGTCCCGCATGTTGAAATTGCTATAGTTTTGAAAATTTTGAAATTACGCGGCATGAAATTATGATGAAATTGCTTTGTGAGTAGAGTACAGACAATCTCGATTCTACAGATTGTCACAACTAATTGTGATGGAAATTGTCGCGTGAGGAGACCTTTTTAAGTGACTGATCCCTAGATTTAGTTGTAGATTTTGTTTTGTACAAGAAATAAAGAAACCCATATTACACTTCGACCGCGTGTAATTTGATTATAATTTTACATATACGAAAATAATAATAATATTAATAATTTAATAATAATAATTTTATTTTTTAAATAATGGGTTAACTAACAGTCCACACGTAAAAAAGAGGTGTTTAATTTAGAAAATATCTATACTATCTGTACGCTGTATACTACTGTAAAATAGAAAATTTCTCTGTCTGTCTGTTACGCTTTTACGACTAATTCGATGAACCGATTTTGATAAAACTTGGTAAGAAGATAGTTTGAACCATGGTAAAAGTCATTAGCTACGTTTTACAGAATCCCAGGCGGACGGAGTCGCGGGCAACAGCTAGTCTGTAATAATCAGCCATACCTTATAGTAGTCTCCCAACCAGATCTGGATAAATAAAACAGCTGCCTCCAGGTTACTAGGCTAAACAAGGATATAGCTTTTAGGGTTCCGTAACCAAAGGGTAAAAAACGGGATCCTATTGATATGCCTCCGATGTCTGTCTGTCTGTCTGTCAGCGGGCTGTATCTCATGAACCGTAATAGGTAGAAATTTGAAATTTTTGCAAATTGTGTATATCTGTTGCCGCTACAACAACAGATACTAAAAAAAAAAAAAAAATTAAGGGGGACTCCCAAACAGCTAAAGGGGGAGCGTAAAAAAAAGTTTGACCTACCCCATCGAGTGGGGTATCGTTGTTTCAGACCTCGTTGAGTAGATAAATACTGTATTTTTGTTTTAATAAATAGTACCTGGTCGACCAAGCTTCGCTCTATAATAGCCGCCTCAACATTAAAATATCAACGGTTGAGCAAGCTATGCTACTCGCTAACAGATGGCGCTGTAGGTTTCTGGCTAAAATGCGGTATTTTTAAAAAAATGCTTAAAAACACGGGCAAAACGATTTTTCCCATACATATGAGACCTAGCTAGATCGATTTTTCGTCCCCAAAAACCCCCGGATACTAAATTTAATCAAAATCGTTACAGCCGTTTTCGAGAAACCGATTACAAATATATATACATATATATTTATATATATACAAATATTGCTCGTTTAATAGTAAAGGATTTAAAAACAGAGGAATGATATGCCATCAAAGTCAGCTGTTTTTAAAATTTTGTTTGAGCTGTATCTCATGAACAGTAATAGACCGTAAAAATTTTCACAAATAATGTATTTCTATTACCTCTATAACAACAAATACTAAAAATATAAAAAAGTAATAAATTAAGGGGGACTCCCATACTAAAGACCTGTTTTTATAGGCGATTTTTGTTTTAGCTCTATCTTAAAAACGGTAACATTTACAAACGTGAAAATTGGTATGTCTATAGAGCATAAGCTATAAAATAACAAAAAAAAATCTGGTCAAGCGCGTGTCGGACTCAAAAAATCTAGCACAGTAACTTACTGAAATTTCAACTAATACAATATGATTATATGATGTGGTGGTACGGAACCCTCAGTGCGCGAGTCCGACTCGCACTTGGCCGGTTTTTTAAACTCCAACAGTGAAGGTTCATGTGCTGAACTAAAAAAAAGTATCAATTTTATGCAAGTTTAAATGCGAGAAGGAAAGTTAGGACAATGGGCAAAAATGCTATCATCCATAGCGATAACATAATATATAGGGGCAAAAATGCTATCATCCATAGCGATAACATAATATATAGGGTGACTTTTAATTAGTTCTTTATAGAAAAAGGTATGAATGTGCTCATGATACTGAACAACTTTCCCCAAGGAACATAGGTCGAAATACGAAAATCAAGTTTTGACCTCCCATAGAAACTGCATCAGCTGATAGCGCATTTTGTATGGGAGGTCAAATTTGGTTTTTCGTATTTCGACCTATGTTCCTTGGGAAAAGTTGTTCAGTATCATGATTACATGCATATATTTTGCTATCAAGAACTAATTAAAAGTCACCCTATATGTCGTTGGATAAATCTGTTCACTTGAAATACAGGGTGTTTGGCACATCGTTTGCAAAAATGAATAAGGCGTTAGTCGAGGGGTCACTTGCTATCCCTTTAGCAAACCCTTCTATGTCCCACGGTTATTGTTAAATTAAAATTTTCAACAAAAAATAAAAATTCTGCATTAAAACTCAAAGAAAAAATGTTAGATTTTTTGAAGAGTTAGATTGCCGTTGTAAGGTTCTAATAATCCAAATTCACTGGCTATTCTCATTCAGTTCTTTTTATTAACTATCAAATTGTCCGGAACAGGTAAAACTAAACTTAAAGTTCAACTTTGCATGGCTATAAAAAAATTACTTAGAGCGATCGGGATCTTCCAAATTACCTTATGAGTTTCGGGAAAACTTTTAAGGTAATATTTTTATACAAAATTGAACTTTAAGTTTAGTTTTACCTGTTTCGGACACTTTGATAGTCAACAAAATAATAACTAGATGTGGATAGCCTGTACATTTGGATTTAACCTTAAAACAGAGTACAACAAAATAAAGTTTCAATTTTGAGGCTACATCTAACAATTTTTTTTATTTGAGTTTTAATGCAGAATTTTGTTGTTTTGGTAAAAAATTGCATTTAAAAATAACCGTGGGGCATAGAAAGAAGTTACAGGGGCTAAAATAATGGCAAAAGATCCCTCTAATGCTTTATACATTTTGGCACACGATGCGCCAAACACCCTGTATTTCAAGTGAACAGATATAAGTCATCGCTATTGGAGGGTTGTATGTACCTGCTTTCATACAATTTTTCCCATTGTCCTTTCTCACATGCAAAAAATTTTCGTTTGGAGGATGAGTCAGTATTTCTCCCCGCATTTAAACTGGCATACAATTTACTTTTGGATGGAGAGTAATTAACGATTAATTCTTATTTTCAGCATATTTGTAGCCAATTTTCGAGGAACTAATGGCAGAGCATATTACTCTAAGCTCGCTGAGCAAGTCATCCTCTTTTCTTGATAAAAAGGTAGGCTTAAGTCAATTTACACGTATACGTTTACGCTAATGCAGCAGTGTCTTTCGTGTGTTATTATTAGATATTGTTATTTTAAACTTTCATGATTGTTTTAGTTTCATCGTACTCAGCGCACTTCCCTCCCCTCCTCGCCGCTCATGAACCGCGCCGCGCGGCGACGCCATCGCGCGTATCCACAGAAATATTTAGAACTAGCTGTTGCCCGCGGCTTCGCTCGCGTGGATTTCGTATTTATGTTGTTACCGGATTTCCAAAGCAATGAGATATTTTCCCGTCATTTCGGGGTAATTTTAAACTAAGGAAAAACAGGACTAACCCTGCGCAAATCAATGAGTATAATTGAAGATCCAGCTGAATTTTATATAATATACAGACGTTACTCATAAATTACTCAGAACAGAGGAACTTAGCAGCAGTATCCTAACAAATGTAAAGAGAGAGATGAGAGACACCTCTATGTAATATTTCAAAACATAGCCAATTCTCAGAAGTAATTGAGAAAAACTAAAACCCTCTCCCTCTCTCTCCCTCTCCCCCCTTCCTCTGCCCCTCCCTCTGTCTCTCCCCCTCCCCCTCCTTCTCCCTCTCCATCTACCTCTACCTGTACCCCTCTACCTCTCTCACCTTTCTACCTTTCTACCTCTCTACCTCTCTACCGGGATGATGGTATTTCACGTCCACCACGTTTGATTTCAAAATTAGTGTAGTTTTCGTAATCAGCGACCCGATAAACCATACAAACGATACCCATATTGGTTTTAAAACTTTTTCACCCCATTTCCCTTTTTTAGGGGTTGAATTTGGGGTGGAATTTCAATAACAGTGATGAACGTTGCATAGAATTACATCATTAATGCCTAAATAATAAATTGTGTGGATTTTACTTAAAGAATAAAGAATTTTCAACTTCATCCCCCTTTTCACCGTTAAGGGTGTCGAATTTTCAAAAACCCTGAGACATATAAATATTTATTTTTAGTCGTCAGCCTAAATACAAATTTTGAAGATCCTAACTTCAAAACTGACGGACTTTCATACAAACTTTCATCCCCTATTTTACCCCCTTAGGGGTGGAATTTTGTAAAACCCTTTCTTAGTGCACCCCTAGGCCTCATAAGGAACGTACATGCCAAATTTGGAATCTCTAGACCCAGTAGTTTGGGCTGTGCGTTGATATGTCAGTCAGTCAGTCAGTCAGTCAGTCACCTTTTTCTTTTATATATATAGATAGAAGCGGCAAAAAAAAATATATTTAAAAATATACTCCCATCAAAAACCCGTGAAACTGATTCTACTCTCTATTCCGAACAAACTATTTTCTCAGTTTCGCTTATTCCGTTAACACGTATATTTGGTCATGCATAAAAGGCGAGAGTATGAATGAAAACTTTGGAAGAGGAAGCCCTCGGTGAATCTATCAGGATCAAATTCAGAATGTTCTAAATAAAGGCCAGGTTAAAAGGACCCTAAGCCGGGGTGCGCATCATTTCGTATAAATATTTTTTTTTATAATTATTTTTCGTATAAATAAGTTTCAATAACATTCAATTGTTATAATAAACGTTTTATATAACAACTTATAGCATAATTTTGTTTGACATAACGTACCTTACTATAATGAACGTTTTCTATACTAACATTTGGCATAACTATCATTTCACCTAAATATCTTTCATATAAAATTTATTTCATATAAAATTCATTTGTCACATTATTTTTTTATTAATTTACTTATTATTTATTTAATTTATAATAATAAAACAAAAAAAATCAATTAGTTTATAATAATTAAATAATAACAAATAAAAATAATAATAATTAATAATAATAATAAAAAAAATAATAATAAAATGTACTGGGACAGGACGATTATGACAGACTAGACAGTTCATTTCAATAGACCGGACATAACATTATTAGACAAAACCGACAAGATAGTGTATTTAATAGATATCGCAGTATGTAATACCCACAACCTTCTTAGCACGCATACACAAAAGATAACCAAATATACCGATCTCGCCGTTGAAATTAAGTCTCAATGGCAAGTTCACACAGTCAAAACTGTCCCGATCGTCCTTTCCACAACTGGCGCTATCCCGAAAACCCTCCATACCGGCCTCGAAACCCTCAACATCCATCCACTCATTTATACACTTTTGCAGAAAGCAGTGGTGCTAAACACTTGTAGATTAGTGAGAAAGTTTTTATCATAATTAATTGCACTTGGCTTCGGCCCGTGCCATAAAATACCTCTTCGGAGTGAAGTAGAAATACTAAACATAAATAATAATAATTAAATAATTACATAATAACAAAAATAACAACAACAACAACACAAGTAACAATTACATAATAATTTTTGTTAATTATTATTATTATTTTTTTTTGTTGGTGGTTCTTTTTTTTCTCCCTTTTTCTAGGGGTGTTGTTCAATAACGCGGGTTCGAAAACCAAGGGTTATTGAAGTAAAACACATTAGGTATGTGAGTGAGTTTGTTCTGTTTCGGGTGTGAGGAACTTATTATTATTTTTATTATTATTTTTATTATATTGGTTTATATTAATATGCTTATTTAATTAAAATTGTTTAAAAGCGAAACGATAAGGCTCAAATAATTTGATCATAGGCGAGCGAAGCGAGCAAAAGAGTTCGGGGCACCCCGACACAGTGGGTTAGGTTCGAAGGGTATGGCGGAATTGAGCGGATGCGAGCGGAGCGAGCTCCGCTCCATTCCGCCATACCCTTCAGGTTAGGTTGACATGAATGCATGCGTATGCCTGCTGCCTGCATGCTTGCTTGTATGCATGCTTGCTGTGTGCATGCTTGAATGCTTGCTTACTTGTCTGTTAATGGCAAGGGCTTAGTAGAATGGATAATAGGCGAGCGAAGCGAGCAAAAGAGTTTGGGGCACCCCGACACAGTTGGTTAGGTTCGAAGGGTATGGCGGAATTGAGCGGAGGCGAGCGGAGCGAGCTCCGCTTCATTCCGCCATACCCTTCAGGTTAGGTTGACATGAATGTATGCGCATGTCTGCTTGCCTGCATGCATGCATGCTTGCTTGCTCTTTTCTTGCTTGCTTGCATGCATGCCTGCTTGCCTTTGCTTGCTTTTTTGCATAATGCATGCTTGCATGCTTGCTTGTTCATTTACTTAATAAATAATGTGGATATTATAACTAACCAATGAAGATAACGAACTTATATTATATGAAATGGGTATTATACGAAGTGATGATTATATGAAATATTTTTATAGGAAATGTTTATTATACGTTTTGAAATTATATGAAATGAAAATATGTGAAATGTCGATTATACGAAATAATTATTATATGAAACAAAATTATATGAAACGTTATTATATCAATTAAATGTTATATTAAAAGTTGTTATATCATCTATTACACACCCCCTAAACCGACAAGCATGAATGAAAGTATTTATGAAAGTACGTACCAGAAGCGAAGGAAGTGTGCCTAAATCGTAGCAGGTGAAGGACTGTGGTCTCTGACGGGAAAGAGGCGTGATTTTATGTATGTACCATAAATTGTAGCCTATGGGTTATTCTGATGTATAAGCTATATTATTGTAAAGTTTCATTAAAATCCATTCAGTAGTTTTTACGTGAAAAAGGAACAAACATCCATCCATCCATGGTTACGAAAACTAAATTTAAAATCCAACGTGGTGGACGTGAAATTGGGGTGCGATAGGGTTGAAATGTCTAGAAATTAATATGGGTGTCGTTTCTATGTTTATATGAAGATAGGTATAGCGGTAAAGATGGCGTTAGGGGTAAGGATAGGGGAAGGGATAGGAATACGGGTAGGGAGAGGGAGTGGGAGAAGGACAGGGAGAGGGAGAGGAAAAGGGAGGAGGAGAGGGAGAGGGGCAGGGACAGGGATGGTTTGACGGACGGTTGGACAGATGTTTGGACGGACGGACGGATGACAGATAGACGGAAGGGTGGATGGATGGATGGTCAGATAGATAGAATCCCTTGCGTACGAAGTCGCGGGCAACAGCTAGTAAGCTATATTATTGTAAAGTTTCATTAAAATCCATTCAGTAGATTTTACGTGAAAGAGTAACAAACATCCATCCATCCATCCATACTTACAAACTTTCGCGTTTATAATATTAGTAGGACTAGCTGGTGCCCGCGAAGTCGTCTGCGCAGATTTATAAATTGTAGCCTATGTGTTATTCTGATGTATACGCTATATTATTGTAAAGTTTCATTAAAATCCATTCAGTAGTTTTTACGTGAAAGAGTAACACACATCCATCCATCCATCTATACTTACAAACTTTCGCGTTTTGTAATATTAAGTAGGAAGTAGGATAGGACTAGCTGGTGCCCGCGACTTCGTCTGCGCAGGTTTATAAATTGTAGCCTATGTGTTATTCTGATGTATACGCTATATTATTGTAAAGTTTCATTAAAATCCATTCAGTAGTTTTTACGTGAAAGAGTAACAAACATCCATCCATCCATCCATACTTACAAACTTTCGCGTTTATAATATTAGTAGGACTAGCTGGTGCCCGTGATTTCGTCTGCGCAGGTTTATAAATTGTAGCCTATGTGTTATTTTTATGTATAAGCTATATTATTGTAAAGTTTCAGTAAAATCCATTCAGTAGTTTTTACGTGAAAGAGTAACAAACATCCATCCATCCATACTGACAAACTTTCGCGTTTATAATATTAGTAGGAGTAGGATAGGACTAGCTGGTGCCCGCGACTTCGTCTGCGCAGGTTTATAAATTGTAGCCTATGTGTTATTCTGATGTATAAGCTATATTATTGTAAAGTTTCATTAAAAACCATTCAGTACTTTTTACGTGAAAGAGTAACAAACATTCATCCATACTTACAAACTTTCGCATGTATAATATTAGTAGGAAGTAGGATGGTAGGAAGGATAGGATGTGCAGAGTGAAATTGAATCAAGTCGCACCAGAAGGGTTCCGTTTTTACCATTTTGGTTCGGAACCCTAAGAGGCACAGCAAAACGACAGACTTTTTGTTCTGACAGTCCGCCATTGTGGCCGGTACTGCAATTATTTTAAAAACGCTCCGTTTCTATGCGCGTATTTTCCAAAATCTTTGGTTTGGATGGCATACAGCGTAAATAGTTGTTCAGTTCAAAGAGTTATTCGTTAGAAAAGGTTGTTTAGATTGACCAACAACCCAGCCGTAACGCTAGCAAGCGTGGTGAGTACTAAATCCCCTCCAAATTAAAGCACGCGTTTATTCTGAAATTTTGGAAAGAGGTCACTGTCAAATCATGCTATCATCATCGCAGCACGAGTAAAGGAAAAATATTACAACTTTTCTCACAATCAAGTACAGTCAACCGCAAGTCAATTGACTCATTTGCAACTCTCTTGCCACGCTTTAAAGTCTAGAGTGCTTCATTTCAGAAGCTCCTATTTCAAGAACATTTAAAGTAAAGATGGTTGAAGTTTGGGAAGACTGGAGTTTATAGAATTAAAATGTTGTAGTATACCCAACTGTAGTACGATAGTAAAAGCATAGCATAGCGTTTTTGGAATATTGCAAATGTTTGCACTAAAGTGCGGTTGACAGTACATTGTGATGGACAAGTAAGGAACCCTCATTGCGAGAGTCTGACTCGCACTATATTTAGATGCCGATTTTATTTTGTTATAGGAATTACAAGGATCTTCTCATCATAAATGGGATGCCATATGGAACTTTCTTGTTTTGGCAGATATGTTCGCGTCAACGAGTTTTAACTATTTTATATTTGCGACATTTCCGTTTAATAGTAAGAAATTTTTGCTTGTATATTGTTCCTTAAGGTGGTTGCTGAGCAGAGGTGCTGCCACTTTGTGTAAATAAATTTATTGCGTCATAAATACTAAACATTTAATAATGATTGTTTGTTTGGCGGAAATTTGGGGCAGTTCTATATTTTATTATACATCATTTCACACCTTAGCTTATCGTGAATAGCTTTGTATTCCAAAAGTGCCAAAAACGGCCACTTTTAGCACTTTACCAATACAAAGCTATAAATGATAAGCTAAGCTATGATGTTATGGGTTATAACATGTATAGCTACCCCATATTGCCGCCAAACGAACAATACTAATGAAAAGTTTTGTATTTGCGACGCAATTAATTTATTCTAAAAGTAAGGTGCTGCCACTCAGCAACCCCCTCAAGAGGGGATCGTATTCCGAGAAGTAGGTATTTGTACAAACTATTGCCGTCTCGCTGCGCCCCATCAATCCTCCCGTAGTGTGCGACAGCTTAGATCGATTTTACCTACAAAAAGACATATACTTTCCCCTGTTTTCTACTTCAGTTATTTTTGATATCAAAATTTAAAAGAAGAGTAGATCAACGCTCCTATTTGTATTCTATCTTCTTTTTATTTTTTTCTGGTAGTCGTCTAAATATGGCTGAAAAATGGGAATTTTTTCAGGTTTTTGTGTAGTCATATTTCTTGTGGTTATTATTTTTTGTAAAAAAATAATTGACAGGGGCAGGCCTACAGTAGACCTTGATTAAAAAACTAAATACCATCGCACAACAGGCATTATTAGGGGGATAAATTAGTATAAATTTATTTGGAAGAAATGGAGCTACGATCCCTTCTTAAGGTTTTTTGGTTAGTATCTTTGCGTTAAGAAAATACAATAAAAATAAAGGGTTATACACAGTGTAACAGAAAGGGTATAACAACCCTGAAGGAGGTGAATCTGCCCATGAAACTGAACAACTTTTGCCAAGAAACGGGTCGAAATACGAAAAAATTTTTTTTACCTCCCATAGAAACTACATCAGCTGATAGCGTATTTTGTATGGGAGGTCGAATTTTTTTTTCATGTTTCGACTCATGTTCCTTAGGGAAAGTTGTTCAGATTCATAGGCAGATTCACCTCCTTTAGAGTTGTTATACCCTTTCTGTTACACCCTGTATATAGAAAAATATATTTTTTTGGATTCCGTACCTCAAAAGGAAAAAAGCAGAAATCTCATATAGGATCACTTGACATAGACATAGACATATCTTTATTAGTAATATTCATTACAGGTCAAATATAAAACTAAGTATTGAATACTTAAATTGTAAAACAATTTTTGTTATTAAAATTTAAAAAATCATTGTAGCTGTAGAACGCCTGCTCGACAAGCCACTTTTTTAATTTGTTTTTAAATAAGGTTAAGCTTTGGGCGCTAGTAATATTTTCTGGTAATTCGTTATATACCTCTGGGGCCATGGCATGGATGGTTTTTTTTGCCTTCGTCAGGCAGTGACGGGTGCTGTTTAGGCGATTCGCGTATCTTAGATTGTGCCGCTGGTTGTCGCCTCGCCTTGTAAACATGTTCAGATGAGTGTGAGCGTAAGTGGCTACTTGAAATACCAGCAAACAAGGGAGAGTTAATATTTCAAGAGCCACAAACTGTGGTTTCGCACACTCATCTGACGTGATACGCGCAATCGCTCTCACAGCCCGCCTTTGCAAGCGGAATACACGCGCCCAGATGGCAGCGCGACCCCAAAGCTCTAGGCCATATTGTATGAGCGACTGCACGGTGGCGAAATAGCACGTCCTGACCGATGCTTTAGGTAGTGTCGAGGCGAGACGACTCAGAGCAAAGCAAGCTCGTCCAAGTTTCCCACAGAGCTGGTCGATGTGGAATTCCCACGTTAATGACCGATCCAGCTGAAACCCCAGAAACGATGTAACCTCAGCCTGCTGAATCTTGTCACCACAGACGTCCACCGTTAAAGGTCGTCGAAATCGACCTGACAAGTCAAAGCGCACAAATTGAGTTTTTGTCGCGTTTAAACATAAGCCATTCTGACGAAACCAGTGAGAGAGCTCAAAGGCAACAGAGTTCAATAATTCTTCGAGAGCTTCAAATGTAGGCGCTGTTATTACCGCTGCTACGTCGTCTACATACATGAAGACTTCTGCATTTTTTATATATTTAGGGAGATTTGGTTGGTTGGCACCGTCGTCTCTTGATATTAATACCAAATAACTAGACCTATTTCAAAACTTCTAAGTTAACACAATCAAGAGATACGGCAATTATTACGAGTATATACTCTTTATTGCACACAACAACAGTGACACAAATGACAGAAAAAATTGTTTACAATGGCGAGCTTATCTTCTAAATATACAGCGTGATTTTTCATTCACCATAAAAAAACAAAAGGATGATTCTGCCCATGAAACTGAACAACTTTTCCCACGGAACATAGGTCGAAATACGAAAAACCAAATTTGACCTCCCATACAAAATGCGCTATCAGCTGATGCAGTTTCTATGGGAGGTCAAAAATTGATTTTCGTATTTCGACCTATGTTCCTTGGGAAAAATTGTTCAGTTTCATGGGCAGAATCATCCCTTGAATTTTATTTGGTGAATAAAAAATCACGTTGTATAAAAGAGCATGTCCTGACTGACTGACTGATTCATCAACGCCGGGCCGTAACCGCTATAGATACAGATCTGAAATTTTGTACACAGGTTCTATGTGCGTCAAAACCACCCACTAAGAAAGGATTTTGGAAAATTCATCTCCCAAGGGGGTGAAATAAGGAATGAAAGTTTGTATGAAAGTCCTTTGTTTCTTGAGCTAGATTCACACAAATTTGAATTTAAGCTTCTGATAAAAAATAAAGAAATACGTGTTTAAGTATTTCTTAAAAATCATCAAGGTATCAGAAGGTAGGGGTAGAGGCAGAAGAAGCGGTAGAGGTAAAGGTAGAGGAAGAGGTAGAGTAGAGGTAGATGGAGGGGGAGAAGGAGGGGAATTGTTCCGTGTATCGCACCATCTTACATACTGCGGTCACCAACAAACGCGGTCCATGATGCCAGCCGTAACGCTAACAAGCGTGGTGACTAAGGTACTACCCCTCCACATTCTTCTAGCTAGAGCTGGAATCCTGTAGGGAGCTCCCTGTCCTGTAGTGGACGTATTATGGGATATTATGCGATAAGGCCGCCTTTGCTCACATTTAGTTAAGTATTTTTGTGACTGTATTGATTTTGTTTCTGTAATTGTGTGCAATAAAGTGTTTATCTATCTATCTATTATGATGGTTATGATGAAGTGCGTGTTGGCTAGAGCGAATTTAATGCACTTCTGCGTGACTAAGACGGTATGACTGCTCATAACTAGGACGGTATTTTTACCTTAGTTGTAAGGAACTCTCGGTGCGAGTCCGACTTGCGCTTGGCCGGTTTTTTAGTACGAGTAACCCTCGACGCAACAAGAATCTATATCTACCCGTGCGAAGCCGGGGCGGACCGCTAGTACTATATATACTAAATCTGCTTGCATAAATACATAATTATATAATATTATAAACACCCTAAATAAATATACCTACTACATAAATAAATATATATAAATACATCAAGATAAGTTTGATAAATAGTGCTCTTTCAGTATTTTTTTGAATGTTGTGGTAGAGGGACTCTCTTGTATGGTTTTAGGCTTCGACTAATATAAGGAGTTATGGACGGGCCATAAGGAACATCGTTTGAAAGGCGATCAAGTGAGTGCGCGCACTCACCTTGATTTAGTCGGTCTTCGGATGCTCAACGAGTAACACGTATGAAAAAATAATTATCTTCGCGCCTTTCCAATAAAAGAAAGCCGTCCTGTGCTTTTCCAAAGTATTCAAATAACTCAAGAAATACGAACTAATATTTAGGCGTCACATTTCACTCGTTAGTAATTATTTTTTTAGTAAAATCTAATTATTTGATAATTTTCTAGATTCAAAATATTCGCCGGAAAAATAGCGACGCATGATTGAAACAGCGGCATAACCCGACTGCTCCCGATGAACATTCGCTATCTCGCTCGCGCTACGGTGCGAGCGCTTGTTTCTAACTCTGTTAGGCACTGTGTGTGCATGTGATTAGGAAAACTGTAACTGTGGGTGTGCGTTTACATGTAGTTGTAGCGCGGCTTATTAGGGTTCCGATACCAAAATGGTAAAAAAGGAAGCCTTATGGTGAGACTTTGTCCGTCTGTCTGTCCGTCAGTCTGTCACACCTGTATATCTCGGCGACCACTCACGCTATCGACTTGAAATTTGGAATAGTTGTAGAATATGGTTGCCCAACTAAATTGCACATAAAAGAATATAAAAAAGTTATGATTATTGATGTAAAGGGGGCCCAAATAGGGGGGGGGGGGGGGGGGGGGGGCAAATTTCAAATTGTTGCTACTAGGTTGAATCGGGTATCGTATGAAAGGGCGTTACTTGCACATTCTAAAATATATTTTTGTACTTTTTTACGACTTAGTTTTCAAGTTATGATAAAAAACGTTTGAAGATAGAACGAGATTATCACGAAAGAAGTCCGTTAATTATTTATCACTGTGCTTCCTTTAAAATAAGACTCCTCTGGTATGTCCTGTCTTGCGTAGACGGGGCGTAGCCGCGTTTGCCGCGGAAGGTGACGGGTGAGCTGGTCGAGTAACGGGACCCGCAGATGCTCCTTGGTTTGGCACGTCGGTGACCCGCCCTGAAGGTAGGCAGGAGAACCTCTTCTTTAAGGTGGCCGTTAAGCTTCCCGCCTCTCGCTAGCTGTTGGCGTACCGTCGCTTAAGCCTAGCCTTCTAGTGGTGCTCAAGCTTAGCTTCGTTGTAGCTGTAGCTTTGCTCCTGGAATGCACTAGTTTAGAAAATGAGTGACGGTTCTCGTTACGTGGGTTTCGTGTCCGTGGTACAATCCGCCCAATGAATGTAAGAACATTCAAGGGAGTCTCACCTACCTTTGATTGCTACAACGGTACACGAAACCAGAGCAGATTTACAAAATGAAATACTAAATAATTGATGCGATAATGAAAAATCCGTTATGACGCAATGACATCATTTTGAAAAAATGAATAACGGTCGTGTGACGGTTATCAAAATGAAACGGCATCTGGCCACTGCTTTTAGTGGATGCCTTTAATAATTACAATGCTATAGCATAAAATACTACTTCCAATTATTACATACGACACGAAATATTAACAAAAGATCGAGGTTTACGTACGGTTGACGGAAACAAAGAATCACTACGAAATACACTGATAGCTTATTAAAATTATGTTCACACTTACCCAAAAAGAGTGGGATACTAGAGCACTTTTAAAATTAAGACCCGATCACTGGATATATATAAAGAAATAATCCGGCACGGCCAGCAGACACGGCCGCGGAAAAGCGCGCGGCTATAGGTCTGACTCGCTAAGTGATCGACGGCGGAATGGCTGAGCACTCCTCAGCGCCGTTAGTTATAACTCGTTTTCGGCTAGTGACGCGCCGTCGCATATTTCTCGACTTGAATCGGCCTATTTGCTATCCTGAGCGCATTGACTGGGTCTTTAGACTTTCCTAACAGAAAGTGTACACTACAACTCACATTCATTAAGAAGTCATCAAATCCCAAAGGCTTTCGGATAAGGCTTCTATCTCGAAGAACACTTTCAACGGTTTCTTCATCATCAGATTTGTCTGATCGAACATCCTCGTATGTCGAATCATTGTTTTGAGGATTGCCAGATGGTTCGACATAATTTTCCATTGACGGTTGAGGAGAATCTGACGAGTCAGGAAACTCTAATGTCTGAGGCACATCGTTGACAGGTTGGTGTACAACTTGACCATTGTGTTCATCCTGTTCTTCCTCTCTTGCTTCAGATATTGGAGTACTGTTCATGTTGCTCACAGGTAAATTCAATTCAATTTCAGTCTCTGCTTCATTACCAATTCCATCTTATCCATCTGAATCAATAATCGACTCATTAAAAGTAACATTTCTGGATCTAATAAGTGTTGGTTTGCCTTTTTTGTCAAAATTTAGTAGTCGATAGCCGTCATCTCCTTCGTAACCAATCAAAATACATTTTTGTGCTTTCTTTGACAGCTTTTTACGGTTCTGCTTGGGTACATGAGCGTAGCATTCGCAGCCAATTATTCGCAAATGTTTTATTGATGGTTTCTTATTAAACCATAATTCAAAGGGTGACTTGCCTTCAACATTAGTAGGCCCAGTCCTATTCAGGACATAAACAGCAGTATTCACCAACTCAGACCAGGAACTCTGAGGTAACTCTTCATGAGCATACATCATGGTACGTGCTGTTTCAACAAGAGTTCTGTTGTCCCGTTCACTAGATCCATTTTGTTCTGGAGTATGTGGCATAGTCAGTCTATGCGTTATGCCGTTTGCTGATAGTAGCTCCTCAACATTAGCATTGACGAATTCTCCACCATTGTCAGATAACAATTCTTTTACTTTATGTCCAACATTTTTTATTTCAGCTAGGACATGTTGCAGCTTTGTATAAACTTCTGACTTTGCTCTAAAAAAATAAATATATCTAAAATTTGTAAAATCATCTTTAAATAAAACAAAGTATTTGTTCTTGCTGAAGGGACGGTCCACATACGTCGGAATGTATTATCTCGCCAGGATCTTTAGCTTTGACTCTTGTTCCGAGTTTCTTTCTGTGAGCCTTTCCATAGATGCATCCAGTACAAAGTTCGGAATCGAGCTGTACTTTAATACCAAATTCATTTTCGATGATCTTTTTAAAATATCTTTTATTCTGGTGAGCGAATCTCTAAAGACTAGACAAGACGTTTATTTCAGTTTTAGAAGGATCTTCTATATTTACAACAGTCTTGGCGCTGAGCTTGTAGAGACCTACATTCTTTAAACGTGTACCCATTAAAAGGATTTGTCCATCCACTTTCAAGGAGCATGTTTCTCTTTCAGATGTAAAGACACTGTTTACTAGTCTATCTTGCGCAGCCAGAACAGAAAATAGATTCTTCTGAATTGTGGGTACAAACCAAACATCGTTAAGAATAATGTCCTGAATTCTATTATTGACATTGACCTTTAAATGAACAGTTACTTTACCAACAGCTTTAATTGAAGCTCCATTTGCAGTTGTTACCAAGTTGCTGCCTGCAAAATATTCAAATGATGAAAAATATTATCTTCGGCTGGTGACATAATTAGTTGCTCCATTGTCAACATACAAACTGTCATTGTCTGCTTCTGCTGAAGAAGTTGCGTTCACGCTTTGCTCAGTCTCGATGCTCTTGAGAGCCACATTCACGTTTAGACTGGCTTGGCTTAATGGCTTCGGTGGTCTTCCATCCGAAATCCATTTACGACATTTCTTTGTCTTATGGCCTGGTTTTCCACAGTAGCAGGCCTGTCTCACTCCGCGTCTAGGCATGAATTAAGTACCTACCGCGCGATGTTTTTCGGACTATCACGCTTTTGGTTTTATATGTTCGATAGGTTTTGCGCACTTTGTGTCAACGTACATTCATGAAACAAATATTATTTATTTTGGTTCCAAGTCTGGGATGTTTTTAGATAATTATAATGAGTAACAGAAGTTAATTTTGTGTATTGGATGCATGAACTCGATGAAAAAGTAAAATTTTATCTTTTTTAAGATACCAACTAATTGTAATAAGTGTTTTTATTCTTTTTATTATTAAGTTTATAAAACATACTTACTCTATATATAGATAAGTTGGCACTCAGAAAATATGAGGTTATTTGTTGATATAGTGTCAAGTGTAAGGTTTTAAAGAAAATTAAAGTACGGTAGAAATTATTTGATGTTTTTTTAGTTTTACTATTGGCAACACTGTAGAACGAATGATTGGAATGGGTAGGAATGAACGACACACTTGGCAAGGCGGGGAGAGCGAGGTGGGCGGCATTCGGTGTCGAGCGACTGGAGAGTTCGGACGTGAAGAAAATAAGTTTTGAACACGTGGTTAATAAGTTTTGTTAAAAGCAAACGGTAATAAGTTTAGTCCCAAGCCGTGATAAGTTTTGAAGTTATAAAGATATATAATAAGTTTGGAAATAAATAAGTTTTGAACGTCGTTGTGGTTTATTTCTGAGATACTCCAAAATCTCAGAAGCGGGATAGCTGAACCGCGCACCCACAACTGGACCAAGGAATATCCTGTAAGTACTCGCCTATTATCTTTTGTTTGATGTTCTCTTTTACTATTTTCAATGATGAGATGAGTTATTTAGACGATAGACAATTTATTTTTTTATACATATACTCGGAATAAAAAAAAAAATATATATGTCTTTTTGAATATATTTTAATTAAATTTGTTGCTGTGAGTATGGTTAGCTGGTTGTGCCACGTGGTCGAAAATGGGGTCCAACATGATGTGGTCAAGAATGTGGTTCTACCTACCGACACGTGGTTGGTCGTTTCATTGAGCACGTGATCCGATCCACGTGTTCTTTTAGGTGTATGGTATGCAGATACTAGCAGTTTACCTTTAGGGTAAATATATTTATAAATCCTATGAAAATCACAGTAATTTAGTTTAGTAAATGAATTTACAATTTTATTCTATTGGCTTACTTAGGTTATTTTCATTTTTTTTTTTATTAGCTTACTCTCTTCATTCAGGTACGCAGGTAGGTGGATTGACCTCATTTAGAAATAAGACTCCCTATCCTGTGCCACTAAAAAAAAAAAAAAAAATTAATATTATTAGTTAATAATATTAATAGTAATAGTTTGGTGGGGTTTGTTAAAGGGGGGTCAAAATTTCGTTATTTTTGCTCTAAAGTGTACCGTTTTTGAGATATTTTCATTTTGATGTTCTGAAAACTATAACAACTGATAGATCTCTTAGCGACGTTAGCTCGCCTTTGTAAACAATTTAATTTATAATTTTTATGTCACTTATACGCTTGTTAAAGGTCTGTATTTATGTGACGAGTTTCAGATCATGGACCAAGCGGAAAACACTCGACGGAGTCTGGAGACTCCTCGACGTCACCGCTCACGCTCGAGGCACAGCAATCGAAGTTCGCGCCAGGGCAGCCGCAGCCGCAGCCACAGCCGCCGGCTGCAGGAACGAGAGCGGGCACTGCAGAATGAGCGAGAACGAATACGGGTGATGGAGCTGGACCTGCAGCGAGCTCGTGACGAGGAGCAGCGCCGTCTACGCGATGCTGAAGCTACAGCACGGGCGAGCCGCAGCCGCAGCCGTAGTCGGTTGTCAGCTGGCGACAGCAGGAGACATCGCAACAACAGGAGCAACGATCGTCGTCGCAAAAGGTCATGTAGCCCTTCTTTTTCTGCTAAGGATGTTATAGACATAATAAAATCTATTAAGGATACCCCATCGCAGTCATCAAACCAGAGCACTCAGCCCATTTCTAGAGGGTTAGATAGTAAAAATATGATTCCCGAGTTTAACCCCTCTATGAAAAACCAGCGAATGGATATATGGCTTAAAAAGGTAAATGAGTGTGCGAAGGTTTATGGCTGGGATGAAAAGACGGTAATTCACTTTGCAATGCAAAAATTGGTAGGATTGGCGAAGACTTGGTATGAAAGTCTTAGTTCTATAATGTTTACTTGGGAGGAATGGCAGACAAAATTAACAAATGCATTCCCTTGTGAGCAGAACTACGGATAACTTTTAGAAGATATGTTGAAACGTAAAAGCAGGCCTCAAGAATTAATAGAAAATTATTTTTATGAAAAATTAGCTTTATTAAACCAATGTGATATTACCGGTAGGCGGGCGGTAGACTGCATCATTCACGGCATCAGCGATAGGACTATGAGATCGAGCGCATTAGCTACACGTTGTGAAGAGCCAGATCAACTTCTTAAATTTTTGTTAAGCAACAATAAGGAAATTATTATACAGCAACAGTCCTTTAGAGAAAGGAATGCTGCTGTTCAGGATGACAAATCGAACAGTAGGATGAATCCCAAAACAAATTCAGGGCTTTACTGTTATAATTGCAAAGAAAAAGGGCATCCGTTTTCACGGTGCACCAAACCTTTGATCAAGTGCGGCCATTGTAGTAAAGTAGGACATAAAGCCGAGAATTGTCGTTTGAAAGAGGACTCTGCGTCAGGAAAGTCTGCCACGGTGGCAAACACCATGCGTATCTCTGGCGGTAATTCGCACGATAAGTTCACAAAACAGGTTAATATTGATGGTTTGCTCTTCGAAGGATTTGTTGATCTTGGTAGCGAGGTGACGCTCATAAAACAATCTAGTTTTTTAAAACTTGGGTGCAGTCATGATCACATTCCGACGAAGATGAAAGGTTTTGGAAATAGCATCGTTCAGTCAGTAGGTTCTACTAACTTGAGTCTATCAATTGATGGTGTTAGTGCTGTTGTTCCTTGTAGGATCGTAGAAGATTCACTATTGGAGAAGCCGTTGTTAATAGGTCAATCCTACTCTGAGCAACCCCACGTTGTCGTTTATAAAGACGTTAACAAGCTGCAGTTCATGAGCATTGGCACCGAGCTACCCAATCCTAGTTTGGCAGAGGAAGATGAGCACTCGTTGAGGGTCAGGGTTGTAGCGCATAGCAAGCTTTTTGGTCCAGCTAGTATCAAGGCCGCAACCGAGACTTCGTTTACTGGAACGGTGGTGTTAGATACCAAGATTGTAGGGAAACCAAACGAACAGTATATGATAAGTGGTGGCGTTCATGAGGTCAAAAATGGTTCTTTTCATGTTGCTGTGACTCCTTGTGCAGTGCCATGCTTACTTCAGGAAAATTTTGTATTTGCTCGTGCTGAAAAGGTTGAAGCTGTTTACAGACTCGTGGAGGCAAGTCCTTCTTCTTTCTCAAGTCAGCAGGCAAATATTCCTTCTTCGAAAGGGTTAAGTGAAAGTCAAGTGAATTTGGGCGAGACGGTGACTGACATTGACAAAGCCAAACTATTAGACTTGCTTCGGCGTTATGAAGACTGTTTTGCGTTTGATATGTCAGGATTGGGTTGCACAAATGCTACAGAGATGCACATAGAGCTGAACAGTCAACGTCCCGTTGTTTATAGGCCTTACCGTCTATCTCACCACGAACGCGAGAAAGTTCGTGAGATGGTAGACGAAATGTTAAAGGCTGGTATCATTCGGGAGTCGACGTCAAATTATGCCAGCCCGATCATTCTTGTGCGAAAGAAAGATGGTGGAATACGGCTCTGTGTGGATTATCGGCTACTTAATTCACTTACCGTCAAGGAAAGATATCCAATACCCATAATCGAAGACGAGATCGCAAAGCTGTCGGGACAAGCATGGTTTATTACGTTGGATCTAATGTCGGGGTACTATCAAGTACCTATTGCTGAAGAAAGTAAGCATTTAACAGCGTTTGTCACGCCGGACGGCCACTACGAGTATAATCGGGTGCCGTTCGGACTGGCAAGCGCACCAGCAGTTTTCCAACGCATGATGAACCGTGTGTTGGGCCCGGCACGTTTTAACAA
Source organism: Athrips mouffetella (assembly GCA_947532105.1). Classification (NCBI taxonomy): domain Eukaryota; kingdom Metazoa; phylum Arthropoda; class Insecta; order Lepidoptera; family Gelechiidae; genus Athrips; species Athrips mouffetella. Next base: position 16,656,783 of record OX383981.1, read on the forward strand.
AGCCACTGTGTACATAGATGACCTCTTAATCTATGGCAAAACTACAACAGAATGTTTAGACCGACTAGGCGAAGTTCTAGAAATGTTGAGGAAAGCCAATCTAAAACTAAATCTGTCGAAATGCAGTTTTCTGCAAAACAAAATCAATTACCTGGGCTATGAAATCAGCTCAGAAGGTATGCGTCCAGGCAATGCCAAAATCCAAAGTGTGATTGACTTTCCTCAACCCGAGAACGTACATAGCGTCCGCCAATTTTTAGGGCTCGTGAGCTATTTTAGAAGATTTATCCGATCCTTTGCTCAATTGGCTCAACCTCTCACCAAGCTGCTAAAAAAGGACGCAGTTTGGGAGTTGTTAAATATTTAAATAAGGGGAGATGCAACAACAAAGACCGTAGCTAGTTTCACACTGCCATTTATTCGACTACCCACATTCACCGTATTGTTCGATAACAATTTATATTCTACGATACCCACATACATAACATCCCTCCCCCAATAGTAACAATTAGCTTTAGAAGTATTTCCTAAAGTCTATGAAATTACGATTACGCTTAGGCCTAGTTTCTATATTTAGATGGATAGGATCCTGCTCTAGTGACTCTTGCTCCTCTATTTCATCAGAAGAGGTAGTGTCGCTCAGTGAAGAAGAACCGACATTAGGCGGAGTAGGAAGACCTTCATACGATGCGTTAGCTTCGTTGTTTGACTCTAAGGAGTTGTCTGAGACGGTGTGGGCATCCTTCAATGGTGGCGGGGCTGAGCAAGCACTCGCGGTATCTCCGGTCCCGGAATCACCCGTTGCAACCTCCACCTCCCCCGCAGCTCGCTGCCTCTCAGAGCATTGTGCGATCACCTCAGCCTCTCTAGGATAAGAGAGATTGGGGACGACTTCTTCGACGAACGACGACACTCCAGGAACTATGTCAGGGTCCCACTCATGGTCCACATCTTCGGGCATCTCAGTCCCGGTTAGATCCACGCTATTTACTTGCGTTCTAATCTGATCGATATGTCTTGTCACTTCGGTGTTTAATTCTGGTATATATACTTGGTACATTACATTTCCCATTTTTTTAGTTATAACACCCCTTATCCAACTAAATTGTTTATTTTTAAAAAACCTTTTTACCCACACCATATTGCCTGCTTCTAAACGTGCTCTAGGTTTGCATTTAAAGTACTTAGCCTGTAAAAACTGATTGTGTTCTACGCGTTCAGTGAGGTCTGTGGATGCGGAAGATGTGACGGTCTTTGAGGGATGGCATAAAAAATCTAATCTCGACCTTAACGCGTGCCCGTACACTAACTCAGCGGGAGATTTACCGGTAGTGCTGTTTTTAGAGTTCCTATAATCAAACAAGAATTTAGAAATTCTCTCCTTGATATCTTTTTTATTGTTTGACTCTAAAATAATAGCCTTTAAGCCCTTTTTAATTATTTTTACAAAACTTTCCGCCTGTCCATTACTGGAAGGATGGTAAATAGGACTCAAACAATGCTGGATTCCGTTTAAGGAGCAGAAATTTTTAAACTCTTGTGATGTAAAAGATGTACCATTATCACTCACAATCATGTGCGGTATTCCCACGCGAGACATCAGATCACAAAGTTTTTCAATCACCGCTTTAGAACCGTATGAAGACGACGGCATCTCATAGCACTCCACCCATTTACTATAAGCGTCCACTATTACCAAATACATATGGTTATTTATTGGACCTAGGAAGTCCAAATGTACCCTATAAAAAGCGTGAGGCGGCAGAGGCCAGACGGCGAGCGGCGCGCGGGGCGGGGCGGGACGCAGTTGCGCGCACACCTCGCACGCTGCCGCCAGACGTTCCAGCGCGCATCCACGCCGGGAAACCACAGGCGCGCACGAGCTTCAGCCTTCATTTTTACGACTCCAAAATGAGAGCTATGCAATTCTTCACAAATTTTTGTTTGCAGCGATGCTGGTATAACTGCCTTGTGGCCCCGCATAACGATACCGTTTTCGAGAGATAACTCGTTTCTACAACTATGAAACGGCTTTAATTCAACGTCACTTACTTTTCTCGGCCAACCAGAAGAAATATACTGTTTGACTTTGCATAACAATACGTCACTATCAGTCGCGCGGCGCAACTCTTGCGCGGTTACCGGCAAACAACCTTGCACTATAAAGTTGACATAGGCGGCACGCTCCTCACAATCCCGCTGCGCCCCCTGCGACTCACTCCGCGCCCCGCTGTCGCCCTCTGGTACACATGAAGATCGCGACAGATAATCCGCACTATTATCGCTACTTCGAATGTACTCGATCGTGTAGTTGTATGCAGACAAGAACATCGCATATCTTTGTAACCTGTTAGCCGATATTTCCGGTATACCCCGATAAGGACCAAAAATTGAAATTAGGGGCTTGTGATCGGTGCGCAAAACAAACGGAACGGCACGGCCGTACAGATACTGGTGATAGCGTCTTACTCCAAAAATAATCGCCGTTGCTTCTTTTTGGATTTGCGAGTAATTTTTTTCCGACTGAGAGAGTGTCCTGGAAGCAAAGGAAATTGGCCTTTCCTGCAAGTCGTTGCCTATTTGTGATAAAATAGCCCCTAAAGCGTTTGGTCCCGCGTCTACGGTTAATATCAACTTCGCGCCCGGATCGTAATGTGCTAACACACATTCCGAACTGATAAGCGCTTTGATCTTTTTGAACGCGTCATCATGCTCTGCGGTCCATTCCCATTTGCACTTTCTATGAAGCAGGTTGTATAAAGGACTCATTATTGCTGAGGCATCCGGTATAAATTTGCGATAGTAGTTTGCTAGCCCCAGGAAAGACTGCAATTGTCTGACATTTGTCGGTCTCAGTGCATTTTGAATGGAACTAACTTTATCTGGTGATTTCCTGATTCCATTCTTGTCAATTATGTGTCCTAAATACGTTATCTCTTTCATGAAGAAGTCGCATTTGCTCCTCTGCACTGTCAACCCGGCATCTTCCAGTCGCTTTAAAACCTCATACAACCTGGCTTTATGTGTGTTTCGGTTCGACCCTGTTATCAGTATGTCGTCTAGAAAAACCATTACTCCTTCCATACCGGCCAACACACATTCCATGGCGCGCTGGAAGATGGCGGGTGCACTTGCCAATCCAAAAACCATTCTAGTGTATTTGAAAATGCCGCGGTGTGTATTAATACATGTGAGTTTCTGTGACTCTTCCGACAACACAAATTGATTGTAAGCCATTGACAAATCTAACTTACTGAATTCTTGCCCCCCGTGCAATTTTGCGAATAATTCTTCGCTGGTAGGCAACGGATATTTCTCTACTAACAGTTGCCCATTAATAGTAGCAGAATAATCAGCACATAAGCGTACCGACTCCCCGTCTTTTTTTAGAGCAGGCACAATCGGTGAAGCATATTCACTGTGATCCACAGGTACGAGTACACCCAGGTCTATCAACCGGTCGATTTCCCTATCAATTTTGTCCTTTAAAGAAAAAGCCACTGATCTTGCCCTCATAAACACGGGTTTAGAGCCCTCCTTTAAGTGTAATTGTATTTTATACTTGTTAAAACAGCCAAGTTCCCCTGAAAAAAGTTTCGGAAATTTTTCTACTATTTTTCTGAGCTCGTTTTCACTAGAAAAATTGACAAAATTCACTGAGGGTGCGGGTGCAAGTTCCAAATTAAAAACTCGAATGAAATCCGGACCCAAAAGTGGTGGGCCCCCCTTACGCACAACATACGCGTCGATAGAATGAGAATAACCGCCGTACGACACGTCCAGCCGAACATAACCTAACGCCTCAATGTTTGCGCCGGTATAACTCGTTAATTTTTTTGTTGTGGGTGATAATGGTAGGTTTTTAAAATGCAAATTGTACGTTTTTTCAGAAATTACACTAACAGCTGATCCGCTGTCGATTTGGAACTCTAAAACCAGGCTACCAATTTTCACGCGTTCAGACATAGGTTTACCCTTCTCACATCTTATATTGAATAAACACTTACCGTCATCCCCCTCATCCACGTTCTCAACATAATGTACTCTCTCTGAACCGGTTTTACACATACGACGCAGATGACCTTTTTGGCCACATTTTTTGCACTTGTAATTTTTAAACCGGCACTGATCGGTTTTATGACTAGAAAAACCACAAACACTGCATTTTTCGCCCTTGGAAGAAATCTTGAATACGCTGCCCTCTTGCATGGAACCCGGTGCAGTCCGCGCACCCGGCGCGGCCTTCGCGGCCTCGCGGGCGCACCGTACGCTCTCTGCTAGCTCCACCGCCTTCGCCAACGTAAGCTCGCGCGGGTTTTGCGCGTATAACTTATCACGCTCATGGCCCGCTACCATGCCCATTAGGAATTTATCCACTAGGGTATCCTCCAAGCTTTGGAACTCGCAGTGCTCTGCTAGTCCCCTGATCCTTGCTGCCCACTGAGTGTGTGTCTCCCCTGGCTGCTGCAGCGCTGAATAAAAATGGTGCCTTTCGGCAAAACCGCATCTCTTCGGAGTGAAATGACCGTCTAACAATTTTAAAATGTCATCGTATTCAGTTTGTTCCAGAGTTTTCGGCAGCGCCAGGTTGCTCGCTAACTTGTAGGTTGGTCCACTTAAGGCACTCAGCAAAATCGCCCTTCGCTTGATCTTTCCTTTGTCCGCTGATGCGCCGTCTGTGCTTGTCCCAAGGTCGTTCGCAATAAACCACTGGTTGAGTCGTGCTTTGTAACCACTCCATTCCTGGGTATTATGGTCAAATGTTGACAGAAATCCAAACGGGACTCCTCCTGCCATCGTTTTATTGCGAAAACACACGCTAGTTCGATCGTCGCCACTGTTAAATATTTAAATAAGGGGAGATGCAACAACAAAGACCGTAGCTAGTTTCACACTGCCATTTATTCGACTACCCACATTCACCGTATTGTTCGATAACAATTTATATTCTACGATACCCACATACATAACAGGAGTGGACAAAAGACCAAATGGAATCGTTTATGATTCTGAAGGATAAGTTGATGGACAGGCCAGTTCTGGCTATTTACGATCCATCTGCAGAGACCGAACTACATACAGATGCCAGTAAAATAGGCGTTGGGGGTATTTTATTGCAGCGTCCTCAAGGGAGCGAAGGTCCCTTTCATCCTGTGGCATATTATAGCCGTCAGACTACGCCAGAGGAAAGGAACTTTCACTCATATGAGTTAGAGACCTTGGCCGTTATATGCGCTCTCAAAAAGTTTAGAGTTTACCTTTTAGGAAAATCATTCAAAATTGTCACCGACTGTAGTGCGCTGCGATCCACCTTTGAGAAGCGTGACCTTATCCCTAGGGTTGCTCGGTGGTGGTTGGTAATACAGGAATACGATTGTTGTGTTGAATATAGAGCAGGTACCAAAATGACTCACGTGGACGCTTTATCTAGAAACCCAATTGTTGACGCAGCAACTCAGGATCCTGAACAATATCCGTCGGTGATGGTTATATCCGAAGAAGACTGGTTACTCACCCTACAATTAGGAGACTCTGAGTTACGTAGGATTCGTGATGTTGTCAGCAGCGACCTTGACCCCAAAGGACTAGAATACATCAAGAACAATTACATTGTCAAGGACAATAAATTATACAGGTGTATAGGTGGCGACAAGGACTGTGTAAGATGGGTAGTTCCAAAGGGGGCAAGGTGGCAGTTGTGCAAGATGAATCACGATGATATTGGGCATGTTGGGTATGAAAAGACTTTGGAACGTATGAAGAAAAATTACTGGTTTGGGAAGATGTCACGCTTTGTAAAGAAATATGTAGGTGCTTGTTTGGACTGCGCATACGCGAAAAAGAGTAGTAACGCGCGAGAAGGGTTATTACACCCTATCGATAAGCCAGAGATCCCATTTCACACCTTGCACATCGACCACCTTGGCCCTTTTGTGAAGTCCAAGAGGGGATTTACTCACATATTGACTGTTGTGGATGCATTCACCAAGTTTGTATTCATAAAACCAGTTAGGAACACAAACGCTCTAAACGTGATAAAGGTTTTACAAGATATTTTTGACACGTTTAGATCTCCCGATCGACTAATAAGCGATCGAGGCTCCTGTTTCACGTCACACGCATTTCGTAGGTTTTGTCTAGACCGTGGTATTAAACATGTTTTAAATGCCGTCGCTAGCCCGAGATCCAACGGACAGGTCGAACGATACAATAGGACCATACTAGACTCCTTGACGGCACAGAATCTACGAGACGATGAAAAAGACTGGGATAATAAGCTTGGGAAGATTCAATGGGGTTTGAATAATACTGTGCAAAAGACTATAGGTAGGACTCCATCGGAAGTAATGTTTGGAACTGCGATGAACAGTGAAGTTAACCCTACAATGAACGAAATAATCGAAGAAACTCGTGAGGTATCTCACTTGCCATCTATTCGTAGTGAGGTCAAACGCAGGATTGATGAGGCTCAGAACCTACAAAAACAATACTACGACCGAGGGAGGAAAGCGGCACATACTTATAATAATGGTGATCTAGTAAAAATCACTAAGGTCGCTTTTCAAAATGATGGCAAGAGTAAAAAGCTCATGCCTTCATATGAGGGTCCTTATAGAGTCGTGAAAGTTCTAGGTATGGATCGATATAAGGTTGCCCCTATAGCCGGGTTTGAAGGTATGAAGCACAAACGGAAAACGACCGTAGCAGCAGACCGAATGCGACCATGGATTCATGTGGCTTCACTGGAAATTGACGATGACGATAACGATGATGCTGATGTTGAGAATGGTGGGGACGATGAAAGTATGGCCGAATGAACAGACTTGTATATATAGAATAGGAAAATTTAAATACGTTTAATAACTTTGTGTAAATAAGTCATGTGTTTAATTGGAATAGAATAACTACATATATGGTTCTGTGTTGCTTGTTTCAGGTCAAGCTCGAGCCATTGAGTGGAGGATCAAGTCGTGCCTTGGCCTGGCACAAGTTCAATGCATTACTAAACCGTAGTATATTCTGTAGATAGATATAGGTAGTGCACACACTATAGATGAATAGATTAACGTAAATATTGATATTTCGATATTCTGTACAGTTGGTCAGTCAAATGGTTATTATTTTATTTGTATATCTTGATTGTTATTATTATTATGTTTCTCACGCGCTTATTTCTCCTCTTGCCAAGTGTAAGGTTTTTGTTTAGGTTCCACCGGGTTTCGTGTATGAGGACATACACGCAATCAGGATGGACGAGTGTAAGGTTTTAAAGAAAATTAAAGTACGGTAGAAATTATTTGATGTTTTTTTAGTTTTACTATTGGCAACACTGTAGAACGAATGATTGGAATGGGTAGGAATGAACGACACACTTGGCAAGGCGGGGAGAGCGAGGTGGGCGGCATTCGGTGTCGAGCGACTGGAGAGTTCGGACGTGAAGAAAATAAGTTTTGAACACGTGGTTAATAAGTTTTGTTAAAAGCAAACGGTAATAAGTTTAGTCCCAAGCCGTGATAAGTTTTGAAGTTATAAAGATATATAATAAGTTTGGAAATAAATAAGTTTTGAACGTCGTTGTGGTTTATTTCTGAGATACTCCAAAACAAGCTTGGCGTGATTTTGACTGTACAAGTCCAGCAACATATAATAAATTTTAGTTTGACGAATAAATTAAATAAAATAGGTATTACAGCAATTGTAGCCGACACTGGAGTCAACCCTGGCAATCGACATCGTCGACTCGGTATATCAAGCTGCACTGCAAACAGGGCCCTGACGCATGGAGTTAAGGTGCAATTTAGCTTTGGCGCGCTATGTTTAGGTATATAAAAAGGCGGCTTTTTCCAAGATCAAAGGAGTGCGACTTCTGTGAACTTGTTTACTATTATATATTCTGTAACAGTAGCTACACTTGATTTTAGACTTTTCTTTCGTTTTTTGTTGTTCAGTAGCTAAGGCTTCAACAACCCCAGCACTAGCATGCTGATTTGATAGGCATTTCTCATAATTGCATAATTGTATCGTGAGATTTTCAATATTCCGATCTTCTTTAGATAGAAGCAGCCAACTGTACTTAAAAGGGAAGTAACTTTCGGGTAATGTGTCCAGGATCTTGCAAATTAGCAAAATTTCAGGTAGATCACATTTGTAGTACTTCATCAATTCAACTTTTAAGTTGTGCCACATATTCTTAACTTTGGATATGTGTGTAGCCATGTCATCTAAGGGATCTTTGCAAAAATACTAATAATAATAATACTAAACTTCAATATGACTGACTTAACATAGATTAACTATGGAATAAACAGACGAGACATTAAATACCTAAAACATATTTTCATTACCTAAACTACCTACCTAACTTCTTATACAACAGACCATTTAACTTTGGCATTAGGGAAAAAATACCTGGGAAAGATTAATTGGTTGTTGTACGTAAATTTAAACTTTTTTTATTTTCAATGGGCTTTCACTCGACCTTCAGTCCACCCCTAAGGACAAAGAAGGTTTTTGCAATGAGATCACTCCGGAAAACCCTAGTTATTTGCGACTCGGATAGATTCGGGGTAGATAGATAGATAGATGAACACTTTATTGCTCACATAACAGAGAAAACACAGATAGGTATACATGGGAAACTTAACTTAATGTGGGCAAAGGCGGCCTTATCGCTGCAAGCGATCTCTTACAGGCAACCTTTGACTTTAGGGATACATAAAGAGAGCTCTGCAAGTATTCATGCAAAAACAAGTGCGATAACATACATAACATACATCTATCTTTTGTTTTTTTTTTTTTTAGATTGATATGTTTTATTTTCTTTAATAGTATTTTAGGTAATTAATATTTTATGAAATTGTAATTATAATTAAGTACAGTCTCTCTCTCTGTTGCATGCCAATAGATTTTGGTTAAATGTGTGATACACCATAAAATCTGTAACAACTTTCCACCACATTTTATGCAATAAAGTATATTCTATTCTATTCTAAGGCATAAAAAGTACCTCATTAATAGTAACACTACTATGCAATATAAACTATACAAGAAAATGCTATGATTATTAATAATAATAACTCATAAACATCTACATGAATAACATAAACTACATAAGATAATACACACACATAGTAAATAATAATAATAAATATTATAAACAAATATTAAACAATACATGGATAATCAAATGGTTTTGCTGAGATGGGAACGTAACTTGGTTTTAAAGACAGCGAGTGACTGAGAGTGACGTATCTCTCGCGGAAGATCATTCCATAGTTGAGTAGCCCAAGAATCCAGTGAAAGGGGGCTGCAAGATGTTGTCTGACTTACAGCGCAGTGCTAGTCCATGGTTGGAGCCCAGGTACTGGAAGCATTCCTTCAGGTAAGGTGGAGAACGAGGGTCGTACAGCACGTTATAGAGGAGTATCAGGACATGTAAATCCCGTCGTCGCCTGATAGGAAGCCATCCCAGTTTTTTCCGATATTCGGACACATGGTCAAACTTGCGCAATCCAAAAATGAATCTTATACATATGTTTTGAAGACGCTCAAGTTTGTTAAGGAAATCTTCATTGAGGTCTATCAGACACACGTCTGCGTGGTCCAAGATAGGGAGAAGAAGCGGGGGGTAGTCATATGAACTAGAAATACACAAGCAGGGGAAGGCATTGGTTGAGTTGTGCGTACTATAAAACGTGTTAACGGAATAAGCGAAACTGAGAAAATAGTTCGTTCAGAATCGATAGTTAAATCAGTTTCACGGGTTTTTGATAGGGGTAATTTTTTTTTTATTATTTAAATTCTTGCCGCTTCTATTCTTAATATTTCTGTAAATACGCGCGCTGGCGGCCGGGCGCCGCGCTGTTAGTGAGCGCTAAGGAGGGGAGGGAAGTGTGCCTAGCGTGCGCGGAGTGCGCGGACTAGAACAACGATGAAACTTGAACAGTGATAAAACTTTAAAGCAACAATACGAGTATCTAGATAAAAAAGACTTTTTTCAAGATTTTTCTTACGGGAATGAATGGATTTATTTTAATAAAAATCAGTTGGGGTGTATGAGGGTGTCGCTTATACCATTAAAACGTTCTATAAGATGTTCCAAAGCGCTTGGCACTCTGATTTTACGCAACACAAAAAAGTCCAAAAACCATCAGGTTTATATCGAGAATATTCGGAATCCATATTTTACGTTATGTTTCTGTTATGTACCTATCTTAAAAAATAAAACATTTTCTTTGAATCAACATTTCATTGTTTACTGTCTTAAGTTAACAAACCGTGACTGTTCGCATGAAATAAGCAACATTTCCGAAAAACAATCCAAAACGTGTTTCAGCTTCTCTTAGGCACTAAAGTGTTTCGAAATTAATGAGAATGGCGCTTCTGTTAGTTGATCTATGTTCACGTTTTATGTCCGTATCACTCCAGTTTCGAAAGGAATATGGTTATCTTTTTCTTTCATGTTACCTCTACTACGTCATCATGGCGTCATATTTTTTGTAATAAAATAATAAACCGAATAAAATGTAATAATTTTGTCTAACTTACCTGTGATTTGTGATCCCGTCGACTTTCTTCTTTTTTGCCCAACTATTTTTGCATTTATGCACTACACACGTTGGCATTTTGTTTTAATAATACAAAAAAGTAAACAAGGTCTCAAATATGACAGGACGTGCACATAGTCTCCTTGTTCGAGAGCGACTGAAGCGGATTGCGCCATGTGGCGCAACTTTTGAGCTTCATTTTTGAAGCACTAGTGACGTATCTACGTCGGTTATATAATTGTAATATCATTGATTTCAGTGCCTGTCCTACCATATGTGCTGTTGTCAATTTTCATCGGTATGCCGTACATGCATATGGACGTCTTTATAAAATTATATTCGGGGAAAATGGATATGCAAGAAACCTTAAACCCATTACTCAAAGCCATCCATTACGGAATAATTATACAAACTACACTTTGGTCTGTTGTGGTACGCTGTCATTCATTTTCTTTTAGTTATGTATTTTTTTGGGTATATTGAAGACAAATATCTTTTAAGACTGCATCGCGTGTTTGACGCAGACGCGTAATAGGTACTGAACGCATCTTGCTAGTAGTTTGCGTGGTCACGCACACATAAGCGAACGCTTCCAGACCCGAAAGAAAGCTAGTAACTCATTATTAATTTGAAAAACATATTTTGGTTGAGTTAGGGTACTAACAAAAATATCAGATCTTCCAAGCATCAACTATCATTCACGCATTACTTATCATTCGCACATAACCCATCATACACTCATCATCATTCATCCGCATATCATCATTCATCCACTCATTAACTATCATCCGCTCATCATCATTCATCCACTCATCATCATTCATCCACTCATCAGCTATTATCCGCGCATCACTGATCATCCGCACAAATCCCATCATACACTCATCATCATTCATCCACTCATCATTTATGGTAGTTTTTACGTGGTGCAGTCTTAATTTACTCAGTATCTTGTCGTGATTTTCAGGTATGTGTTTCTTGGCCATTCAAGTGATATTATCACCAAGCCCAAAACATGATTTGTGAAAATCGACTCGACAAAATATAAATCCAAAGTTGCCTCTTTAATTTTCATTCTTTTTTTGTGGAATCTGAGGTGTTTTAAGTAGTGAAATTAAGTATACAGAAGGGTATTCGTAGTTATTTTATTTTTTATTTATTTTTATTTTATTTGGGATAACAACAGCCTTAGGTATAGTATTTAGAATAACAAAGCAAAACTTAAGATAGAAAGGCCAATTACAGCTATCCACATCTATATTATTAAAAACTTATGTGAGGTCCTAATGATACTCGCAAGAGCGTACAATGTCGAGAAGTTAGAAAAATAATTAGCAATTAAGTTAAAAACAATGATAATGTGTGCGTATGTGTGTGTGTGTATGTTTTGTGTGTTGCCACAGACCTAGCAAAAGCGCGCTAAATGGTAGTTGCTATCTTATGCCCAACCTAAAATTTTATTTTATTACTAGTTTTTACAAAAAGTCGATATTTTATATCGAGGGCTTACATCATTTAGTTTTGGTAACACGCACAGTATATCTATCGCAATCTAATGCGTTGCGGATTGCACACTTTATCCCTTTCTTTCAAGCGAAAAGACAGCGCCCACTGTCAAATAACTATCTCTTCACATATCCTCTTAAAATACTTACCTACCTAGGTAGGTAGGTGTATATCAGGTATACTTTTTTATCTACCTATTCTATAACATGTGACTATTGTTATCAATAAACAATTGTATTGTATTGTGTTGTATTGTATTGTATTGTATTGTGTTGTATTGTATTGTATTGTGTTGTGTTGTATTTATTTTATTTTATTTGTTTAGGACAACCAGTAACAGTTACATTAGTACAAACCACAAAAACTTAGATATAAATTAAAGGTAAATGCACTGTCTTTAGGTGCCACAGCATGCAATTGGCAGTACAGCATCACTTAATTAAATGAATATATAAAAATAAACTTACAATATAACAACAATATAACAAATAAATTGGAATTGTTAACTAAACTAAACATAATTTACGCTAACTTCTAAGAAGGTTAAATACTTCTGTACGGAAGACGGGCATAGTGCAATTAAAGATGTCAATAGTCTGACCTAGTTTGTTGTAATCTCTAGACATTCTGGGCAAAGGGGAATTATATTTAAGGTTGGTTCTGGAACTTGGAAGATATAGTAATCCTAGCGGTTCTCGTGGAATACGACGAAGAATACGGAAATATATAGCAGATAGTAAATCAGGAGAATCTACACGGTTATTCAATAAATGTTATACAAAAAATCATGTCAGCAGCTTGTCTACGAACAATCAAGCTATCAATTTCAAAATGCTCAAGTCTGTCAGAATAGGATGGCAGTCTTTTCATTAGCCCACAGAAATAGGAAAGGTGCCGTAAGAATCTCTTTTGAATCCTCTCAATACGCAATTGGTGAACAGAATAGTGCGGTGACCACACTGGACTAAAGTACTCCAAGATGCTTCTAACGTACGCGTTAAAGATACAAATTTTGGTAGATGGCTTCTTGAATAGTTTTCCGTTTCGGAGAATAAATCCAAGCATTCTTGAAGCCTTATTGACAATGTTATCTATCTGGGGAATGAAAGTTAATTTAGTATCGAATATTACTCCAAGGTCACGAATATTATCACATTCTATTAAAATATTGCCAGATATATTGTAACAAGTTCTTAGGAAGTTGTGTGCACGTGTAAATTTAATGTGTTTGCAGTTACTACTGTTTAAATCTATGCTATTATCAGAACACCAATATACAATGCTATCTAAATCATTTTGGAGTAAATGGCTGTCATCAGCAGTGTCAATGATCCTACACAATTTCAAGTCGTCCGCAAAAAGATAAACTTTACTGTGTTTTATACAATTACAAATATCATTTATGAAAATGTTAAATAATAACGGACCCAAGTGGGAACCCTGCGGAACCCCTGAAGTGGCTATGTAAGAGAAAGACTTAAACCCCGTAAGCACTACAAACTGCTGTCTATCATGTAAATAAGAAGAAAACCACTTCAACATGTTGCTCTGAATTTTGAAATCCTATCAGTTTTTCAGTTACTCATGCAATTCTAGTTTTTTTTTAGAGCTGTCTTAATCTTTTTTTCAACAGATGTAGGAAAAGAGTTTCTAATACAACACACTTATGGTTCATTTAAAAAAGCTCTGCAGCTCAAGAAAACGCCAGTCTGGTCTTCAGTTTGAAATCTATAACTTCTAATAAGGCATGGTCCCGGGGCCGAGTTGACCACGGGACGCCTTCTCAACATATCCTGGCTTTCCTTCAAGTTATTCACGTCAAAATTCCAACAGCACCGATATAAGTTGCGTTAACATCCAACCATACGCTGAATCAATGAATTTAGTGAATTGTACTGAAAAATTAAACAACTACGTATCATACAAAATTTCATCCCCCTTTTCACCCCAAGGGTTGAAATTCCAATGGCAGTAAAGTACGTTGCGTAAGAGCACATCACTAATACCTAAATATTAATAAAATGATTTTTATTTGGAAATCAAGTATTTTTTATTTCACCCCCCTTTTTACCCCTTCGGGGATGAAAATTTCAAAAACCCTGTGTCACGTATACGAGTAAATTAAATTATAGTCGTTAACCTAACAACAAAATATGAAGATTATAACTTTTAATCTGACGGATTTTTTTACAAAATTTCATCCCCCATTTCACCCCTTAGGGGTAGAATTTCAATAACAGTGATGTTCGTTGCGTAAAATTACAACCCTAATGCCTAAATAATAAACAGTGGTTTTACTTTAAAAAAGTAGCCTTTACTACTTCATCCCCCTTTTCACCCCTTCAGAGGTGAAATTTTAAAAAACCCTGAAACACATGTTAATTAATTTTTAGTATTCAGCCCAAATACAAAATTTAAAGATCCTAACTTCTAAACTGACGGACTTTTATACAAATTTTCACCCCCTTTTTTATCCCCTTAGGGGAGAAATTTCCAAAAATCCTTTCGTAACGCACCCTTAGATTTTATAAGGAACCTACACGCCAAATTTGGAATCTCTAGACCCAGCGGTTTGGGCTGTGCGTTGATATGGCAGTCAGTCAGTCAGTCACCTTCTTTTCCTACTAAGATAAAAGTGCGTTTTATGAGAAAACGGTTGATCATACATAAAAAATTGTAATAACCTTTCCTGTACAAAATTTATGTAGCTACATTTTTTGCATTGAACATCTTTACGTACTCCCAACGGTTACCGTTATTTTTTTGTTTTTATTTTTGTTTTTGTCCGCAGCATTAGTACGTACAACTTTTGGGACGTCCAACATCAAAATAATGTTTCTTCAAGATCAAACGAAGAGATTGAGACTACGCCCACACTTGTATCATCAAGGAGCACACGGATATACACTTAACAGGGGACTATAACCCTACAATCAAAATATCATACATATCATATCGAAGGTTCTGTAATCTAAGAGTTAAAAAAGCCAAAGAAAAGTACTTTAAAACTAAAATTTATGAATGTTCTGGTGATCCTAAAAAAGTTTAAAAGTTATTAATGAAGTGACTCAACTCAACTTGCGGCCCGCCGCGCTTTTCTAAGTGGCCCACCTGGCTCAGAAGTCAATTTGTCTACCACTTTGAATTTCACGGGGATTCATAGAAATGTGGGCGGGCGAGGTAAAATAAGTACCGTGAGCTGCGTTCACAGTGAGTGAGAGAAACAAACAATACAATCCTTCCTAATATGTGAAATTTAAAGGGCATTGTACTCAAAAAATTGTTCAAAGATATGCCCAAAATCTATATTTTGTTTTGAATTAACATCTCTCTCTCTCTTGTCCTAGCCTTAATCCCATTATTTGGGGTCGGCTCTCCTAGCTATTCTTCGCCAGGACACTCGGTTTCGGGTCGTCGCAGGTGGAATTTTTGCGTTTTTCAAGTCCTTCTCAACTGTGCTCATCCATGGTAGTCGAGGTCTTCCTCGTTTCTTAGGAGCTGAGCTCATCTCTAGCACTTTTCGCGTCATATGGTCTGATGGGCGACGCATAACATGTCCGTACCATCGAAGTCGGCTCTCAGTAATTTTTTCAGGTATGGGTCTGACTTTAAAGCTGCCCCGAATGTAGGTGTTACGTATCCGGTCTTGCAAGGTTACTCCCCCAGCCTAGCGTAGCATTCGCATTTCAGCGGTGTGGAGTTTGTCTTCCTGCTGCTTTTTGAGCGGCCAGCACTCAGCACCATACATCATTGCCGGGCGAACTGCGGTTTTGTATACCTTGCCTTTGACATGCACTGGCATTCTTTTGTCGCACAGAACACCCGACAGGTCTCTCCACTTCATTCATCCTGTGTTTACACGATGGCTAACATCCGCATCTATAGTGCCATCACTGGATATCATTGAGCCAAGGTATTTGAAACTTTCGACCTGCTTTAGCGGAGTGTCTTCTAAGTGGATGGTGTTGAGTGTACCACTGAAGTTGCAGCGTAGATATTCGGTTTTTTGCCTACTGATCCTTAATCCTGCGTCTTCTAGAGCTACCCTCCACTGACTTAGCATTTCTTGGAGGTTATCTGCATCTTCGCTGATGAGGACTATGTCATCTGCATAGAGGAGGTTCCATGGCGGAGGTTTCTGTAGTTTGGCCGTTAGATGGTTCATTACGAGATTGAAGAGTAGGGGGCTTAGCGCGGAACCCTGGTGGACACCAACTTTTACTTCGAACTCGTCGCTCACTCCGGCTGGGCAGCGCACTTTAGTTGTAACATCCCTGTTCATATCGATCACGATATTGATATAACTTTCCGGTACATAGTGTGCTCGCAATGCTTCCCAGATTAATTTCCTCGGAACGCGGTCGAAAGCTTTTTCTAAGTCAATAAAGACCATGTGGAGGTCCGCCTTGCTTTCTCTGAACTTTTCCATTAGAATTCTGATAGTGTGAATAGCATCAGTTGTTGATTTGCCAGCTACAAAACCGCACTGGTTTTCTGTGACTTCTGTGAGTTGAAGAAGTCTTCGGCCTATAACACGCTCTCATATCTTTAGAGTGTGAGATATAAGTTTAATGACTCTGTAGTTGCCGCAGAGTCTGACATCTCCTTTATTTTTATAGAAAGACACCAGGTGACTTCTCCTCCATTCATTTGGTATCCCCTCGGTCAGAATTTCATTGAAAAGATTGGTCAGAAATACCACTCCATCCGCCCCCAGTTTCTTCCATAGCTCAGCTGGTATGTTGTCAGGTCCCAATGCTTTGTTGTTTGCCATTGCAGTTATGGCTACTCGTACTTCGTCTGGGGCTATACAAGGGATGGGGCCAGCAATCGGACGAACTAGTTGTGGCGAACTTTTATTAGGAAATGCTTCGTTAAGCAGGTGGAAATAGTACTCCTTCCAGCTTTCACGGATATCCTGATCAGATGTAAGTAGTAGGCCGTTTTCATTTTTGATATATTTTATGGTCGCTATATCCTTACTGTTGTTGTTCCTGTGTTTAGCAACTTCAAAAAGTTCGCGTGCATTCACGACTGTTTATAATTTGGTGTAGATCTGGTCGTTCGAGCTCACTTTTGCCTGTGCTACCGCACGCTTCGCCTCTTTTTTGGCTTCTTTGTAAGCAATTTTGTCACTGTCATCCCCAGTTTGTTGCCAGAGTTTAAAAAGGACTTTCTTTTGCTCTATTTTATTTTTGACATCTTCTTGCCACCATTCTGTGTCCTTGTTGCCACTTATAGGTCCTTTTTTTTTTAATTAACATGTTTCAAGAAAATAATTTTCAAAGTTAAATTTTGTATAGACAACATAATATTTATAACGTCATACAGCCAGATTCGTTGTGAACACTTCTTTTTTATTTAATAAAGTAAATAAGCCGATTAAATTACGTTTTTTACTAGCACCAAACATATTTATGTTGTGGCCCGCGGCACCACAACTGAACCGTTTTTGTGGCCCTTATAAAAAAAAGGTTGAGTATGGCTGCTGTAGATCGATTTTTCGCTCCCGAAAAGCCCGCGTTAATGAACAGGCAGCCTGAATCGATTGTGAAAAATAATTGCAATTGGCTTACGAAAACCCAGCCAACCAGAACTCCGAAGGTCAGTGCGACAAGATAAAGGGTATATTTTACTCGTCTCAAATACACAATTTTCGTATCCCATTTTTACCACCGTGACCCCCCCATACCTCGGAGTAGGATGTTCATCGAATTTACGTCAAAAAGTAGAAATCTCTTCCCTGTTTAGAAAATTGAGGCACGAGCCGATTGTGCTTACGCCCGTTTTTTTACGCTGTGTCGTAGTTAATAATAATAATATTTATTGAAACTTACAGCCAGTGTTGACTTAACAATACAATATTGGGATTCAACTATTAACATACTGTTGACGGCTAGGCATAACATAGGTCTACTGACATCTAAGCGCACGGCAGTGCGCAGGCCAAGTTCCCGCAACAGGCCACTCGCATGCCGTGCACTATTTACACGAACTGTTTCGACCCACTTTTGAACCCCCTGTAGCTCACCGCCTATTGCAATAAAACTGTACCTACATAATCATATACTAATACTGAAGCAATTTGCCAAATTTCGTAGATATAGTTACTGTAGATCCTGAAATATGACCCCGTGAAAATAGCTAATTTTGGCACTTAATGACTGACTCACTCACTGACCGGTAATCAAAACCTCCAGGACACTTACAATTGTCCTAGCGTTATGAAATTTGGCATTTATGTAGTGGTTAGGATAAAAGTAATGAAAAAATTCAAAAATTTGAAATTGGTCAAGTGCGAGTCGGGTTTTGGTCAAAATTATGTATAAAATGTTGGTAATACTTCTCTAAGACCTGAAAATCTGAAATTTGGCATGGGGATAGTCGTTAGCATTAAAAAAAGTATAGCAAAAATTTGAAAATTGGAAATTGGTCAAATGCGAGTCAGGATATAGTCATTACTATGCATAAAATTGTTGGTCATACTTCTGTGAGACCTAAAAATCTGAAATTTGGCATCCGGGTAGTCGTTAGTGTAGAGGCCTAGTATGCAGGGCGGTAACGAAAACACTCGTATAAGGTTATTTAAATCTATATTGAGCCAGGAAATACATATTTACAATATTTAGTAAAACAAACGTATATTTTATCTAACGAGAGAAAACCAAGTAACAGCTACATGGCAACCATAGGGTTGGGCTGCGTCTGCCTTAGGGATGTGCTTCAGTCTAGCTTTCACACTCCTCCTCACATAGCTAATGGAGACCCATATGACTCTTCAACCGTAATAGTCTTGGTCCCGGTAATGCTTTTGTTAAAAGGTCTGCCTCCATATCTTCTGTTGGCATGTACATTACTTCAATGACTAATACAATCACGAATGTAATGTATCTTCAAGTCTATGTGTTTCGTTTTCGAAGACACAATCGGATTCTGGCATAACTTTATCGCCGCTTGATTGTCGTTCAGTATCAACATTGTTCTTTGTTGTATACCCAAATCATTAAATAAGGCTCGTAAATGTACTGCTTCCTTGACAGCTTCCGTAAGGGCAACATACTCAGCTTTGGCTGTAGATAATGCAATACTTCATTGCTTTCTGCATGCCCAGCTGATTGCACTCCCTGCATATTTAAAACAATATCCGGAAAATGATTTCCTTTCTAATTTATTTTTGCCCCAGTCTGCATCAGTCATGCCGTAAACTTCTTCTCCAGTCTTCTTGAAATTTAGACCAACGTTTTTCGTACCCTTCAGGTATCTTAAAACACGTTTTGCACTTTTAAAATGCGTTTCATCAAAACAATCGTTAAATTGCGACAGATAACTTACGGCAAATGCAATATCTGTTCTTGATGCTACAGCCAAAAACATTAATGTGCCAATCAAACTTTTGTAAGGCAAATCTATCTTTGTTTTCTTATTCGGCTCTAGCACGATGCCTGGTTCCATTGGTGTAGCGGTAGGCTTACACTCTTCCACATAAAACTTTCTTAATGCATCTTCTATCTTCTTAGTTTGTTTAATAATGATATCTCTATCTTTATATGTTACTTCCAAACCAAGTATGCAGTTTGGTATCCCCAAATCTTTCATTTCGAATTTTTAAGTTCAGATTTTTCTTTATTTCTTTTAACTTCTTTTGAAATGAGCAGGCAATTAAAATATCATCGACATAAATTCCTATTATGGCTTTAACTCCTCCTTTCACGTATGTATATACACAAGGATCAGCCTTTGATGCGATAAATCCAATATTTTTCAGTTCGCTATCAAGTTTGATGTACCATTGCCTCCCTGCCTGCTTAAGTCCATAAAGAGCTTTTAGAAGTAAGCATACTTTTTCTCCTTCTATATTTTTCAAATCTGTAAGTACTTCTTTTGCTTTGTTGTAAACAGTTAGGTCATCAGACTCAAATTCAGCAACTAGTATCTCTCGAACATATTTTTCAATATAATCAGGCAATTTCATATAGATTTTTTCATCGATATTGCCATTAAGGTATGCTGTTACCACATCCATTTGATTCAGATATAGGCCTTCTTCAACAGCAACTCCAAAAGTTGTTCTTATCGAGCTTAATTTTGCTAAAGGCGCAAAAGTTTCATTATAGTCCACGCCTGGACGCTGCGTAAAACCGCGTGCTACAAGCCTTTTTGGTCACTTTGTTGTCTGGGCTCACTTTCTTTCTTTTTTTCTTTCTTTTCTTTCTTTGTATTTCCTGGCTCAATATAGATTTAAATAACCTTATACGAGTGTTTTCGTTACCGCCCTGCATACTAGGCCTCTACAAATTGGTAGCAGATCTTGGAAAAAATTAGTTCGACGGCAACGTACCGAATCGAAGCTCTAACTAAGGATAATTACGATACGTGGAGTGTGCAGGCCCAAGCAATCTTAATAAAAAACGGATTGTGGGATTACGCAAACGGAACAATCGTCGAGCCAAAAGAAGACGAGAAAGAGAAAAGTAAGTTTTGTCACAATGATTTACTAGCGCGTTCAGAGCTTTTATTGCTTATTTCGCCTTTGGAGCTTAAGCACGTAAGGGGGTGCAAAACCTCGAACGAACTATGGCTTAAATTGAAAGGTATTTACCAGAGTACCGGCCCTGCTCGTAAAGGTACATTGCTCAAACAGCTGATATTTAAAAAAGCTAATAAAGATGATGTTCGTGAGCACCTAAATAACTTCATTGACATCGTAGATAAACTAGCTGATATGGGTGTTGATTTGCATCCTGACTTATTGAGCATAATGATGCTTTATAGCCTACCTGCGTCATATGAAAATTTTCGCATAGTAGTAGAAAGCCGTGACCAATTACCAAAGCCCGAAGAATTAAAAATAAAAATTTGTGAAGAAAGCGAAGCAAGAAAGAATTTAGATTCGAACGAAAGCGAAGAGGCGTTTTATAGTAAGATAAAATATTGTCAGCACTGTAAAAAAAAGGCCACACCATACAGGCTTGTTGGAGTAACAAGCAGAAAAATTTCTAAAATTCCAATAAAAGTTCTATGAAGAAAATGCCTGAGCAAAACTTCAATGTCTGCCTAAATACTGGTAAAAATAAAGACACTGAAGAAAATATATGGTGCCTTGACAGTGGCTGCTCATCTCATATTTGTGGTGAAAGAAATCTCTTCAGCAACATAAATGCGGAATCTGGAAGCTTAAAATTAGCGTCGAATAAGCATACAACAACCATTCAAGGTAAAGGAAAAGTGTCAGTATACAAAGAAAATAGAAAAATTAATTTGAATGACACATTGTTTGTTCCTGACTTGACAACAAACTTAATGTCAGTTGGAAAGATAACCGAAAGAGGAAATAAGGTTGTATTCGAAAAAGAAAAAGCTTATATAACAGAAAAATATGGAACTGTTGTGTTGACAGCGAAGAAGAACAACGGTTTATATTATCTGGATTTTGAAAAAACAAAAGAGACCGCTCATCATACACCCGTATCTGGAAAAGATAATAAAATGATGGAATGGCATCGAAAACTCGGTCATATTAATGAAAGAGATTTAACAAAAATGGCTAAAGAAGAGTTGATGTATGGACTTGATTTAGGAGATGGAAAACTCGATATATGCGAGGTTTGTATCACAGGAAAACTAACAAGTCTGCCATTTCCACGTCACGATGATACACACACCACTGAACCCTTAGAAATAATTCATAGTGATGTGTGTGGTCCTTTTGAACAAGAATCATTTGCAGGATCAAAGTACTACGTTACTTTTATCGATGATCATACCAGATACTGTTGTGTTTATTTTATGAAAAAGAAAAGTGAAGTATTTGATCAAAGATTACAAGAATAAAGTTGAAAATTTCACTGGTCGAAAAACAAAGAACCTACAATCGGATCACGGAAAAGAATATGTAAATAAAGAATTCAACGATTATCTGAAAAAGTATGGTATACAACGGAGATTGAGTGCACCATACACACCGCAACAAAATGGAATCAGCGAGCGGAAAAACAGATCCCTAATGGAAAAAGCCAGATGCTTGATGATAGAAGCAAATATTCCTAAGTATTTGTGGCCAGAGGCGGTATATACTGCAAATTACCTAATCAACAGAAGTCCTTCCAAAGCATTGAATGGGGAAATTCCATATAAGAAATGGACGGGAAGAACTCTGTCAGGAAACCATCTCCATATTTTTGGGACCAAAGCTTTTGTTTTAAATAAAAAAAGGAAAGGTAAACTCTCAACGAAAGCTATACCTGGTGTTTTTATGGGATACGCTAGTAATGCAAAAGGATTCCGCATATATATTCCTGAAAAGAAAAAAGTAATAATAAGCAGGGATGTGAAAATAATAAACAATTTTTGTTATGAAGATGAAGAAAACTATGACAATCTTGTTGAAGAACTGGAACAGAAACCTGAAAAAGAGAAAAATAAAAAGATTAGAAAACCAAAGACAGTAAAGCAAAAGAATTTGAACAAAGAAATTGAATTCGAAATTAAACAAAACAAAATTAAAGTTGCCGATATGTCAAAGGATACTAATTTAAAACAGGAAGTTCTGTCTCAACGCAAAGAATGCAAGTATCAAGAGAAATCTAAACAAAATACTATGCCTGATAACATAATACTTGAAGAAGCATCATCTGACGAAGAATCAGAAATAGTACCTGAATCAAATGTAACCGAAAACCCAAAGAGGGAAATAAAACAGCCTGTTTGGATGAAAGATTACGTGACAGGAGGAGATTTGGAAGAAAGTCAGATGACTTTTGAAATGGCCTATATGTCAGAGGAAAATGAAGATTAAGACTGGCGAGATGCTATACGGTCAGAAATAAGATCTCATATAAAAATGGCACATGGAAAATAGAAAAGAAAGAAGAAGGTATGAAAGTTATAGATTTCAAAATGGTTTTAAGAAAGAAAGTGAGCCCAGACAACAAATTGACCAAAACGGCCAGACTTGTAGCACGCGGTTTTACACAGCGTCCAGGAGGCGACTATAATGAAACTTTTGCGCCTGTAGCAAAATTAAGCTCAATAAGAACAATTTTTGGGATTGCTGTTGAAGAAGGCCTACACCTGAATCAAATGGATGGGGTAACAGCATACCTTAATGGCAATATCGATGAACAAATCTATATTGACCCAGGAAATACATATTTACAATATTAAGTAAAACAAACGTATATTTTATCTAACGAGAGAAAACCGAGTAACAGCTCCATGGCAACCATAGGGTTGGGCTGCGTCTGCTTTAGGGATGTGCTTCAGTCTAGCTTTCACAGTTAGCATTAAAGTAAAGGAAAAATTTGGAAAATGGAAAATGATCAAGTGCGAGTCAGACTAAAATTAATGTACCAAATATTAAAAAGGTAGTATTTCTAGAAGGTCAGACTTAGTCATGCATGAAAACAAGTACCTATGTTTTAACGAAACTATGAAAATATAAACAACTTTGCGATAGTTACTATAAATATAATATAGCAAACTGAACAAAAAGAAATGAAATCCCACCAAAAACATGACTGTTAAAAAGGGGGCCAGGTTCCTATCGGCTAATTGTTTGCCTAAAAAAGGGTTGAAATCCGATCCAATGCCAAGTTTAGATGCACTTTAATATCGATCATAATCGTCTTCATCAGCAGCCTGATCCACTAGTAAACATTTGCCATTCCCAAGACTCGCCACCACATCCAGTCCTCCGCCTTCCGCATCCAGCCACTATCGGCCACCTTATTCACGTCAACGGTTCATCTGGCCGAAATTCACTTTCCCATACACCCAACTTAAAATATGGTATAGCTGTGAAAATACGCAGGTACGTTGAAAATAATATCTAAAATGAAACACTTGAATTTGAACTTGGCAGGTTAATTTAATTATATAAATAATAAATCTAACAACACAATTAATCAAGTGTTACTTACAGCACAAAAACCTACCAAGTTCAAATTTAGAAGTATTTCACTCTAGATATTATTTTCAACGTACCTGCGTATTTTCACAGCTATACCATATATTCCCTGAGAGATTCCGTATTCTATAGATAGATCAGAGCTGCACACCTTATTAACAGTTAGGCATTGGAATCTTTCAGGAAAGTAATTTCTGAAAAGAGACAGTTGTGGCTCTCTGACACCAAGGGATTCCAGCTTTGACATTAAGATTGGCACCGAGATGGTGTCAAATGCCTTTGTCAGGTCAATAAAAATTGCCAAACATTTCCGTCCAAGATCAAGATTCTCAGCTATGTAGTTTGTGAGATCGAGAACTGCGTCGGAAGTAGACCTCCCTCTTCGAAAACCGCACTGGCAAGAGGACAGCAATTGTTTTTTCTCAAGATAGTCTACTAATCGAGAGTTAATAATGCGTTCTAGAAGCTTGGACATGGCTGGCAAGACGGAAATAGGGTGGTAGTTATTGACCAGGCTTCGATTACCTGCTTTATAGATGGGATGCACCAAGGCCTTTTTAAAGACTGCGGGGAAGATATTTGTACTCAGACTAAGATTGCAGATGTGGGTTAGGGGAGGAGTTATGAAGGTTTTAAAGGGGTCAGTTTGGCGCTGTGTGTATTTCTTTTGTTTCACTGATTCTTAATACATTTCTTCATTCATTTTCTTATAGAATTTCAATCCAGTGGAACAGTTTTAACTAATTTCTTTGCAAAAGTCGCTGCTTCTTGATTATGAAGCATATACAGTTGATGAATGCGTAAAACGCAAGATCCGATTTTTTTTAAGAATCTCGAATAAAAAACTATGAAACCATCGAGCGAAGCCAGGGCGGGCCGCTTGTGAGTTAATAATACGCAAAAGGATACTGTAGCCCATTCTCTGGTTCTCGTACCCTTAGTTTCATCTTACGACACACACGGAAATGAATGGGATGGTACTATTCTTAGCGTATGAATAACTAGCTGTGCCCGCGGCTTCGCCCACGTGGAATTCAGATAATGTGTAGTATTGTGCAGTCCCTCCCTCTCCCCCTAAATTTCTATAATTCTACCTTTAAAAATGAAAGACTTATAGACCAACATACGGAAAAAAAATCATCCCCCTTTTCACCCCCTTGAAGGGTGATTTTTAAGAAATGCTTAAACATGTGTTTCTTTATTTTTTACCAGAAGCTTGAATTCAAATTTGTGTGAATCTATCTCAGGAAACAAAGGACTTTCATACAAACTTTCATCGCTTATTTCACCCCTTTAGGAGATGAATTTACCAAAATCTTTTCTTAGTGGGTAGTTTTGACGTGCATAGAACCCGTGTACAAAATTTCAGATCTGTATCTATATCGGTTACGGCTCGGCGTTGATGAATCAGTCAGTCAGGACAAGCTCTTTTATATATTTAGACTAGCTGTGCCCGTGGCTTCGCCCGCATGATATTCAGACAATGTGCAGTCTCTCCCTCTCCCCTCCCTCTCCCCCTCCCTCACCTACTCCATTTCTCTCTACCTCCACCCCACCCCCTCTCCTCCCTCTCCCTATCCCTGCCCCTAACCCTACCCCTACCCCTACTCCTATCCCTATCCTTAACGCCGTCTTAACCGCTATCCTATCCTTATATAATCATAGAAAGGACACCCATATGGATTTTTAGACATTTTAACCCTATCGCACCCCAACCCCATCCCCAGGGGATGATGGTATTTCACGTCCACTACCTTAGACTTCAAAATTGTGTTAGTTTTCTTAATCAGCGACCTGATAAACCTTACAAACGATACCCATATTGGTTTTTAGACATTTTCACCCCGTTTCCCTCTTTAAGGGGTTGAATTTGGGGTAGAATTACAATAACAGTGATCTATGTTCCACATTTCCACAACCCTAATGCCTAAATAATAAAATTAGTGGATATTACTTTGAAATGAAGGATTTTCAACTTCATCCCCCTTTTCACCCCTTAGGGTGTAAAATTTTCAAAAACCCTGAGACACGTAAACTTAATTTTTTGTCGTCAGTCTAAATACAAATTTTGAAAATCCTAACTTCAAAACTGACGGACTTTCATACAAACTTTCATCCCTTATTTTACCCCCTTAGGGGATGAATTTTGAAAAATTCTAAAACGCGTACTTTTTTATTTTTTACCAAAAGCTCAAAAACAAATTTCTATAATTCTACCTTTAAAAATAAGACTTATAGACCAACATACGGAAAAAATATCATCCCCTTTTTCACCCCGTTTTAAGTGATTTTTAAGAAATGCTTAATCACGTGTTTCTTTATTTTTAACCAAAAGCTTAAAGTTAAATTCGTGTGAATCTAACTCAAGAAACAAAGGATTTTCATAAAAACTTTCATCCCTTATTTCACCCCCTTAGGGGATGAATGTTGAAAAATTCTTAAACGCGTACTTTTTTATTTTTGTCCATGAGCTTGGAACTAAATTTCTATAATTCTACCTTTAAAACTGAAAGACTTTTATAGACCAACATACGGAAAAAAACATCCCCTTTTTCACCCACTTGAAGGGTGATTTTTAAGAAATGCTTAAACATGTGTTTCTTCATTTTTTACCAGAAGCTTAAATTCAAATTTGTATGAATCTAGCTCAAGAAACAAAGGACTTTCATTCAAATTTTCATCCCTTATTTCACCCCCTTGGAAGATGAATTTTCCAAAATTCTTTCTTAGTGGGTGGTTTTGACGTGCATAGAACCTGTGTACAAAATTTCAGATCTGTATCTATAGCGGTTACAGCTCGGCGTTGATGAATCAGTCAGTCAGGACATGCTCTTTTATGTAATTAGATGAAATTAAAAGAAAAGCTATCACAGCTAAGAAGGGTTCGCAGGTAAATTAGCTATAGCCGAAAAACTGGAAATAATAAAAATAGCAATAACAACCAGGCGCTAAGACATCGCTGAGCATTAGGAGGTAAAAAGCGTAAATAACTACTATAAATACCTGTAAAACTCAGGTATATAAATACTTATAAAATACAGATGTTTATTGGGATTTTACCTGTATTTAAAAACCGGTTTTTAAGCCCAGTTTAACCGCTATCCCTATCCTTATATAAACATAGAACCGACACCCATATTGATTTTTAGACATTTTAACCCTATCGCACCCCAACCCCATCCCCAGGGGATGATGGTCTTTCACGTCCACCACGTTGGATTTCAAAATTGTTGTAGTTTTAGTAATCAGCAATCCGATAAACCATACAAACGACACCCATATTGATTTTTAAACATATCAACCCTATCGCACCCCAACCTCATCCCCAGAGGATGATGATATTTCACGTCCACCACATTGGATTTCAAAATTGTTTTAATTTTCGTAATCAGCGACCTGATAAACCTTTTCCCAAGGACTTTCATACAAACTTTCATCCCTTATTTCCCCCCTTGGGAGATGAATTTTCCAAAATCCTTTCTTAGTGGGGGGTTTTGACGTGCATAGAACCTGTGTACAAAAATTTAGATCTGTATCTATAGCGGTTACGGCTCGGCGTTGATGAATCAGTCAGTCAGTCAGTCAGGACATGCTCTTTTATATATTTAGAAGATTATATCAAGATTATTTTATTTTGTTCCAGAATAACAAATATTTAGGTGATATTATAACCTACTTTATTTATAACTTGTACTATGTACCGGAATGGAATGAATGCCCGAAAGTTACTCCGTTTGGATGTTATTCCACAAAAAACCTTTCGCTTATATGTGACGAAGCTAAAGTTACAGGAAGGGAGCCACAGATTATGATGGCATCCACTTTCGCCAATTACTGGTAAGTAGTGAAGGTACAGCGGTTGCTAGCCGCAAGCCGCAACGCTTACAAGCTTGTATTGGTGATTATGGTAAGTACCTCGTGTTTTTGCTGGAACTCTGGAGTGAGCTTCTTGCCCTGCAGAAGATGTTTTATGGGATGTTATGATGATGACGACAAACACTAACTTATGTTCATTAGCGATGTGTTTTAAGACATGGAATGGGGAGTACAGGTTGACGTGATCTACACTGATTTCGAAGAGGCTTTTGATCGTGTAGATCACGTCATCCTGTTAAAAAAATTGCAGGAGTTAGGCATACAGGGCGATTTTCTTAGATGGGTAGCATCAAATATCTCTATAAAAATATTTTTTTTTTTTTAGTTTATTAAGGAACAAACAGTCTTTAAAAAACATTTAAAATTGAAACTAGAACTAAACAGACCTAGAGTCCCCTTAATTACAATAAAACAAACAAAGTAAATGTAATGAGCACTCAAAACGAAACGCCAAAAATTGGAAGCGTGATCAATAAGTTAGAAATAACAATAACAGTTACCTCGATATCACCAAACGTCAAACTAAACTGAACAATTTTAACAAAAAATAATCACCTCCTTCAAAATTTTGTAAGGGATCTATAAGCACTAAAAAGTATAAAATAACCATAGCACTTAATTATCAGTAACAGTGAAATAACACTTACGAGTCGTTTAGTGATAAAATTGTTCTAGAGTCGGTGCCAGCCAAGTCGCAAAACCAATTGAAGTATACATGCTATTCAACTATCCTACAAGTGCACTAACTCGCGCTACATAAGGTGTAGGTATGCTGTTACCAAATTACGTGGAGTTTTCATTTTCCATCTCGTGCATACATTTTCATAAGATCTTAAACATTGACAATTTAGGTAATATGGATTCCCCTCGAAAGTAAATAAAAAAGCAGTTCAGTGTCTTCTGTAATAAAAGACACTAGATAATATATTGTTCCCTGCGATGCAACTTCTTGGCTGGCACCGACTCCAAAATGAACTGTTTTTCTTTTGTAAATTTATAATTGAAATAAAAAGACATAGGCTTGGTTATTTTCTATTATTTCACTAAGTTACTGATAATTAACTGCTATGGTTATTTTATACTTTTTAGTGCTAATAGATCCCTTACACAATTTTGAAGGAGGTGATTTGTTTTTGTTAAAATTATTTTTAATTTACAAGTTTTAGTGTTAAGCAAACACCTTAAGGTACAGGCACCACCAGGTGGTTGGTAACCCTGACTGATCCTGTTGTAAAACCATTTGGAAATATTGAGTTACCATCATATTCTTGTTCCCGATTTCAATTTAGCTATATTTGTGTAAAACAAACGCATCTGTAAGTTGAGTGGAAACGAAGTCTAAAATTGTATCTTCTGACAATATTGTGAGTAAAAATCTGATATTGACATGCAAATTTATTCTCTGGACTGTGTATAACTGTTATTTTCCAAAGGAGATGATCTTAAATTAAATATAAAGATTCTATTGAATGTAAGAGCATAACAGAAGATATAATGTTTGGGTGATGTGATCCAATGATGATATATCACTGAAACTTTATTTACGATTTTGTTTTTTGAACATTTATTGAAACTAGTATTACTTTTATCTAGGAATAAACTTTTATCTAAATAGTTCATTGTCTTCAGTGAATAAAAATGCAATTTTTACGTGATTTTAATAGGAACAGACAAGTATTGGTTTGTTTTGGTGCCAAAGAGTATTACGCAGGCGACCGGTGATAAAATGGGGCGCAGCGAGTGTTTTCGTTAGCGTAAGAGCTTCAGCCTACCATATTTATTTTACTTGTAGTCAATATTCAGAGTAAATTGTCATTATTTGACTTCGGTATGCTTTCACAAGATAAGTCTATACTGGGACAGGGAAAACTAAACAATCGAGTCGAGGACTTTAGGGCTTTTAAAGTGGTTGTGTCGACTAGGAATATTGATGTATTTCTCAGCGACACTGGCGACCAGTTATGGCCTTCAGATATAGTATTTAGACGTTTCAAAGAAAACAGAAAGGTACGGTCCTGACCTGATAAACCACAATAATACAAAAAATCTAATAAAATGGTAACATTTAACTGCAAATCTCTTATGCGGTCTATAGAACACGTCAAATACATATGTTCTGTAAGAGCAGTTTGCCCTTACATTTGAAAATGTTGATGTTGTTGTATGTATCGAAGAGTACGGGATGTTAAAGAAAACTTATTGTGTCCGTCTACTTCGAGAGCGTTTATTACACACACTGAATTAGGTTACATGTCGAACGCTTCATTAGCAAGTCAGCATATTACAAAAATACCTAATACAATAAAATGTAGAGCGTGCTCGTACATCCTGCCAACTACAAAGAAAAGAGATGAAAAAGCTATTGACAAAAAAGCAATAAACCTCAGATAAAAGACAAAATATGTAAAATTCAGTTAAAAGTACAAATCTAATTTCATTATTGTTGTAACTGCGAGTGACGCGGGGTGGGAGATGTAGCGCGGTCCACCTTGGTGACCTTTGGTTTTGCAGTGGGTTCCTCGATTACCCGTTTCTCCATCCGCTCTTCGATAGGTTTCGTACGTTGGATTTTAATCTCTCTCATCTCTGTAAACATTACATAATTGCCTTACAAGAAACGTGGCTCTTTCCTCATGACCTTGATCTCTTGAACACCATAGACTTGAACTTTGGCAGTCACGGTGTGTCAGCCATAGACACAACTAGCGGGATAATTAGGGGAAGTCCGTATGGAGGCGTTGCGGTCTTGTGGGACAAATCTGTGTTCTCTTCTGCTGAAGTAGTACCTTGCCATAGTAGTTGACTTGCTGCGGTTAAACTTAGTAACGGTCAACAGTCTATACTTGTTTTTAGCCAAATAATTGTGCTAATATATGCCAAACAATTGTGCTAATATATGCCAAATAATTGTGCTAATAATCTTCCCGAGTTTACCAAGTGTTTGGCTAATATCTGTGCTGTAATTGAATGTAATGATATCGAAAATGTATATGCCTTAGGCGATCATAATGCTCATACTGGGACACTATTTGGTAAAAAACTTGTAGACTTCTGTGCGCAAAACTCTTTATATTGTGCCGACTTTGAACTGCTTGGCAGCGAATCTATAACTCATACGTTTTTGAGCGATGCGCACGGTACGTGTCCTTGGCTTGACTATTGTGTCGTGACAGTGGCTGCTAGGGCTTCTATTATAGATACATATGTTTTGTATGATGTGTACTGGTCTGACCATTTGCCCTTAGTATTTGTATCAGATTTGGATGCTATCAAACAGAAATCTGTAGATAATAGTTCATCTGACGCACGTTGTAAATATGTTTAGGGATCTAGAGATTTAAACCAAATAGAATATTACACTCAGTTATGTGACAAAACACTTTTTATTTTAATGTCCGAGGATTATTTTAAACTTTAGTTTGTGGCGGAAAGATAAGGAGTTTTGCGCACAGAAGTCTACAAGTTCTTTACCAAATAGTGTCCCAGTATGAGCATTATAATCGCCTAAGGCATATACATTTCATTTTCAGACTCTTCAGACACTGGCATTGGCGCTGTTCTTCAACAACGCAAATGAAATATCTGGCAACCGCTCGCTTTCTTTTCCAAGAAGCTGAAACCATCGCAGCAGAAGTACAGTCCTTACAACCGTGAACTGTTAGCAATCTATGAAGCGATCAAGCATTTTCGATATATGGTTGAAGCAAGACTCTTCACAATTTACACCGGCCATAAACCATTGACATTCACCTTTGATCGCCAGAGATAAAACTGTTCTCCACGCTTGTTTCGTTATCTTGACTTCATCTCTCAATTCACAAAGGACCCAATTAATTTCTGGCAGAGACGCCCTTGCAGATTCATTATCACGCATTGAAGAAATAATTTGATCTATTGACTATCCCTCTCTAGCTGCAGCATAGGAGACTGACATCGAACTTCAAGACTTGCTACGTAGTGGAACAGCTTTGAGACTTGAGTTACCAGGCTTTTCAAGCAAACTTTACTGCCACACTTCTACGCAACAACCTCGTCCGTACATACCCGTCAGTTACCGCAAACAAATTTTCGACAACATTCATCGTCTTAGCCATCCTGGTGCAGCAGCCTCCGTCAAAACCGTCTCTCAACGTTTTGTTTGGCCTGGCATACGCAAAGATTGCCGCCTATGGGCACGACAATGTCTACACTGTCAGAGTAGTAAGATAACTAGACATATCTCCGCTCCATTATCGTCTTTCACCACTCCATTGGCCCGCTTCCAGGCCCTCTGCCTTATTCTCATGGATACAGATACTGCCTCAACGCAATCGATCGTTTCACCAGATGGCCTGAGGCATATCTTTTAGCAGACATTACTGCAGAAACATGTGCAATGGTATTTCTTTCAGGATGGGTCGCAAGGTTTGGATGCCCGACCCACATAACAACAGACAGAGGCCAACAGTTCGATATCAGTTATTTAAGGCCTTGACCTCTTTCTTAGGCACAGCACATCACTCAACCACAGCTTATCATCCAGCAGCGAACGGATTAGTTGAGAGATTACACAGCAGCTTAAAGGTGCAAGCGCATTTAGGCGGATCGCCTCGCGGATTTTGAATACTTTGTATGAAAATCTATGGAACAACGCGCACCTAGTCGCATCGCACTCTCGCAATACCGGAATTTGTTGAACTCCCCCAGGCGATTTGATCGCATTATGCGCGCGGCCCGTGCGGATTACGGGAAGATGGATGCGATAAATTTTTTCCATTGTATTTTCAACAAAAATGAAAACATTGTTATGTGTAGCTTAGGGTTTCTGTCGGTGTAACTATTGTAAAACCTGCTATATTTTGTGTCTTTGCGCCTTCGCTTGACCCTTATGAGATTACTTTCTGCCTACCACAAGACATCCGATCCGACGTACTATCAGCTCCCTTCAGCGCGTTGTGGTGCTCGCGCAGCTGTCTCGCTAGCACTCGCACCTCGCGCTGCCCGCCTGCGCCGGCTAGATCGCTCAGCGCTTCAGACCTTTAGTACGCTTTTGTTGCCACACGCGACTGGCGTGCGTCAAGCTCCCGCTTCCACAAACTAAAATTCGTCTCACGTGCCTATCCAATAAGTGTATGTGTTTCTTTGAAAACTGTTTTATGGAAACAGTACAATGGACAAAGTTTTACAGGTACGTTCCCCAAAGATTTTTATATGAACTAGTATTATCTGTGTTTAATTTGTGATTTTCTTTCAAGTTAGATTGTTTAATGTATTATTATTATTAAACCAATGGACTCGAGCGTTCTCACACCTCAGTCGCGAAGGTATAATTTATTATCGCTGTGTGCTGAGGCTGCGGTCTTTACACCCTGCCCTGGTATTAGGTGAAGTTGTCGACCTTTCTAGTCACAGCTTGTACCTTGGCACACACTCCAAATTTGATACTTTACGGTCCAGAATCCGAGTTCTGATGGCTTCCTCCTCCTCTCCTCTCCTCCGAGCTCCGAGCAGAGGCTCCTCTTGAGCCTTCACGGTTCAAAGATTCAGCTTCGTCGGATCATCAATTGGACCTCCGTGGCTCGAAATTTGAGCCTTCAAGGCTTGAAATTTGAGCTTTCGCGGCTCGAAATTTGAGCCTTCGCGGTTTAAAATTAGAGCCTTCGCGGCTCGATCTTTGAGCAGTCACGGCTAGATCTTTGAGCCGTCACGGCTCGATCTTTGAGCCATCGCAGCTCGATATTTGAGCCTTCGTAGCCCAAAGTAATAGTCCAGTAAAAATACGGTTTTGCAAAACATTAAATGCTAATAGCTACTTTTTTGTGTATATCGTATTTAAATATGATGTTAAGACGCAATATTTACGAATCCACCTAAAATTTAAAGCGGAATATTTTTTTCGAATAACAGCTAAGGCAAAAATAGTAATAGACAATTATATACTTTATATCATAGATAAACGTATACTTTACATATAGGCATCAAAATCCACCATAAATATATTTAAAAATATCAATTTATTTCAAAATATAAAATCTCCACTTATTTTTACATATAAGGGCCAATAAAGTGGAGGTAAAATAATAGCAATAAACTGAGCTAAACTCAACCTTTTTAAATGTAAGTGATTCTTATATATATTCACAAAAATGCCATACTAAATAAAAAAAAAGTTTTTTGTAATCGCTGGTTTACAATGATTTTGAAAACATTTATGTTGGATTTGGCAAAAATGTGATTATATAGCACTATTTAAATTATTAGAAAGCAAAACGGATCTATTACTATTTTTGGTTGCGAAGATAAGCTGTATTTAAATTTCGTGCTATAAAAGTTAAACAATACAAAAAAGCTTATATTTTTAGGTGGATTCATGTATAATATGAAATTCTGATTATATAGCAAGCCGTAAATAAAAAAAATAATCTATAAACATTTTTTTCCGAAATTCCATATTTTTTTAATGTTTGGACGGCAAAATAAATAAATAAATGAAGTAAATTTAGGTGGATTCCATTAAAAAGCTTTACACAGAAATATAATCTATCGATCTGAAAAAGAATCACGGCTATTATCAATTATTTCCGTTTCGCCATACAATCTCTCGTAATTTTACTGGAGTATAAAGGGATTCCTAGATCGAGTATTGAGCCGCAACGACAACAATGTTAAACCTTTAGGGTGTAAATTACAGTCTAATAACCATGAAAAATCCTCTTGTTGGGGAACCCTAAAGGGTTAAGTCTCAGTTGACAACTCGACTTACACCTCTTTTCTTTTCTGCAGATGGCAGCTTCAAAAACATTCAAGACGCTGCGTGAACTGCATGATCACTAAGGATCAAAAATAAAAAATCACTAAGGGTCAAATCATTTTAAAGTTCTTACCTATCACTGTACTAAGGCTTGCTTTTTTTGAGCCATCAGAAAATGAAGTCTTACAACGACTGAAGCTAGCTGCCTCAAGTTTTCTACCAGATGGCTGGGAGAATGGAAGGTGCGTCAGGATATTGTGATAGATGCGGATGTGACCCTTCTTAATAAGCTGAGATACTGTATGCCAGTCCACATAATAGCCAGAGCATTTGATCCAAACGCGAATTCTTTAAAGGAAAGGCCATATCGTGACATGAAGCTTGAAATGCTTAAGTGGCCTTTTTGTTGGGGATTGATTCTGAGCCCTCCTTCCTTACAAGTCAGGGACTCATAACTGTATTGCGAACTAGTAGCAGAGTCCGTAGGCATCAGACATCTGCTTATTACAAGAAAAGAAGCATCCAAAGTTTTAAGCGCCAATGCAGATATCTCTGAAGCTGAAACCGAAAGCGCAGCACTTGCTCTGAATTAGAGTTCTTAGAGCAGGAGTCGCGGAACACAAAAGACTTGCTTAACGAGATATTGAATAAGCTCGAGAACCAGCAGCGCTATCATTCTGATTCTGAAGAAGAAGGGGGGGGGGGTAGTGATGAAGACAGCTTGGAAGATGAAGAATAGACAAGCTGGAAAACACCATCAGGCCTTTTACCCAAGAACAAAGAGGCCCTTTTCAACTTCTCCTCTTCAAACAAAGAAGCCGAACCTTCTATACCTCAACCGGAGGATAAAATCAAAGCTCAGGGTATAGCTTACCAGAGAATTGGTGAGGATACATGGAATGAAATTCGATATGTAGATGCACAAAAGAAAACAGTATTCTCTGCCTTAAGCTGTCAACCCTCAACTGTTGCATATGTCTCCTTCTAATGCTT
Source organism: Athrips mouffetella (assembly GCA_947532105.1). NCBI lineage: Eukaryota > Metazoa > Arthropoda > Insecta > Lepidoptera > Gelechiidae > Athrips > Athrips mouffetella. The sequence goes on from OX383981.1 coordinate 16,692,340, forward strand.
TGAATGAATATCTAGAGAAAACTGAAAGAGCATTTGGCACTATAACACACGGTTTACTCTTTCAATTTGCAGCCTTTACCAAAGTTGTTAATTAGTTAGTGGAAGCCTGTCCGGAAGCAACAGCATCCGTCAACGCTACTCTTGCTAACAAGGAGGGCGATTTCCACGTGATCTTTGATCATCTTTTACAGTTCGTCTGTGGGAAAAGAGCTGAGGCGATTGAGCGCAGACGTAAGGCTCTGACTCCTCTAAATGAATGAATTGCATTGGCACTCACCAAGATCCCGCCGTCGGAAAAGTTTCTTTTTGATGAACGTCAGCTAAATGACCTACAAAAGGCACCATCATAAAGCTTCGATGCCTTTAAAGTATCCAAGGCTCCGAAAAGAAAATTTACATTCGATAAACAAGAGGAAAAAGAGAAAACAAGAAAGGAAGAACAAGAAGAACAAGTTTCCATCCACTAAGCAAGATAGAAGAAGAGAACCTATCCATCAAAAAGGGAAGCGTTCCCAACGCCAAGACCCACAAAAGTCGAGACCTCGATTTTGACTGGAAAGCGGGCCAGCTGCGACATTTTGCAAATGTGTGGAAAAATGCTGCTGCCCCAAAATCAATTTTCAAAGTAATTTCAGGTTACACAATTCCTTTTGCCAAAAAGCCTCCGTCCATACCTTTTACAATTTTGGTTTAACAGTTTCTTATGATGAGTATAAAATTATTTCACTTTGAAAGAATGTTTACAACAATACATTATGCTGTATCTTTGATACGGCCGTAAGTTTTACGTTGATACGTCTATTTAGGTACAGGAAAGTCCACATCCCGCCCCGCACGTGCCGACGAAGAATAGTACCAACCCTTACTTATTAATGGGTGTCGTAAGAGGCGACTAACGGATTAGCAGAGAACGGGCATCAGCGTCTTTCTGTTTATCATACTGTTTTATCCGAGTATTTTAGGGAAAATCTCTCAGAAAAACGCCCCTTGTTATCAAGCCATTTATTAACTGACAATTGACAGTTGTCACACATTTTCGAATCTACCTACATATACTACATCCTTCCACGACTAAATATAAAACACCTTTGAATAGAAAGAAAACACTAATACATAACTCAACAAAATCTTAGAATGAGAATGTTAATATTAATACAATCCCCTTCCACGACTAAAACAATGCTACACATTTTTTTTAAACAAAAAGTTATATATTTTTTGCTCAACTTAACACAATTAAACTTACATAGTTAAATAGAAATATACTTGTTCATTACTTGTTTTAACAATATTTTTTAAAAAAAATTCCAAATTAAACCATGTTGGTGGTTTCACTGTCCGACCGGAGCGTGTACGTCGAACCTCTTCATCAGTACCAGCTGTCTCCTTTTTCTCAGCAACGGCGGCGTACTTGTTGGTTTCTTCAGAATCCGAACAAGTAGGCGTACCGTTATCATCAGTGTCGGTTTCGTGGTCAGACTGAACCGGAGGGTCGGGTGTACCGGTACCTTCAGGCGGTGTGGGGCTCGTAGGCCTCTCTCCCGACCGTCCCGGCGGTTGCGAGTTATTGCTTGCACCACCACTAGCGCCAGGCGTCGCACGCTCACCCTCCGAGTCAGCGCCCGAGACTTTTCCGCAACCGTCAGCGACGTCGCAAGAGTCGTAGGACCATGCAGTTGCCATGTCAGTTCTAGTTTTAGGCATATATGACTTTGCATTCAACAATTGATTTGCGTGACGTCTCCAAACGACATCGTCAACGGCCACGTCGTAAACAAATTTCCCTACTTGGCCTACAATCCTACCAAGTACCCATTTTGGGTGCTGTGGACTTCCACGGTAATCTTTTACCCAAACGTTATCAGTTAAGCGGAAAGATTTTTGTTTCCCGCCGAAATCTAACTTCTGACGTTCTTGACGCACACGCACCCGGTCTTGTACGTTCCCTGGCTGAGGAGGTGGAGGTGATGCACCCTGGTCAGACGCCATAAGGTCAAGTTTACAACGGAGGTTCCTACCGAACATTAATTGCGCCGGCGCCAAACCTGTTGTACAGTGTGGAGTATTTCTATAGTGAAATAAATATTTGTCTATATTTTTATTTATTTCTTTAGCGCGACCTTCTTTCATTGCATTTTTTATAAACTTTTTGCATAATTTAACGGCATTTTCAGCTAGTCCATTGCTTTGTGGAAAATATGGCGGCACGAAAATATGGTTTATACCATGGATCTGACAAAATTTTGCGAATTCTGACGAATTAAAAGTTTTTGCGTTATCTGATACAACGTTTCTAGGCACTCCAAAGCGCGAGAAAATTATCAACAATTTTTCAATCAGTACCTGAGCTGATAAGTTAGGCACCTCGATACACTCCAGCCACTTGCTGTGTGCGTCAACCAAAACTAAGAAGTTTCGGTTATTTATTGGACCTATGTAATCTAAATGCACCCTCTCAAAAACGGTTGTGGGCCATTCCCAACACACCATCGGCACTTTTGGCGGTGAAACACGATTTGCGATACACCAGTCACAATTTGACACGACATTTTCAATGTCACTGTCAATTCCCGGATACCAACAGCGCTCCCGGGCTATCATTTTCATTTTTACCACACCCATATGAGCCGCATGTAGTTCATTTAGAACAGCCGGTCGAAATTTGGGTGGTACCACTATGCGGTGCCCACGCAGTAAGCATCCCATGTCAACATGTAACTCCTGTTGACATCGGCGGTACGCCAGCAGTTCTGGCCGCACCTTTTTAGGCCACCCATTGGCCACATACTGCGTCACCAAGGACAGGATCGAGTCCGCCGCGGTCGCCGCGCGGACCTCGTCCAAAGAAACTGGCAGCGGCGACGCCGCACCTGCCGTGGACAACAAATTAACGTAGCTGACCAAGTCGCCTTCATCAACATTTATGGCCCCAGCTTCCAGAGGACTGCGACTTAAATAGTCAGCGACGTTCTTTTCGCTGCTGACGTATTCAACTTTATAATTATATGCACTCAAAAACAAAGCATAACGCTGAAGACGAGCTTCAGTCATTTGAGGTACACCTTTGGGAGAAAATATTGACATCAGCGGTTTGTGGTCGGTTCTTAATATAAAAGGTTTCTGGCGGCCGTACAAGTACTGGTGGTATTTTTTTACTCCATAAACAATGGCTGTAGCCTCCTTTTGTATTTGGCTGTAGGCGCGTTCGCTTTTACACAGACTGCGTGAGGCGTAGCTAAGTGGCCGCTCACTGCCGTCGGCCTCGCGTACAGCCAACACGCAGCCCAACCCGCCGGGCCCCGCGTCTACGGTCAAGACCAAGTCTTTCTTAGGATCAAAATGCGCCAGTACTCTAGCTGAACATAATTCTTTCTTTACGTCCTCAAACGCTTTTTGATGTGTCTCGGACCACTCCCATTTGACCCCTTTTCTCAAAAGAGCGTGTAACGGCTCCATTAAGCTCGACGCACGGGGTATAAAATTTCTATAAAAATTTATTAAACCCAAAAAAGACTTCAAGTGCTTTTGATTTTCCGGTGCGGCTACTTCAGTCATGGCTTTTATTTTTTCTGGGTTTTTATGAATGCCATCGCAGTCAATAATATACCCCAGGTATTCCACTTTTTGCGTAAAAAATGAACATTTAGACTTTTGTAGCATGAGGCCGGCATCCTGTAAGCGCTGAAGCACCTGATCAACGCGCTGCCAGTGCAGGGCGGGGCTGGGTGCGGCGATGAGCACGTCATCCAAGAAGCACACGACCCCCTCCACCCCGTGCAGCAGCTGCGCCATGGCGCGCTGGAAGAGCGCGGGCGCGTTCGACAGCCCAAACACGAGGCGCGTGTATCTAAACAGCCCTTTATGTGTATTCACACATGTGTACTCACGTGATTTCTCGTCTAACACAAATTGATTGTAACTATTAGATAGGTCCAATTTACTAAAATAACGACAATCGTGTAACGAGGCGCATAACTCCCTAACTGTAGGTAAAGGATATGAATCTATCACTAAATCCTTATTAATTGTTCCTGAGAAATCTCCACAAATACGAATATCGTCGGAGTTTTTCTTCATAACGGGGACAATTGGGGAAGCATATCTAGAATGCGAAACTGGTTCGAGTATACCTACGCGCGTTAGTCTATCTAACTCGTCACTAACTTTTTGTTTTAACGCAAAAGGCACAGCCCTAGCTTTACAAAACTTCGGAACTGAACCCTCTTTTAAATGCAGTGATAACTCGTATTTATTGAAGGTTCCCAACTTCCCAGAAAATAAATTTTCATATTTAGTTAAGATCGAATGATCACTATTCCCAAGTGTACAATAATTCAATTTTGCCAAACCCAGTTTAAAAAGCGTTAGAAAATCTCTTCCTAATAAGCAAACTGGACCATTTTCAACGACATAAAAAAACAAGTCATGTGTAGCGTTTTCATAAGTGATAGGTAAACAACACATACCTAACGCAGTAACTGTACTACCATCATAAGTGCGTAATGATTTGTTTGGCTTACCGAGTGGCGATGACAGAGCGAAATACCTACGCCAGACCGCGGCTGGCAGCACGCACACTGCGCTGCCCGAGTCCACCTCCATGCGGAGAGCGGTGCCACGCACCTGCACCTCCACAACTATGGGCCGCTCGTCCTGGCACCGAATATTATTAAGCGGCGAGTGAGGCTCGCCCTCATCACAACCATCATCACAAAGATAGTAATTACGCCACCCTGTATTCTTACTGACACCTTCACTTACCATCCTTAATGATGCGGTCACCATCACCAACAACCGCGATCCATGGCGCCAGCCGAAACGTCAACAAGCGTGTTGACTGTGGTACTTCCCCTCCACTACGCGTTTTTGCTGGAGTTCTGGAGGGAGCTCCCGTCCTGCTGTGGACGTTTCATGGGATGTTATGATGATGATGATAATGATTGAATCGATTCAGACGGGGTTTTCAATAATGTGTTTGGCTTACTATCGTGCACAAGCTTTGTTTCATTGAAATCGAATCACCCGAACAGTACCTATATACGAATATACACCCATAAGGGGTGAATCAAAAATCACTAAGGGTCAAATCATTTTTAAAGGTCTTACCTATCACTGTACTAAGGCTTGCTTTTTTTTTAAAAATGCAGAGTTTTTAAGAAATACTGGACGTACCGATTGTACTATTAAGGGCTTTCCTGCAGCCAACTAGCGCCCCCATCAGTTAAAAAAATATTACTCGCTAAATACAAAACTTATCGAAAATCTGTCTTACCAGATTGCAAGGTTAGTTTAGTAAAGATTAGTTTATTTAGAGCCTATTAATCCTGAAAAATTGACTAGCTGACTGTAGGAAAGCCCTTAAAGTGCAGCTTTCTTTAGATATACAGCTTGATTTTACATTCACCCGAATATTTAGTACCACATTGATCTTTGGTTGAGTCAAAGTTACGTCAAGTCAGGTCAGGTCATGTCCCGTTAGGTCAGGTAAGGCGAGAAGACGGCAGGAGAGGAGAGGACAGATTGAGACTGAAATTGAGGATGAATTTGAGGTTAAGGCTGACTTTGAAGATGAGGTTTCGAATGGGGTTGCGCATGGATTATGGAGGTTGAAGTTGATCATGATGAGGTTGAAAATGATGAGGATGGGTGGGGCCATCTCATAATGAGATGGGAACTTTTTAAACATTTCGGAACTCGAGGTTCTTCATAAAAGCCACTGTAAAAATATTTTGACATTTAACTAGCAAAATGTATAACAGCAGCGCCCTCCTGACAACGTCATCCCGCTGCCAAAATGGCCATGTTGCACTATAGGTGTCAATTCATATTGATGATTGAAAGAACCTTTCATACGCAGCTCTTTCCAGTTGTATTTTCAGTTTGCTACCCTTGTTTCTTGTTTCTTCTACTTGTCCCACTCAACAAAAATATTGTGGTCACCCTATTAGAAAGGGACAGCTTCATCTCATATCACATCCTTCTCGGCCCGCATTATTTTTGGCAGTGCGCAATCTGGTTAAAAGCGCCGCGCGCGAAGTACTAAATCTATGGGCAACGCACTGACAGCGGTAGAAATCAAAAGTTTGATGATGGCATGATACTGTGATATAGTCAAACAACACGTTTTGATACTTATTCGATTAATTTAGCTTCTAACTTCTGTTTATAGTTTTCATCAAATAAATACTTGTTTTATTTACGATTAGTTATTGCGTCTGTGTAGAGCAGGTAAAGCTTGTCACCCGCAACAGGAATTTTGCTCATACGGATATTGAAATAAGAGTGGTGTCGAGCTTGACGTGCTTTTCACTGTACAAATATATCGATTGAGTATATTAAACGTTTATGGATATTGTTAAAAACAGACAGACAGAGTTGTTCTCAGTACGTACAGACAAGAACATGCAAAGCTTGAATCCACCAGTAAAAGGACGACCGGCATTTTCCATATAACGAACACTCAGTGTATAAAAAAAAAAAACTGTTTTTGAGTGAACAAAAGTAGCATCCCCAAAAATCGGATACACAACAAGTGTTCATACAAAAAAAGAAGAGCATGAAAAACGTTCCGCTCCATGCATATTTTACGATTGTGGTAATAATATCAATTTTATGTTTTGTGTCGATAATTTTGTGTGCCACGCGTAGTGAATCATTTTGTTTTTCATATGGTTGCTCTGTTACGGTAAAAAATATGTTACGTCAGTGAGCTGTGACAATCACACAAAGAGTAATATTCGTAAACTGGAACGTATTTAATAGATATTCCTCTCCCGTCGCCCGATGACAGTGACAGGTGACAGTTTTTTTTTAATAGACGAGTGTTGCAAGCACATTCGATGTTTTATATATTTTGAGTATTAAGTGCCGGAACTCCTTTGAGCTCTGATATGTGTCAGACGCGCAGTTTGCGTCGTGCATTACGCGGCTGGACCTTAGCCAAACTATCAACGTTAGCGTTCCTGTATGTATTTACATAAGTAATAATAAATTATAAAACGTTATTGTTACACAGTAATTATTTACATAGTAATTATTACACAGTTATTATTGCACAATTATTATTTACATGGTTATTATTTACTCCTTGAACTTCAACTTCTCCTAACTCTTCTTCGCTTTCAACCTGTTTTTCCTCATATGTAATCCCTTCACGATCATCTATCTCTACAATGTCAATGTCGTTATCACTTTCGTCGTCATCTTACACATTTATTATAAATGGTACCATATCATCCAATAATCTGTCTGGTTGTCTGTGTTCTACTTCTAATTTATTACATGTTCGACACACTTACGCCGAATACGCTATAGATGCGAACGCTTGTTCTGTCTTACCCACCATATCTTGAACTATCAAACAGAAAGTTACATTAAAATCGTTTCAGTACTTTTTACGTGATTGGCGAACAAATAAATAAAAGTACAAAAATTTGTGATTTGGATTTAGGGGCATCAAAATACCATGACGTGATATTTTTATTGTAAATATAATATCTTCAATGTACAGACAAAATTAATTAACAATTGTCTATTAGTAGAGAAAAAGAGATTATTGTAGCCCGTGTGGTGACGACAAAGAATAGAACGATCAACCATAGGACGGTAGAAACTTTTTCAACTCTATTACTATGCCATAAAGTCCAAAAGTATTTCTATTGACATGTTGTTGTATATACCAACCATCTAAACCCGTGGGTGTCACAAGAGGTGACTAAGGTGTAGGCAGCAGCGTCCTTTTGTGTATCGTAACAACTTACCATACTGCGGTCACCAACAACCTTAGTCCATCGTGCCAGCCACAACGCGAACATCCGTGGTGACTATGGTACTTCCTCTCCACCCACATTGTACCTACTACTAAAAGCTGGAATTCTGCAAGGAGCTCCCTGCCCTGCAGTGAACGTTTCATGGGATGTTATGATGATGATGAGTAATAGGTATTGAAGTTATGGAACACATTTTTGCACAAAATACTTACACAATTTTCACGACGTCGTCGATGCCTTTTTCGTTTTGATTGAAAGTAAAAAAAAAAAAAAAGTATCAACATTTTGTTGTCGACTTACACGTAGAGTTCAAATTTTCTTGTAAACATTGCTCCTTTTGCTCACGGAGGGACTCCGTTTCATTTTTTACATTTGCAATATGAGTTAACATCCTGAATATAATTTCTCGAACTTCACTTTTAATTGTTTTTCCCATTATGAAGAAAGAATTCCATAAAAAACCACGACTATTATTCAAGAAAAGTCAATATGTCATTTTTGAATGACGGTTATAAAGTTTACCACAGCGCGATTTTTCTGTGTGGCCATTTAATAACTTATGCCAAGTTAACGTGGGACGATTCTATATCTACTAAATACAAAAAAAAAATATTTTGTCCCACATATAAGTACTTACAAAATATGAAATAATAGTAGATCTTAAGGTCTATGTTAGCGGTACTTGTTTATGCGGGAAACAGGACACCAAACTAGGTTAACCTGTGCTATGGTATCCTGGCTCCCCCTCGTTGGACAATTTAATAGATCTTACACAATGACAAAAAGCGTTCGTACTCAATGTAGCCATAAGACTGAAAACTTTTTAATTTAACAAAAATTTGAAAAATTTGAAAACAAAAAATAAGTTAGAAAATTAAAACTTAGGGAAAAAAGAAAATTAGAAACTTGTATGTGTTGTTTGTGTTTTGCGTGGGTTGTGTGTGTGTGTGTGTGTGCGCGTGTGCGCGTGTGTGTGTGTGAGTGTGAGAGAGAATTTGAGATGCTGTCTCGTTGGCCTTTTACCTTGTTTATATATTTATTTGCATTGAAAAAATAAAATATAAATTATGTTATATTCAGATAGACGTGTTTACTTCACATAATTTTTTTTTGAAATTATTTTTTTTTCTCAAAAGTTAAGCCTCAAATCAAAATTTTAAAGAATAAAAGTTGTTAGGATAGTCATTGCCAACCATATAAAAAAAATCAGTCCTCTATTCGAACTTTACTTCCTACCACATTTTTTTCAAACGGCTATATCTACTAAACACACCAAAGAATCATGTCTGTTTTTATACTACAGGGTGTTAATTTAATTGCGTGCCATAGCTTAGGTGGTGTTTCAGTAACGATAAAGGAACACAAAAAAAATATTTAAAAAAATCCTACTTAAATAAAATAAACTCCATTGAAACTAAACTAACACGGAGGGCCACCGCGCTATCACCGAGCCAGCGCGCGAGTATCAAGTAATTCGTTCTTTTTTTGTGTGTGACTCCAATTTTCCCTTTATACTTTAACGGGCTTAGGACCGTCAAAATGTAATACCTAATAAATTATAAAAAAATATATCATTGATGATAAAAAAAATTAAGTAGGATTTTTTTATATTTTTTTTGTGTTCCTTTATCGTTACTGAGACGCCCCCTAAGCTATGGCACGCAATTAAATTAACATCCTGTATACTGTGCGTAAAGTTATTGTGTAGAGTATCATATTATCCTTGAATCAGCCATCCTAATGATCGTTTAGTTTACTAATATAAACCATGACACGTGTTTCAACGGCTGCACCTACCAAACGCACCAACGTCAAGCAGGCAGACCGGCTCTATCCCATTCACATAAGTGATCTACACGCTATTGATACTAAATCAGCCATCCTAACGATAGTTTAGTCGATCCGTTGTCACCTCTTATACTCAAGCGAAGGCACAGACACAAAATACTGATGTTTACCCCCCGAAGGGATAAAAACATTTATTTTGGGTCTTGCTTTAGCTTGACCCTCGCGGCGTAAGGAGCCAGTCGACGTAAAGAGCATAATTCGGTTTTAAGACCTTGCCGGCTAAAAATGAGGTACTAAAGCGCTGATTATATATCTAAACATATTTAAAAGAGCGCGTGGGTTTTTACTGTCGCTTCTTTTTTTCCCACATTATTTGTGAAGCGATGTAGTTTAGCTGACGTCATTAAGAGATTTTAATATCCAACAATGAATAAACGATTTTGACTTTGATTAATCAAAACCTGTTCTACGATAAAAATTCGTGAAAAAACTACGGAACCCTATACTGCACGTGGCCTGATACGCACTTGGCTGGTTTTTAACTTCTTGGGAATAGTTTTACAGTTTCACGATCTACAGGTTAACTGTTTTTTTTTTTGTAATAAGTAAGCAAACGAGTAGGTGGGTCACCTGATGGTAAATGGTTATTAGTTCTTAGGAGATTATTTTTTTCACATCTAATATTGATTATGTTTAATTTTTAAGGCTTCGTTATATAGACGTTAAAAAATCGGATACATCAACGAAAGCTACACTTATATCTGGATTACTCTGGCTAGCCAACTTCGCTTTTTGCACCATTTCTGAAGAAATCGTTGTGAAGGTAAGCATTATACACAGTAAGAGCATTCAAACTGGTTGGCTGTAGGGGCCTGGCCACATGCAGCCGGCGCGGCACCGTCGCCGGCCATCCCGGTGGCCAGTGCCGGTACACGGCGCGACGCTGTTGCCGGAGGACGGTGTGAAAAGGTGCGTGCAGTTTAGTTGGTCAAAAATTTCTAATTATGGATTACAAGACACGTATTCTACTCTTACTATTGTTTATAAGTTATAAGGCGCACTGGGTAACTGGACGCACCTTTGTACACCGTCCACCGGCAACGGCGTCGCGCCGTCTACCGGCACCGGCCGCCGGCATCAGCCGCCGGCACCGGTACCGTCCGCCAGCACCAGCACCGGTACCGTCCGCCAGCACCAGCACCGGTACCGGCCGCCAGCACCAGCACCGGTACCGTCCGCCAGCACCAGCACCGGTGGCCGGCGACGGTGCCGTGCCGGTTACATGTGGCCAGGCTCTAAAACTGCAAACCGAAAAAAAAAGGTGTACCATTAGGTTTTGCTACCCGGTTTTCCATTTAGATAAAACTGGTTTTTTGGGGTTTAAAGGTTTTTCTAAAATATAAATGAATAGCTTTTTAACATGCGTATATTCTTTTTATTCGAAATATTATAACCCGAACAATCATAGCACCGATCCACCTTTGCAGCGAAGTACGATGCATCGACGGATGTTTCTCCGAAAACATTTTCCGTCGAACAGCCATTGTCCGATCACTAAAACTCGAAAGGACGTACCACAGAATTAACTTTGCAGCGAAATAATGCGCATCGACCACTGTCATTTTCCGATTAGTCTATTTATCAAATCTCTCTTCTTTTATATTATAAAAGAAGAAGCTGACTGAATGACGTATCAACGCACAGCCCAAACAGCTGGGTCTAGAGATTCCTTTGGCATGTAGGTTCCTTATAAGGTTTAGCGGACGGACGGACGTACGGGGGCAGGGACGGAGACAAGAAAAGGGACAGGGACACGGACGGGACAGGGACACGGACAGGGACATGGACACGGACAGGGACATGGACACGGACAGGGACATGGACACGGACAGGGACATGGACACGGACAGGGACATGGACACGGACAGGGACATGGACACGGACAGGGACATGGACACGGACGGGACAGGGACACGGACAGGGACATGGACACGGACAGGGACTTGTTCAACTTTTTTAATGAGAAGTGTATTTTGTAGAACAATGAATTAAACGCATAGGGTAACTTGTTCGAAAGCTGTAATTCCTGTTCTCAAAGAGGTTTTGGTTCTTTTTAACAAATGTACACGCCTCGTAAATATACATTGAGGGTAGAGTCAGGAGATTCAGCCCTCTGAACAGAGGTCGGCATGGTTCTATCGGCCCTGCACCACACATGGGTCTAACACACTTTTTCTGTATAATGAACAGTTTATGAATTTCTACAGAGTTCCCCCCTGGTTCCCCCACATTATTAGTCCGTATCGTAACGCAGAACACACATAGCCATGGTACGTTGTAAGGGCAGTCTTTTCATTGCAAATACTTCGCAGACGGTACAAGGCATATATAAATCTGTTGATTTTGGTAATGACTGCCTCTACATGCCAACCCTATTCTAAGAATCACAACACGCACCCGGCGCACCAATTGTAAACAAGTAAAATAGGTATACGACGCACAAAATAACTGTGGCCCTGTCATTGATGCGCAGAAGAAAAAAATGGCCCATTTTTGCACATTTTTGACTTCTGCGCATCAATGACAGGGCCACAGTTATTTTGTGCGACGAGTACCTACATGCGCGCCGCGAGTCTGGCTAGGGTCGACACAATTAAATTTTAATATTTTTTTTTTACTTCTGTTATTTTTTTATTCTTTTTTATTGTTTAAACATGCTTATTGTTCTTTATTCTACTTATAAAACATGTGGTTTAAAGGAAATCGGTACTTTTCCTAACACCCTGTATATGTCGTGGCCAGATCGTGGTATTGGTCATTTCTTGATGTGGCTACTTTTATGTTGGTTATTTCATGAAATGTAACCTAACATAACCGAACCTTTCATGAAGTGGTCTTGAGAAGGTCAGCCATCTTATGAAGTGATCTTTTCTAACGATCTGGCCATGACATATACAACGTCACAGAAAAATAAGAGTAATTAGAAGGAGGATTAAAGAAATAATTCGTCACAAGGTAGTGAAGCCGTCGTTCTATGAATTTGACAGGTTATTTTGAATATTTCCTAGTGATCATTGATGATTTGACATAAAAATTTGGGACATGTTGGCAGATGTCATCCCATAGTAAAATAAATTAACAAGGTATCTATTCCGAGCGAAGCAAGGAGGTCCAAAATCTTTGTACAACGTGTTAATGGATTAAGCAATACCTTCATACACCCCAACAGATTTTTATTAAAATAAATCCATTCCCGTAAAAAAATCTTAAAAAAAGTTTTTTTTATCCAGATAGGTATATAAAAAAATATCCCTATCAAAAACCCGTGAAATTGATTCTACTCTCGATTATGAACAATCTATTTTCTCAGTTTCGCTTATTCCGTTGACATGTTCTATATTGTTAGCTCTATTACGTATTTATAACCCCAAAATAAATTAAATAAGAAATTGGTTCAACAACTACAGGGTGAATTTGAAAAAATTCGACAAATTTTGAGGTTGAGTTAAGACCACGAAACTGAACAACTTTCCCCAAGGAATATAGGTCGTTAGACGTAAAAAAATTCGATCTCCCATACAAAATGTCGTCTAGTCTCAGTCTTAGAGCAACGCGTCAAACCGCGCAAGCCCGCTTTGCGCGCGAAAATCGTGTTACTCTATGAGTCTCAGTAGTACGGTTGTCCGTATGATCAGCTGACTGACTTTACTATGAAAGGGTAAAATTTTTTTTCATCCGATGACCTATGTTCCTAGGCGAAAATTGTTCACGTTCGCGGTCTGAACTCAATCAAAATTTGTCCAATGTTTTCACCCTGTAGAACCCGACTTCTGGAAAACCTTGCTCATTTCATTTCATATCGTGTGGGTTGCAAGGTCGATGACCGACCTCACAAACCCTGGTGTCAGAGTTGTTGAGCCGCCAAAGGCCTCTGACATGGCTCATTAACGACTACATCCGTAGATAGTAGTCGGGACCAACGGCTTTACGTGCCTTGCTCAAAAGAGTATGAAACAAGAGAATATTGTCATCCGAAATTGTTATGTACAAACTATGATATTTTCAGATGAAAATATTTTCTTGTTTGGTGGGGTGGGTGTTGGGTATTGAACCCGATTCGTTATGATTAAGACAACACCTGTAACCAATGCGCTATTAAGCTTGCTGAGAGTTTGAAGGAGAATGCCCATGAGTAGTATCGCAAAATTATACAAAATTGCTCAAATCGAAGTTTTATCACAAGTCTATGACACCAGTAATTCACTTTATATATTAATAGGAATTGTCCACTTCTCCAGGTAAAAAATTAAAAATATATTATATTTTTTATGATTTTCTTATGTCCGATGCGTCTATTCAGTGTTGCCTGCCCAGTGCCTGCCACTTCAAACTTACCTGAATCGTTAATAAAAAGGTACGATATTTGTTAAAAAAAATATCTTTAATATTGATTCCAGTACTTAATAGGGTATTAACAGTTGATAGGTTATGCACAGCAGTTTCCTGCTGCGGCGGATAGTCAAAAACGAATCACTAGCATAGTTTTTGTTAATACATACGTAGTTAGCTAGCCTACACTTGCCAAGTTATCAACGCTTTTCTCATTCATAAGGTTATTGTACTCACAAAAAGGGGACATTTTTAAATATTTTAGTTGCGATTCGGCTGGCAACACTAAACTTGTCAGCTATTGTTACGTCAGTGATTAAGTCACCTCAGTGTGACACCTCGAATTCAAGAATTGGAATTTAGGACCTAATTTCCTGGGCTAATTACTGTAAAACCTGGAGAACTAGGGGAGCAGGGGGCAGAGTGAATCAGGGGGCACAGTGGTTATTCATTAATATCTCGCGCGCTGTTCATTACAAACACACGCTTACTTCAAACGATCGCGTGATCTATCCAATACCCCTCCATTCCGCCAATCACCGTCACGTTCTCACTGCAAGAGGTCGCTCTGCAGCCGCTCCGCGAAACGTAAGCCGCCATTTTTTTTAAATGTTATTTTGTGAATCTTTTTGACCAACTTAGCCATAAAAAATTTATATTTGTTTATTTTTTACTAATAACCATTAAATGAGCTACGTAAGTTCTGGTTATTCTATTGCGGCACGATTAATTTAGATAGTACTTTCAGTCGTTGTTTTTTATTTAACTTTGTGGACTGTGATCCATAGTGCCCCATAAATTTATTATTTAACTTAGCCTTTCTTTTTATTTGGTTCAGGTAAAAATGTAATACGCAATTGTAAAAGGAAAACTAACATTGGTATGCATACGGAAGAAAAAAATAAAAGAAAAAGCTGTTTTATGTTTTTCTTATAAAAAGTTTAAATAAGATACTAAATGTAAGTACATAATGACTCAAATGTAACAAAAGAGACTAATTTGTGCCAATTAAGCAATAAACAACTTTAATACGTGATTACCAAGCAAATTGTGTTTTATTGCAATAACACATCAATTATGTTCAAAGTACACCATATCAATTTTTTATGTTAAATTAAGGTAAATATTCACTGTGCCCCATGGTGATCCACAGTACCCCAAGCTCAAATATATAGTGCCCCATAGCTGGGGCACAGTGCATCATTATCCAATTTAAAAAAAAAACAATTTCCCAGAAACTGTTGTGTTTATAATTTATTTTTATGTTTTTCTGTATACCTTTAACACCAAGTTACATCTTTAAGTAAAATATAAGGACCAGCGTTAAAGATAAATGCAGTAGAGAACACACATAAAAAAGTGGTGAATTCTGCCCCCCGCTCCACAATCAAATGCCTAATCATTTTAATAAGTCTTTAGAGCCAACTTTACATCAAGCCATAAAGCATTGTGACACAATAAGTTTTATACCAACTTCTGAGCGATACTAAGTTCCATAGTCACTTGGGCATTTTCCTTTGTCATCATATTTTTTGATCGGCTATGATACCAGAGCAAGTGACGTGAACATAGACGCGAACAATATAAAAATAAAGTTTGTTTGCATCAGGATACAAGTCAACACAATTTCTGTCTCATTAAACTAATAAGGGTAATATTATAACACTATGGGACTAATAGTCATTGGCGTAGCCAGGGAAATTTCCTAGGGTGGGCAGCCGGCCGACTGTAGGGTACACAAGCATGTTTGTAAAAGCGATGAATGACAATTTAATACTTATTTATTTTATTTCTTTCATTTTACCTACAACTTACAAAAAACAAAATTTTAACTTAGTTAAGCCTAAGCTTCCTGTGCTTGGTACAAAATCAGTCAAGGACTGCCTGTGCTGTTATCTTATGTTTTAAGAAATCATTTTCTATGTGCAGCAATGACAAATTTGAAAACCTATCTTGCAGCATCGTGGTACGCAGCCATGTTTTTATTCGCCGCATAGCAGAAAAGCTCCTCTCGCAGCTGGTTGAGCTGACAGGAAGTATTAACGCCGCCTGAAGCATTTTATATAAATTTGGACAGAAGTCCTGCCGAATGTTTTTTTTTAAGTTTTCCAAATTCATTGTATAATTTTTTAATTGCATCCTATTTCTCATGATAACTGCCTCTGCCTTGATTACCTCAGACTCAATCCTTAAAATGGTCTTATAATTATTTATAAACTCACTGGCATTGTCCACGTCTAATCTGCAAAAGGCGTCTACACTATGCGCCAGTGGCAGATTATCGAAGCGTCGTTTGAAGTTAACAATTAACTATTAGTTCAAACGTAGAAGTGGCTCAAGAATTCGAAACCTTTTTTACTAATATTCCTTTGAAAACAACAGAGTCACTCAATTCATCATCTTCACTTGCTAGCGATTTACTTCAAAAGAATGTGGACGCCTGCGAAACTGAATTTGGGTTTAATCATGTCACCCCTAACGAAATTGTTAAAGCCTTTAAAAGTATTAAAATGAAAACCACTGAAGACCTATGGGGAATGTCAGTAAAAGTCTGTAGTGCGATCATTGATACTATATCTCCATATTTAGCTGTTATATTCAATGCTTGTGTCGATCATGGTACATTTCCTGACTTAATGAAAAAAAGTAAAGTAGTTCCATTATTCAAAGCTGGTGACAAAAAGGATCCCAGTAATTTTAGACCAATATCAGTCTTACCTGTACTTAGTAAAATTTTAGAGAAGGTCATACTCAATCAAATGCTTTCACACTTCAATAGAAATAACTTACTACATGACCATCAATTTGGTTTCACGAAAGGGCGCAGTACAACGGATGCCGGGACTGCACTTTTAAAATACATCTTTTGCGCGTGGGAAAAATCTGAAGATGCTATTGGTATCTTCTGTGATCTATCCAAAGCATTTGATTGCGTAGATCATAGCACATTGTTGCTAAAACTTGAACATTACGGTGTTAAGAATAATTCACTTAAACTACTTAGGTCATATTTGGAAAACAGGATTCAAAAGGTACAAGTAAACAGGACGAAATCACTGGGATCTGTTGTCAAAATTGGCGTACCTCAAGGGTCCATATTGGGGCCATTTTTATTCCTTATTTATATTAATGACCTTCCTTCTGTGGTGAAGAATCTGTCAAAGATTGTGTTATTTGCTGATGATACTTCATTCATATTCAATGTAAGTAGGAAATCACAAAATTATAACGAAGTCAATGATGCACTTCGACAGATTCATGCATGGTTTACTGTTAACAATCTAGTCCTAAACGCCAAAAAAACTAAATGTATTAAATTTGCACTACCAAATGTAAGGTCTACTTCACATAACATAGTATTGAATAATGAACCATTAGATTTTGTAAATAGTACAGTTTTCTTAGGGTTAACACTAGACTCTAAACTTCAATGGGGACGAAAATGATTTATATTTTAACACTTCCTGTGTCCTGCCTGTGGTTGTGAAATTTTGCGATTTTCTACTTTGTAGATTTATCCGAACACAGGAAGTGTTAAAATATAAATCATTTTCAATTACACGTAGTGTTACCAATTTTCAACTCGAAATCTATCTGCAATGATGGACTAGTTGAGCTAGTACAGCAAAAAAGCTTACTAGGTGGCAGCACAAACGCAACGTTGAAATGCGTAAAGAGGTCGCTAAATTTCACAACATCGGGCAGGACCACAGTAGCCTAGTTGGTAAAGCGTCTGCGGTACTTACGCAGAAGACGCAGGTTCGAATCCTGCCTGTGGTTGTGAAATTTTGCGATTTTCTACTTTGTAGATTCAATGGGGACCTCATATAACGGCTCTTTCTGGTCGATTGAGCTCGGCTGCATATGCTGTTAGAAAAATCAGACAACTTACTGATGTAGCTACTGCAAGGCTGGTTTACTTTAGCTACATCCATAGCATTATGTCTTATGGCATACTGCTTTGGGGCCGAGCAGCTGATATACATTCAATATTCGTTTTACAAAAAAGGGCTATAAGAGCAATTTATTGCCTGAAGACTCGTGATTCCCTGAGAGAACTGTTCAAGGAAATCAACATTATGACAGTGCCATGCCAGTATATCTATGAAAATATAATGTATGCTAGAAAGAACATTCATCAATTACCTAAAATTTGTGACAGGCATAATTTTAATACTAGAAATAAGCATAAAATTGATCAACCATATACTAGATTAACTAAAGTCAATACATCTTTCGTTGGTCTGTGTATACGATACTACAACAAAATACCTGACAATATAGTGCAATTACCTGAGAGAAAGTTTAAAGAATGTGTTAAGCAAACGTTATGTAAAAAAGCTTACTATAGATTGGATGACTATATGAATGACAAAGAGGTATGGTGCTCTGATATTCCAGCGAAACACAAGAAACACATTGTAAAAAGCTGACTCTTAAAGTATGCCGTGCTGCAGTGGTTTCTTGCCGTTTCTTTTACGCTGCCATAGCACGATCCGAAACGGCGTAGACTCGCTCTATTTGCATTGTATTCTGCATGACATTCAATAAGTATTCTGTAAAGAATCTACATTGAATAAAATTATCTGAATCTGAAACAATTATATTGTCAAGGACTTGATTGAATATATTAATTTTCCAGTATTCTTCAGCCTGTGTATCGTGTGGTTAATCTAGGGTACTACTTTTTCCAACAGTTGTTTCAGAATAAAAATAATTTTGATTCCGTCTCCTTTTTGAGACTCTTACTGGTTCTAATGAAATTTCATTTTTTTCTGAAAACTGTTCAATATCTTGCCAAATTTTAAATTCTTTCCTGGATTCTTCAAAAATGTGGATTGTACTTGCTATTAAATCACTAGCCTGAGATAGAATTGCATTTTTTGTCTGAAAAAATTTACTCAGTATATTCACTGTAGCGAGAACTGAGTGCAATATATGTAATGATATGATAAATTCGGGTTTAGTCATAATCCTTAACAATCCGAGAGCTTCAACAGCATGCTTGTCACGATTTTCCGTGACCTCTTCATCCAAAGCCAATTTTATACTCGTAGCTTCATAATTGGACAGTACTGCTTTGCAGTTTTCATAGCGGCAGCTCCATCTAGTAGTACTAAGACTTCCCATTTCACAACTGTTCCTTATTCCGAGAGATTTTTGTATCTTTTTGAGAGTGGCATGATGGCCAGGTTGGGAAAAATGAATGTATAAAGATTCGATTCCATTGAAAAAAGTTTTTACTAGTGGAACGTTTGCGCAGGAATCGACAACAACTAAATTTAGTTTGTGCGCCAAACAATGAATATATATAGCATGAGGGTGAATTTCTTTTATAATCGCTTGCAGGCCTTTATTTTTACCAGACATTACACTGGCCCCGTCATAAGATTGTGCAAGAATGGGAACTTCATCCAATTGGTTTTTATTCAGTATTTCAAAAATAAGCGATGCTGTGCGCCAAACAATGAATATATATAGCATGAGGGTGAATTTCTTTTATAATCGCTTGCAGGCCTTTATTTTTACCAGACATTACACTGGCCCCGTCATAAGATTGTGCAAGAATGGGAACTTCATCCAATTGGTTTTTATTCAGTGTTTCAAAAATAAGCGATGCTAGACCATTTGCGTCTCTAGACGTCGAACAGTCAATGAAACCAATGAATCTTTCTACCACATTTAAGTCGATTGCATATCTAATGACGATTGCCAACTGCTCCTCTTTATAGCATCTCGCTTCATCTACACCCAAGGCAAAAAATCCACATGCCTTAGCTTCTTTTACTATTTCTTCTCTCGTGAGACATCCCATTATTTCAATAATTTCATTTTGTATATCTGGACTGCAAAAATTGTAATGTTTTTCGAAGTTTGTGCAGAATTTATTATCGTATTTAGAAAAAAGTTGCGCAAGTCCTCTCGATGCCCTCTTAAAGGCAAACCCTGGCGGACTAGGGTCAGTATTACGTCAATGAGTTTCAAAAGGTATACTCTATTTTTAATAACTTCTTGCTCTTGTTGTATTAAAACTTGCTGATGGACATCTCCAGTTTTCAGAAATTTTTTATAGGATTCATATTTTTGTACACATTCACCATGAATGCAGACTCTGGATGCTTTTTTAACGCCTCACCCCAGGTTTTTCCAATTGTTGTAACCTTTAATAAATCTTTCATGTTGGTCACGAATCCCTTGTTTGATAAAGTCTCTACACACAAAACAGAAAACCTTGTCTTTAGAAGTGTTGTATTCTAATTAACTGTACGTTTGATAATATTTTGATGAAAAAGCTCTTAAATAGCTGCTAAATTTAGTTTTCGGGAAATCTATGCACGGCTGTGATGGTCCAGCTTGTATGGTGCCCAAGTTATTTTGTATTTTCGAAACACTTTCTGAAGACTCAAATGCTTCTGGCTCTTCATCCAAATCACATATTTGTCCTGAGGTTGGCAATGGCGACGAAAGGGGTTTTATTTCTGTTAATGCGTCCGGCTGTGCAGAAGAACTAGCAATTTTATTCTTCAAAAAAAATGTATACGTGTTTTGTGCAATGCTTGGTTTGATGATAGCTGCAAACCACTATTTAAGAAGCTCAATATACTGCCACTGCCATGCATGTATATCAGGGATGTTTGCGTCTTCGTTCACTCTCACCCACAGTATTGGCATAAACGTAGTGAAGTAACTGGACGACAAATTATCAGAGCAAAATACTCTAATCTTTTATACCAACCTTGTTGCCAAAAGGATATCTATAAGAGAAATGTATTTAACATGTGTATCTTAATATATAATAGACTTCCTGATAAAATTAAATTACAACAGAATTTTAAATCTAGTTTGACAAAATGGTTACTTCAACATTGCTTCTATAGTGTTAAGGAGTACATGGAATTCAAATAAGTTTTGTTAATTTAGTTATGTACTTATGTTAATATAATTAATTTGCTCTCACAAATATTTGCACGCTTGGTTGCAGGCGAATACACAGGACTTTATAATTTTAAGATCATCATATAACTGTATTCTTTGCAAATAAATGATTCTTATTCCTATTCTTATTCAATAGAATTAGTTACATTGGGCGTCTCTTCATTATCAGGTTTTGTTGAGAGCTCGGGTTTTTAAAAAAATGATCTGATATCTTTACATTTCTTAATTTTTTTCCTAAAAAAGAAAAGATTTAAAATGATTTAAAGTTCTTTTAAAGTATAACAATATTTCCAATCATTATTTACAATCGTATAGGTAGTACTCAAATTAAAGTTATATATTAATATAGGTAATAACATTATAATAAAGGTCTTTATCTATGTATTTAATTGCTAAATATTTCATGCAGTTTCATGAAATAGAATAAACTGATTTCAGAGTTGGTACTTTCACATTGGTAGCTAAGCTGTACTGTAACCGCAAAAGCCTTCACACACATTACGGCGGTTTCAGCGCTGCACCGCCGCCGTGGTCTAGCTAGTGGTCAAAACGTTAGGTTCTGGGTTCGATTCCCAGTGGGTACACTGTCACAACATAAACGTCACTTTGTGAGACAATCTCTAGGTTGGTTAGGACATTGCAGGTCATCTGATTGTCCGAAAAGTAAGGTGATTCCGTGCTTCGGAAGGCACGGTAAGCTCTTGATCCCGCGACTCCGCTGTTTTCTACAGAAGTAGGTAGCCGTTACATGAGCCTTGGCAAAGGCGCGAGAGTGGCGGCGGCTCAATAACTCTGACACAAGGGTTTGTGAGGTCGGTCATCGACATTGCAACTCTCACGATATGATGATGATGAGCACTGCGCTGTGCCTCACATGCCCGCAGAAGCGTAATGCTGCGCTATCCATTGAGGTAATAATACTACGTATAGAGAAGCTATTCTAAGCAAAAGACATGCTCCATTTTGACGAGTTTAAACTAAACTTCGCTACAGCGCTGAAACAATAATTAGTCGTCTAAAAACACAGTATAAACATGCAGCGCTGCAGCGCTTTTAAGGTATGTTTCTGCGCTAACAAAAACTAAACTGCTGACTGAATACAGAAGTGACATACCTAGCTTTATACCTAATAAGCTTCATTAGAATTCACACTTTTTCATTATTTATTATTAGTTGAATTAACCTTAGTAAAGTAAAACAAACCTTTGTATCTGTTTATTTATTATGATCAAATACTCTTACAGTAAGTTTTGAAAACATATTAGATCGCTTGAAACATGAAGCTACTGTATATATTTATAACAATAGGTATATTTAGTTACCCCTAAATAATATTAGTTTAGTTAACTTTTGCCGCTTAGATAAATAATTAGTCTGATCAGTTTTAGCTTCGTGTTTCAAGCGAATTGTTGCGTATTTGTTTATGATGGCCCGTATCAAATGTGTTCGGTGATTTAAAGTGCTTGGTTGATGAAAAGAATGTTGAAGTAAAGATGTAAATACTTCCTTCTGTATAAAGTATTCCAAAGTATTAACAGTGATATAACTGAAATAGTATTTAGTGGAGAGACCGATTCCACCACTTTGTTTAATAAGTTTTCTTATGACAGTTTCCGTGGCGATACATATTTTGTATACATCTTCTGTAGAGTACGACAAGCCACCCATATCTTTAATAGTAATTAGTTTATGATGTGGCAGCCTTTCTGATGTGCTTAAACTATCCACACATACTTCACATTTTAATATTTTTGTGAGAATTCGGGAAATGTAGCCAGATATGTATCCGACGATCAGCTGGGAACCAAATGGAATTTGTTCAGAATTTAGTATGTCGGCAAAAATTGCACAGTTATTTTCGGCTTCTATGTCTGATTCTAAGCAGCGAGTACTCGCTAAGATTTCATACTGCTCATCGTCATGCCTGTTCATTTGTGTAGTATTATTAATTACATCTATTGAGGAATTGTGCAGAATGTTGAAGTTGTCTAGTGGAATACAATTTCCTGTGAAAGATGATCGAAGTTCCATGTGATTTAATGTTTTTTTATAAGCAGCTCGAAATTGTAACACATTAGGGTTATTGTTATATCCACCATGTTTTCTGATAACCCCAAAAAAAAGCTCTAAATGGTCCTGACTGAGCCGATACGTTGAAATATAACTCATGTTTTTTTTCCTCAACTGCATTTTGATACAATGTTTTTAGAGACTCTATACATATGATGGCGCCAATAAATCCTGTTTTATTTGCTGATTCGACGATTTTCTGCTTTGAAATTGATAATGTGATACGAGGCGAAAAATTTTTTCTTCTTATTACTCTTCTATGTTTTACGTGAAATTCCAAATTTAATATGTACTTCTTTACTTTGTCAAGAAATTCAAATATTTCAGATTTATTTTGCGAATCAATTGGTCGCTTGAAGCCATAAAAATGACACTTTCTAGAATTCATTGTGTCAAAGAAGTTGTTCATAATTTTCAAAAAATTAACAGTTGCTGAGGAGTTTAAGAACTGCGTCGACTTTAATACCTGGTCACTCAGAAGCAATGCGTTTGCTACACTCATACTTAATAATTGCGTAGCCAGCTTGACCTTCATTATTTGTTTACGGAAGTGGAGGTGTCGTGGTGTGAGTTTGTTACCGAATCGGAGACCCTCTTTCGTTTGAAGTTTGTTCAGATTGATCAATAGCTGCCATCTAATTTTGTTGCCATTTTCATCGAAGAAAAGTCTCTTTTTTTCAAAAGAATTTCTAATTAATTTAATTACATGGCATGGATCAAGAAATATACATACTTTCTCTTGAGTGCATGGGTGCGGAAAATGTGTCACAAAATTATGTGGGTCGGTTAGTTTACAACCTAGAATTTCCGCAGCCGATAAATTTGCGGAACATCCATCAAATGTAAGGCTTAATACTGAAACTCCAGCTTCATGACATTTTTGTAAGCAGGTTGTAATTAAATTGGCCTTTGTTTCAGCAGTTATACCTGCTATTAAAAAGTAACCCACAGGGATTTTCCAATTTTCAGTCAGCGATACCAACATAAATACTAAGGCCTGTGATGCCACGGTATCATCAACATCACCTTCTTGAGGACCTGCACCAAAATTAATGGCACCAAGCTTCTGTTGGTTGTGAAATAACTTTTGCTTACGAATAGCCATCTCGTTGAAGACTAAATTGCACACAAGACGTTTGCCACTGGTTTTATTTTTTATTTTCAGAGCTTCAAACGCTTCATTAGTAAATCCTGGCTCAGCATCAGTAGTCCCATACCACCGGCAAAGAGTTCTTGGATGTGGAAGGACGTTATTGTAAATGTTTCTTACATACTTGTAAGCTGCTGGCGAGTTATAATGTAGTGTCAATGCGAACTTACGTAACGCCGGTGTAGATTTAAGAGAATTTCTACTTTGTTTATTTTTTTTTATAAGTTTTTTTTGTAATTCGACCAGTTCTGCTTTACGAGTATATTGTAAATTATTTTCGGCTATTCCATCGAGTGAAAATTTTTCTTTAAGAGATATTACAAGAAGGGTCAGAGATCCACATTTCTTTTTTAGCTTTTTGTTTTGGCGTTGGACCTTTTTAACTTTATTTGTTAATTTTTTTTTGGCATTAGTTATGTCATGTATTTTTCTCTTGAGAACTATTTTTCTTGGTGTATCAAAAATTGATTCTGATTCGCTAACGGACTCGGAAATCGGTACCATTGGTCCAGTACTACTATGACACACCCTTGGCTAAAACAAACAAAATGTAATGTCAGTGATGAGATGACTTAAGTGAAATTTACTACTCGACTTAAAACAATATTATTTCCATTATTGTTACTTACATCTACACAAGGTACAGCAGATTTTTTTAGAAAACGTCTACCCTTTTTTGTGGTATATTTATCTTCTTCGCGAAAATGCAACGAACACACATAAGTATGATTAGACGGTAACCAAGCCTCTTCACTGCGATTATTTTGGACAAATTTTATCCATTTTTCTCTTTCTTTACGGCCCAAATGTGGAAACCTATAATAAACAAAATTTAACAAATTATGCCTTAAAATATGAAAATCCTGAAATTTCATTTTTCATTTTCATCTTTTTTCATTAAATAACCACGATCAGTTATTTTCTAAATATATGTAAGATAATTATTTTCCGCCATACAAAAAAACGTCAGGTATTTCTACCTACACTTGTCACATCTTAATTTTTAATCTTTGACAAATAATGCAACATGGCGCCTACCAAATATTTTGTCCGAATTAAATTTTAAAATGATTATTTAGTTACTCACCGATGGAAAGTTATTCCTTTGCACTTTGCCGTATTTGTTGAATTATTAGTGCAATATCGTAAAACACAGATAGATAGATAGATAGATAGATAGATAAAACATTTATTCAGTGCCAACTATATGGTGCCAACAAATACAGCAGAAGAGAAAAAAATTTCTAAATTTACTAAAACTTAAAACTTTAAATTAAAAAACACAAAATAAATAAAAGCACTGAAATGGGCGACCAGCTCAGCGTAATGCTGCAGCTCAAGGCCACAGCGCTGATTTTCAGCTGGACCCTTAAGACCAGAGAACTTGAAAAAATTATATAAATTAAGCCAATCATTCTATTCTAAAAATTAATGTAGGACGATACAATCAAAACACACAAAAGGAACTACAAATAAAACAAAAGGAACTATAAATAAAAACAAAAGAAACTACAAATGAAACAAAAGGAACTACAAATAAAACAAAAGGAACATACAAAACAAATTAAAGTAGCGAAATCAGTCGGAAGAGAACCAGGGTAGATGGAAGTTAAATTAAATGATCAAAAGTATTCTGAATTTGTAGATTTAAAACATATTCTTTAATTTTTTTCCTAAAAACTTTTACACACCGTAACTTTTGCAAAGGAGGAGGTATATTATTCCAGATCTTTGTGGCTGCGTATTTGAAACTACCCCTGAAAGCTGTGGTTTTATATTTAGGTACCTGTAGACGGTTCAACCGAATACGTGCTGACCACGTTAACTTGTCATTTAAATACTCAGGCTTGCGACTTTGAACAACGCCAAAAAGTAAAGTGGCGAGATGCACATATCGCCTACTAGCCATGTTCAAAATTTTGACGTTGTTCAAGTAAGGAGAGATATGACTTCGGGGAGAAATGTCATAGCAAAACCTAATGCAAGCGTTTTGAACTCGTTGTATCACTTTTTTGGTCTTAGCCAGCAACCGCGGACCATAAACTGTGTCTGCATAGTTAAAACGGGACAATATGAGTGCTTCAACAAGACGTAGGCGCAGGTTTTCGTTCAGATGTTTTCGAATCTTATACAACAGCTTAAGTCTATAAAAACAGTTTCGTGCCACTTCCTGTACATGTGACTCAAAGCGTAATTCAGGGTCCATAATAACGCCCAGATTGCGAACTTCAGCAGTTGAAATCATAGAAACGCCATTTAAAATTATGTTAGGATTTTTTGCAGATATTTGAACGACCTGCGTTTTTGAACCTAGTATAATGTACTTGGATTTAACAGGATTCAACACAAGGCAGTTACTCTCGGACCAACGAGCGATTCTATTTAGGTCTTCATTTATCTTATCCACTGCTGCGGCAGTTTCTTTCGGTCTGAATGACATATATAATTGTACGTCATCAGCATAAATGTGATACTTGCAATTCAGAAAACATTTAGTTATATCTGTACTATATAATATAAATAACAACGGGCCCAAAATGGATCCTTGAGGAACTCCTCTTGAAATCACAGAAAGTGAAGATTTGCGACAAGATGCGCCTTGATCTCGTATCTCTACATATTGAAAACGATGGCGTAAATAACTATCAAACCAATATATTACCGGAGTATCAAACCCGTAAAAGGCTAATTTTGAAAGAAGAAGTGGAATATTAATTGTGTCAAAAGCACGCGTAAAATCAAGCATTACTAGTATTGTGCCCATTCCCTTATCCGCTGCTTCCAATATGTTGCTAGTCACATCAAGTAGAGCTGTAGCCGTACTACGGCCTTTACGAAATCCAGATTGTACGTCGGGCAGAATTGCGTTAGAGTCCAGGAATTTAATTACTTGCTGGTAAACCACTTTTTCCAATACTTTCGACAAGCACGGCAACAAACTGATTGGTCTCAGGTCTTTAAATGTTTGCGGGTTATTGTTTTTGGACAAAGGGTGGACTATTGCAGTCTTCCACAATTCAGGGAACTCGGATGTTTTAATAGAGCGATTAACAATTGCAGTTATTATTTCCAGTGTATAGGGCAGGGTAAGCTTACACAAGAGGGCATATTAATTGCGTATGACCGTTTTTTCGTTTCATTGTTTTGAAACGAAAAAACGGTCATACGCACGACTTAGACGCTCAAGATCTAGCAAGCGACTGAGTGAAGTGCGGCCGTGCGGCCGCACTTAAACGGAACACAGTTGTAATGTTTTTTTTGTAGTGGACTCCTGTTGTTAGCCCTATTGGCTGTCACAACTTCACCGGACGGTTGGGGAGCGGAAGGCTCTACCCAGAATAAACGCGGTAGGCTACAAGCCTAAGGGCGCCCCGCGGGGCTCGGACCTCGGCCTAGGTTGTTGCCGGGGATTGGAGAGAAGCGGCCTGGAATGTGCCTATAGTTCCCAAAGTATGGGACTGAACTGAAACGGGGGCGACCACGACCCCGCCGGCGGGGAAGGGCGTTCGAGCTCGCGGATGTGGAGTGTAGCCTATTGTTGACTTTATTGATGTATGTCGTGATGGCGTCATCAGGATCGGAAACGACGTTCCTAGGACGCCTTTTGAATTTACAAGTAGGGTGGGGGAAGTAGTCTGCTGCCTGCACCACCAACGGATTCGGGTGGTGCGGCGCAGAGTCGAAGTAACGCCTAGCTGCGTCTTGGATGTACTTTTTGATGGACGGAAGGCCCAAGTCAGCGTGTAATTCACGGTTGCGAACGTACCACGGAGCCCCCGTGGCACGGCGCAGGAAACGGTTTTGGAGGACTTGGAATTTGTTCAAGTTAGAGCGGGCCGCGTGGCCGAAGGACACACAAGCGTAGGTCATGATTGGCCTGACGCAAGCTGTGTAGAGCCTGACTTTATTTCGGAGGGAGAGTTTACTCTTAGGTCCTACCATAGGATGGAGACGGCCGAGCACAAAGGCGGCTCGGTTGCGCACTGTTTGGATATGCACGTTAAACGTGAGCATTCTGTCTAAATGGACACCTAGGTATTTGACCGATCTTTCCCATGGGATAGGTCGGTCGAATAGCCTGATGGCACTGGGTGGTTCCTCTCTGTGGAAGCGGGAGAAGAAAATAGCTGAGCTTTTGTCCGGATTCACCTCGATCCTCCATTTCCTAAACCAACTCCCGAGGGAGTCGATTGCGGACTGGAGGGTCCGGTGAATTCGCCGGTGATCGCGAAAGGAGGCGTATATAGCGGTGTCGTCTGCGAACAGAGCGAGCTTTGCATCAGTGGGCATGGGAATGTCGCTAGAGTACAGCGAGAACAGTAGGGGAGAGAGAGCTGAGCCTTGCGGTACTCCAGCTTGGATGGGGTGGGGGGTAGACAGTTCACCTTCCATTCGATAACGGAAGGATCTGTTCGTCAGGAAGTCTTGGATCAGCCTTACAAGGCGGTCGGGCACCACAGTTGTAATGTGTGGCGTCTTCTCTATACGTAGTATTATTACCTCAATGGCGCTATCTCCAAATGTAATAATGTGAAAGCGCTCTAAAGCCATTTAAATTGATTATACCTACCTACCTAACCTATTTGTTTACGTTTGAAAAAAAAAAACATTACTAAAGAGTGTTCGTACCTACTTAGTTCTAACCTATTCTCCACGCAGCAAGCTAAATTAAAATAAATAAAATACCTATGTAGCAAGCCCGGACAGGGACCTAAAAATGAACCGGGCATTTTAGATATGAGCGGCCCTAAAACGATTTAAAAAAATCGTAGCCACTACACTATTTCAGAAAATAAGTAATAATAAAACAAGGGAGTTAAAATGAAAGTGCTAGACACACATTTAATGTTTTTAGGGTACCGATACCAAAATGGTGAAAAAAGATCCCTTATGGTGCGACTTTGTCTGTCTGTCACACCTGTATATCTCAGAAACCACTCATGCTATCGACTTGAAATTTGGAACAGTTTTAAAATATGGTTGCCCAACTTAATTGCACGTGAAATTAATAAAAAAAAAAATTATGATTATTAATGTAAAGTGGGCCCAAATAGGGGAGCAAAATTTCTAATTGTCGTCACTAGTTCCAAAATATATTTTTGTATTTATTAACGACTTAGTTTTCAAGTTATGATGGAAAATGTCCAAAAAAATACCATTCTCACCCTTATCTTCGAAGTTTGTGAAAGGAAAAATCTGAATTAACTACAGTCGATAAAAATTCATGTGAATATTAAAGCAGAAATAAAACCATCTTCCTAAGTTGCACAGTTTCTTAGAAATCGGCAAAAAACCTTTACAAACAAATTTAGTTTTGCGGTCCTATAAGTGGACTTTATTGCTTCCAAAAATACTATAGGTATATCGGAACCCTCGGTGCGCGAGTCCGACTTGCACTTGAACGGTTTCTTTTATCAGTAGGTCTTACTTTGTCTACGAGTACATAAAGAACTAACTAAATTGGTACAACATTATAATACCTAGGTAGTTGATGTACTACATAATACCAACTTTAAATTGATACAGCGATCAATGCCATTCGTCTATTAACAATTAGCATATAAAAAAAGGGTAATAGGTACTTACAAGGTTGTGTGTAAGTATTATAGTTTTTTTGTAATTTTTCAACACTCGACAATCACAAATCATAACACATGCTTGTAATTCATAACACACTATGCGCTGAAATAGTTTATTTTAAAATTTAAATTTTGCAAGTTATTAGAATCAATGTGACTTTGACGCTTGATGATTGCGTAATGAATGAATAACTTTCTTTAAACTTTTTAAAGCAATGTTTACGGACGGGATTCCCCGATGTCCTATGGAACTTACTTAGCCGCTCGTCATTAGACAAAATTGAACTCTATTCCGTGGAAGAAATTAAAATGAAAGTAAAAATTACAAAAACAATAATAGCGTTATTGCAGCGGTCCGAGGCGCGCCGGCGCATGCTGTTCACAGATGTGTCAATTTTGGACAACGGTCACAGTCATTAGACACTTGTTTTTATTTTTTATATGCATGCTTATTTTGTTAAAGAGAGGCTGATCGGTAAGCGGCAGTTGCGGGTTAAGTTTGTTTAAAAATCAAGTAAAAAATAAATTGTTTGAATGGTTGTTAAGGTGGGAGTGACAAAGTTATCGTTTTGGATATTTTGTACACGGGGTGATAAAATAATTAAACGTAAAGCCGTACTTAGATATTAATATTTTATTCTTCTTCTCATATTTAAGAGCCGCGCTCTTGTCGGTGGAGCAATCTCCATTTCTCTCTGTCCTCTGCCAATGATTTGACATCCTGATAAGACTCAACGTTTACCCTCTCTTTTATCTGGTCAAAATAAGTGCGTCTTGGTCTTCCTCTTCCTCTTCTGCCCTCTACTTTTCCTTCAATAATATTCTTTATAAAAGTGTCATGTCTTATCAGGTGTCCGACCATCGTCCCTCTTCTATTTTCGATGGTTCTCAGCAAATTTCTCTTCTCTTTAACCAAATCTAGAACTTCCTCGTTTGTCTTTTTCTCTGTCCAACTGATCCCTTCCATTCTCCTCCAACACCACATCTCAAACGCTTCTAACCTCTCTCTATCTCTTTGTGTTAGAGTCCACGTCTCACAACCATATAATGCAATGCTCCAGATGTACACTTTTATCAGTCGTTTCCGAACACTTCTAGAGATTTTAGCTTTTAAAAGGTGTTTTTTGTTGTTAAAAGCTGCTTTGGCCATTGCAATTCTAGAAACAACTTCAGGAGTGCATCTGGAGTCATTAGTAATTAAACTGCCTAAATATCTGAATTGTTTCACCGATTCTATTGGGACATTATTAAGATGAATTATTGTGTCGTTTGTTGCTGGTTTTTTCGAAACTGTTAACTTTTTTGTTTTCTTACTGTTTATTTTAAGCCCAAATTCTTTAAATATCACGTCCATTTCTGTAACTAATTCTTCCAATTGTAATGTGTTCTCAGCTACTGCAGCAATGTCATCAGCAAATCTTATAAATTGCATATTTTTCCCGTTAATTTTGATGCCCCCTTTTTCAGAATCATTTATTTTCTTTATTGCGCATTCTATAAAAATATTGAATATTAGTGGTGAGAGTGGACACCCTTGTCTAACTCCTTGTCGTATCTTAGCTGTACCTTTTTCCTCTCCTACTTCTATTGTTGTTTCTTGTTCTTTATAAAGTTTATATATTATTCTTCTGTCTCTGTAGTCTAGACCTGTCTCTTTTAATATCTTCATCATTCGTTTCCAGTTAACCCTATCGAAAGCCTTTTCTAGATCTACGAAGGCGATATGAGTATCAAGTCCCAAATCCATACGTCTGTCTGCAATAAGTCGTAGTGCTAAAATAGCTTCTCTAGTACCCCTGTTTTGACGAAAGCCGTATTGATCCGGTCCTAACGTTTGTTCGGCTATGGGCCTCAATCTGTTTTGCAAAATTTTCAGGAGAATTTTTGATGCCTGAGAAACTAAGCTAAGGGTTCTATGTTCTTCACATTTGAGTGTGTTTAACTTTTTGGGAAGGGTAACGGTTTTAGTTATTTCAAAATCTCTCGGTATATAGCCAGTCAAGTACATGTCCTGAGTTAATTTGAAAATTTCATCTAATAAAGTTTCGCACTGGGTATATTTAATCATTTCTATGTGGATTTGATCTTCACCTGCAGCTTTGCCATTTTGTATTTGACTTAATGCTTTATCAAATTCTTCTTTTAAGATTGGAGGTCCTAGTTTCTCTTCTTCCACCAGATGTTCGTCTTCTATATCCTCCTCACTCAGTCCTTCTCCGTGATATAGCTTTTCCATGTACCTTTTCCATCTTGCCAGTATTTTATTAAGATATAAAAATGATGAATGAAGGAGTACCTATGCAATTTTTTTTGTACCTTCGGATTTTTCTAGGGTGGGCAATGAGATTTCTAGGGTGGGCACAGCCCACCCTTGCCACCCCCTGGCTACGCCCATGCTAATAGTATTAAAAGTATTTCCGAAAAGTTTAATATCACAATAAGTAAAAAAATTTTGCAAAATTAATCAAACAAGAGTGAAGTGTTGTGATGTTTTTATATTGTCTTTGTTTTCTCCTTTTATTAGAAAAAAACGGTTGTTTTGTTGGTTCGAAAATATGAAAAAACTGGCGATGTTCATGAAGCAACAGCAAAGGAACATCATCATCATGATATTGTCAAACTTTACCCCGAGGATGTAAATTGATTAATTTTATCATATCAATTAAAATATTGTACACCTGATGTAATAGGTAGATTGTGCTGGCATTTATAAATTTGACATCTTTTACACTGTACCGCAATCATAAAATAAATTATCGTTTTCTTTAATATAACCTATAACATATCGCTTCTGATGGTTCGAAAACATCTTCTTGCAGCTGGTCAAAAAGATATAAACTGACCGCAACTCATCGTTTAGCAAGATTTTAAAATTTTGATTGGGAGAACAAATTCACTTTAAGCAATAAAATTCAATTCAAAGAAAGATGAATGAAAATGTTGTGAAGTAACCTACGTAGTACTCGTAGTTGTCAACCAATGCAAGAGGAATCTTTGATCTTGCAAGTCTTAATATTTTTATGTTGTTATCTTTTGTTTTCATTTTGTGGTTTTGTATATTTGTGGTTTTGTGTATTTTCCGGTTCCGGCGGCTGTCAAGTGAAAACGCGTTTAAGTAGCTCTCGTATATTCGAAGTGATTTTAGTGTTAAAAGTGCTAATACCAACCTAAAAACATATCATCCACATAGTATAAACACCGGTACAAACAATACACGGAAAGTTACGGGAGATTCGTGCGAAAAAGTGAAGAATTTAGTGAAATACGGTGGAAATCAACTCTATATATAACTATAGCTAAATACAGAGTAACACACACAGACAAAGACAAATGCCATTCTGACACTGACTGGGGTGAAAGTGTTGCCATTAAGGAAAAAACCGTACGTTTCGTTTCACCGAAATTTCGAACAATACTTGAAGGCTGCGTTCAGAAATTACAAAATGACAGAACATTACCAAATGCTCTTAGAAAAAATCAACATGCTAATGCAACAGCAAACCAAAGATATATCGAAAAAAATTGATGAAAAACTGGAGCCTTTGGTTAAAGACATCGGTGATCTAAAGGGAAAAACAGAAGACCTGGTAGTAAGAACAGGATTATTGGAGCGAAATGACACGAGAAAAACTGTTATTTTACAAGGCTTAGAGGAAAGAGAAACATCTAGATTGGATCTACTAGACACAATAATTGATATCTTTCAGACTGCCAATTTAAAAGTAAAAATCCTAGAAAATGATATTGACCAAGTCTACCGTTTGGGCAAAAAGAAAAGCGACGCCGATAAACCAAGGCCTGTACTTCTATCCTTCATAAATAATTGGAAAAAAGAAGAAATTTTGAAACACAAAAAACTATTTGAAAATATCTACATAACAGAATACTATCCAAAAGAAGTTTCAATCAAAAGGAAAGAACTCTATGAACAAATGAAGGCAGAGAGGGAAAAAGGAAATTATGCAATTATAAAGTACGACAAGCTCATTATCAAGGAGAATAAGAATAAAAATGAGAAGAGAAAGCGGGATAACTCAAACTCGCCTGGGTACTCGGGAATCTCCCAAAGCACAGCAAATGCTGTTAAATTAAATAAAACGAATGCCTTTGAAAAAATGCTGGGAAGAACAAATTCATTCTCAGATGTAAGAAGTGCAGCGGATTCAAAAAACTAGCTTGCAACCGGAAAACAAAACAATGTAAAGTAGAAAATAAGAAAATAGAAAAAACATTTCCCAGTCCGGCTTGTCCCCGAGGGAAATTAGACTACAACCCACCAGAGCCACACACAACAAGGAAAAACAAAAACAAAGGAAATTTATTTATAGCAACTCTCAACACGAGAACTTTAAGGACCGAAGAAACTTTAATCGAGTTAGTTGAAGCCATAAAAGATTTGAAATGGGATGTTATCGGACTGAGCGAAGTCAGGAGATTAGGAGAGGAAATACAAGAAAATAATGAATATATATTTTACTACAAAGGAGAGACACAAGGCCTACACGGAGTAGGGTTCCTGGTAAAAAATCACCTCAAGGAAGGAATACAAGAATTTATAGGTATTTCTGAGAGAATTTCTATATTAAATATAAAGTTCCCAAACGATTTACACCCATGGTCAATCGTCCAAGTGTATGCACCCACAGAACAGGCGAAAAAAGAAGATAAAGATCAATTCTATGAGGCCTTAACAAATGCCATGGAAAGAACCCACAAAAATCGGATAATAATGGGAGATTTCAACAGTAAAATTGGAAAAAGTCTAGAAAGTGAAACACACATAATGAAAAAATTTACAGCAGGAGAAAGAAACAATAACGGAATGAGACTAGTAAACTTTGCATTAGAACACAACCTTAGTATAATGAACACTTTCTTTAAAAAAAAGGAGAACAAGAGATGGACTTGGATATCACCGAATGGATTAGTGAAAAACGAAATTGACTTCATACTTTCAAATAAACCGCAAATATTCAAAGATGTAGGAACTGTTAAGAACCTGAACTTCAATACAAACCATAGAATGCTCAGAGGAGAACTTTACCATAGCAGTCCAAAATTATCAAGAAAAATGAAAATAAACAAGAACCAAAAGATACCACAACCAATCCCGGAAAATTTTCTGCTACAGTTAAAAGATAATATCAGACAAATAAACAAACTTGAAACAATACAGGATAAATACAATAAATTACAAGATGAGTTATCTAAACTGAACAGAACACTCATTACAGTAAAAAACAAAAAAGACACATTGGGGGAAGAAGCAAGACTCTTTTTAGAAGAAAGGAAAAAATTATTGGAAGACAAAAAGAACCAAAGAAAACAATGAGTAA
Source organism: Athrips mouffetella (assembly GCA_947532105.1). Taxonomy (NCBI): domain Eukaryota; kingdom Metazoa; phylum Arthropoda; class Insecta; order Lepidoptera; family Gelechiidae; genus Athrips; species Athrips mouffetella. Next base: position 16,727,357 of record OX383981.1, read on the forward strand.
AAACATACAAAATAGCTGAAATGAGTAAAAACATCAACAGAAGCATAAGAAACCATAGAAGAAAACAAAGATCAGAAAAACTAAAAAGCTGTATAGAGAAAACAGGAGGTGTCAGAAAAGCTTTTAAAGAATTAAAAGAGTGGATACCAAACCTGAAAGACACTAACAAAAAGAAAATTGTCACACAAAGAGAAAACACCAACGAACTAGCCACCAATTTTTATCGAAAACTATACGACAGTCAAGAGGAAGAAATAATTGATCTGCGAGACAAAGAAGAAGATAAAGTACCAGACATTATAAACGGTGAAGTAATGAAAGCAATATCTACCTTGAAAAATGACAAAGCACCCGGACAAGACCAAATAACAAATGAAATTTTAAAAGGAACACAAGAAGAAATTGTAGAACCATTAAAAAACTTATTTAACGACATTCTTGAACTTGAATCAGTACCTATCCAATGGACTAAGACAACAATCACCCTGATACATAAGAAAGGAGATAAGAAAAATGTGAACAACTACCGTCCAATAAGCATAATGCCAAACATGTACAAAATATTCTCGAAGGTCATCCTGAATCGCATCTCTACTATATTAGATAATAACCAACCAAAAGAACAAGCTGGATTTCGAAGCAAATACTCGACCATTGATCATATACATGTAATAAAACAGATAATCGAAAAACTAAATGAGTTTGGAAAACAATACTACATAGCATATGTGGATTACAATAAAGCTTTTGATTCGCTTAAACACAATGAAATATGGAAAGCGCTAGATTCTCAAGGAATTCCAAGAAAATATATAAGGCTTATAAGAGAAATATACAAAAACAGCACAGCCAGGATACAACTTGAAAAATCAGGAAAAGAATTTGATATCCCCACCCAGACCCACTCTCACCAAAAATATTTTCAGCAGTGTTAGAAGAAATTTTCCGAAACCTAGATTGGGACAATTTAGGCATAAATATCAATGGTGAAAGACTAAGCCATCTACGGTTCGCAGATGACCTTATAATTCTGGCCCCAGACGCCCAAACTCTGCATAAAATGTTAAGTGATCTTTCACAAGAAAGTATCAAAAAAGGGTTGACAATGAACACAGATAAAACTAAACTTATGACCAACAATAATAAAAAAAACATAGAAATTGAGGGAAGGAAAATAGAATATGTAGAAGAGTATGTTTATCTGGGCCAGATCATTTCAGCCAGGGACCTGACCACCAAAGAAATAGACAAAAGAGTAAGCAGTGCTTGGAGTCGATATTGGTCACTAAAAGAAATTATGAAAGATGACAATATGCCCATAGCAATCAAAAGCAAAGTTTTAAACATATGCATATTACCATGTATGACATATGGATGCCAAACATGGGCCCTAAACAGAAAACATCTCCAAAAACTTAAGGTCTGCCAACACGGCATGGAAAGGAGTATACTTAAAGTAAAAAGACAGGACAAGGTAAAACTAACAACAATTAGAAAAAGAACAGGAGTACGAGATGTAACAAGGACGATAAGAGAACAAAAATGGAGATGGGCTGGACATGTTATTCGGTTGAAAGACAAGAGATGGACAGGAGCTGTAACGGACTGGTATCCTAGGGATGGGAAGAGGAAAGTGGGCAGACAAAGCAAACGATGGGAAGATGAAATAAAGGAAGTAGTAGGGCCATTGTGGCGGAGAGTTGCTAGGGACAGACAGGAGTGGCGGGCTCTGGAGGAGGCCTTCGTCAGAAGACGAACCAAGCAATAAAGATACATAAATATAGAACTATAGAAAATATGTAAATAAGTAAAGAAAAAGCTTGGAAAATAAGGCTGTAATAAATAAAAAAATAAATAAATAAATTAAATAGAATCATTTTAAAAATCTCGGAAGATGAAGATTGTAATACTTACACACATGTTGGTTCTTTTGAGATAAAAAACGAATATTCTTTTGTGTCTAGTTTTTAATGAATTTTTCATTAATCTTTTTTTATGATATTAATATTTTGTTTGTTTTATTATCATATTATTGGGTTTTAAATTAAATTAACAATTAATTAATTATAGTCATTATCATAATTAAAAAAGTGAATAAAAGAAAAAAAAATCATAACCCAGATTCGATCCGTAAACTTAATGTATATAACTGATATTGCCAGAACCAATACGCCAAGCAGGCTTTAAAGTAAGTGGATGAAATAAATATACGCTTTTTAGGTTATGAGGGTAAATTATTGCACAGTTACAAACAGATGACACTAGATTGGACAGTGGCCTTATGTTGTGGCATGTTGAAACAGTTCTTCAAATTTCCGAAAGAGCGCGGTAAGGGAGTGCGATAGGAGGGGTCAGGTAAATCAGAAGTTTTCTGTACATCTATTATCATGATTTAAAGTTTATTGTTAAAAACATCACTGGCCAAGGTTTTAATACCATGTATGCATGAGTTTGTTGACACGTCAGCGATTGCTACACATACTCAGGGGTCACGAAAGACCAGCTCTACAGCAGCGCGAGGTACTGTAGCATAAGCTGAGTGGCTACCGTTTTTAGTTGGTATAACTAAAATAAACATTTCTTTCTTTCTTTCATTCATTCTTCCTTTAAAAATCTTGGATGCGAATCACATACTGTATCAAGAGAAACCAATGAAAAGAAAAAATAAATAAAAATAAAATGTATTTTACCAATAAATTTAATTATTTCAAAACCAACGAATTTCAATCGAGAAAACCTAATAAAACTACCTAGAGAAAGCAACAACGACATGGATGACATGGAGAATCTAGTTCAGATGCACATAAACTTATGAAGGTTATTGTTTCAGATCTTCCGGTTTTCCGTTATCTATAGATATGTTTCAACTTTTTTATCACTAGCTATGATTTGCTTTACATCAGAAACCCAACTTATTATGAGTGGAGTGGGGGATATATTATCTTTCAGCATGGAAAATTTCAAGAAAAAGAAACAAGTGAATTTCTATTTTATTATTACTACTTTAAGATTTATTCCACTTTTACACCTTGGAAAAATAAAAATAAAGAGAATCCCGATAAGTCCCATAATATGAGTACGTACCGCGCCATTTGGTGCGTAATGGGATTTAGACGATAAAATTTTTCGGGCTATCATTAAATAGACTGATGCAGTTTGTGCAATTAAAAACGAGCAGCTTTATGTTAAAAGATTTACAGCAACAAAAATAAGAATTTTCCCCGCAAATAAATCAAGTTTGCATGCAAATTATGTCCTGCAAACAATGTGCGCTTGAGCAGCTCTAAATTAATTTGTCCAGCGAAATGAATATATTTTTACAAGAATAATAATTTGTGCACCTAAGGGCTCCCACACAAAACTCACATCGCATCGTACAAATCTGCGAGCTAATCAATACACAGATTTATGCGATGAGATGCGAATTCGCAGTTTTGTGTGGGAGCCCTAAATAGTTGTTACATAGGTTGGCGAGTTGTATTTAAAAGTAAACTTAGCCCAACCTAACCGATCCCGCCATTTGGCGTGGCTTCAAACGACTAAATTAAATCAATGTTTATTTGTGAAAACACAGGTGTTTGCTAGATACCTACAATGGTGCATTTTACATAGTTTTACTGTGATTCAGCCATTCGGCGTGCAAATTTTTGGTTCTGCCATTAAACATACAAATTTTAAAATCAAATTTAACAAAATTATCAAATTGTCATCAAAATTAAGTATTTGGTGTAACACAGTCATAAAATTCAAGTATAAAATCTAAAGTAAACATGCAAAATATCAAATCAAATTGTAGTAATCATTTTTGTTTTCGACCAGGACTTTCAACGGACTCAGCCATACAAAGTCTAAAATATACTGTATCCTATTATGTAAATAGGCAAACGTCAGTATATGCATGCTTCTTAGATCTTAGTCGGACGTTTGACAGAGTAAACTACGACTTACTTTGAAAGAAGCTCATGAAAACAGGCACACATAAATCTGTCGTGAGTCTGTTGAAGTCCTAGTATGAGGAGCAAACAAACAGTGTGAAATGGGGTGACACTTACTCTAACGAATATAGGTTAGAGTTTGGAGTACGCCAAGGAGGGCTCACGTCCCCGGACCTCTTTAACCTTTATATAAATGGGCTGATTGAGGAGCTGAAGAGTACTGGCATCGGTTACCATATTTTTAATCTGTGCGTTAACAATTTGAGCTATGCCGATGACATGGTGCTCCTTTGCCCCTCAATCAGAGGTATGAGAAGATTATTAGAAATCTGTGAAAGTTTTGCCAAGCGGAATGGCCTATTGTATAATGTTGCAAAGTCCGAGATGTTGGTGTTCAGGTATAAGAGAGGTCCGGAGAACGTGCCGCCGGTTTATTTGGACGGTTCAGTGATTAGGGTTGTAAGGTCTTTCAAATACCTTGGTCACATATTAACTGAAGACCTTCGAGATGACCAGGACATGGAGAGGGAGCGCCGGCAAAACTCTCGCAGTTCGCTGCAACATGCTCGCGCGCAGATCTGGAAAATGTACGGAGGAAGTTAAGTGTACCCTATTCAAAGCGATTTGCCAGTGCTTTAATACGTGTCCGTTATGGATAGGGTACACGAAACGTTCCTATAACAAATTACGCGTACAATATAACGACGCGTTCAGGATCCTAATGAAGTAACCGCGCTATTGCAGCGCAAAAAACATGTTTGCAGAAGCGAGTTTCCCGGACTTCTATGCGATCCTCCGTTCACGTATTGCATGCTTCTGGCAAAGACTACGCACTAGTAATAACGAAATACTAGCCGCTGTTAATGACGATGTGATGAATATTTTTACAAAACATTGGACAGCGGTGCACTGGAGCCCGAATACCAAGTAATTTATTTTGTATGTTATTTTATTATGCTTTTTACTTTTTATTCATTTTTTGTATATTGTCTATGGGTGTATGCCTGATAATAAAGATTAATAATAAATAATATTAAGGCAGGTATATAAAATTATAATTTGTCATTAGAGAAAAAATATATACATCACAGACTAGACTAGGTTAAGTAAGGTACATACATATTTAAAATTACATTGGCTTCCATGTCATAAATTCATCAATTGAATAAAATGTGTTTTCTATTAAGAACATAAATAATCTATTTTTGAATATTATATTACTTTCTACATCTCTAATATGTTTAGGTACCATATTATACTATACTCTTGGAGCCATAGAGCAAACACCTTTCATGTACAACGTTGTTTTTGTGGACCAAGTTCCTGTACAAAGTCTATCATGACGTCGCGCACTATCAACTCGTTTAAATTCATTAATGTGTTGTCTAACGTACTTTGCAATTTCTAAAATGTAGAGAGAAGGAAAAGTCAATACTTTAAGCTCTTTAAAATAGGGCTTAGTTAGTTAGTTAGTGGGCTCCTGTTTCCGCAATTAAACTCTTGTTTGGTCCTTTTTGCGTGCAGGTGAGACTGGTTATATAAGCCAGCCCAGCTCCTTCCAGAAGCTCAGAAGTCTCCTGGGATATTCACAGGCTTCGCGGAGCGACCTCGTGTTGTCGAGGATTTTGGCCCGTTGGTCGGCCAGTACGTCGCAATCCAGGATGACGTGGCTGACCGTTTCTTCTGCGTGTAGACAGCCCCTACACATAGGGCTATCCGTGGCACCGATTGTGAATAGATGCTTGTTGAGCGGGATGTGTCCTGTAATGGTGCTCACAACTATTCGGAGGTTCGATCGGTTGAGGCTGAGGAGCCGGCGGGTCAATTTATGAGATAGTGTGGGTACTGCCTCCCTTGATTGCCTGCAGGTTGTTAGGTTAGCCCAACGGGCATTGTGTTGTTCTTGATTAAAGTCGCGAAGCCATGAGCGGATCTGCCTGAAGGGCAGTGGCAAGAGTGGTTCAGGACCTAGCACTGTCGCCACGGATCCGCGTTTGGCCAATTCGTCTGCGGCATCGTTACCCAATGATCCGCTATGTCCTTTAATCCATTGCAGGATTACCCTGTTGTTCAAAGCGATGCACTCCAAAGCTAGGTGACATTTGTGGATGAGCCCTGAGGTAAATATATTACTCTGCAGTGCCATTAGTACGGCTATGCTGTCAGAACGGATTCTTATATTAAAGCCTACTATTTTCCTACGTAGTACCGCGGTGGCAGCCTCTTTGATGGCCACACACTCACATTGGAAGATGGAACTGTGTTCGCCTAAGGCTAGTGATATTTTTATGTTGAGATCGAGTGAGGAAGCCCCAGCACCCGTTCCTGAGTCCATTTTGGAACCATCAGTGTATATTCTTACCTCGTTGGTGCCGGATTGATCTTTTTCTAACTCAGATAGTTGTATATGGTAGTCCCTGTTGAAGTTGTATGTTTTAGGGATCCTATCACATGGGGCTTCGCAGAGGGGGAACTTTGTACGAACAGTGTCCCAGAGCGTAGCCATAGGACCTTATTGGTTAACCCATTCGCCAACCAGTTTGAGACGTAGGGCCGACATTATCGCCTCCTGTTGTATGTACAGGTCTAAAGGCGGGAGCCCAAGGATAACTTCCAGGGCTGCTGTCGGGGTAGTACGCATGCAACCCGTCATAGCTGAGCAAGCTAGACGTTGAAATCGTTGCAGTTTAGTTATTGTGGTGGTAAGCTCTGTTCTGGGCCACCATGCTATCGCACCATAAGTGATTATAGGTCTAATGACAGATGTGTAGAGCCATCGGCAGATCTTCGGGGATAAGCCCCAAGATCTGCCTATGAGTCTTTTACATTGCCAGAAGGTGATACAAGCCTTTTCTAGCTTGTGGTCGACATGTCTGTTCCAGAGCAACTTGCTGTCGAGTATCACGCCCATGTACTTGACTTCGTTGGTCAGGGACAGTTCGGTATTAAAGAGTTTAGGAAGCCTAAGCCTGCCTACGTTACGTTTATTGGTGAAGAGTATTAGTTCCGTCTTTGACGGATTCACCGATAGTTTGTGCTTAATGCACCATTCTTCGACGACCTTAAAGGCGGCCCTCATGAGGTCGCAAAGGACATTTTCAAAGGGCCCGCTTATGAGAATGGTAAGGTCATCAGCATAGCCTACTGTATAGAACCTTCCTTGGTTGAGGTCAGTGATTAATTCATTGACGACAACGTTCCAAAGGAGGGGCGAAAGGACTTCCCCCTGGGGGCAGACCTTCGCTACTATTTCCCTCGTCGTGGTGTTTACAGTAAATTGGATCGCTCTGTATCTTAGCATGTTGTCTATCCATCCGGCAATAGTGGTGTCAACTTCATGCTTCCTGAGCGCTTGGCTAATGCTGGTAAAATTGGTTTTGTCAAAGGCTCTTTCAATATCTATGAAGGCACCTAGGGTTGGTTGTTTACTTGGTAGACTCCTGCTTATGCGTGATGTCACGCAGTGTAAAGCTGACTCTGTTGATTTGCCTGAACTGTAGGCGTATTGGTTTGCATGAAGTGGCCTACACGAAAGGGAGTTAGTCCTTATGTCCCTATCACACAATCTCTCCATTGCCTTCAAGAGGAACGAGGTGAGACTGATCGGTCTGAAAGATTTAGGTTGTGTGTAGTCACTTTTGCCGGGCTTGGGGATAAATACTACCTTTACTTCTCTCCATTGTAGCGGCACGTACCAGAGGGCCAGGCAGTTCCTGTATATGACAGTGTGGTGTCTGGCCAGGAGCCTCGCGTCGCACTACTTCAGTAGGCCCGCAAAGATACCATCCAGGCCCGCCGATTTGAAAGGGAGGAAGCTGTTGATTGCCCACATTACCTTGTCATCGTCTACTACTCTGCGGGCCGTCGTCCAGTCCGATTCAGTTCCCCGGTCTTGCTGCACCGGTGATTCCCATTGATGGTTGTCACCGATGCGGCAGTCGGGAAAGTGAGTTTGCAAAAGGAGTTCGCATGTCTCAGCATCGGATCTAGTGTAGGTGGCATCCGGTTTTCTCAGTCAGCCCAAGTTGCGTTCGGGTTCGCTGGCTAAGATGTTCTTTACCTTAGCTGCCTGACTGGTAGATTCAATGTTAGTGCAGAAGCGTCTCCAGCATTCGCTCTTCCGGGCTCGGATGCGCTTCTTGTAGTTGTACTGAGCTTGTTTGTAACTTACCCAGTCGTCTGGATTGCGGGAGTTCTTAGCTTTATTGAACAGTTTTCTTACTTTTCAGCGGAGCTTCTCCAGTTCTGGCCCCCACCATTGGTGTTTATTGCTGGAACCGGTTTTTGGCACCGTAAGCGGGCACGTCTTCGTAGCTGTTGATTAGAGTGGATACAAGGTTAGTAACATGTGTTTCAATCTCCGCGGTGTTGGAGTGTCTGGTAGGGAGGTCGATTTTCGAGAGACC